>CM041750.1:2482500-3720000 GCA_023373885.1 Hestina assimilis | reverse complement strand
CCACAAAACTTACGTACTATGATCACGTACTATTCAATAAAGCTAAAATTAATACTGTGGACGTGAGAGGCGTTGCCAAATGGGCACAGCCATTGTTTCATCACGATGAAGATAGGAAAAGAACTTTTTCCGGTTCCTACCAAATACAAACCAAAAACTTGAAAATTACAATTTCAGAAAACAATTACAGCAACATCATACGGCCGTTGTGTCGTGCAGTGGTAGTGGCTTGGTAATGAGCTTGCATCTAACCTCGACAGTCGCGGGTTCGATACCCGCTCAAAGCAGATGTTTGTTTTAAATATCTGTTTCGTCTTATCATAATATATGATAATGATCGTTAGCTCTTGATCCAAATCGTAATCTGTTGAGGTAATTGGCTCTTATCAAATGAGTTACTGGTTCGCCTTTTGGGTTCCGGAGGTCAGATAACAAGTGCTCTGTATATAAATTAGTAATCCGTCAAATCAGGATAAGAGTAAAAGCAGACCCTGGGTAAATTCCAGGAATAATTCTAGGAAGAAGAAGAATTACAGCAATATAATTTTAATTACAAATTAACATGCGTATCCGAAGCTAACCGTACGAAAAGGCTAACATTTAAATTGTATTACATTATATCACAAGGAGGGTTATTTAATATTCGAATATATTTTTGTTTATTAAAGAGATTGCGCACATTTTAGAAACTCCTAAAGCATAGGCTTATCATAACTCTATGGTTTGTTATGTACTACGAATTCAAAATTTACAAATTTTTATATATATTTAGAGTTTTTATGTTTATCGTCTACAATTTATATTATATAATGTAAATTGCAGACGATAATTAATAATCATTAAAATCAAAAATTCTTTAATATAAAACCTATATACGGTGGCCAGTTATTACCTCAAGGTTCCCGGATGCGGTGAAATGTTAATTAAGGAACATTAGATTTAAATATTAAATGAGTCAGAATGCTTGATGTGATAAAATATTACTTAAATCTAGTAAAACGTTTTTGTTTTTTTTTATTTGAAAAGCAGAGCAGATGACTCTTCTCCACCTGATGGTAAGTGGGAATAAAGTGAAAACGCGAAGGCAGCTAACACAATTGCGGAATGCAACCGCGTTAGCCACCCCCAAGATGCCTCTTCACGCCTCGTTTGAAGGAGCCCAGATTATAGGAAGGAGGGAACACGTAGCCGGCAATGAGTTTTACATTTTAGAAGTACGATAAAAAAAGAATTGGCAAACTTCTTTGTTCGCGAAGGAATTGATGCCACAGTTGGTCGGTGACATCGGAGACGCGTAGTTCTTGTATGGAAAATACCAGTAAATACCAATATTACACCTAAAATATGACCTCGTAAAAAACAAATCAAGTTGTATCTGTGAAACCTAAGCAATGTTAGGATGTATCACTAGTTTATATTCTGTTTAATATTTGGGCTGCGTATAACGGAATGTGAAAAGTTTCTTTCATAAAAGTACCATTTTCCAAGTCAAACTGTAATAAATCTTTCTTAACTCGTAAGAGACGTCTCCGATTCGGAACTTTTGAGGCTTAATTGGAGAATATTAATATTAAATTTGCAAGTTTCAGTAATCTTTGAGTTTCTGTAATAGCTTTGTTTTACCGTTCTCCTGCTTTAATAGCAAGTAAGTTATATGAAAGTGTGATATTATTGCACTTAACTTATATAATTTGTCTTAATGTCTTTGATATTTTATATAATGTAATATTTTCGACAACTCTTTAGTTTTCGTAAACTGACGTATACTTGATACTTGATTATATCGACGGTTAACGACCAAAATAGGATAAGTAACATTTCCTGCTAAAACGAGTTATATATACCCTCGAACCTCTTCAACTGCATCGTGAAATGGCGCCCTAAGCGCCTTCTAACGACTGTACCATGGCGAGTGTTCAGAGCAATTATTCTCCATCGTACCTCCCTCTCCTTTCCATACAAAAATTACGCGTGCCGGTCTCCGATGTCAGCGTCTAACTGTGGCATCAATTCCATCGCGAACAAAGAAGTTTGCCAATTCTTTTCTTTTCGTGCTTCCAAAACTGATTTCATTTCCACTTACCATCAGGTGGAGTAGAGTCGTCTGTCCTTCTTTTCAAAGAAAAAAATATATATTATATGATTGATACAAGTATAAAATAATTATGTTTCGTCAAGCCGCGAAAATTATGCGAAGAAGTAATAAGTTTGTATATATTGTGTAATGTATACATTGAGTCACGCATTACAAATATCGTGCCACCCATATCAATGTTAAAATCAGATGTATTCTTCAACTGATAGCGACGTGTTCAAATAATAGTAATCATAATAATTACTTTATTTCACAATTTAATAAGCTATTAATAGTAAAAATAAACACAAGATACACTACTCAAGATAGAGTTACTATTTTCTTAGATAGGCTATAGAACAAACAACCTATAATAAATATTGATAGTATCGCTATGGCTTGGAATAATTGTGTTTTTATAATAAGGTTACAATGCAGAGGGGAATTATACAACTGGTTGTCATAGATAAATCCCAAAAAAATTACACCTAGTCAGTTGTAAATTAATGTAAAGAATAAAAATATTTTTTACTACCGGTTTATTTGTAACTTCAAATGTATCAAAAGACTTATGCTCTAATCCTCACTGCAGGTGACGCTAAATGGCAATTTCATGTAGCAATTCCAAAATCCCATATGAGTGTAACTGAATGTTTTGCGTTGGAATTAATTTTACTATATAAATACAAATACGTAGAAACTTGTTCATAGTATGATTGAAATAATAACCATCTTAGAGAAAATTATTGTACAAATTTTTCATGTTGTTTTAGTCTCGCTGATGTACATCATTTACAACTCATAATGTGATTTAAAGAAACTACTGAATTACGGACATATTATTTTCAAAACCGTTCTTCTTTAGGGTTCCGTAGCCAAATGGCAAAAACGTATTCCCGGTATTTCATGTACCCAGGGTCTGCTTATTACTCTTATCCGGATTTGACAGGTTACTAGTTTTTACACGGAGCGATTGCCATCTGACCTCCGCAACCCTAAGGGCGAACCAGTAACTCATTGGATAAGAGCAATTTACTTATCAAGAGTTAACGATTATTACCGGATGTTATTGATAATAACCGGGACCGACAGCTTAACGTGCTCTCCGAGGCACGGAGGAGAGACCCCACAAACTCAAACTCAAACTCAAAATATTATTTATTCAAATAGGCTTTCAAGCACTTTTGAATCGTCAAATATACAGTCTGCTATGTCCGCCTAAGTGAAGCTACCGCCGATTCGGAAGGTAGATTCTGCAGAGAAGAAACGGCAAGAAACTCTTCAGTTACTCTTTTCAAAAATAATCACATTACATTTGTCGAATATAGGTCTACAAATTTAAGAGATATATAAGTTTTTCTCATAACTTTGTTTTTCATATAAATTTTAACAAACATCTGCCCGAGCGGGAGTCGAACCCGCAACCGTCGAGACTAAAGACAGACTCGCTCGCTGTCGTTATATGTATTTTCAAAACCATTATAGTATTTTTGAAGTTCTACTATCCCCATTTTGCCTGTCAAAACATACCCCAAATAAACTGCACTCAACATTCAGTTGCGTGCTGAAAGTGTGACTTTTATCTCCGGTTGTTTAAAATTAACTAGATCATCCTATGAAGTACACTTATCATGTTTTGATCTACATGCTTAAACTAAAACTCACAATAATGGCGAATGCTCTAAGCTAAATCCAACGGGCATATATGCTTATGCGTGGCGATTTATACTTTGTAAAACATACCAGGCAGATTTGAGCATGCAATTACGTTATTATTTCATACAAACATTAAAAATTTAACGCTTAGTCAAATTATGAATATTAATAATAGAGAGGATTTAAATAACAAAATATCAATTAAATTACAAAATTTATTTTTACATTAAAAATTAAATACACTAACTAGTCTTATATCGGCATCTTAAAATTAGTAACTATTAGAAGCTTATGTTTAATAAATTTAATTTTATACAAAATTCGTGCTGTATTCAAGTACTATTTAAGCAATATCCTGACCTGCCATTGCTGACTAGATAATCCAAACCTAGCCCGTTTCAATTGAATTTCCTAATAAAACAAATAGAAAAATTAATTAACAATGTTTCATAAAATTAAGAGAAAAGGTCAACATTCTACACTGTTATTGAAATAAAGCACAAATTACAAGCGTAATTTTTAAGAGGACCATATCCAAAATAATTTATTAATATTCTATTTACACGTCAAATAGTTTAACAATTCAAAAAAAATCTAATTAAACATAAAATTTACCGATAAATTTTATCATCATGTGGTGGTAGACTTATAAAATATGGAGCTGGCGGAGGAGGTGCTAAGTAACGAACTGATCCTGGGCCAGATTGAACTTTGTGAGGTAGTGTAGCGGTGGACAAGGATGGTGGTGGTAGTGTAGCTCCATACCCTGGCCACGCTGCACCCCAAAGAGGCGCTGCACCGGCTCCCGGACTATTAGCTAATGGACCACCTCTATATGACGTCGTTGTCATCCGTAAGCGCACGATGCATATGGCAACTATAAGTATAGCTATAAATGCGACAACTCCACCCACTATCCCTATGATTAAATTATCATCATTTGTCGAAGTAGCCACGCCAATAACAGGGGCACCTTTAGGCTCTCCGGGTACCTTCGGTCGTTCATGTGATGGTGCGACTGACCAAATAATATCCGGCTCTGCTGATGTGCGATGTATGAGCCGCGGCGGTGAAGTTGTCGATAAACTCGAAGAAGATGAAGCTGTAGTCTTCCTTCTGGTATCACAAGATAATTCATCGTCTCCAATTTCAATTAGCAAGAATCCGGATAAATAATCAGGAGAATTGCAACGTACATCTTCGATGCCTACAGTAGGTATCCATCGTCTCAAAGCCCTTGAGTTGCAATCACAACGTATAGGATTAGTGTCCAAACCAAACATAGACAAATCTGCTCTACGATCATCAAGTGCAACTAACAATTGTGGTTGCAACGTGGATAGCTGACTGCCTCCTACGTCGATTGTAATGCGTGATGAACGCGGTAACGGAAACAGCAAAGCTGGTGGAAGACTGGAAACAGATGTATTCCGAAAACGAACAATTATAGCGGGTGCTTTTAGACCAGCAAGTACACCAGAAGATACTGTTTTTAATCGATCACCTCTTAACCCTAATTCTTCGAGACGTGGATGCAACGTTGAGTGTAATTGATCTGCTCCAATATTTGTATCTTTTACTTCTACGTCTAGTTTTTCTAATGCTAATACATACTCTAAAGCACCTTGGACATCAAAATAGCCAAGCCTTGGATATCCATAAGCTCGGAGCTCAACTAAATTAGATAATGTTCGAAATGCATTCTTTTCTATTTTTGTACATTTCTCTAAATTTCTTATATCCAAAATACGGAGTGATGAAAGACCTCCAAAATTGCCTTCTAAAATCATTATTATAGGATTATCAGAAATATTTAGTCTTTGAAGATTTTTTAGTTTTGGCCATGAAATCGCAAGTGAATTTGTAATATCTCCAATTTGGTTGTGTGAAAGATCTAATGATTCCAATAAAGTAGTTCTAGTAAAAGTTTTTTCAGATAACTTTGTTATGTTGTTATAAGACAAATTTAATCTATACAAAAACGGTGTTTCTAGTTGGCGGACCGACTTAATTCCTGTACCAGCTAAATTTAAATCTCTCACAGTCTTCGGTTCAGTTAGAACGTTGTCAATAGTTTTTTCGGACAAAGGGTTAAACGATAGATCTAGTTTTTTTATATTCACCATCACACTGTCTTCAGCGGGAATATCCGTGATATCATTGTGTGATAGGTCAACCGATGAGACGAAGAAATATTGTTTTTGTAGGGCTCTTAGCGGAGCTTGTTCAAATAAATTATGACTAAGGGTTATTGACTCAAGCATGTGAAGTCTTGATCTATCAAAAACGTTATCTGGAAGCTCAGTTAAGAGATTTCCAGCCAAATTCAAGTGTTCTAATCTAATAAGCCCTTCAAATAATCTATCTCCTATACGATCAATTTTATTGAATGATAAGTCTAAATATTGAATTTGTGATGAATTATGGAATGCCATTTCACTTACACTTTCAAGTTCATTTCTTGCCAGCAAAATTGATCTTAGTTTTGGAAGACGAGCAAAATCAAGCTCATCTACATTTTTCAAAGCATTTCCAGATAAATCTACAAGTTCTAAATACTGTAAAGTACTTATTAGTTCCGAGGGAAAGAAGTTAAACTTATTATTTGTAAGAATAATTTCTCGAAGACGAGGATGAATTTTGAATGATGAAGGAAATAGATAGCTTAACTGATTATCCGAAACATCAATCACTTCTAAACTAGTTCCCGTATTGAAGAATTCTCCTTTAAACGCATTTAATTGATTTCCTTTTAGTGACAAATATTGTATAGACATAACATTTACAAAAGCAGGTGTTCTTATTGTAACTATGTTATTATATGATAGATCAAGATGCGTCAAGTTCTTCAGATTCTTAAAAGAACCTTCAGATATTTCTTGCAAATAATTATGAGAAAGATAAATTCGTTGTAAATTATGATTTTTTGAAAATAAATTGACTGGCAGGGCTTTTAGCCCAACGTGGCTAATATCGACTGATAATAATGCATCGTTTTGATTAAAGACAGTCTGTGGTAAAATATTAATGTGTAAATTGTGACTCATATTCAGATGGGATAAACTAGGAATTGATTGAAAAGCTTCAACTGGTATTTCTGAAATTTGATTTCCAGATATATCCAAAAACCAAAGATTCACAAACTTAAGCTGTTGTCCAGTAAAACCCAATATTCTGTTTTGATTCAATGAAAGGAATTCAAGCGTTGTCTCTAGTCCGCTGAACACTTCCGCTGATATGGAGTTAAGGAGATTACCAGATAGATCTAAATGCCGTAAATTTTTAAAATGTTCAAATGCATCCGGTGGTAATTCTCTTATTACATTCCGCGATAACACTAATGAATTAATTCTATCTGAAACGGCTTTCAAAATATCACTTGAGAGTGCTGTTACTCTGTTGAAACCTAAATGAATGGATGTTAGACTAGGTAGCCGTGATAATGCGGTTGTGGGAATAAGAAGAATATTATTATCTCTAAGCAGCAGAGTCTGAAGGCTTGTCAAACCGTCGAACGCATCATCTTCAACCTGAAACCAAAATTTAATAAAAAACAGTATTCTTATCTAAATATATTACAGTTTTTGTCTTCAAATAATAAATGTGGTTACAAAGCTAAATTTAAAAATCGGTTCAAAATACTTACAGTTCTAAGAGAATTGACTCCGATATCCAAATACCGCAGACCAGTCAGACCAACAAAGGTACCGGGAGACAACTTAACCAGGTTATTTCTACTTAAGTCCAGTATTTCCAATGACGTCAAAGAGTTTAGATGGCTTGGGTCCATATTCTGAAACATTCCGCAAAAATATATAAAGCAAGCTGTCTTACATTATTTTGTTGTTGTTTTATTGATAATTTTATTGAAAACAGAAATGGCAAAGAAGTAGTACAAACGTGACAATAAAGGTAAGGTGTTTTATACTGAAGTTTAACTTATTCCATAATAATTTAAGCACAATTATATAATTATTTCATCGTTTAAAACTTTTAATCAAGCAGCAAAATATAAATAATTGATGACAATTTATTTGCTACGACTGTGAAATTTAATTACCGAAATCATGTTGCTGGATAAATTTAAATTTTTGAGTCCTGGGAATGACTTCAGTGCAACCGTCGGGAAATCAGAAATGAAATTCTCTGAAAGATCCAATTTCTCCAAGCTCTCAATTCCATGGAATACGTCACTGTTGAACTTTGAGAGTCTGTTACGACCGAGATCTAGACTTTGTAGTTCACTCAGGCTAACAAAAGCTCCGCCTTCGATAGTCGAAATCATATTACTATGCAAATCAATTTCCTCTAGTGTCTTCTGTGATACAAAGGTCGTTTGTCTTATTGTACCTGAAATGATAAAATAATGGTTAGAAATTACTTATTTAATTACTTACTAAGAAACATGCCTGTAATTTAGAATTTAATAATAATGTTTCTAATATCAATGACAGTTATATTTTTAAACGCTTTTTTATGTAATTAATTTAACTGCAGCCAATATTATAATAATAGTTTTACTATTGTTTTTTGCAGCCGGCTGGCTCCTGTAAACTTGGCCATTAAAATATAAAAACTAAAATTGATTTATAAATTACATCACCATCAATTATAGTGGTTTCGGGTTCAAGTAAAGGTGCCCGCAGCTTGGATAAAATCCAGCTAAAGTTTGGAAACTTTCAACCAACTTGTCAAGAGTTAAGAAATGAAATTATAAAAACGACTTACCTATTCTATTTTCCCTGAGCGACAGAACTTTTAATGACTGCGGGCCATTGAGCGAGGAAGATGGGACGAAATTCATATTGTTACGGTCCAAGCGTAATACCTGAAAGAATTTTTTATTTAAGCGCTGGCTGGAAATATTTTAAGTCGGAATGCTCGCTGTTAAAAGGTTTCATATTTTGCGGCAGAATTTAAATTTCATGCAGAGAATTTCCGCTTGTTGCACATACTCTAGTTATTATGTTTTTATTATATTTATGTATGCATGAAAAAGTCACATAAAATTTATTTGGTGTTTTCAAAGTTAATTCAAACTCAGTGTAATAATAAAATATAACAACTAGCAATGCCCACGACTTTGCTTGCGTTTTTGGAGTTATTATATCAGACGGCAATCTGAAAGCTATTTTTCTGTTTAATAAAATAAATACATTTATACCATGTTTCTAGTTAATATTTCCTGTAATTTTTGGACCATTTTTCCTATATGTTAAACACGGTAATAAGCTATTTGTATGCGATAATTTCATCCAAATCCGTTCAGCCGTTTCTTTGTGCTTCATCCAACCAAACAAACTTTGACATTCATAATATTATTTATTTATTTTATTTAAATTCTTTACAGTACACTTGAGGAGAAAATAATACGTGATTTATTTAATTGATAAAGATGGTACAAGGGCGGCCTTATCAACGAAAGCGATCTCTTACAGGCAACCTTAATATAATACAAAGCATTATTGTTGGAAAGGCTATAAGTACAAAGGATAAAATAAATATTAATTAATTTAATTTTAATTAAAATTAGAAGGTTACTAACCTTCAAAACATCACAGCCAATTAAAAGACCCTCTTCGAGACCTCTTATACTATTGCCGCTCAAATTCAACTCCTCCAAAGCTGGTAGATTATGGAACTCCGCGGTAGAAAATATCGGGTTAAGATTGTCCCCAAGTAGGTTATCTGATAGAATTAATTTTGTGATATTGCCTCGAATTCCAGCTAGGAGCCGATCTGGTAACCGCCGTAGACTATTGTGAGAGAAGTCTAATTCTTTTAAAGGAAGACCATATGATGAAAATATCTGGAAAACAAATTGAAAAGAAATAGGTTTATTATTATTAAGGTGTTAAAAACATATCTTATATTTTATTGCTAAAATAAATTCCTCCTCAATAGCTTTACGGTAGAAGGGCCGACTTTGCTCCGCTAACGCAAGAGTCGAGGGTTCGATCCTGACCCCCTTGGGCTATTGTCCTGTCCACTCCTAGCTTATTTGGAGGGGCAACAGGAATAGTAGTAATGCCTTGAAAAAGCATTGCTAATATTCTTCATTATTCAAAAACTCCGATTTTTTTTACCCTTACTGTATTGCATCGTAATCGTAATTAAAGTATCAATAGCTCAACGATTAAAGGGCTGACTCCGCTCTGTTAACGCGAGTGTTGCGGGTTCGAACCTGACCCCCTTAGGCTGTTGTCGTACCCACTCCTAGCGCAAGCTACATGCTTATTTGGAGGGGCAAGAGGAATATTAGTAATGACTTCAAAAAGCCTTGCCCATATTCTTTCTTCAATGTTTAGCTATAATAGGTTATAATCTATTTTAGATAAGTAAAAAAAATATGATTGTCAGAAATGAAATAAATTATAATAATAAACGCCACACACTTAACGGGGGCCGTTTTATTAGGATAGTTGTTTTCTGTGTCTGGGGTCTGGAAACATACACAACGACAAGGACAAACACATCCACACCATAAAACATGCCTGTATGGTCAATACAAGCATCTGCTCCGAGCAATCGAACCTGCGACCTGTGCCGCTTAAGGCAGGTTCGCTACCGCTACGCCACATTGTAATAAAAGATAATGCAACGTAAACCCAAACGTATAAAGGTGAAATAGCATCATATAAATATGTCATTCTATAACACTTGAACGAGCATCTCTATCGGCCCTCGTAATTCTAACCCAAATATAACTTATCCCACGTTGTTGAACTAAAAATCCAATAAACGGTATCGATATACAATCTCATAAAAATACGAACATCAATTTTTCGTCACAAAAAGCTTATTCTATACAAATTATTTATGAAAACCGTATGTTTTTTACCCTTTGCGTATATTGAAATCAAAAAATACCAGCATACTTAAATAAAGAAATAAACGCAGCGCACTTAACGGCCCCCATTAGGATAGTTATATCGTGTTTCAGAAGTCCGGACCATACACAAGGACAAACACACCCAGATCAGAAAACACGCCTGTATGGTCAATGCAAACGTCTGCTCCGAGAGGGAATCGATACCGCTACCTGTGGCGCTTAAGGCAGATCGTCAAACATACTAGAACTACCAAATCAGCCAAGTCAGAAAAGTCTAATAAGCCGTATAATATAATTGGTAATTTTTTTTTATGCACACTCAACTTAGAGAAGTAATATCTCTACTAGTGAAATGAACCGACGAAAATTTAACATTAAATATGAAACATGCCTCAGGGTTGCGGAATTATTCAATGAACTTGATTTGCAATTATCGGTTACGGATGAAAGCATTACAATTTTTTGATTTAATTTTATTTTAATACTTTTATTTTTAATAATTCTGGTTAGCGAGTCTGCCTTTAGTCTCGACGGTTGCGGGTTCGATTCCCGCTCGGGCAGATGTTTGTTGAAATTTCTGTTTCGGTCTGGGTGTTTGTCCGTATGGGTCTCCCCATCGTGCCTCGGAGAGCACGTTAAGTTGTCGGTCCCGGTTGTTATCACATAACATCTGATAATAATCGTTAACTCTTGATAAGTAAATTGCTCTTATCCAATGAGTTACTGGTTCACCCTTAGGGTTGCGGAGGATGGCAATAGCTCCGTGTAAAAACTAGTAGCCCGTCCAGTCTGGATAAGAGTAATAAGTAGACCTTGGCTAAATAAAATATCGGAAATAATGCTAGGACGAAGTAAGACTTATATTTTAACAACCCTCGAATCTAGTACTTTTTGATAGATGTGTTATTGATTAATTTATTCTATTACTATTAAAATAAGAAAACATTAAGAATATGTATCAAAATTTTATAAGAAGTTCTATTTCTTATTACTTCAAACGAGAAATTCTTGTGATATATAACTAAGGAAATAATTAAAAACGCCTGCGGAATTGTTTCATAAAAGCAGAACATGACCACTGTTCACGGTTAATTAACTCTCATACTTTGACGAGTTCTCTTTCACCATTATATGTAGTCACATCGTCATCAACTTTATGTGAGATATTTTTTATTTCATGGTGGTCGGCAAACAAGTATACAGTCCGCCTGATGGTAAGCTGTCACCGTAACCTATGAACGCGACACTTGAAGTACCAAACGCGTTGCCAACCCGAGGGATGCGAAGGGAGAAAAGGAAAGGAACAGAGGGAGGGGGGGATTGCGCCTCCGGCGCTCTTACTCTTTACACAACAGTAATCTGTTACTTTACGCCCATTTTCTGTGAGAGGGTAGTGCTTCCCCTATCTATGCTGTGAGAAGCATGGCTCGACTACTACTAGAAATATCATCTGAATTAAATGAATACAGTATAAAGTAAGTGTGTAACAATTCTTAAAATATAAATAAACAACACGGGTCAAATTTAAAGTCCCTTTTTAATTTGTTAAAATTTAGAAATAATAGAGAGAGATTTAGCGTTGATTTTAATCATGTGGGTATGTATTGTGTTTACTTATTCTTTTTATTTACGTAAATAATTATACTTTATAAGCAATAAGTGCTTTTTTATTTCAATTACAGATCATTACGCTATTAAAACATTAAGAAGTTATTATATTACACTACATTTTGTAGCTACATATAAATAAACGAGAAAACTTGAGAAAGTGTTAGTCATTAGTGCAATTTTCATAAATTTTCAAACGTTGATAGATGTTCTATATTCTTGTGATCACACCGAGATGCTTTGAGAACGTTTGCGGTTATCAGATCATGAATGTTCGCGTGACAACAGATAGAAATCAGAACAGTGTTTCAATGGATATTTCTCAATTACCGGTAACATTCTTTGACATTTTACTATTAAATTTTCGATTAATTTGCTTGAATTGTAAAGTATAAGCATCGTTGTAAATTACATAACAACTTGTCATCAGTGTTGGCAAGATTGCTTTTCGTTTCGATTGTTTCATCGTCGATGTCATAAACCTACAGATAAAGATTGCACAAAATATATCTCTTCTGACATGTATCTTTTGTCGGAAAACAGATTTTGTATTGACCCGTTAATATACATGACGACTTGTGTAGAAAATTTTATCCAATAATTTAAAAAGTGATATAAGCAGATCGTGGAAGTTATCGAATTTGTTTATAATATATTATTAACAATATCAGAAGCGAAGCAATTTTTTTATTTTGGCATATTACTTAACAATTAGAACAAAAATACTAAATTAATATTAAAAGCATACTAACTTGTGTTGGCAAGGACTGCTGACCAGCCCATCTCTGACTAAACGCAACAATTGGTGCTCCATATGGTAACGGTGGAAAATCTCCACCAAATACAACCCTGTCGCAGTTCATCAATATACGCAACTGAAGGGCTCTATCCACTTGTACCCTACACCGACAAGGGTACCGAAGATCATCGTTCAGCTCCGAACATGGCACCCATTGCTGCTGGGCGAACACGTAGGGCAAGAAGAGTAATAGAAATATCCGCATTGTAACCTGAAAAAGAATTAAATTTCATTATTTTCTGTCTCTTGTTAATAACTTCATCATAAAAATATAACACATGACTTTTTATAATTAACTAAATCAATGAAAGGTAAAAGAAAACAGGATATTAAAGCCGATTTACACAATTCTGAATGCTTAATACTTTTTTGTGTTAATGTAATTATTATGGGTATATGTTTATGTGTGTGTTTAGTTTATGTATGTACGCTATGTTTCTCATTCAATAAGATATGCTTTGATATCGATCTGATAGATATGTATAATATTTCGCAATAATCCGAAGTTCAACTTCAGACTCTTTGGTTCGACAAGAATCGTCAAAATCATTTTAAAAAACTTCTAATTCCAAAAAAATGCCATTAAAAGAAATTAAATATAATGGACGTGTAAATATATCTTAATATTTACACGTCCATTTGTTTTTATCCGAGAAATTTTCTTTCCAAGGCTCAACACTCCTTGATATCCTATGAAAACAATTTCCCAAAGTCTTAAAAGATACGTTCGTCTCAAAGACAGTTTACTGGAAATCATGAATACTTAATCATTTCATCAAATTTTGCATCTCATTTTCTAAGCTTGGGCTTGATGTAATTTCACTTTCCAATTGAGGAGTGCTAAACGACAGCAAAATGTTATTAGAATTATTTATCCATATACAAAAATACAATTGCTGTTCGTTAGGCTCGCTAGAATAGAAAACGGCTGGACCGAATTTGCTAATTTTCATTTTGAAATATATGTGGAAGTCCAGGGAAACTCAATATATGTAGATAGCTAAGCTAAGTGGGCTTTTGGTAACCCCACAGACACCTAAAATTTTCGTGGGATATTTTCTCCAAATTTTTTCAAGATTATAAAGTGTATGTGTGCCAAATTTCATCCATATCCGTTCAATAGTTTTTGTGTATGAAAGAATATCAAACATCCATCCATCCACAAACTTTCACTTTTATAATATGAATAGATTACATTTATTTTTATTTTCCTTAATATTGACAACACGTTGCAATATTTTTATAAAATATATTTTGTACACGTTACTAATTTGTATAAAATGCAAATACCGAATATTATTCTTGACGCATACGATAAAGTATAAAAGTTATATTTATGTTTGACAAAGGTAATAAATAATTAAATGCTTATCAATTTGGATCATTGAGCAATAATGTAAGCGACATTCTAATAAAACTAGTTATACGTTCAATTGCAAGTGACCTCGCAAATGTTCCATTATATTGTTTACGCTATATTTTAAATAAAATTTGTAACTATGTACTAAATAAATAGTTACAACATTACTCCAATGTATAATATAGAAGAAACTTATAAAGAGTTAAGAAAAAGTGTTTTTATTTTCAGATACATATTTTAGACAGTTTATTACAAATTAGTGGACGAAACGCTGTCGACGAAACGACTCCCATACCTTTTTTATTAACTACGTCTTATTAGACTAAGGGCGCGTTTCCACTGAGGCGGAGCTGGGCGGAGTGGAGTGGAGAAGAACAGTGACAGATGGCAAGTCTTCCCTTTGAAGCGGAACTACCCTCCGCTTTGTGCCCTCCGCTCGGTACTACAGAAAGCTCAACATCGTTCTGTCTTGCTTGGGGCTGCGTGTTGATATATTTTATTTTAACGTGGTCCGGTCCACTCCACTGATGTGGAGACACACTGCTGAACGATCACATTGTTTCTACTGATGTGAATTGGAGTTTTCGAGTACTGTGATTGGCCAATTCGTGGTCCACTCTTCTCCGTTCTGCCCAACTCCACGTTAGAGGAAAGGCACCCTTAAGCTGTCAAAGCACGTTCCACCAATAGCTATAAATATTCAAAAAAGAATGACTCTTTTTATAATTAGCTGCATATAATAGTCATCATAATTCCATTGATTGTAATAAAGACGTTAAAAATGAGGGACGAAAGTTCACAAAGTAAAGAATTCCACTGTACTTACATTCGAAAATATTTTTCATACGTATACTGTAACTTTGTCAGTTTTAGATTTTTTAAAGTCCCATTATTTTATTTATATACCTAAAACCTTTATATATGGTTATGTTACGAAATATTTTCACTCTATCACGAGATCGCTTTAGGGTTTCAATAAAAATGGTAATAACAGAAATATTTTATTTGTTTGTGCTAAAAACATGCGATCCGTAAAATCTGAAGGTATATTGAAATTCATCCCACTCGCGCCATATGTAACAAAAAACATTGAAAAAATATACATAATAGTATAAGTTATAAAAAATAATTGAATTGTGTATATTTTTTAAATTTAATTAAACGAAAATCATAAAATGCTTTTATTTCTTTTTTCCAACGGTCCGGTAACACACATACCTACTATCCTCACACTGTCACACTGGTGGTAGGTCTTTTGTTGCAAGAGGCCGGCTAGGTAGGCACCACCGCAGTGTCCAATATTCTGCCGCCAAATAGTGGTGCTTGGGCGCTGCTGTGTTCCGGTTTGAAGGGCATTGTACGCTAGTGAAATTACTGGGCGAACGAGATTTAAGAACTAATATCTCGAGGTTGGCAACGCGTGAGTGGCACCTACTAGTGGTGCTGCAAGCGCTCATAGGCTACGGCAACCACTTACCATCAGGTGGGCCGTATGCTTGTTTGCCAACTTCTAAGATAAAAAAAAAAATCTACTATCCACCGCTACCAACTAAGCTAAAATCAAAAAATATTTTTATAAAACAGTGATCGTGTAATAGACCCTCGATCACAGTCACAAATTAAATTAAAGTTAAAATATAATTTTTAACTTCTAAACCATGTTTTAAAAAAGTATTTTATACATATTTTGAGAGAAACTGTTATATTGTTACGCTCTATTACAGCAGACCTCTGGAGGTAATCCAGTTAAAACTTTCTCTTTTAGACAAAAATATGGCACCTTTTGACGAAAATTACATTTATCAATTACGCAATTTATTTTTAATAGTGACAGTACCCGTATAAATCATTGTATTTATTACAACTCATATAACACAGATACAAAATAAATTTATAAATTTTCCTTAATATTACAATCATTTATTATTCATTTATTTATCATTTATTAGTACTAATTTGCTTGCGTTTACTTTTTTGCCAGCCGTCATGAGATAAAATAAAAAATATCATTTTGATCGATTCCGCGCGACTCAATTATTTGAATTTTTCTTTCAAATTTTATTAATTTTTTCGAGAACAAGTTCGAAGACATTTTCGAACCTTTTTATTTAATTAAATCTTATTACGGAATGTCAGTAAATAAAATAATGTTTCAAAATTTTAACGAGACAAGAAAATACACTATGTATACTTTACTTTTCTGCTTTAAGATGTTCTCGCGAAAGTGAGCACGTATTTTACTTGAGAAACAAACGAAGGAAAATTTAATTTTACGAACTCACACCCAGCTTACTCTGCGATAGCACTGTAAAAATCCTTGATTAATTTAGAGAATAAAGTCATTCTAGTATTTCACTTCTTTGCTAAAACAAAAACATACATAATTTGACTGCGATCGTAAACGAGGGCTAAGTTCACTTAGTCTCGAGTTGATCTTAACCTTATTGGCTATAGAGACTTGTTAGTGAAGTTGAAGCTTCTTTATGTAATGATGGTTGGCAAAAAGCATACGATACACTTTATGATAAGCAGTCACCGCAACTTATAAACGCTTGAAGTACCACATGCGTGTTGCCAAGGGATGTGTGGGAAAGGATGAGAAAAGAAAAATGGAGGGAAAAGGGAAGGTAGAATTACGTAAATCGGACACTGGATATAATAATATAAATTTTTTTCTTGTCGGTTGGCAAACAAGCATACGGTCCGCTGGATGTTTAGCAGTCACCGTAACCTATGAACGCTTGTGATACTTGAAGTATCACAATGTACGTTGTCAACCCAGGGGATAGGAAGGAAGGAATGAGAAGGAAATGAGAAGGAAAAAAGGAAGGTACTGGGAGGCGCATGCATTATTACTACTAAATTGATTTTTAGCTGCACCAAAAACCTCGTTGCAGTCGGTTAGTGAGAAGCCTCTCATACATGCATATACTGACGTGAATATTATAATATTTACACAATACGACACGTATGATAATTATAAAAACCATATGGTTTTAAGTTATTAAATAAATTGAATATCTATAAGTTTAATGGTGGTGGACCTCTTTTTGCAAGAGGCCGGCTAGGTAGGTACCAGTGCAATGTCAGTTATTCTACCGTAAAGCAGTATACTTTATTTCGGTTTGACACTGTAGCTTGCAAAGTTATTGGGAAAAGGAGATTTAAGAAGCAAGATCTCGAGGTTGTTACGTTGACAAACCATAGGATAGGCAGTGCAACGGTGTGTTGTCTAGATTATACAGTTGAAGAAAAGAAAAACATAAATTTAATTCACCATGTTTTAATTTTTGATTAATTGCGCAATTTAAATAACTTAACATATTAAAGGAATCAATTGTTTTAAATTGAAAGGGAAATTCTCGTTCTAACTAAAACAACGAACAATTATATCATCATTTTGTAATTGTTTTATCATTATTTGTGCGAACTTCAACATTTCTAAGTACTATTTGATAAGAAGTCCCTTTAACAACTATGTCGGTAAACAAACCTCAAATGGATATGCTAAAACAGAGTAAATAAGGACTTGATACCCAATTATATTTAAATTGCTGACTATGGTTTGAATAATAATTAAGGAATAAACGCTAAATTATTTTTGAATTAGCCAAGTAGTTTGTGGAAATCTGGACTAAAATTTAAAGTCATCATATTCAATCTTAAAACCAGCTAGCTCATAAATATTTGTATTAATGTCACACATTCCTTAAATACCTCTTGGATCCCATAGTATAATACATTATAGCAATTTTTTTTTATCTGATTAAGTGGGCTAGCAAGCATATCATCCACCTGATGATAAGCGGTTGTCGCGGCCTATGAGCGCTTGCAGCACCATAAATTTGTAGGTATCACTCACGTGTTGCCAATCTCGAGATCTTGGTTCATAAATCTCCTTTTCCCAGTAATTTTGTAAGCTACAGTGTCAAACCGAAATAAAGTATACTCCTTTACGGTAGAATAACTGACATTGCACTGGTACCTACTTGGCCGGGCTCTTGCTATAAGAGGTTCATCACCAAACTTATAGATATTCAATTTATTTAATAACTTAAGAACCTTATGGTTTTTATCATTAATACGACTGATTTTGCAAGTACCAAGTGTAAATATTATAATACTCACGTCAGTATATCCATGTATGTTACTCGGAAGCGGCTGGACCAATTTGGATAATTCTCTATTATTCGTAATTTAAAAGTAGATATAAAAAATACTAACTTAAAAAAATAATAGTTTCTAAAAGAGAATGAATATTACTATAATAAAACTCAGCGTCTTCTGTACCGATGTTTTAGTTAGCACCGATATCTGTAGTAGAAATTATTAATTATTATTTGCTTTTAGTCTTTAAATTAAGTCTCAGTAGCAGTCCATGATGTGTATAACACAACAAATTCTTCTGTCATGGCGGTTTTATGTCACCAGTTATGATACTACACGTATCTGCACTTAATTATTTGTTATGTTAATATTGTTAGCATAATATTTTGTAGAGTTTCCTTTTTATATTAAATGATAAATACTACTACATTAAAAGAAAGTAAGATATTGTATGCTTGACAGAATCTCGGCTTACATAACATTAAGATTACTTCAAACCTTAGACTAAAACTCACACTATAAGCCATTGTGACTAAACCTACCTTACTTTATATATATAATATAGAAATAAAATATATTTAAATAAGGAATAATTAAAATGCACGAAGATAAATAGCATAAAACTACGAAATTGGCACGCGTATCGTCTAGCGGCCAGGACCCTTGTTACGTTGTGATCGTAATAACCCGTGTTCTTTTAGAGCATCAGAGGCAACAGGTTCAATTTGACAATGGAAAACAATAATATCTTATTTATTATATAGTTTAATTATATTAGTGTAATATGATTATCATAATAAAATTATTTATATAAGCCAATAATAGCGAAATGGTGAGATAATAAATATATCCCTATACTTTCAACACCTCTTACGAGTAGCTGAAAGTAGTCCGCTCCTCCAATTCTTATATACTTAAACTCTATAGTAAAAATATAAAGAAGAGGGGGAGATCGATGGCCCCGCACACGCCACCGACTGTGGGCTCCAACCATACATACGAGCCCTCCCGGGTAAGGGATAGGCTATTTATAGTGCGCCTGCGACACACAATTTGATTGTTATAACATAAAAGGACTTAGTCCTGGTAATTTATATTTATAGTGATTTCGTTATCGGGACGCAAGATTTATTCTTTTATATTGTTCTTATTTTCATAGCATAGAAAGGGATCAAGCCCTGATATTTAGTAATAGTATCGATTAAGACCGAAGTCGCATTATATTTCTTATTCATCTTTGTATGAGAAGGCAAAACGCCATAATAAATGAGGGACAAGCCCTGGTCATTATTTATAAGGGAATAAATCCCTGGTTCAGATATGTATTCGAACATTAAACCGCCAGGCGGCATTCCGTAAGCACAATGCTATAATCGTCAGCCTCACCTTAGTGAAGTAAAATTCATCAATAATAATAAATAATATCATTTATAACGTATATTTGTCATACCACTATATGTGGTTAATATAGAGTTTATATTTATCATAAACTTCACCTTTGTTAAGGTATTTTCTTCATCAATAATGCTATTTATAGCGTATATTTCTTTTATCACTATATATGTGTATTATAGTATTTATAATAACCTCACCGTAGTGTAGGCAAATTCATTAATAATTATATTTATAAGTATATTTCTTTTATCACTATATATGGGTCATATAGTATTGATAATATTCAATTCTTTATAATATCACAACCGCAATTCCTTAAAACTAAGTCCTACATAACCCTACCTAATTGTTATTTTAATAATCGCATTGTCTTATAATTAATATTCATTGGCTTATATCGTATTCGTAATCACGTTGTCTTACAACTAATATTCTTTGATTTATGTCGTTTTCATATTATAGCTTTGTATCATTAAAACCATAGCACTTGCTCACGCAAGGTACCCTTTGGCTCAATACCCAAACATACATCCGAATCCAGTTCATTATTTAAGACGTGATAAACACGCATGATAAGAGTTAAGCAGGCCACACTGTCTAATACTAGTTAGCTATCTCGAAGTGAGAAGCAACCAGTTGCCCTAATAGTATGACATGCTACAATGTCAATTATAAAAATCCCTATTGCTAAGCTAAGGGGCGTCTCTAATAAGAAGACGAGTCATTTTGCTACAAACGATATATAACATTCCAGCGCCTCAGCAACAAACCGAACTACATCACGGCATCGACCTAAGTCGCACCACCGCAGCAATTCTAATCTGTATCACTGGGGCCGCTTCAGCAATGGACCTGAGGAAACTACTGCATCGATATAAATCGCACCGCAGAGTCAACCTCATGTCAGCATCACATCAGCAAAGTCAAAGGACCTCACTCGAGGACACTATAGACATGACCAAAATCATATCGGAGCCTCATACTTAAGCATCGGGTCAACTAAGATTAAAAATCCTCGGGCCTCGCTTAAGGACACTATAGACATGACTCAGGCCACATCAGAGCCTCAAACTCAAGTATCGGGTCAACTACAACTCGCCAAAACATTATACACGTATACAGCTGAAATATAATTATTTATTAGTTATGACGCATAAATTCTTCCCAACGCATACTTTTAAATCTTCATTGAATTCGCTTCTTCTTAGGTTTCAAATAATCCATTAGATTCTGAAACATAAACAATATTTGCGCCGAAGCATTACTTTCGCTATTAAAATATCACATAATATTAAAGAAACGGAGTAAACTTCGTTTCTTAATATATATCAAACATATATACATTCATAATTAACGGACCCACAAACCGTCATTAAATATTTAATTTATAATAATAAATTATATTCAATATATTTCAACGATATAAATTTGCCTTTAACATGTATAGATCATATTATTCATATTAGATCTCTTTGCCAGTAATCATAGACGGACCACCATACCGTCATTATTTATTAATTATTGTATATATATTTAATACATACTTTATATATATTCTTTGCCATGCATCACCAATCACCATTAATAATATGTATAAAATCCATATACGAAGATCGGAAACCTTAGCTAGCATTCTAGCAGCATGGCCGCCCGAACGCACCGCCTTGGTAAACCGTCCACATATACGCGGGGGTAGAGACGTCTGACGGGCACTCACTAAGCATACGCTCGGAGACACCTTCGCCGACACCACACCCCTTATATATGTGAAACAGCTGCAATGACATTCGGCACCTGAATCCGTGAATTTCCATACATTTTCCTATTTCTATGGAAATTTTCATACAAAAATTTTATAAATTTTTGATTTTGTAAAAATATTATTTTCGGGGTATGTTCATACTTAGTATTACGTTGCACATAATCACGTGGTCGGCAAACGATATTTAGGTTAAGCAACTTTGGGTGCGGTCAGTAATTGGATGGGTGACCGTCCATAAATAGGTTCATATTATAGAAAATACATTGTTTTAGAGATTTAAATAAAGTGTAATGTTGAGATCGTCACACCATGTTCCATAGAAATATAATAAAAAGTATTGAAGTGGAAAATGACTTTTAAGAATAAAATTTTATATTCTACGAAATGAAACACAATCTTCAATCTTCTAAGGCATTGATCCAAAAAATTCTGTTTTTATAACCATGTTCATAAATGAATGTACGATGTTTTTTTCTGGTTCGTTAGTCCCAGCGAAAACGGATTGCTACTCAAATCTAGCGTAAAAAGATTTATCTCCGAAAGCGTCTTTGTATTCTTACTTTAGATGTTACGCTAATAGGTAGTACATAATATGACAAAAAACTGTTCCACAAAATATATAACAAAAAAAATGTTGCTCATTAATGGATTTGTATTAGATGACGAAAAAAAATGTTATTTAATTCTGGTATATTTTTTCTTTTATCCTTGAAGGAAATGCTTTCGTATTGGATTCATATACTTTTACGGCATATAATTTTTCGGACACCGAGAACTCTTTTAATTATATAAGATCCAAATACCTGTTGCATTAAAGTTATTTTGGTTTACTTATGCCTGAGGCGGGTAAAGTCAATTACGTTT
Organism: Hestina assimilis; assembly: GCA_023373885.1. Classification (NCBI taxonomy): domain Eukaryota; kingdom Metazoa; phylum Arthropoda; class Insecta; order Lepidoptera; family Nymphalidae; genus Hestina; species Hestina assimilis. Next base: position 3,697,543 of record CM041750.1, on the reverse strand, counting down.
TTTAATACGGATAATTATTGTCAGTGTAAAGTCCTTAAGATTCTTCATAACTAAGCTGCGGAAGCCTTCAGTTTCAACCGTGCGTGGTGCACAACGCACTTGACTGATAATTATTATTATATTTTATTTGTATATTTTACTTAAAATATGTATAAAAGATATAATCCTGAAAATATGTACGTCACGTTGCAATATAATTTGTTATATAAAGTTGCGTTCGAACAAAAACTATTTCGTGTGTCATTATTAGGCTGACGAATTATCTTCCTCAGTGGAAACTGATGTCACTAGATGGGTGATCGCATAGTGGTATTTCTACTGAGTGTCTTCGTGCTTCGGAGGGCACGTAAAAGTCGGTCCCTGCTGTTATCAATTTGATAATAGACGAAAAGTCAATTTAGAGGCCTATTTGGGCAACCTCAAAACTCTGACACTAGGTTGGCCACTAAACACTCGATAAAAAGAAGAAGAAGTGCAAACTGAACATTTAAAAAATTTGTATTGTCTCAGAACCAATTCTTCTTTTAATTCTATAATTTTCCAATAACTTGATCCAAATACTCTATATACTTGATACTAAAATATTAAACTCCACCTAACGTAATCTAAGACATTAATCTCGTTCAATTTTCATCTCGACGAATTTCAAATTTTATGGTAAATTGACATAAAGCTGAGAGACTAAATTATTTTCGATCAAAATCCTTCAATCCAAAGTAATCGTAGCTCTAAAATATAATACCATATAACTCAATGATAAAAATAAAACATCTTATGCTTGAAATAAAAAGTTCCCTTATCTATTACGCACACCAGACTTCTCTTCTTATTTCTGACTTTATCTCTCGCTAAGTGGGGTCGGCACAGCCCGTCTTCTTCTTCCATTCTGTTCTGTCATTCGTCATCAGAAGAGTGAGTGACTCTTCCACGCATTTCATCCAAGTCTTGTTCGGGCTTGCTTTCTTCGCATTACCGCCCACTTTCATGTCCATTGATCTTTTGGCCACATGACTTTCTTCTCTTCGCATAACATATCCATACCAGCACAATCTTACACTCTTTAATTTTTCAGTCACTGATGCTACTTTCAGACTTCCTATTATATATTTTTACATACACTATTAACACTAATATTTCAGTAATACTTCTACCATATAAAAAATATAAAAATCGCAATTATTATTGGAGGTGTTCGTAAGTATTACCTGTATAGAGCGAGATTGCTATATTTACAACCGCTTTATATAAATAATTAAATTAAAAAAATCTGTGTGGAATCTGCTATTTTGATAGCATTTTTGGTATAAATTCGTTCTTCTAGTTAAAATCTCTTTATATAATGATACTATAAAGGTTGAAATCAAGCATACGATCTACATAGAGGAAAACAATTACCGTAGCTTATGTTTATAATAATATCGAGATGCTCATGACCACGTAAGCACACCGGTACAACTGACAATGAGATGTAGGAGGATGTCCCCTTCTCCAGAAAGAGGTGCAGAAGAAAATAGGAAATATGGGTCTCCAGCGGTCCCTCTTATTGAACGAAACAAAAACAACTCTCAAATTTAAAACCACAACTTACAATCAGTAATTAATTTCATGTAATAACTAAGCAAGATATCAAATGTTACTCAGTTTGTTTACAATGTTGTCTTAAAATCAACCTTGACAAATTCTCGGAGATCAAAGCCAGTGTAACTAAATACTAATCATTGAGAATTACATTTCACGTTGGTATTGGTTGACATAAATGTAGTTTACAGTATAAAATAAAATAATTACCGCTTAATGGAAAAATTAAAACATTTAAATGTTTAAGATTTTTGGAACGAAGATTCTTAACCTGGCTTACAGGTGCGATTTAGTAGAAATCGTCACGTAACAAAATCCTGTATGCTGTGTGTCCATGTGTGTATCGAGCCTACAAGCAAATGAGCAAGTGAGTGCGCAGCCGGGTGCTGTTCTCTCTCTTTCTCTCTCTCTCTCTGTCCCTGTCTCTTCTTATAATATAACCTATTAAAATATATAGACGACTTCAGCTTCCGAACAATATTTGGTACAATTTATTTATGTTTAACGTACATTACATTACATATCACTACATGTTCGCGCCTAATGCACTACGACGACAGCGGGGTATCGGCGGGACGAGGAAGGGGACCGAACGACTCACAGACTTCATACCGCACGCATAGCAAGCGACAACGACATCTCTCAAAGTACATAAGTGTAATGTAGTATTTTTCGGCGTATTAAATAATTGAAAGAATATTATTTTATTATTCTACAACAACTACGCTACCTCCCAAACACTACATAGTATAAAACAAAGTCGCTTTCTCTGTCCCTATGTATGCTTAAATCTTTAAAACTACGCAACGCAATTTTGATACGGTTTTTTTTAATAGATAGAGTGATTGAAGAGAAAGGTTTATATGTATAATAAAATCCATTAAATAGTGGAGAAAAAAAATATTTTTAGGTTTCTAATGTGATGTCGTAAATAATTAACGCGTGAGGGCCACGGGCAGTAATAAATAAATCCAAACTACTGGATCGATTATAATAAATTTTTCAGTGAATTTTGATGATGTGATTTTCAATTTTGACAGGCTATATATTTTATACCCGTGTGAAGCCGGAGTGGGCCGCTAGTACATTATATAATTAGAACAAACCATCGTCGATTTGCTGTGAGTACTATTAGGTAGATAGATAGATTAAGCCTTTATTCACTGACTAACAGTATCTTAACTTAAGTTTTACAATAAAATGCAGTATTAAACAAGTATTATTATTTATTTGTAGTATAACTCTTCTTTCAATCTTTTTATATGACGGCCTTTTTGTCTATTCCCATTAAAGAAAATATAAAATCGTTAAAAAAATTTTTAAATAAAATCGAAAAATTATGTAACTGACGTTAAAAAGCACATCGAATTATTGTTGTTAAGGAGTTAGATTTTTTGATCTGTGAACTTTTCAGAGTCCATGGACATATTAATCTTTATCATTGCACGGTTAGTGTAATTGTAAATCGAATACCACTTTTTTAAAAAGTACCGACTACCGTAATGAAACATTTCATAACAAGTTTCATTCATCTCCATCAAACTTTCCTTACGCTATAAAATACGTACATGCATAATACACATATTATTACATATCCGGAAATTAAATATCATCTTGTCTTACGTATTATTGTAATACTACTCGTGTCATTAACTTACCCGGCAGTGATTGTAAAATTAATTTAATTTAAGTATTTAAGTTTATGTCTTTATCTACTATTCGAGTTTTGTTTAGAGTTTCTATCAAAAGAGTCTAGTATTAAACAGAGTCTGTAGCATTTGAATAAAGAAAAAAAAACTTCTTAAGCCATTAATATTATCTTATTGTTTTTTTTTTATTTCCTTATTTTTTATTGCTGTACGGATATTACAAATTTTCCTTTGTAAATTCTTCTGTAAATGCTTTCGTCCGTAGTGATAGAAATGGTAAGTTTAAATAGATTTTATTCAAGATGGTGGCTGATACCGTTGCAGGTGCGCTGCATTACGCTGGCTGACCTCGAAACGCGCCTGACGAGTTTGGGTAACAAATTAAATTAAATTGGGTAAATTAACAGCCAGGTATTTCAGCCGTACCAACAGCAAAAGTCATCACTTTTATTGGCGAATATATGTACATGTCTTAGAATTTTCTTCTTTGACAAGCCGGTTTCCTCACGATCTTTTCACGCCAAGTGCAAAATAAATTTGAAACACAGATTAGGCACTTCAAAATTCAAAGATGCTTGCCCATATTTGAAGCCTTGACCCACAGTATGCATTTTTTATCTATTAGGCCATCTCGGCTTAAACATGTTATCCCTCAAAGGGATCATATAAATGCTGTCTCTAGGACTCCGGAGGTTAAGAGCGGAAGTTATTAATTGCAGTTACGCATTAGAAAGATTAGTGCCATAATTTTTGTCATGTTAGTCCATGAAGTGGAGTGAAATGCAGGTAAAAGGAAGGCTTTACTTAGTAACATTTCCGTGCTCTTACTTAGTGTTACCTTGGTGAAGATTTCAATAACTTATTTAATACTAGTTTTTGCCCGCGGCTGCGCTTGCTTGAATAACAATTTTTACAAACTTTCATACCCTATTTCACCAACTTAAAGCCTTGTTTTTTGAAAAATTGTTTCAGTTGAAGTTGAAAGAAGCTAATGAAAATATTACTCGTATACAATATCAATATACTGTTACGTGTCTCTAACAGTTAGTTCTTACATCCCGTAGCCCTAATACCTGGACTCATCAACGCGTGTTTAATTATAAGAAAAGTAGTTGTGGCCGTTGCTTCTCGGAAGCGTCTGTCCTTATATTCAAGACTCGAGCTCAAAAAGTCGACTAACACCGAGGTACCGTTAAAACGGCCTTCAGTACTGTTATGAATTCACATTCTCAATGCGGAGATAAGTAACAAATTAACACGTATCTTACGAATTACTTACGAACTAAAAAAAAATGAGTTATGCCCCTATAAAAGACAGTTTTAAGTTACAACGCTTAAAATGCTATTTTTAGGTTTCCTTAGCCGAATGACGAAAACGGAACCGTCTGTCCGTCCGTTTGTCCGTTGGTCCGCCTATAGGAGACTATAAGCTCTATCTATACGAAATTTAGTAATTAGATGGTTTCTATGAACGATTTTGTAATGAAATCCTAAATTATATAGAAATTAAGGGTAACACTCCATACTTGTAACTGAAGATTGAAAAAAAAATTCAACGTATAACAAAATGATAAGGTTTGATTTTGACTTTTTTCATTAAGTAGTAGTTGCTGAGATATTAGTTCTCAAAGTTATAAAAATTGTGTCCAACTAACTTTTGAACTATTTAAAATTATATTTTAATTTATTATTTATTTAGAGATGTATATGTATATGTAAGTTTCCCATAACTTTATTTTCTTTATTGTTTCAATAAATACTATGAAATTACCAACTTATTTTTGCGGTCGGTTTCAGTTCGTTATTATTTTTAAAGTCCTTAAGACTCTTCATCATCAAGCTGCGGAAATCTTTAGTTTCGTCTATGCGTGGTCCGCAACGCACTTCACTAATAACTTTTTAAGTCTAACGAAAGTGTAGTAGATAAGGCGTTGCTATTTTACACGTGTAGGGTATTTCGCTGATTCGTACGAGAAAGAATACTCTTACAGAATTTCTACGTGTCGATGCAGAAACCGTATCCTAGCGTTCAATTACTGACCTCTTTTCTTTTCTGTATTGTAAATGTTCGCACTCTAAGGTGACCAATTATTAAGCTTCTAAAATTTCATAAATCTTTTATCACATAACTACATAATTTGTAACCCATTTATTTGAATACTTCCTATATTTATATTTTAAAAAATTTATAGAAAAAATTATGAATGATGACCGTTGTGGTGTGTTAGTTAGCCTGCCTTTGGTCTCGACCGTCGCGGGTTCGATTCCCGCATGTGGCGGACTTTTGTATTTATCTTACAAATATCTGTCTCGGTCTGGGCTTGTCCTTGTGGGTCTCCCCATCGTGCCTCGGAGAGCACGTTAAGCTGTCGGCCCCGATTGTCATCATAACATCTGAAAATAATCGTTAATCAAGCAATTGCCAGAAAGGATAAGAAATTGCTCTCATCCAATGAGTTATTGGTCGCCCATTAGGTTGCGGAGATTAGATGGCAATCTCTGTGTGAATAATACAATAATAAGCAGACCCTGAGTAGAATACCGGGAATAATGCCAGGAGGAAGAAGAATTAAAAAAATTAATGAATAATGAATAAATTAAAAAAAAAATTTCAATATGGACGTCATAAGCAGGAACGCCTTTTGTTTATAAAATGCCCCTTGGATCACTTGGCTTCTTCCATAAGCATTTCATTGAGAACGTCGTGCTTTATCCATATTTATCCCTGGACTATCAGCAATTTCGCTATAACATGAATTTCTCTGGTGCTTCATATTTAGGTTGTATGTAAATACGACCTATATTCCAGTTGTTTATCTAATAAATAGAAATAACGTTTTGTTAAGCACACAACTTAGTATGCCGTGTATGGAACTTAACGCGTTGTTTAATATGTAAACTGTTAAGTTAGCGATATAAAATACATTGGTTAGAACAGAGGTTCGATAAGCAATTCTTAATTGATCCAACATTATATCAATACGAGTTTCTGCCAGCGGCTTCACCCACGTGTAAAGCTATTTTTTTATAAACTGAAATTCACCTGCAAAACTCCCCCGAGAACTAACTTTGAATATCATATTTATTTATATCGACTCAACGACCTAAAAACAAGTTTCAAGCTTCTAGCTCTAAAAATGACGATACTTTCATACAACTTTTCATCCCTCCCTTTCAACCGCTTACAAACTTTTTTTCGCATTAAAAAGTAGCCTATTTCCTTTCGCAAGCTATATTCACAGACTATCTGTATACCAAATTTCATTTAAACTGGTTCAGTAGTTTTGGCGTGAAAGCGCGACAGACAGACAGAGAGACAGATTTACTTTCATATTAATAATAATAATAATAATAATCTTTATTTAACTTAAGAACAAAATACAAAAACAAAATGAGTTTCTGTTCTCCTTGCTAGGTTGCAGAGCAGCCTGTGTTAAGGAAAAACAGTTTACCTCCCTAGTTCTGAGCTATTCTAAGATTATTTTTTCTTTAATTAATTTAATATTTAAACTAATGTATGAGTGTGTTCATGCATGCGAGTGTGTATGTGTGTGTGTGTGTGTGTGTGTGTGTGTGTGTGTGTGTGTGTGTGCGTGCGTGTGTGTGTGTGTGTGTGTGTGAGTGTGTGTGTGTGGGCGCTTATTTCAAATGACACTTTATATATAATATAATAAGGATTTGTCAATCCATCTCATACTACCGGAATCAACAAGTATAAAACACATGTGATGTTCTAAGAAAACTAACGACTAATACACGTAGTTAAATCGGGATCGTGTATAGTGTAATAGTATTTGTAACCTCACCTGAACAAAGACGATACAATTGAACAAACGATTTCGGTTTACCGCGCTAGTTACCGCGCGAACAAGAATTACTAGATACCGCGTGACCTGGTTCTACGAATAAACATTTGCTTTACTATACGTATTAACACTAATATAAATCTTCTTCTTAGCGATATTCCCGGTACTGTGAGTGCCCAGGGTCGACTTATTACTCTTGTCCGGATTTCACAGGTTACTAGGTTTACACAAAGCGATTGCCATCAGCTGACTTACGTAACCCTAAGGGCGAACCAGAAACTCATTGGACAAGAGCAATTTACTTATCAAAACTTAACAATTATTTTCAGATGTTATGTTATTGCAACCGACACCGACAGCTTAACGTGCTCTCTGAGGCACGATGGGGAACCACAAGGACAAAAGCCCAGACCGAAACAGATGTTTGTCCCGCAACCGTCGAGGCTACAAGGCAGACTCGCTACCACCAACGGTGTCAATCTTGGTTGACACTACGTGTCTTCTTCTTCCTAGCATTATTCCCGATATTTCCCTAGGATCTGCTGATCTGGTTATACTCTTATCCTGATTTGACGGGTTACTAGTTCTTACACAGAGCGATTGCTATCTGACCTCCGCAATCACAGGGGTAAATACAATATGCTTTGTTAAGGTGAATTGTAATTTTACAAAGAATTTATAACAGCCCTTTGACTCTGATATAAACTGAGATAAATTAATTATATAACCGTTAACAGCCTATTAAGGGAAATTAATTTAGGGAAATCTTGTGATAGTCGTTACGTACATAATTTTATGATGCATATTTCACCTCCGCATTGAAACTCAGCCTTAATAAATAACAAGGTGAAACTACTAAAATAAAATACATTGAAATATAAGAGTTATTGTATATGTGTATTTACAATACACATATATGTGTGTATGCTTATGTGTGAAGTACCTATGTAATGGTATTCTTTTTATTCTCATTACAGCTAGGTGCGTCTTCTTTAACGAAAATAAAACCTCATTACCAACCGGTCCTCATACCTATATAAGTACAGATAAAATTGGTCCCTTTATTCTTGATAATAAAGCTTATAATGCAATAACTATCACATTCACCATCCTCAACAAGAAATTACCTTTAAAATACCGATATAATATTACGAGTATTTATATGCTACTATAAATAAAGAACCAGTTGCTCATAGCGAGTTAACTCACAGTAGAGTGTACTTTAATTGTCATCATTATACGTTATGGTATTATTAAGCATTACGGTAAATCAAATGGTCTACCACCAAATTATGAGACTGTTGAAACAATCATAGCGGAATTTATGACAAATGAAAGAATTTATTAATATATTAACGGCAATTAGGAAAGTTACTATTTAGTGCGTATAATATATTTACTTACTATTAATAATACAAATTTGCATTGTTTAATTTAAAAATCTTACTAATTAACATTAAAAAGAATACAACATTCATTAGTTTTAATTATTTTTTTATTTCATGACGGTTGGCAAACAAGCATACGGTAAGCCTTATAGTATGCAGTCACCGCGACCGATGTGACAGAGTGGGAGACCACATTAAAATAATAATAATAATAATAAGTCACAGGACTAAGCATCTTTCGCCGTGGCCTGTGTATGGATTAGTAAACACATAGGAATAATTCAACTGAACTTAAAAAATTGGCCCCGGCCCGTTCAGTTCTCTTATCTTATATTATCGGGTTTAATCGGGATTTAATCGGGTTCGGGATTATCGTTAATAGCCAATCTAGTGCTGGACTTGTTCTGGTCGCTCGTATAAGCCTCTCGTATAGTGCCCATCACAATGCGGTCACCCATCTATTGAGTGACCGAAAAAGTGGCGCGGGAGTGTGGGACTCGAGGCCATGTGCAATGGTCTTTATAGGACCTGGCCCCCATACCCACTAAAACCCCAAGGTCCCGTCTAGCGCCATAGTGGGACGTCGCGGGATCACCGAAGCATTATCTATTGAGTGACCGCACCTAACGTTGCTTAACCCACCGATCAATATGTGCATCCAGCTATGAACTTTGCGGTCAGTTCCGTTAATAATACTCGAGAATTCTACGGTCGCCAATAAGTGCACGGATAAAAAGAAGACCGAAAGTATGTCATAATCTAGCGAGATCGAAACCGTAACTGTACGAGTAATACGCAGTCTCCGATATTCCTTCCCGTATTTATTTTCCAAGCTGTCGGATTTACAACTTCGACCGATATACTTACCCAAAGCAATTGTTGGCTTTTTATTGGCAATTCGGTCCTTGCGTTTCTTTTGAGATTCGTTATTTCTCTCTGAATAGGACCCTTGATATTTCTTTTAATAGTTGTACACCGACAAATTCTCCAAAGCATCAGTAGTGGAAAGGTTGACTGTTAAAGCGAGAGTTTATTACGGTAGTCTTGCTGATTTTGGTACATAACTTTTTGTCCGAACAGGAAAGTAACAATCTTCAAGATTTTCCATGTGAATTAGGCTCACTTCCTTCATTTGCTTTTTGTTTGAGTTTGATAATACGTGAAAAGTATAGTCAGAAGCCCGTAGGATCTGAAGAACTGTGACTGCTATCCGTGCAGCAAATTCTCGAATATTATCAACGGAACGAGTCCAAACGTTCATAGCTAGGTGTGCACACTGAACGGTAAACAATCGGTGGATTAAGCAACTTTAGGTGCGGTCAATTAATAGATGGCCAGGTAAAAAGTCGGTCCCGGCTGTATTTATTTGATAATAGGCGAAAAGTAAAGTCAGAAGCCTATAGGACCTGAACAACTGGGTTGACCATTAACCACTCGATAAGAAGAAGAATTGAGAATATAGACCGCCTTAATAATTTTATACAATAAGGTAATGAAAGAAACAATTCGTATTTTTTGCGTACAAGAAAAAGGCATAAAGAAAAGAACATTACCCAAGTGTTAAACAATTTGACATTTGGTACATTTAACTCATTGTTCTCTTAACCTTGGACATTTAAACTTCTCACTATCAGATCATTCATGCACGATTTATATTCTAAAATTATATTATAAATAAAAACACAATAAACATGCATTAACTAAGATATATGAATACTGAAACAATACCAGCAGCCAAGTTATAGTAATAATAAACGCTACACACTCAACGACCCCAATTAGGATACTTATATCTTGTGTCGGGGGCCCGGAAACATACACAAGTACAAGCACAAATACACCTAGACCGGAACAAATGTATGTATGGTCAATACAAACAATCGAAACCGCAACCTATATGCGCTTTAGGCAGGTTCGCTACCGCTGCGCCAATTATTCTCGTTTTAACAAAGGTTAACATAGTGAACCTTATCCAGAAGAGAGATTAGTTATCTTGTTTCAGAATCTTAATCGTAAAAAAGGAAACATAAGTTTCTCCCAAGGTTTCTCCTAAGAATAATTGAATAAAACCTGAACAGTAATCTCAAATTTAAATCAAACACATATAAAAAATGTGTTTTAATGGATTCAATAAATTTCTACAGCAGCGTATTTTATAGGATTTGAAGCCCTCCCATGTTTGCAATGAATGTAGGAATATGCTGACATTGATATAATACGAAGCTTGCGAAACCGAAAAATATCCGTATTGCAGCCATGAAATAGAAAATAAGTTTGGGCAACTATAGTAGTAACTAGATATAGTAAAGTATTAATGGTTTTTTTTTTTAATTTAATTATATTTTCATTTAATTATATATTAAAACTGAATTAATTACTTAGTACAAACCAAATTTAAAAATAAATAAATAAACGCTACACACTCTGCGGCCCCCATTAGGATAATTATATTCTGTCTCGGGGTCCAGAAACATACACAAAGACGAGGACAAATACACCCAGACCGGAAAAAAATTAACAGATTAACAGACATTTAATTCTTATTTGAAACCTATTTGGTATTTATAACTTAAACCAGACAAAGCTTAGGTTTTTAGGAAAAAATACTAGGTTCCTGAGGGATCATAAAACTTTAGGTTCAAAAAGTAAGTAAGGAAGGTATTAACGCAAGTACTGTATTAACGCAAGCGAAGTCGCTGGCATTGCTAGTATATTATACACATTCCATTATAAAGCCTGTTCTTTAGACACTGTTAGTTCTTTTGTTTCGTTGTTACGCTTTCACACCTAAATAACTCAACCGTTCATCATGAAATTTTATCTTACACGTTGTCAGGGGTACAGAAAGGAATGTAAGGTATGTATATGGAAGGATCAATGCAGAAAAAAATATATATTAAAAATAAATAATTTTAAATTCAATGTAGATGCAGTCACTGGCAGATACTGGCGACTGTTACATATAAATAAATGTAATACCTATACGAGAAATACCAAAGTAAATCGTGAGATCCTAATAAGAACTTGTTTTTAAAGTGTTATATTTTCCTGAATGAATATTGCATTATACAGCGCTGCAGACTGAACGAGTATTCGCTAACAATACATAACGAGATGACATATTATTTTAGAGTGATGCGATTAAACTATTTTACAAAACTTTTTATATTTTATTTTATTAAGCTATGGTACAAATGTTAAGTCTTTTTTTCTAAAACTATGAACAGTCATAATGTATATCGACGTTGTGGCGCAGCGATAGCGGGTTCGATTCCCGCTCAGAGCAGATGTTTGTATTAACCATACAGGCATCTAGGTGTGTTTGTCCTTGTCGTTGGGTATGTTTCCGAACCCCCGACACAGGATATCAATATCGTAATGGAGCCGTTAAGTGTGTAGTTTATTTACTTATAGATATTTCTTGAAGTCCTCTTCCAAAGCGAAATTTTTTTAAAGAAAAACTGGGATAGTGAAGTTTGTATAGAAAAATATTAACTATTCTTTGAACGTTGTGTAGTTTATTCGCCTTTCGTATTTCTTCGTTATTAACTTCTACCTTAAAACATGAGGTAAGCTTATTCTCAATGTGTACTTGACACATTTTACTTGGAAATTATTAAGGAAAATTATTACCGTCGAACGTTCTTGTTATATAATGTTCTTGGATAACTTAAATCGACTATAATTTTTAGGGTTCCGTAGCCAAGGCAAAAACGGAACCTTTATAGTTTCGTCATGTCCGTCTGCCCGTCTGTCCGTCTGTCCGTATGTCACAGTCATTTTACTCGGAGACCATTGGCTCTATATATATATATATGAAATTCACTAAATAAGTGTATTCTATGAACCGCACGACGATTCTGTCATGAAATCTTAAAATATAAATGAAATAAGGGTAGCAGTTCATACATGTAACTGAGTGATTGGAAAAAAAAATTTCAACGTATGTCAACGTGAGAGATATCTTTGGACAGGTCTTTTAAAATGATAAGGAGGTTTGATTTTGATTATTTTCATTAAATCAGTAGTTATTGAGATATTAGCTCCTAAAGTCATAAAAATTGTGGCCCCCCCTCTAACTTTTGTAATATGGAATTTAAAATTCTGGAAAAATTTGAGCTTATAGGACATCAAATAAAATTTCAACCACATTTGGTTTGAAGAAGATAGGTCTACAAATTTATGAGATATATAAGCTGTTCTCATATCTTTGTTTTTCATATTACTTTTAATAATTACTATGATATTACCAACTTATCTCTGCGGTCGATTTTAATTCGTTATTATTTTTAAAGATTCTTCATAACCAAGCTGCCCTTTAGTTTCAACTGCGCGTCCACAAGGCACTTGACTGGTAATTATTTGCGAATAGTGAAGTGTACGACCCTCTTTATTTTTTTTATTTTTTTATGTTAGTAGTTGGCAAACAAGCATACGGCCCACCTGATGGTAAGTGGCTGCCGCAGCCTATGAGCACTTGCACTAGAAGGTGCCACTCACGCGTTGCCAACCTCGAGATATTAGTTCTTAAATCTCGTTCGCCCAGTAATTTCACTAGCGTACAATGCCCTTCAAACCGGAACACAGTAGTGCTTAAACACTACTATTTGGCGGCAGAATATTGGACACTGCGGTGGTACCTACCTAGCCGGCCTCTTGCAACAAAAGACCTACCACCAGTGTGACTGATTGCACTGGTGGAATAATCTCTGTTGTGACAGAGGTTATCCCAACAGCGGACGATGGGGTCGTCACATCCCGACGCCTTTAAAGAAAATCATTACCCTATCTACTATTGATTAATTAGTAAATACAAAGTATGTTATGAAGCCTAAGATGATAATACGAAGGAAAGCAAAATCAAAAACCGTTGTGGCGTTGTGGATAGCGAGTCTACCTTTAGCCTCGACGGATGCGGCCTCTATTCCCGCTCGGGCATATTTTTACATTGGTCATATAAATATCTGTTTCAGTCTGGGCATTTGTTCTTGTGGGTCTCCCCACCGTGCCTCGGAAAGCACGTAAAGTTGTTGGTCCGGGTTGTTATCACATAACATCTGATACTAATCGCTCTGTGTAAAAACTAGTAGCGTGTCAAATCCGCATAAAAGTAATAAGCAGAGCCTGGGCAAAATACCGAAATAAATTCTGGGATCACGCATAGGAAGAAGAAGAATTAAAAAGTTGAAACTTCACTAACACAACTTTCCAATAACATAAAGAGTACATAATTCAAAAGATAACAATAAAACATTCGTGAGTTCGTGACTCCTCAACAGACGTTCACAGATTGGAACCGTTCACAAACTTTACCAATATCGTTCGGAAAACGAAGGAATTTCCCTGATACGCTATTTATCAAAAACTTGAATTTTCATGAGTATTAGCTATAACCTTAAAATAAAATGAGCAATCAAATTATGTAGATATTGCAAAAAATAGATTCATTCAGATATTTTATTTCGTACCACAATTGTGACAAAAAAGCTTAAGGCCCACGGGTAAGCCGTCACTGTACCCTAAGGATTGCAACGCCAAAAGCATGAGATAGGTTTTAGGAATCCATGACAAGATGGTAAAAAAATAAGAAAATAATAAGGTTACGAATTTATTTCTTCATAAGTCCTACTTATCGAAAACATTACATCGATATTTTGTTTTTTTTTTTTTTTTTTTATGTTACAAGTTGGCAAACAAGCATACGGCCCACCTGATGGTAAGTGGCTGCCGCAGCCTATGAGCGCTTGCGGCACCATTACTAGGTGCCACTCATGCTTTGCCAACGTCGAGATATTAGTTCTTAAATCTCGTTCGCCCAGTAATTTCACTAGCGTACAATGCCCTTCAAACCGGAACACAGTAATGCCTAAACACTACTATTTGGCGGCAGAATATTGGACACTGCGGTGGTACCTACCTAGCCGGCCTCTTGCAACAAAAGACCTACCACCAGTGTGACTGATTGCACTGGTGGAATAATCTCTGTTGTGACAGAGGTTATCCCAACAGCGGACGATGGGGTCGTCACATCCCGACGCCTTTACAAGACGCCTTTACAATGTAAGACATGAATACTTCCCTGGTTTTTCTTCTTATCGTTTGGTTAGCGGCCAGCCTAGTGTCAGAGCGGTTCAGGTCATCCGTATAGGCCTCTGACTTGACTTATCGAATTAATAACAGCCGGCACCAACTTTTTATGTACCCTCCGAAGCACGGAGACAATTGAAATACCACTATTCTATAACGCATCCAATAACTGACTGCCCCTAATGTTGCCCACTGGTCGTTTACCGATTTCAGTTACACCAACAACACCATGATTATACAAATATAAATTAATCCTTTACGATATTGGGTTAAAAATGAGTTCATTAAAAACCTCGTTAGGTTGCGAATAAATGACGTAATAACAAATCAAAGGATCCCATACATAAATTATACAGAGCTGATTTGAAAAGTTATTTATGCGACCCAAAGGTCGAACAGCGATTATTTGAATTTGAAAGTCTTCATTAAACGATCTATTTAAATCAAAAAGGGAGATAAGTTCAATTTGGTTCATTATTCATTTAAACCAAAGCTGATTTGGGTATGGTGAACTTATTTTATTTCTTTTTTTTTTTTTTTTTTTTTTAATGGTAGAAGTTGGCAAACAAGCATACGGCCCACCTGATGGTAAGTGGCTGCTGCAGCCTATGAGCGCTTGCAGCACCATTAGTAGGTGCCACTTGCGCGTTGCCAACCTCGAGATATTAGTTCTTAAATCTCGTTCGCCCAGTAATTTCACTAGCGTACAGTGCCCTTCAAACTGGAACACAGTAGTGCCTAAGCACTACTATTTGGCGGCAGAATATTGGACACTGCGGTGGTACCTACCTAGCCGGCCTCTTGCAACAAAAGACCTACCACCAGTGTGAATGATTGCACTGGTGGAATAATCTCTGTTGTGACAGAGGTTATCCCAACAGCGGGCGATGGGGTCGTCACATCCCGACGCCTTAAACTAATAATAAATTAAATTATAAATGCTAAACTTAAATGGTTTGTTTGTTTGTGTAGCTTTCAGAACTGAAACGCTGAACCTATTATGATGAATTTTGGTATAGATATAGACGGGGGCATGGGCGACAATTATAGGCTACTTTTAGTTGAGGTATCTTTGAGTAGATCTTTGAAAATAATAAAAAGGTTTCATTTTGACTTTTTTGATTAAAAGTCAGTAGTTGTTGAGATATTAGCTCCTAAATTCGTTAAAATTGTGTGTCCGCCGGTATAAAATCGAAAGAACGTTCAATGATAATTATTTTCAAGAAGATACGTTGAGAAATTACAAAGCTAAATTTGCGGTGGCTTTTAATTCATAAATATCGCAAATATTCTTCATCATCAATCCGGGAAACCCTATAGTTGGTTTGGGTCCGCCAAGCACTTGGCTGGTAACTATTTACTATTTACTTTAAAAATAAAGTTTCCATAATAAATTCAATTAACGAAATCATTTTTCGCATAAGCAAATTACCATAGTTATTCTCATATATTTTATATCTAAACCAAAATAGACCCATTATTGATACCGTTTTTACCGATACTAAAACACACCCGTCAGGTGGTAAAGTTTTTATTATCGATACATTCGCCACATCACAGTCAAGCTCAAGTATCGAGGTCGACGCCTACGTAACTCACTTACGAGAGGCTGAACGAATAAACTTGCCCTCGATTGGCATACTTGCTTGCATTTGTCACACAATCTTATTGGTATTCTATCTTTAATCATTGAATTATCGTGTAACCAACTGGTTGCTATTCTTTCGATGGGCTATACACGCACACCAGAGTAGTGATATCCTGTGTCGGGGGTCTACAAACACACACAAAGACAAACACATCCAGCCCGAAAACAGGCCAGCATGATCAATTCAAAACCAGCGCAAGCACCTATGATTTTCAAGTACTTAATTTGTATTTAGAATTTGCCTCGTGATTTACCGAGACGGAAAACATAGTGAGAAAGGTTTCCTTACTATGCTATGTAGGTAAATGTCTTGGTAGAAATTTTGAAACATGTACAACTACCATTGCATTATGTGGCAGCGTGGTGGATTGAGATTCTAATTCTTCCCCTTAATATGGTAGGGGCTTTTGCCCGGATGTGGGAGATTAACAGGCAGCTACTTGACTTTATTTTTACTTTAAACAACATTTGGAATGTACAAGCGATAAGGACTGTAGAAATGGGAATTTACTTTTATGTACAAATAACGAAATATAAATACTCATATACATATGTTAACATATACTATGTATATAACATTGTATACAAGATATCACTTTGAACACGCAACATTCAATAATCTGCGGCATTAATTAATAACATCTTTGAAGCGTGAAAAGAACTATTTGCTTATTTGTTTGATAATAAATAACCATTAAATTGAATATTACCAATTATCTTTTATATACCGTAATATTATATAATTGTCTTAACGAAATATTTGCCTTAAAAATCCTTACGCAATCTTAAAGATTTAATTGTTTTACTTCATTATAAATAAAGTAGTACAATTATTTATTAACACACTTATTAAATCTATGTTTTAGCTTAGGGAATCGGTAATCTTTAAAGTTTTATAATACAAAGTTATTTAGGAAATACATAAACATTTACTTAATATAATAATAAAAAATATCTATTATATCAACTGACATTTTTAAAGCTTACAAAATAGTAGAGTAGTAGTGAAAAATAAAAACTACTTAACAGAGATTTGTAAACTTTTATCTTTTTCATTATTGTTTGTTACAAAATACATTTATCTTTTAATCGGAATTTAAGTATTGTACGCAGATTAAATTGAACGTAAGGTCTAGTCTGTGGAATAAGTGATTGATTCTTATTGTTGCCGTGTTTGTTAATATATATGTCGGCGCGAATACGACAGTTCAGCTAAAAATTAGTTCATAAATCATAAAATTGAGATTGTTATTGTAAAATTAACATTAAACAGCGTGTAATTGTTAATGTTATTTCAATTTCAATTTCTAACGTACAAAATTTTAAACATTTGCACGTGTATCGAGACCTATAAATACGGCTGCTTTGTCATTGTCAAATAATTCGTGTTCGAGCCGTCATACAGTACGGACCTATCTAGGCCGTCGTAACGCTGCCCGATGAAATAAACCAAGTGTACCCACATACTGAAGTTTTCTTTGGAGGACCCAAATAAGAGTCATCATCATGCAGTAATTCGACAGTGACGTCAGAAAATGCTGATGTCACGCTTTTTAAAAAGATGACGGGATCGCTTTATGCGACATATATGTATCCTATAAGAATATTTCATTCTGGTTGAATCCTGGTGGTTTTCAGCAATAACAAAAAATAATCTTTTCAAATTTCTCTTATCTTTCCATCGCATGAAAACCTATAACGAGTTATCGCCAAAAGGCTTTATTAATCAAATATCTAAAACGCATAGAAAGTTCTAACCACTTTCACTTAGTTACACATCGTTAATTACTAAGTTCCTGGCCACTTGATAACAACTTGTTATACGATAATTATTTACATACATGAAAACTAAAATACCAATAAATAAACGCTACACACTCAACGGCCCCAATTAGGAGAGTTATATCCTGTGTCGGGGGCTTAGAAACATACACAATGACAAGGACAAACCAACCCAGACCAGAAGACACGCCTGTATGGTCAATGCAAACATCTGCTCAGAGCGGGAATCAAACCTGAGACCTATAGCGCTTAAGGTAGGTACGCTACTGCTGCTGGTAATGCAATTGCAGCCGTACATTTATAACTAATTACGGTTTATTTATTGTCCATTGCTCTACAAAAAGCATTAAACGACAGCATTCAATTCATATAATTGACTCTTAGTTGGGTGCTGGTCATACTGGCATTGACAGTGCAACCAGGTGGGTGTGGCGAGTACTGAGACTCAACTCTGAGACGACTCCAAGTCGATTTCTTCTATGGGGTGCCTCCTGGGAAGCATCATTGTTCTACCATAAGTGCAGTAATGCTCTACGCCTTACCAATTTTCGGAATTTAAAAAGATATATACGAATATTAAATTTTTATAAAATTAGAAAATATTACCATAAGTAACCAATGAGATCCGTGCCTCGTTAACTTACTAATTAGATTTTCACCAAACTTTGAAATAAAATAGGACTCAAACGAGCACAAACATATGCTCAGTGGCAAAATTATTGTTTCAGAGAAAAAAGTATCCAGTCAGTAATCAGTGTATAAATTAATTTCAAGAGCATATATATAAAGAAATATCTAAAGTGTTAAACAATATTAAACACAAACGAAAGGAAAGACGTGAATACAGTGACAAATAACATGAAATTTTCCTCACGACTTCACAAAAAGCTTCGCTACTTAATGAGATTGCTTTGTTTATCTTCAAAGATCTTAATTTGATGAGAGAATATGAAAATTACTTTACCGAGTGAAGGAAAAATTGTCTGTGTAAAAAACGACAACAATATGTCATATTACACGTGTGTGTTTTCACCTGTTATTATATTTAAATAACGATATCGATCTGTTGTATCATACCTAGTACATAACTAATAATACAAATTAATAAATAATAGTTAAAAAAAATTAAAAACACGTTTTTATAGAAAATGTAACTTAAAAGAAAAGGTATTTTATTGTAAAAATAACCAGGAGTGTCAATAGTTATAGATATTTTATTGATAGGACTTGAAGCTAGTAAAAGCGTGTTAAAAAGTGAGTTGTGTATGGTTTTGTGTTTTAACTATTTTAATGTGTTTTAACATAAGATTTTTCAAACACGCTGTTAGGTACTATTTGTTAGAGGCTATATATTATTCAGATAAAAAGAACTGTTCCCTAGGGAAAGACAAAATGTTTTTTAAACTAGGAGGATATATTATTTACTTTTCAACCCCAACTATTACGGGTTCTTTTCCCGCACGAGAAAGATGCTTCTCATAGTATCGACCACACAGGTATGAATTTCGATCTGGGTACTTGTGCTTGTGTTTGTGTACGTTTCCGAACTACGCTACAGGATATAATTATTCTAATGGAAGTAGTTGACCGTGTGTTTTTTTTTTTATTTCATTAAAGTTGGCAAACAAGCATACGGTCCGCCTGATGGTAAGCAGTGATGATGATGATGGTGCAATAATTGAAGTATCATTTGCGCGTTTTCAATTCAAGGGTTAGGAGGGTACAGAGGGGGTGAGAGATTGGGCCTCTGGCGCTCTCACTTATCAACGATACGCAACAGTACCTACAGATACTGATACTTTATACCGATTTTCTCTGAGAGGATAGTATTTTCCCGGTCGAACCGGCCCATTTGTGCTGGGAAAAGCATGGTTTACTACTTCTTGTGTAACGTCTTTATCTTATATTTTATTTTAATATAAATTAGTAATATGTGAAGTTATACCGTGTCAAAACTAAAGTTTAACTCAGTACTTAACCCTCTGAAGCCGGTCTTAGCTAGCAGGTGCTCCTGGCTTATTTATAATGTTAACGTCTTGCGCCCGTCAAAAACTTCTAACTTTATACGTGTATATTTCAGTACCTGTCATGTTTATTTCATTTTACACTTTTCATTAAATTCAGCATGCAAAAGACAAGTTTTGCAATTATTTAACAAACTTGTAGCAGTTATCCGAAGACATACATTATAAAAAAACAACCTGCAGGAACTTAGTTCTTATATTTAGATCTAAAGTCTTCATCGTAAAATTCTTATTAGTGATCAACCTTTTTTTTTTTTTTTTTTATGTTAGAAGTTGGCAAACAAGCATACGGCCCACCTGATGGTAAGTGGCTGCCGCAGCCTATGAGCGCTTGCAGCACCATTAGTAGGTGCCACTCGCGCGTTGCCAACCTCGAGATATTAGTTCTTAAATCTCGTTCGCCCAGTAATTTCACTAGCGTACAATGCCCTTCAAACTGGAACACAGTAGTGCCTAAGCACTACTATTTGGCGGCAGAATATTGGACACTGCGGTGGTACCTACCTAGCCGGCCTCTTGCAACAAAAGACCTACCACCAGTGTGACTGATTGCACTGGTGGAATAATCTCTGCTGTGACAGAGGTTACCCCAACAGCGGGCGATGGGGTCGTCACATCCCGACGCCTAAAAATGTATCTGTGATATAACTGAAACTTTAAGCCTCTGCACCTCGTCTTCTATTTCTCCTACCTGCTGGCGCTGTACTAGACGCTGACCAGTAGGACCAGCACCACTACACTTTGAATTGACTTTTTGAATACCGTTGTGATCCGGTCTTAATGACTGTACTTGTGTTAATGTGTTTTCGAATTCTAATAAGGGGCGAAGAGGGTATAGCTTTTATTATTTCTTGCATTCTGATGGAAATCTATCTCCCATTGGTATGTTACTAAGTTGGCAAGCGAGTATATGACTCACCTGATAGTAGATGTACGCTAAGGATAGTGAGCATTTGAAACACTATTTGTAGGTGTTACTCACTCGTTGCCAACCTCGCGATATTGGTTCTTAAAAATCTTTTGCCCAACAATTTCGCTAGCTATAGCGTCCTTCAAACCTTAATACAGTATGCCAAAGATATTACTGCTTTGCGGTGGAATATCTACCTCGCAGGCCGATTGCAACAAAAGGCCCATCACCAGTAACCCCTCCTCTTCCCTGTCTCTCGGCCCTTACTTCTCTCATCCCTCTGATTAAGTAGCAAGCCACGATGATGTATTTAGTCATATTATAGAACATATTTTACCCTACTTCCCTTTCCAGTGCTACAACTTCTATCCCTCTGGTTGTCTTAATTTACCACCTATAGTATTGTAAAATAAATAAAGTTTTAAATATGCCTATGTTTTATTTAAATCTTTCTATATTATTCAAAAACCTGATGGCAAATTTATGAATAATTTACAGGTTAACGACTCTACTTTAACGTTCTACTTTCTATATAATATGTATGTAAATATATATTTTAGAGTATTACTATATAAACATATCTTTGGAAAAATGATTAAGAAATATCAAATGACAGACTCACCCACACGACAAAATTATGTCCTCTAACGTGAACCCACGCAGAAATACTCATTCGGGGTATTTTTGTCCTAGTCATTGTGTATGTTTCCGGCCCCCGACACAGGATATAACTATCCTAATGGGGGCCGTTAAGTGTGTAGCTTTTATTTCTTTATTTATTTATCCGTTTTTAGCTATGATTTTAAAGCCAAAAATAAATAATTGAATATACAAATGTGGGCCATTTTAGAATAACCTTTGTCATTACTAAACAACGCACATTTATTATTATAACAGATCTGTAAAAAAAGATTACAATCTAAAGGCAGAAAAGAAAAAGATATTTCAGCGATTTGTTAATATATTTAGTCGAGCAGTCGAAAAATGAAACTCATCGGCATTATTTTCGATTGGCTAATCGTGATTGGTCCATAAAAATATATAATATCGACATTATATTTTATTGTTTATTTTCGACCAACCACTTTTATATAATAATAAATACTTTTAAATACATATACTTCGTTTAAATCTTTTTGGAATTTTTTATTAGGCTTGAGTTATTAATATATATTTTCTTTGCATTAATACATTAAATATAAATTTTAAACAATATATGTATTTGTAAATGTGTGGGCTGGATTGTTCCAAAACTCTTCTTAAGTGAATAATTTATTTTTTCCAGTATATAACGTTTCTTACGTATACAAATTACAGTGTTATGCGAGGTAAGAAGTCGTCAACGGAATGGGCCTCAGCATAGAGGGCAGGCACTAATCCAGTATCCGTTGCTTTTCTCCAAACGACCCGAGTAAGCTCGGCAGATGGCGCCACCCATAGCGCTCGCATTTTTTGACTACATTTATGAATGAACGTACACGCCGGCTTATTAAATTAAAGCAAAAAATGTTCTAAAATCTTTCTTAAAATTTCCCTTAAATTAGCTCAGTGACTTTTAATAATTCGATAAAGTCATTGTCCCGGAATAAGCTCGAGAATGCGCGTTTGGCGTTTTGAAAAAAAATACTCTGGTCTGTAGCCGCCCCTAGTCGAATCTGGTTTCAATTATTATTAGCTATGCCAAGAAGGCAACAAAAAAAAAGATCTTACATCTCCACACATTGCAAAACACTCGTGAATACTTTACTTAGTATAACAGTGAAATACTCATTATTCACAGAGTATATTCTGATTGTGTAATATGTTCAACTTGAACTTTGCGGTATGTGGTTGACATTATAAGTGTTTATTTACAGCAATTGTATTTTATACGACTATTGCATATGTGTATAGAATATTAAACAGTGTCTCTTTAGTTTAGTTGTGTTGTATTCTGAAGCTACGGATTTTTCGGAATGAGTCAACACTCCAACATCAATTTGTTGTACTGTTTGGCCTTGATAGCGTCAACGGTGGGGAAAAAAGGTATCTTGACGTCGATACAAGGTCTACAAGACCGAACCTTGATTTAGGATTTGACATCCGTCATCAGGATATAACAAAGCACTCCAAGCGCATACTAACCAATGGATTTAGCTGACGGAGTGTGTCCTCACTTTTTTTTCTAATCTATTTAAAATTCATCTAAATACTGCATAATATACTACTCAAGCGTATGTACCTTTATACTACTCGAACCACAGATCGATCATAATAATAACAATTTTCCCTGACCTGAGAAAGCAGTTGTTGAAGGGTCGGACTGGCTATATGAGTATTACATAGCGGTAATAAGCATAAACATGTGTACTTAAACTTTCTTTACTAGTGCCTATACTAGTGGGTATTTATGGGCTATAATTAGACTCATTAATGTATAGGTACCACTAACTAGAGATGAGCCACATTATATGCGTGGTACCTAATTTTAAAATAATATATATATTTGTCTATAACATATCTACGTATGGGCCATGGTATGGTATTATTGCCTGATTAATAAAGAATAAATAAAAAATATATACTACGGACGAAGAGCTTGTTAACCCCAGACCTTCGTTATTTTATAAAAGCTGAAAGTTTATCAGTGCATGGTCCCAACATAGCTAAGAACGATGGACCATTAAGTTTGGGTTACCGTGGCTTTGATAGGTAAAAGGTACAAATCAAATTTCGAATTTTGTCAGGCCAACAGCAACATACATTCCGAAAAAAGTAGTATCTATACACTTATATACATTTGTAATTACTTATATACATCCTGAAAACACGTCACATTAACGCGTTGAATTACACTACACTAACAAACGACAATCATTCATTCATTCATTCTCTTTTACATACTTTAACCCTTAGACTAAAAATCTCATGTTGCCGCTCTTGTAACGTTGTTTTAAAGAAGATATTGTTATTTCAGTCTGTTGCTCAGATTACTAATATGAGTAAAAGAAACAAATATATAAAGGTTTGACAACTTATTTTTTCATTTCCTTTTTATCTGATGTTCCTTCTATCTTCTTTCTCTGTCTACGACTTTACCCTACTCATTATAATGTACAATCTTAACAAGCTTGTTTGTCATTATTTTGTCATATTAAAATGACTATATACAGGTTCGTTATGATGTTATTCTTTATGTTCTCTTGCAAAGCGATTACGCGTCGATAAGATCGGCTCGTGAGAAAAACCTATATTATTAACTGCGTAACTTTCTTCTAAAGAAATTAACATTAGAATTTCAAAGAGAAAAATGAACGTGACAGAAATTTACCCAACCACACACTACGTAATCGTATATGTACACATCATTCATAATTTAAAGTGACTCGTTATTAAAATTAAAAAAATGCACATACAACTCTCTAGCCTCGCCGTTTTTAATCATTCAAAACCCACACAACAATACGAGCACATTAAAAGCAGAAAACCCTATGCTAGATTTACCCTTATAGACTTATAATCCCGAATTAATAAAACTAATTTCAGACGCTCTTTCCATTTTGTTAAGGAACTTCGGTGATTTTTCCTAAAATCGTTCAAGCGTCAGCTCACGAATGAAGCTGACGTTGAAGAATCGAAGGAACTACGCTCGAATGTAACTTAGCGAGCACAAAGGAACGTATGTATTGATATATAAATCAGATACATGTGAACGAAATGGTTAATCGAAACGCCTAAATTTTTTTGATTTGTACAATAGTTTTTGTGTTATTTTAAGGGACCTTTAAATTAAAAAAAAAATCTAAAATATAGTTTGCTGGACCTACACATTTTCAATGTTTTTGGGTACAAATCTATACCAATATTATAATACTAAAGAGTTTGTTTGTTTGTTTGAAAAACGAAATCCCAGGAACTACCGTGGGATTTGAAAAATTATTTTTGCATCTAATAGCACATTTTTTGAGAGCGGCTATATAACATCAAGATACTTAGAAGCCGAGCAATAAGAAAGAAATTACGAGTGGATGATAATGGCAGGGTCACACGACGGGAGCAAAGCCATGGACACAACTAGTATTTAAAATATAAAGCCTAACAAGAAGGTCATAGACGACGAACTTTATTTTTTATTTTATTTCACCCACAAAAATCATTAGAATCATCAATCTCTTGCAATCATCATCATCATTCATGCAAGATATCATCTGCGAGAAATCATCATAATGGACAATATACTTCAAGACTCAGACACCATTCCTCATCAAGATCAATTTATCCGCTCAGAGGTAATAGACAAACGGAGCTAATTTAGATAATGAAGATGATTTATCTTGTTGAATAGAAATCGGTTAAAAAAGGTGACTAACAGTTTAGCGTACGCATTGAAGTCATGCTCTCATAAGCTGGAAAATGATGTGATTATAAATTATAATATTACTTATATTCCGCTTTAACCGCGAGGAATTTGGCTCAGCTATGCAATTTATTTTTAATAATATTTCTGTGATGAATACCGGTTGTTTTACATTTTGTGGTTGACTAATGTAGTGGTAATTGAAATTAAAGTATATTATCACTAAATACTGAACGCTGCTAAAATTAAAAATAGCTTAGTGCTTTAATTGTAATAGATAAACTATTTTCAGTTTTAATAAAAGTTTGAAACATATGTAATATTGATTGTACTTTGATTAATAAAAATCTGCAAAACACCTTTTTATACCTAAGGTGGCAAACAATTGTAAAGCCTAAAAGCAAAGAAAGTAAAGGGTGCCAAACTTCGGCTCTTATCTCGAGCATAGCTCGGTTATACATCGAGAAAATTTGGAATGCTTTGACTAAAACTAAGGTCAGAAACAATTTGAAAAATATAAAAAACAGTAGCTATAGAAAACTCTCTTTTCACGCTGTAGTTCTTAATGCTAACTATGGGTTTGCATTGGTTCAGCAAAACTCGATTTTGATTTCCTTAAGTGGGTGCTATAATAGTCTTGCCCGGGATGTCAGTGGCCCTAAAGCCGACGGCCTAACTGCCAGAAAAGTTGTTTAAACACATAAAATTATACAAAATTTAGTCAATTATAAATAGGTAATGAATAACAAACAGTTTTCACTTAAACAATCAAAAACTACAAACTCATTAATGTGACGAAACACCGTCGAGTTAGAAATCCGTATACAAATATTGAATCGGCAAACGTCTCTAAGAAAGTCTTCTGATAACGATATTGTATTACGCGTGTGTATATAATATTTCATACTTTCAAATGACAAGGAAACTTGCAACGTTACACTCTTTCTCACTTTCAAGTGAAAATAGTTATGACCAAAGAGTTAAGTTCGCTTTGTTAAAAGAAAAGTGTCGTTTGAATAGGTCTTATCTTTGAAGTCTGTTTCGCCATATCGTTACGTTTAAAATTATGCAAAGCCAACAATATGCTATTCAATGCGGAAGTTTTAGAATTTTAGCAATCTTTTTCGTGATTCAGAATTATTTTATACCAAAATTCGTAATGTCAAATATATCTTATATAATAGTAACTTGAGTTACGTTAACAAATTCAAATACAAATGGACGGAAATAAGCAATACCATGTCAACCCACAAAATTGAAAAAACTGAGTTATACATGAAGAAGTGTTGGTAAATGACTGAAGAACATTTTTCTTTAATATTTGTAGGGTTTTAAGCTTTAAACTTCTAAAAAGCCATTTTTTAATCATGCAATTTATGTATTATTTTTAAACGTTTTGGGTTATATTATATACGAAATATGCAGTTTGTATGCTTATTTATGTAAAAATAAGTAAAATTACTTACATACATCTTGAAATTGAAAAAAACTTGACCAATACATAAAAAAATCATATAAAGCAAGTTGTTCAAAATTTTCAAACGCGTTTTTCTCGAAATGACATTCGTATGGGTTGACATGGTATTGCTTATTTGCGTCCAAATAAGTATTACAATGATTTCATCATTTAGATTTTTAGGGTTGTATACCCAAAGGGTGACAGCGGAACTCTGTTACCAAACCTCCGATGTCCGTCCGTCCGTCCGTGTATCAGTTGCATTTCACAAACCGTAATAGGTAGAATGTTAAAATTTTCACAGAATATGAAATGTGTTTCTGTCGTCGCTACAACACTAACTACATATACACAAATACAAAAAATTAAATAATTTTTTATCATTTTTGCTTTATATCATGTACTATAATAGACATATTCTTCATACGTTAATTTAATCTTATATAATCTATAGCAGTGCGAAACCCTTTATGTCCGACAGGCACTTGGCCGTTTTTTAAGAACTGTGATAAACTTAAACAATCATAGATTTTTTTTGTATAAAAGGTTTTGCATAAAGGTGCAAAGGTGGCAAACAAGAACGACTAATGAACGGTACCGTAGGCTGTGGCTAGTCATTAGACTACGCATAGTAACAGTAACCCTGTTACTATAACAACAATTTTTTTAAACCGTTTGACACCGTTGTGGCGTTATGGGTAGCGAGTCTGCCTTTAGTCTCGACGGTTGCCGGTTCGATTCCTGCTCGGGCAGATGTTTGTCAAAATTTCTGTCTCGGTCTGGGCGTTTGTCCGTATAAGTCTCCCCACCGTGCCTCGGTAAGCACGTTAAGCTGTCGGTCCCGGTTATTATCAATAACATCTGATAATAATCGTTAACATTTGATAAGTAAATTGCTCTTATCCAATAAGTTACTGGTTCGCCCTTAGGGTTGCGGAGGTCAGATGGCAATCGCTCCGTGTAAAAACTAGTAACCTGTCAAATCCGGATAAGAGTAATAAGCAGACCCTGGGTACATAAAATACCCGGAATAATGCTAGGATGAAGAAGATATATATTTTTTTTAATCTAATTTCAAGAATGTAGATAACCTAAAAAACTAGACTATAGTAGTAGTATATAGATTTATGGATACATATTTTATAGTATTTGTAGTATATAGATTTATGGATACATATTTTTGGCCAATTTTTCTATTAATATAATATTTATTAACGATAGACAAACATGTTTTTTTTGGGACACCTTTCTTTTAAAGCGGTTTTAGTTATCTAATAACAGTTATTCAATACTTCTTGTTTTATAGATTCCGTTGAAAGAAAGTAGTAATTGCTTAATTTTGACGTAATACCATAAATATTTAAAAAAAAAATAATTGGATAGAGTAATTTTTACTGATTGATTCGTCAAGATTTTTGTAACTTAATCACCGAAAGCGATAAGATTTAAAAAATTAATAACGTTTTATACGCTTTGTAACTCCATTCATTAGTTTGACTACTTTTTTTATATATCATGAAGGTTGGCAAACAAGCATACAGTCCACCTGATAGTAAACACTCACCGCAACCTATGAACGCTTGTGATACCCGGAGTACCACATGCGCGTTACCAACCCAAGGTATAGCAGGGAAGGATGACAAGGAAAAAGGAAGGTAAAAGAGGGGTTGAGATTGAGCCTCTGGCGCTCTCACTTATCGTACGCAACGCAACAGTGAGAGGTTGAGGGTGGTAAGAGGGTAGTGATTCCCCAGTCGAGCCGGCCCATTTGTGGTGGGAGCAGCATGGTTGTACTACAAAAATAATACCTACTAGACTGCTTACCATCAGGCGGACTTTCATGCTTCATTGGCATCCATCAAGAAATTTAAAAAATACATTGTCAATGTTGTCATCAAAAGTGAGTGTAGAATGTATGCATACTCATATAATTAAAGTATTCAACGTCTAATACTTTCACATCTGTTAAAATATCGATAAAAACATTGATCAAAGAGTATGAATATACATTAGTCAGCGTGAGATTATAATATCTTTTTAATTTATAGATTTCGTAACACTAAGGGTGTCATGACAGCTAATTATCGCCTATTGAACGCAATTCCGCCATAATCATTATTGAAAATTAGACCGCTCCTTTTTCGAGCAATTTTTTATCGATTTACCTTGTGATGAAAACGAAGCTATTTTTATTTTTAATTTACTGTAGCGTTAAGTTGGTGTCCTGTATTTTACTTAAAAATTAGAAATAATAAACAATATTAAGTTGAACCCTTTGTCATGTGACTCCAACTTTCCGAAATATATCAATACCAATCACCGACAGTATTGAGCTTCTAGGAGTTACTCTATCTTCCAAACTCAACTTTGGGCAATGTATTGAATCCAAAGCTAAAACTGCTGGCAAAAAATTAGGCATCCTCAATAAGGTTAAGCATTACTTCACACCCGAACAGCTTTTAACTTTATATCAAGCCCAAGTTCGGTCGTGCATGGAGTACTACTCCCATTTATGGGACGGCTCTGCCAAATACCAGCTCGATGCCTTGGATTCAATAGATCGTCGGGCTAGAAAACTCATTGGCAACCAGACACTGGTAAGTACAAAACTTCATAGCCTTGAACACCGACGTAAGGTTGCCTGTCTATCGGTATTCTATAGAATTTATTTCGGAGAAAGTGCTCAGGAACTGTTCAATTTGGTTCCCCATCACCTTTTTATTACAGGAATGCGAGGCATCGCAGGGGCCTGCATCCCTACATAGTGAATGTGCCCAAAACACGTACAAAACGCTTTGCTTCCTTGTTCCTGATACACAGCGCAAAGGTATGGAATACCCTGCCGACCTCGGTCTTCCCAACCACCTACAATATAGGTACCTTCAAATCTAGAGTGAATAGGCATCTTCTAGGCAAGCGCGCTCCACCTTAGGCTGTATCACTACTACACATGAGGTATGATAACAGCCAAGCGCTGGCCTATACATTTAAAAAAAAAAATGTTGGTTTTTTCTTCGCTTAGCGATACGTTTCCATGGTATTTAGGTTCCGTACGTCAAAAGATAAAAATACCCTTATAAGATCATTTTCTTGTCCGTCAATCCGTTCGTATGTCACCGCCGATTTTTTTTATTGATTACACAAAAGCTCGGCAATTACTAAACAAAAAAATATGAAAATCAGTTGAAAGACAGTGGAAAAGATAGGTAATAAACTATTTTGCCTTTGCCTTTTAATATATTTATCATCATCATGAGTTTTTATGGTTTATTCAAAAGTATACGATAATAACTTCTATAAATAGTCTACATATACGTATGTACCGTTAGTATCTCGGTTACAGGTTTATGACACCAACTAAACCTACTATATAATAACGATGCCTTAAAAATAAATATCTGAAGAGAGGTAAAAGGTGGTACAAATTACTAGGAATTAAGTAAATCGGACACTGGATATAATAATATAACTTTTTTTCTTGTCGATTTGCAAACAAGCATACGGTCCGCCGGATGTTTAGCAGTCACCATAACCTATGAACGCTTGTGATACTTGAAGTATCACAATGTACGTTGCCAACCCAGGGAATAGGAAGGAAGGAATGAGAAGGAAAAAAGAAGGTAACAGAAGGGAATTGGGCCTCCGGCGCTCTCACTCATCGCACGAAACGCAACAGTACCTACTGATACTGTTACTTTACGCCGAGCCGGCCCGCCCATTCGTGCTGGGAGTAGCATGGCTCTAGTACTAAATATAATCGATCCGAAAGATACAAAATTAGAAGTGCTTCCCTTTGAAGCCTAGCAAAGAGAATTATAATTAAGACAAGCTATGTAGCTAATGTAGTGTGTAGTAAGTATCTTCCCGTTCTCCTTTCTACTCGATTAGTAAATGGTGTTTTGTTTCCTTAATACTAAGTAGGCCACGTTCAAATAGCTGTGACGCAATTTGTAAATGGCTTGGTATAGTTTCGTGTTCGACTTTAATATTTTGATGCAATTTTACGAGTTTTATATCTTACCGCTGAGAGATTTACAAATATAATGCAATAATTTTATCTTATGTATAGCTATTATTAGTAACTATACGTTCTTTTTTTAACTATATTCTAAATAATTATAATATTCTGTTTGACTTAATAGACGTCTATTGTGTCTTCTTCTTATCGAGTGGTTAGCATATAAATAATAGTTCTTATATTATTTCTATGGTGGTTAGTGGCCAACCTAGTGTCAGAGTTGTCCATATACGAGTAGGCCTCTGACTTGACGTTTCGACTATTATCAAATTGATATCAGCCGGGACCGAGTTTTACGTGCCCTCTGAAGCACGGAGACGCTCAGTTGAAATACCATGCGATCACACATCTAAGGTGATTTTTGACTTGTAGAAATATTAATACGAAATTATTAACAACATCAAGGTTATCAATGTATATTAAAAAAATATATAATAACACAATTTTAGTACGTTTTTGTCTCTAAAAACGGTTCATCGCGAGGTCTCGATTCGGCGCGAACTAGCTGTGATAATATGGATTTTTAACCGGCGTAACTGTTTCTTTATTCTTTTGGCATTGATTAAGTTAGCACTATTAACTTGAACGAGTTTTTTTCTCAATTTGTAATGCTATTAATAGCTCCAGCTGGCATAAATGAGACGCAGCCAAAGTTGACTCCATCCTAAGGATACCTCCTAGGAGTCAAGACCACAGCTTAGGGCATCCTCGGGAATGATGATAGCGCTCTAAGTGCGCTCTATCCGATGAACTCACTCTCCGTTTTGAGTGCATCTCGACGCGTGACGTGCGAAATAAGAAACCTACAATTACTCCGCATTAGGAATGTCAATAATCAATATAATTGGACGAACCTGCCTTAAACGCTGATGGTTGCTTCGAGGCCCACTGTGGCTTTATAGTTTGTATTGACATATTATGGTTGTGCTCGAGATTGTGTGTAACATTAAAGGGGACCGTTACTCATGAGGCGTTTATTTAAGTTAATAATAAATATTTTCGCAACTTTTGTTTGTAGTAGAGACGGTTCTATATAATTTTCTTTAAATACACAATATTTTATTATAAGATAAAATCGCTTTAATAAGTTAATTTGATGTTTTATTTAAAAAAACATGTTACGTTTACTATTTCATAGAAAAATTCTGCTAAAATTTGAAGTATTTATATATTCTTTTACAACACAAATTTTATGTTAAAACACTGCAAACCCGTATAGTAACAAATTAAAATAAATGTATTCATACAAAACGACGTTGCAGTGCGCCGTCTTCAACATTTATTCATATTGATAAGTGCTCGCTTAAAATGCAAAATGTTTTAACTTGCCTTTGACGCTCCGAACATCCGACTGGCAAAGCTTTTGGTATCCACAAACACTTCTCAAAGCACTTAAACCACACCGTCGTATGAAATAAAAATAGTCAACATTTCACATAAAATAAATATATTCACGTATTTAATACAATTTATAACACTATTAACAGTCGTTTAACTCAATACAATATAATGTTTCGTTTAAAGATGAATTAGTGGTATGTAGGTGCGCGCGCAGCGATGCGTATGGGGGCAGAGACCCAAGATCGTAAGTCCGCCGCTTGCGCCGGCCGCGACGTGAGTACCGTTGTTCTGGGAGTGGGAGCGAGGTCGAGATACAACAACAGGCTTTGACATTTTCAACTTATTTCATTACGTTTCGATGACATGAATCTTTTGTAGCGCTAAGGCCTCACCGCGTTATCGATATGAGAGTATTGGGATCTGACTTTTCTTGAAATGCTATCAGTTTTAAGTATGGGTAACCAATATTTTAAAATTGAACAAAATCCTGAGTAGGTAAAACTATTGTACGACTAAATATTTCTTTGGACCCAACCTACCTAATTTAATAACTTTATGAGTCACATTATCGACATTCATTTCTAAACGAACTTAAGTATTTATCTTATCTTATCTGGAAGGTTCTAGTCACGAAAAGTTATTGGAGATAATAATATATGTAAATGATTAATCACTAAACAATCAATGTTGACTATAACATTAAATTGACTAAATAAAAATATTTTAGTATTCATACTATAATTATATTTTTAGTAGCTTCGCCCGCGTGAGTAACTATTTTAATGGTTTGGGGAACCATTCCCCAAATAAACAAACTTCTGTACTAACTATAGCGTAAGCTAGACATTATACAATGTTGGTCAGGTTTATATCTACAGATTTGTTATTTATTCTTGTTGGAATATACAACAGAATATATAACGAAGTCACACCAAAGGCAAATTTGATCATTCTTGTACTGTTTACGCATAATACGTGCCAGCTGCGTATGCGCAACGCATATAAAAGATTTCAACGCGTACAAGTAATAGATTTATTAAATAAACAATAGTGTGTCCATGTCATGTCATGTCAATAAAGCTGTTATTGATAAAATATTCTGTAACCACTTTTATGATTATTATATGTTTATGCAAATAGTTACAATGTAATTTCTGTTGCTACTCATTACACGATAATATCAATAAATCAAAATCTCTTAAATAGTATATTCAACAATTTAGACGACGTTATGGAGCAGCAGTAGCGAACCTGCCTTAAACGCCACAGGTCGCGAATTCGATTCCCGCTCGGAGCATAATATGTTTGTATTGACCATGCAAGCATATTTTCCGGTCTGGGTGTATTTGTCCTTGTCCTTGCATATGAACCCCCGACACAGGATATCACTATCCTTATGGGGGCCGTTGAGTGTGTAGCGTTTTTTTTATAAACTAATTGACATGTTCAAGCCTGGTTCGGTTCCAAGGTAATTTAACCAGCTCCTGCCTGAAATTTCACTTACATTATTAAGTATGGTAAACGTCTCCTTTAGGACAGTCTTTTTTGATGATTGTGTCAATACACAATCATGAAAAAAAACAATTTTTTGACCCTATTGGCTTTGATAAAGTTATTTGATACCAAGACCCGTCCATGCATAAGAGTTAATCCTCCCGGGTGTTTGAAGTAAATTCGTGAACAAGGACTTTTGATGTCTAGGGAATTGAGAGAACGCTCTGAGTGCATTCTATCTTACCGACTCTCATGATGAGCGCGTCGTGACGAGTGAAACAAGGGAGCCTGAGTAGAGTCGGACACTGCGTCCGAGGCACCAGTGTTACGCACTCATGACGCTTTTTTTTATTACTGTTCCGCTCTTAAGAGTCGTAGCGTGCTCGGTAAAACTACCTAACGTATAAAGAGTTTTCCAAATTTTAAAAATATTAAAAATATTGAATATTAATAATATTGGTTCAATTTTAAATATTATTTCCTCGTCACGATATAACTTCTCTTTTGTAAAATAATCTTTTTTACTAGAATTGCAGCAACTTTTGTACGAGGCAGCAATTGCCTTTCTCGATGGTATGTGCACATAGGACATTGTAAATGATGAATACTTTCATTGTTGACGTCCCTCTCATACACATACGTAACGAAAGAGAGGGAAACAATGAAGCTATTCATGTAAATTCCTTCCACTACTTACCAGTCCACGAGCAAGACGATCCGTGAGAAAATGGCTGCTATTCGTCCATGCGAAAACAAATTAATTAGATTCAGCCTTTGCTACAAACGATGTGACGCTTAACTGGCTATTATTTAAAAAAGTTTAGCGATTTTTTACGACTAGAATGTTTAATAGTGATGTAAGGAATTATGGAAACATGTTTACAAAAGGTTATTGGCCTTTCGTTTAATTATGAATACAGTAGTTAATCTCGCGGCTCTGCTCGTGTAGTGTACCGATATTTCTTTATTGGAAGGAGCCCTAATGCTTTTTCTGAAATAAAAATAGCCTAAGTTATCCCTTATAATATCAGCTATCTGCCAGTGAAAATTCCATTAAAATCGGTTCAGTGATGGGTTCAGCACATAAAGGACCTGATAACAATCAGTAACTATTAGTAGCCAATTGAGCGTAATCCTATGACTCACCGAATGAATCCTACAGAGGGCATACAATAGTTGTAAGTAAAATAGTTGTAACTTAACTATGACTTTATTTTTATTTATTCATTAGCATTTCCTGTTTATCTTCCTCTGTAAATGCATCTGCATTCTCGTTATTTAAGAACTACTACCATTGAACCGGATAAAAAAGCAAATCTTAGAAATACTAGAAGCTACGATAACTAAATATAAAAAACATTTATTTCAAGTAATAGAGACTCATTTACAAAATCATTACAATCATATACAAATAAGCTATAAATTAAAATAAACAATCTAAGATTTAAAATTTAAAATAAAATAAATAATTTTAGTAATTCATTAATATAAATTGGAAAATTAAATAATATGAATTTGAAATTAAATAAAATTACAATGGTTTTAAAATACAATAATATAAATTGCCAATTAATAATACAACTACCAAGTACTAAAATTAAAAAATTAAATAATCATTATATATTTAAAGGAGAAAATATAAATAAAAGTAGTCTCGCAATGCAACTCAACTACAAAAAGTTGTGAGATCTCGTATAAAACCAGGACTTAAATAATATACTTTAGTGTTTTTTACATTTTACGTTTTTCATGGAATTTTATTGATTTTTTTTTTATGTAAGAGGTGGCAAACTGGCAGGAGGCTCAGCTGATGTTAAGCGATTACCGCCGCCCATCAACATCTTCAACACCAGAAGGCATGCGGGCGCGTTGCCGACGTTTAAGGAAAGAATACGCTCTTCTCTTGAAGGTTCCTAAGTCGTATCGGTTCGGAAAGACCGCCGGCGGAAGCTGATTCCACAGAGTGGTTATGCGAGGAAGATCATGTCTTCTAAATCGCGCTGTTCTGGATTTCCAGACATCGAGGTGGTATGGATGGAATTTAGAGTTTGATGTCATTGATGCTATCTACTAATTCTCTTACACCTACTTAATCATTAACAAATAAAAATATACCAACGGGTCTTAATCTGAATCCACTGGAGATCCGAAAGAATAAAGTGATTGAAGGCTTGCTCGCCAAGTCCAACGTTATTGGCGAAACCAAGTGTGACTACGCTGGCTGAGCCACGTAGAGAGAATGGAGGACGATCGTGCCACTAAGAGAGCTTTTGGTTGAACGATCGGCAGACGGTCAGTTGGTCGTCCCAAATATCGCTGGAACGACTTAGTCAGAAAAGACTTGAACGCCCTATGAAGAGCCGTATGGCGTGAAATGGTGACGGACTGTGATAAGTGGCATCTTCTGGTGTCGGAGACCAAGACCCTCTTTGCGTCACTGCACCAGCGTAGTTGGTAGGTAAGAATGTAACGGGTTTTAAGTAAAATATCTAAAGCGCCGGTCATAAAAGTATTTAAAAAAACACAATATAATAATACTGTCACGCTAATGTGCTATGTAGAATTACATCTTTCATGGGAAAAGTATAAATAAAGTTCACGGTAATTTTGCTTAGTTGCAATCCTACTGTACTCGAGTAATATATTCTTAATAAATAAATAAATATTCGCTACACACTCATCTGTCCCATTAGGATAGTTATATCCTGTGTGGTACTAGGACAAACACACCCAGACCGGAACATATGCTTGTATAGTCTTTAAAAACATCCGCCCCGAGCTGAAATCGAATCTGCGGTCTGTGTTGAATAAGGCAGGTTCGCTACCGCTGCGCCACAACGTTGTCATATTAAAATAAATAAATGTGAAAGTTTGGATGTTTGTTACTCAATCACTTAAAAAATGCTGAACGAATTTTGAATTAGACACACAGCTTTTACTGGGATTATACATAGGATACTTTTTGTTCTGGAAAAATGTAAGTAAAGTTCTTGTCAAAAAATAAACTAGAAAACTTTTTCAAAGATGTCTTTTGGAATGGAGAAAATAACTCATAGATTGTCTAAATTAACGCGAGCAAAGTGGGCGCTGATAGGTATGTAATATAAATTGAAATTTCAGATGAAAAATTTATATACATGACTTATAAATCGTATATTTGCTAAATTGCTCTTATATGTGGGTAACATCTATACAGTATTATATAAAACAGCATTCTGCCCGTGATTTCGTCTGCGTAGAATTAGTACAACGAGTGAAACTATCACTGTAGAGACAAAGGTTAAAAAACAAAGTTTTATAAATAATTGCCAGATTAAGTTATAAAACTGTGAAACCAATTTCATGCAAAAGTTTCTGTTTGATGCGCGTAGGAATCCTAATAAAGCAACCCATAAACTTAATCGTAATATCCTATTTACAGAAATCGTCATGCCATATTTTTATTACAATTCTATTTTATAATAAATCTAAAAATGAGTAGGTACATTCCAAAAGCAAATTTGAAAAATGAGTCAAAAAAATCTCGAGATCTTTCTCCCGTAGTTAAGCAGTACCGTTGGCGTGTAATGATTTAAATTACTTGTTCCATTGAATTTCACATACCAGTTTTAGGATCTGGCCTTACCTTTTATAGAAAACGTCAACATGACCAAGCTCCGACATATTTACTTTGAAAGCGCTTTTGCGAAGACCAACTTCCTTTGCAGTTTTTCATAGAAAGTGAAAATCATTAAAGATATCTTGTTTAAGATGCGTTATAAAACCAGTATTTTCTGATCGATAACAAGTATCGTTAGTAAAATTTTGCTAAATTTTACTCATTATAATGACTACAATTTCTTAATAATGATTGTTCCTTCTGACCTTGTCAGTGTCTAGGTGATAGGACTGAGTACTTCGAGTAGTACCCAACCGTGAAAAAGGACCACCACCGCAAAGGGTCAAATTTGATTACCTCCTAAAGGCATATACCGCCATAAGTATACGAATCAAGTAGTGTACTATGTCGTAAGGAATAGGGAAAGGGCTTCGAGCGCGTGACAGCCGATGAGATTCACATCTTGCGAAACAAGGAACTCCGTACAGACATAACCTCTTTATTGTTAAATGTGATCCCGTTCCTGCCATAAATGAAAATATTTTTTATTTCATTTCTTGAGTTATCGTTAGTTTCCAATAATATTAACAAAACATAGGTTTCAAAACCCAGGATAATTAAATTATATCAATTGGATAGTAATATTCACTGAATATATTTAAATATTCAAATACATAACTATATAGTTTTAATTTTATTATATATAAGTAGGTACTTTATAGCTTGACCATTTAGCAACATGTTAAATGGTTTATGGTACCCAGAGAAATTAGTATAAATATTACCGTAATTAGATAGTCTAGCAACACAACTTTTAGGTTGTCAACTGATAACAGCTGTCAATCTGTCAGTATTATTGTTAATGTCAGAAAATCTGAAATTTGTATTTTACATGAAACATCAGTATTTTTATAATTTGTTTCCCATAATTCAATTACTTTTTGTCAAGTGTGGGAACATTTAATTAAATTATTTATTCATTTAGATAAGCTTAATTTATTCGATAATATTGTTTTCATGCTGAATACTATTTTATTAATCAATTGGTTAAAATGATATAAAAAAACTAAGTTGCGATAACAACTAACTTTTTCCCTAATCAGTGGCTCATTCTATTTTATACACTAAACCCGAAAATGTCAGCGTTATTAACAGCAGATTGGTTCCAACTGGACTCCTATTACAGGTTTGAATAACATTATATAAAAAGACATTATGTAAATAGACAAAAATAAACAATAAATTTGTTATCTTTAAAATCTCGAATTCAAGTAATAGCAAAAGATTTTATAGTAAAATTTCCGTAGATATTAATTTTTTCTTACTTTCAGAAAATTTGACCTTTACAATATGGTCTGGTCCATGGATGAAGGTCTGGGGAATATGATTGTATGTGGAGCACCATATGGTGGACCCATAGCTGTTGTCAGGGATAGAAAGCAATTTGTTCAAATCATGACAACTGCCAAACCAGTTATTACAATATTTAATTGTGTTGGAAATGTTATATCTCAAATTTTGGTGAGTATTTAACAATTTCATGGTTAAACATTTATCAATAACTTAGTTTTCCTATTATCCTAGCAATCTCAAGATACTTTCAGTAAGAAGATATACTAGATCTTTATCTTGAAATTAATCAACAAAAGGTTTTAGTGTTAGAGTTGGCCAACAAAGTTGCTCTTTGCAACTGTATAAGCCGCCTTCAGGTTCAGACTTTGCTGCGTCTTACCATCAGGTTGAGTAAAGTCATTTGACCTCCGTTGCAAATAAAAAAACATCAATATCATTATCAAATATTTCTTCAGAGTGTTAATGTAATTCAATATCATTTAGTATGCTGTCTGTTGAAAAATCATAGTCATAGTAAAAAAAAACCCCAAGTGAATGTATTAATGTTAATGATGGTAATATCACTTTTAATACCAAAAATATAATAATTTATAATCTGAAAACAACTTTGTATAGTGTAATTAATTATTATAGTATGGTGTAGCTAGTAATTGATAATTTTTTAATTAAATCTAAATATCAAATAATATACAGAAAAATTACTAATTTAATTTCAGTGGAATAGTGGAGCACTCGTACATATGGGTTGGTCAGATGGTGAACAACTTTTGTGTATTCAGGAGAGTGGAGATGTTCTCATATATGACATGTTTGGTGCCTATCAGAAGACCTTTAACTTAGGGCAAGAAGTTAGGGATACTAAGGTGGGTACCAATCTTTAGAGTTAAGTTATTAGAGCCATGTTTTTGCCAGCACAAATTTGCCGGCTCGACTGGGGAAGTACTTCCCTCTCGAAGAAAATCGGCGTGAAGTAATTGTACTGTTGCGTTTCGTGCAACGACTGAAAGCGCCAGAGGCTCTCCCGCTCCCACTCTCTCCTACCGCCCTATTCCCTTATTTTTTCCTTCTCATACCTTCCTTCTTGTTCCTTGGGTTGGCAACATGCATGTAATACTTCAAGTATCACAAGCATTCATAGGTTGCGATGACTGCTTACCATCAGGCGGACCGTATGCTTATTTGCCAACCATCCTGAAAAAAAAACCTATTTAATAAAAAATAATAATCTTAAGTTTTTTTTTATTATGTTAGAAGTTGGCAAACAAGCATACGGCCCACCTGATGGTGAGTGGCTGCCGCAGCCTATGAGCGCTTGCAGCACCATTAGTAGGTGCCACTCACGCGTTGCCAACCTCGAGATATTAGTTCTTAAATCTCGTTCGCCCAGTAATTTCACTAGCGTACAATGGCCTTCAAACCGGAACACAGTAGTGCCTAAAGACTACTATTTGGCGGCAGAATATTGGACACTGCGGTGGTACCTACCTAGCCGGCCTCTTACAACAAAAGACCTACCACCAGTGTGACTTATTGCACTGGTGGAATAATCTCTGCAGTTATCATTTTCCCAACAAATAGTATGTGTGGAAATCGCAATGTATATTGTCAATGTATTAATAAGGGTCTTATTTGTTGTTAAATTCTAATAATAAATTTCAGGTTTCTAAAGCTCAGCTATTCTCAAATCCCTGTGGAATTGGTCTTGCAGTGATGACTACTACCAATCGAATGTCATTATTGATTAATGTGTCCGAGCCGAAAATAAGAACGGTTCTTGATATACCAAGTAAGAAAATAACTATCCTATATTTAATTATTGTGATAAAATGATATATCACATTACTACTATACCATTTAATTATTATGTAGTGTAAATGGGCAAACACATCCTCCTGTCTGACTCCCTGTCTGATTTATAGTATACTAGCGGCCCGCTCCGGCTTCGCACGGGTATAAAATATATAGCCTATGTCATTCACTGAAAAAATGATTAAAATCGATCCAGTAGTTTTGATTTATTCATTACTGCCCAGCCCGTGGCCCGCACGCGTTAAATGTAATTATTTACGACATCACATTAGAAATCTCAAAAAATTATTTTTTTCTCCACTATTTAATGGATGTTATTATACATATAAACCTTCCTCTTCAATCACTCTATCTATTAAAAATAGCCGCATCAAAATCCGTTGCGTAGTTTTAAAGATTTAAGCATACATAGAGACAGAGAAAGCAACTTTGTTTTATACTATATAGTGATTTTTAATTCTATCTGTAATATAGAATCGGTTTGTCACTGCACGTCATAGACAGACATTGGAAAACAGTGTTATGTGTACTCGCCTAACTAACTGAATGGGATCTCCTTTTTGGGAAACAACAGTTTATTATTAACGTTTTATTTATGTTATTTTCAATTTTTTTAGTACTAGAAGTAATTTTTAGGATTAAGTTTTTAATTATGTTTTTTACTATTTACTATTATGATATTGTTTTGGTTCTTTTGCACTATAATGCTTTTTAATGTTTAAGTTTAGTTTATTTTTGTTGTGTCCCAATAAATTAATTCTTTCTTTCTTTCTGCTGAACCACATATGGTTTGGTTCAAATGCTTAATCATTACTGTCTGGACTGTAAATAGGCTTATGATCATAGTTAATTTTTTTTCTCTTAAACATAGAATACTATACTACTATTTGGAAGCCTCAATAGCTCACCGGTAGAAAAACCGACTCCGTTCCTTTAACGCGAGAGTCACGGGTACGATCCTGACCCACTTGGGTTGTAGTCGTACCCACTCCTAACGTAACCTTCAGGCTAATTTGTTGAGGCAATAAGAATATTAGTAATGCCTTGAAAAAGCATTGCTAATATTCTTTAAATAAAATGATATTTAATATATTTCATAGTGTTCCATACATAATAAGATGTAATTTTTGTCTTATCTTCAATAGGAGCCAATGAACCCATAACATCTTGGTGTGTATTAAGTCGCGGTGACCGATCATCATTAGAAATAGGGTTCCTTGTATGCAGAGATAAGGAGATATATTGGTGTCAGCTTCATAAATCCAGACCAGTTCCAATGGTGAGTCATATATTAAGTTTGAATGGGAAGGCATTATTTACTTGAAAAAATTAGATACTTATTTAAGCAATTAGTCAGAGCTCCCCCTTCCAACACGATTGCTCCGGCTTGATCAGGGAAGTACTACCCTCTCACAGAAAATCGGCATAAAATAGCAGTATCAGTACTTTTGCATTTTGTGTTTTAAGTGACTGCTTTTTTCCCTTGGGTTGGAAACGCTCATGTTATATTTAAAGTATCGCAAGCTTTCATAGAATACTGTGACTGCTTAACATTAGGTAGACCGTATGCCAACCGCCATGACATACTAACAAAAGAAACTAAAAAAAACAACAAGAAATAGTTTCAAAATATGTGTGTTTTGACAACTATTGTGACGTTGCAAACCTGCCTTAAAGACCACAGGTCATACAGGCTTTTGTTGCAGTCTCAGTGCTTATAAATGTGATATCAGCTATTGTTCTTAAAAAAAAATCAATATCATTATTAGCCTTCGGTAACAATCAACAATATTGTTTTTTAAAATTTTTATTAATTAATTATAAAAATTTAATTTCAGTGTCCCGACATAAACAATGTCTACACTCAGATATTAACAATAATACCATCACAAAATGGACAACATGTTGCCTTATTTACTGATTCAGGGATCCTGTGGATCGGTTCATCAGATTTCAAGAGAAAATATTGTGAAATTGATACTGGTTATATAAAACAACCAAAAGAATTGGTTTGGTTAGTAATTGGTCGCAAATAAGCAATACCATGTCAACCCACACGAATGTCATTTCGAGAAAAACGCGTTTGAAAATTTTGAACAACTTTCTTTATATGATTTTTTTATGTATTGGTCAAATTTTTGGCAATTTCAGATTTATGTAAGTTATTTTACTTATTTTCACAAAAATAAGTATACATACTGCATATTTCGTATATAATATAACCCAAAACGTTTAACATAATACATAAATTGCATGGATTAAAAATGGCTTTTTAGAATTTTTAAAGCTTAAAACCCTCCAAATATTAAAGAAAAATGTTCTTCAGCCATTTACCAACACTTCTGCATATATAACTCAGTTTTTTCAATTTTGTGGGTTGACATGGTATTGCTTATTTGCGTCCATTATTATCATGTAGTTTTACCAACATAAATGAATAATGGTTTATTAATGACCTGACTTTTTGTTATTTATGATTTTTATTTATTAATATTTATATATCTCGCAATACGTTTCCTGATTACCAATTGAGTTTAATTTACGGATAGGAAATGGATTATAAATCAATTTATTGATTTAAAGCTGAAATAAGGGAATCGAAAAAAAATCCCATAAATTAAAAAATAATTTGAAACCACTTAACATTTTTGAGAATCTAATTGACATATTATACATACTATAAAGCCTCAGAGATATTATAAAAACCTTTACTGCCAGAGTCTATTATCAGAGAGCATTTAAATAAATTTTTGTCTTCAGGTGTGGTTCCCAAGCTATAATAGGACATTGGGACGACACAATGTGTGTATACGGTTTCAACGGTACCACAATAACATATCCATACGATGGACCATTCCACATTATACCAGAGATGGACTGCGTTAGGATCATATCGGAAATGACCCACGAACTTATACAGAAAGTACCGGTTTCCGTGGAAAAAATATTTAGAATAAATAGCACAGCTCCGGGATCTTATTTGGTAGAAGCATCAAAGCAATTTCAGGTTAGTTATTTTTGATGTTTTATATACTAGTA
The DNA here is from genome assembly GCA_023373885.1 of Hestina assimilis. NCBI lineage: Eukaryota > Metazoa > Arthropoda > Insecta > Lepidoptera > Nymphalidae > Hestina > Hestina assimilis. Next base: position 3,654,227 of record CM041750.1, on the reverse strand, counting down.
TGCATAATATTAAGAGAAAAATATTTAAAGTAATATTACATAAAATTGGTGAACACCTGGTATCATCATCACAAGGTATCATCACCAAGTTTTCCAGAGCAAAAAGACAACTTTTGTTCTGGAAAAGGACAAATTACATTCATAAATATCCAAATCGCAATAGTGCATATAAAAGTTTAAGTTCCCTTCATTTCTCCAAGATTCAATCATCAGATCCTCATCAAATTGTCATGGTGTATCCATTTTATTAGAAATTATAAATTAAACAAATAATAATAAACGCTACACACTCAACGGCCCCCATTAGGATAGTTATATCCTGTGTCGGTGGTCCGGAACATACACAATGACAATGACAAATACACCCAGACATGCCTGTATGGTCAATACAAACATATGTTCCTAGCGGGAATCGAACCCGCGACCTGTGGCGCTTGAGGCAGGTTCGCTACCGCTGCGCCACAACGTCGTCTATTTAAATTTTTAAAATTATAAACTTTAAAATAAAAAAGAATTTTTAATAATCACAATTTACTGGGAAATTAGTTAAAAATACAAAAAAAAATTAACATACATACAGTTGAACACAACTTCTTTTTTGATTTCATTTAAATATGATATATTAAAATAAGTTTTTCTTTTTGAAACGTCATATTACAAAATCTATTCCCATATTTCACACCATTGATTGCCAACGTCCATACTACGTTGAATACACCGGTTCTCGTCCGATCACCGAAGTTAAGCAACATTGGGCGCGGTTAGTACTTGGATGGGTGACCGCCTGGGAATACCGCGTGATGTTGGCTTTTTTATGTTTTTTTTAGTAATATATTTATGATACTATAAAATATATAATCAACAATTTTTTAACTCAAAATAACTGGAAAAAATATTTTGGCATCCTGTGATATTTTGCTTATAATTTAGATTATTGACATTGTTTTTTTTTTCAGAAACGAAGCCACAGAGCCGATGAATACATACGTCTAGTGAAACCGGATTTATCAATCGCCGTCCAGGACTGTATCGACGCGGCGTCCTACGAGTTCTCGCCGGAAGTTCAGAAGATGCTCATCCGCGCCGCTCAGTTCGGGAAGGGCTTCCTGTGCGACGCCGTGCTCACCGAACACTACGTGCAGACCTGCCGCTGGCTCAGGGTCTTGAATTCAGTCCGAGACCCTCGTGTCGCTATACCTCTGACCTTCTTGCAGTATCCTTTTTTATATACGCAGCGGTAGCGAACCTGCGGTAGGGATCGAAACTCTATTCTTGTTATGGACTAAATATTCAGATTATAATCGTTTTTTTAATGACTTTAAAGCTCAATTTTATATCAATATCAAAATTAGAGGTTGCAATTTTTTTTCTCTTAAAGATGTTTTACGTTAATCTGTGTTACCGAATTTCTCAATATTGAAAAACGGGTAATATAATTATGTAAAATTTAAGATGATTGAATATTGATTACAAAAATCACAAAAAAAAATACAAAAATCCCAAAAAGCTCAAACTTTCTCGAAAATTATTAAAAATATTTGATATTAATACTAAAATACATGCTACTTTATAGCACAAAATGATTTCATTAATTTATTATAAGAGTTAAAAATCTAGATGGAGCGGTTTTACTAGATAGGCTCATTTGGCGTCGCCTGCACTGTCTCGCCGGACACATCGCTTCGTATCTACAACTGAAAGATGGACAGACGAGAGTTCTGTCACATTGGGCTTGCTATAAGGTATGACTTATTTATTTTATAATTTTTTGTTCAACTTCTTATTTTATAAAGCCTTTTGGACATACTGTTACGGGCCGGGGTTTACAATTGATCACTTGTATCGTAGTTTCTTTGCTCGTTGCTCAGAATTGAATGTCTCAGTCAATGTGCCGGGCTGCTTATATAGTGCGGAACTCGGGTTCTAGAAAGTTCCGTCCGTCCGGAACGGAATGCTGTACGACATTTTTCAAGAACACATCTTTCTAGAACCTACGCGTTGTGAAGGAAAACCCAAAGATTTTGAACCTTATGCGACGCAAGCGATTTTGAACCTTATGCCTTTGGTAATAAAAAACAGTTCTATAGTGGATAGAACAGGTACAATATATTTGTATAGAAAATTACTTGTCTGTGTGTTTGTTCCGGTTAATCTCCAGAACGGTTTGTAGCCTTATTTTTACTGATAGATAGTTAATGCTATGAGCATTAATTTAGAAAAATAATTCGGAATCTCAATCTAACAAAAATCTGTAGACTACGCGATTAACGCTGCGGGCAAGCATAAGTACATCCATAACAGTTAATACAAGATAGCATGTATTTTTATCATCTTTACAAAATTACTTTTTAATATATATAAAATATTTAATGGCGTCGGGACGTGACGACCCCATCGCCCGCTGTTGGGATAACCTCTGTCACAGCAGAGATTATTCCACCAGTGCAATAAGTCACACTGGTGGTAGGTCTTTTTGTTGCAAGAGGCCGGCTAGGTAGGTACCACCGCAGTGTCCAATATTCTGCCGCCAAATAGTAGTGTTTAGGCACTACTGTGTTCCGGTTTGAAGGGCATTGTACGCTAGTGAAATTACTGGGCGAACGAGATTTAAGAACTAATATCTCGAGGTTGGCAACGCGTGAGTGGCACCTACTAATGGTGCTGCAAGCGCTCATAGGCTGCAGCCACTTACCATCAGGTAGGCCGTATGCTTGTTTGCCAACTTCTAACATAAAAAATAAAAAAAATACATACAAATACACTGGACACATACCTTTAGATTTTTTAAAATTATTCATCAGGTGACTCAGCCACATCTAGATAATGAGAGCGCTGCAAGAGAAATAGGTGAAAAACTGAGGAACATTCCCGGGATATCGTACTCGACTATTGCTATGAAAGCCGCTGAGAAGGGGAGAAAAACATTAGCCATAAAGGTATGTCTTATTAATAAATAATAATAATAATAATAATAAACGCACTCAACGGCCCCCATTAGGATAGTAATATCCTGTGTCGGGGTCCGGAAACATACACAATGACAAGGACAAACACACCGAGACCGGAAAATATACTTGCATGGTCAATACAAACATATTATGCTCCGAGCGGGAATCGAAACCGCGTCTTCGTCGCGGGGTCTTCTTCTTATCGAGTGGTTAGTGGCGAACCTAGTGTCAGAGTTGTTCAGGTTTAAAGCCGAGATGGCCCAATGGATCGAAAACGTAGACTTTAACCGAAGTTCGAGGGTTTAAATCCGGGCAAGCACCACTGAGTTTTCAAGTGCTTTTTTGTTTTTTAAATTTATCACGTGCTTAACGGTGAAGGAAAACATCGTGAGGAAACCGGCATGTCGTGGATGAAATTCTAAGACATGTATATGTTGGTGGTAGGGCTTAAAAAAAATCCGCCGTACATTGGTCAGGTCAACCAGCGCATAACCAGTTGTAACAAGTTTAGCTCTCTCACTTGAGTATTGTCAAAAAGGATTGCAGCTAAGACCAACTTTTTATGTGCTCTCTGAAGCACGGAGACGCTCAGTTGAAACACCACCATGCGATCACCCATCTAGTGGCTGACTGTGCCTAAAATTGCTTAACTTCCCGATCGTTTACCGATCACTGACCGCATCCGGCTATGAGCGTTTTAATATAATAAATAAGGGGGTAAAACTTAACACAGTTTTACATTCGCGAGTTTTGGTTCTAATTCTCTAGTTTATATATTAATTCACATCTTCTGTCTTTACATAAACCTGGCCACGTTTCAGTATGGCTTGTCCGTTCATAAAAATTTCTCGTTCCCATTGTAATTTCGGGATATAAAATATTTATAAACACTCGTTTAGTGAAAATATAACGACCTGTCAAAATTTTATTTTAATCTATTAACTACTTTTCGAATATTGCGATTTAAAAAAAGCGAACATTAAAATTTTATGTATAGATAGAAATTTGATCCATACTTATCATTTTTACTTTTCTTATGCAAATTACTATCAGAGAATCAACTAATTACAACGCGAGATGCCTCAATGAATAAATATAAAAACACTGATCGTGGCTAGTGAAATTACAATTTAACTAAACTCAGCCCGTTATTTTGATGTTTTAAAAATCAACTCATAATACTTCAGTGAAACTATAAGTAAAGTTATCTCTGGCCTAGTCAGGTCTTGGATGGGTAACCAGCTAGTAACACCGTACAACTTTTGCAGTTTTCTTTACGATTTACAGATTTTGGAATACGAGACTCGTAGTAAGCTACAAGTTCCTCTCTTACTGACTCTCGGCGAGGGTTCCACGGCTTTGCTGAAGGCTACAGCCAGCGGAGACACCGATCTAGTCTATAATGTGCTTTTACATTTGAAAGAGAAGATGGGAAAACATGAGTTTGAAGTAAGTGCTATTTTAATTATTACAATTTTTACGTCTTCGAATTCTCTTTCTTAATCCTCCGAGAGGTAAAGGCAAACATGTATTGTATCATTCTTTGGGCAATCTTTCACCAATAGTTCACTCACGTGAATGAGCTATGGGCTTTTGGAGTGTATGAAACTATTTCTCAAACTTCGTCCACGACAAATCTTACCGCGAGCTCAATAACCTGCTTTGTCCTCGGCTTTAAAATATAAAAAATTGGCCACACTTATTAAAGTTTTTTTTTTTTTTTTTGCAAAGGTGGCAAAAGCATACGACTTTCTACAAAACAACGACGACAACGAACAAATGTACTCTTAGTTTAAAAAAGATATGGTTCCCAAATTTTACATCTCCAAAATCTACCGCCTAAGGCTCAAGCCGACTTAGCCTGCTGGTAAAGACACTGGTCCTGTTATGTAATAATGGCAAAAAGAAAAATCCAATCATCAATTATCAATTCCAGTTAACGATAAGAGGCTTCCCACTCGCGCATGCGCTATACATCAAGTATTGCGCGAGCCACAATCGCGAAGCGCTGCGCAAAGTCTACGTGCAGGAGGACGAGTTCCCCGCGCAGGCCGCCACGCACATTCGAGATGCTGTCGACCAAACCAACCCTGGCAGCGTCGAGGCCTCGCTCATCTCCGCTCGAGAGTGCTACAAGAAGGGCAAGAACGATCTGGGTAAGTCTTGACAGGTGTCCTGGCTCAGCTGTCGAGTGACATCACACTGACTAGCCCCGGCAGCGTCGAGGACTAGTTCAATCTCGGTGAATCCTGACGGTGTCCTGGGTCAGCTAGCTAGATGTGACGTACCTCGGTAGTGTTGAGATCTCGCTCATCTTCGTACGAGAGTGCTACAAAAAGGGAAAGAACGATCTGGGTAAGTCCTGACGGTAGACTGGGTCAGCTAGCGAAGTGTGAATAAACCCGGCAGCGTCGAGGCCTCGCTCATCTCCGCGACAGGTAAGAACGATTTCGGTGAGTCCTGACGTTGTACTGGGTCAGCTAGCGAAGTGTGACCAACCTCTGCAGCGTCAAGGCCTCCTACATCTCCATGCAAGAGCGCTACAAGAATCGCAAGAACGATCTGGGTGAGTCCTGACGGTATCTTGGCTCAGCTGGCGAGTGACGACACTCGACCAACCCCGGCAGCTTCTATATATAGCATGGCAACAGACAGCTGACTACCCGGATTAACACAAAGGATGCTTTTTATCTGTAAAGTAAGTGGGAAAATGTAAAGATGCTGTAGGATTATCCTAAAACGTATCTATTTGAAATTTGGTAAGGATTTGTTTTAAGGAATAAAAAAAATATATAGTATCTAAATTAACGGGATCGAGGCCGCGGGTAGTATAAGTATATTATAACACTACATTATATACGAAAAATAATAAAAATCACTCAGTCTTAAAGTTGTATTAGATCAATATTTTTGGTGAAGTATTTGCCAATGTCCATACTACGTTGAATACACCGTTTCTCGTCCGATCACCGAAGTTAAGCAACTTTGGGCGCGGTTAGTACTTGGATGGGTGACCGCCTGGGAATACCGCGTTACGTTGGCCCTTTTAATGTTTTATTTTAAGTACATTTTATTTAGTAACATGTTAATATATGTATGATACTAAAAAATATATAATTAACAAAATTCAAGCAAAAATTTTTTTAACTCAAAATAACTGGAAAAAATATTTTGGCATCCTGTGATATTTTGTTTGATGTTGGCCCTTTTTTATAAACTTTATTTTACGTTTTTTTTTATAATTCAGGGGTAGCAATATGTGAAGAAGCAAGAAAATTATGTAAACAACAGTCGAGCCTCCAAGAGACGTACGGAGAAAGTTTCGTCGGTCTGTCCTTACACGACACCGTCAAGAAACTTCTAGAACAAGGTGAAATCAAACTCGCTGATAAACTTCGCTCTGAGTACAGGATGCCGGACAAAAGGTAAATGGACTAACATGGAACATTAAAGTTAATATCATAAAATCACTTCCGATCTTTTGTTTTTTCTTAATGTGTGGTGGCCTTAATTAATGAATGTGAGGCCGAATACTGGGAGATTGAAAAAAGTGCATCTATCAGAGGTTTCAAAAATTCTGCTTTAAGGGGTGTGGAAAATTTCAAAAATAATTATATTGTAAGCTAGTTGTGCTTTCATACAAAATGACGTACTTTATTTTATTATACGAGCTCTACGTTAAATTTCAATAATACACATCTGTGTATTTCACGATAGAAACAAAAACTTACCACGGACAGAGAATCTCCCTAACTATTGATATAAATAAGAAAACATCGAAAATAGCTTTATTTATTAAAATAATAATTATTATAGAGAATAAATATGAATAATATGAATGAGGCCCGAGAGTACATCTTCCCTAATAACGTCATATAAAAGTGAAATTAATTAAATGATTCCAAGAGTTATAAAAGTATATATTAAGAGGCAATTCTGTAATAAATCGTTATCTATTTTATATCCAACGAGCACTAGCTTGTTTAAGAAAGTCAAAACGAACATTTATTTGACGCAGTGTGTATTGAACGGAAAATGTTGGCAGAGTTCCCGCCACTTGTGTCTAGACTTGGTGTGTGGGGCTTACATTATAAAGTGACTAGCGGCCCGCTCCGGCTTCGCACGGGTATAAAATATATAGCCTATGTCATTCACTGAAAAAATGATTAAAATCAATCCAGTAGTTTTGATTTATTCATTACTGCCCGTGGCCCGCACGCGTTAAATGTAATTATTTACGACATCACATTAGAAACCTCATAAAAAATTATTTTTCTCCACTATTTAATGGATGTTATTATACGTATAAACCTTCCTCTTCAATCACTATCTATAAAAAAAACCGCATCAAAATCCGTTGCGTAGTTTTAAAGATTTAAGCATACATAGGGACAGAGAAAGCGACTTTGTTTTATACTATGTAGTGATGATGTTATGAATTTTAGTTACCTTACCTTATTACGTCTAACTCGTGAAATACTTTTGATTCTTTTGAAAGAAAGAAAGAAAGAAAGAAATGTTTATTCGGTACAAACCACACACTATAAGTAGTCATGATTTACGAGTAAAAAAAAACAAAAACATAGTACTTAATAAATAACGTTTTAATGGCCACAAATGATTAACTTACTTTAAAAAAAAACAAATGACAATAGGTGTGCCTTATCACATTCAAAATCGGTTTACAATTGACGGATTAAATGGTGAACATACAATAAACACGAAAAACATACATACAGTCGAATATGGAACCTCATCCTTTTTTGAAGTGGGTTTAAAAATGTTATTTAATTTTTTTTATCCTGTATAAAAACCATAAAGCATTATTGCATTTTTGCAGATACTGGTGGCTTCGAATCTTAACATTAGCTGAAAAAAAAGATTGGGAGCAGTTAGAGATATTTTCAAAAGCAAAGAAATCCCCCGTCGGCTACGAGCCATTCGTCGACGCTTGTCTCAAATTCCATAAGAACGATGAGGCTCTCAAATACTTACCGAAATGCAGAGACGATATAAAAGTCAAATACTATGTTAAGGCGGAGTAAGTATTTTTGTTAGTTTTTTGATTTTTAAAGGCAAAAATTATGAACTCGCGTCACCGACATGCTAGTGACGTTTATCTTCCAAACTAGCGTCTCACAGCTGCCTGTGTTGAATATTTTAAACTTTTTTTAAATAAACGCTACTCACATTACGGCTCCCATTAAGATATTAAAAGCCAACACATGCCTTTACGCTCAATACGAAGATGTACTCCGAGTGGAAATTGAACCAGTGACCTGTGGCCCTTAAGGTCCGCTCGATGCGTGTATCATTTGCGTCTTGGACTCTTTGATCGTAATATTTATAATAAATACTGGTGGTAGGTCTTTTGTTGCAAGAAGCCGGCTAGGTAGGTACCACCGCAGTGTCAAATATTCTGCCGCCAAATAGTATTGCTTAGGCATTACTGTGTTCCGGTTTGAAGGGCACTGTAGGCTAGTGAAATTACTGGGCAGAGGAGATTTAAGAACTAATATCTCGAGGTTGGCAACGCGTGAGTGGCACCTACTAATGGTGTTGCGCGCGCTCATTGGCTACGGCAACCACTTACTCTCATGTGGGCCGTATGCTCGTTTGCCAACTTATAACATAAAAAAAATACCTCTCTAGTCGAGCCGGCCAATTTGTGCTGGGAGGAGCGTGCCTCTACTACCGTCCAAAACCGTATTTTTATTTATTATAATTCATGAATTAATTGATTACTTTTAGATTCTACGAAGAAGCAGCCCAAGTGGCGTTCGAACAGAAAGATGAAAGCGCTTTACGCTTCGTTCAGAACAAGTGTCCAATAAGGGAGTCGGTCAAACACGCAAAAATAAAGGCCTTTTTGGATCAATTATCTACCAAAAAATAGTTAATCATGGATATATTTAAAACATGTATAAAACCAAAAATCAATGATTTATTATTTAAAATAAAATTTCGGAACCTGTAAAAGTTATTATTTATGTCTCTTGAGCATTGCTCTACATTTCTGGAATTTTCGATGGTTTACGATAAGTCATAATTCACTGCAAAATCATTTTTATACTAAATACTTGTTTTTACTTATCAATCTATTATAATAGAAAAGCAGGAGTGGAGGCACACAGATATATTATATTTAAATTAATATAATATTATTATATAAGTAAATGAGATAGCTTAATAATTTAATATAATTAATAATTGTACATCTGCTTGCGACTTCAACAAAAAAATATATTGAGTGATATAACCAGGGCCGGATTCAAAGGTCTGGAGCCCCATGGGCATCAAAGGCCCTTTAGTGCATAACTATTTTCCAAATAAAATGGAAAACTTTTAAATTTATTTTTTCCATAAATAAATTATTATTAAACCAAGTAAATTCATTTAAGAAACATAAATATAATAAAACAAGAATTATCTGAAATTAAATTTTCTCTTTTGTGGAGGCCCGGGTCGGCCCGAATTTAGCTCTCCCATAAATCTGACCCCGGATATAACCGGTGAAAGTTTTTATTCCAAATTTTTTTATTGCTCACACATTTTTCATCTCACTCTGACCACAATTCTAAGATCTGGCAGGCAGATGTCAATTACCAATATTAAGTAAGAAATGTTTTTTTTAATATATATTTTTAAAATGTGCTTAATATGTATTATCAAGCTTAATTGTAACTACGGACGGCTTCAAATCCAACTTCCTGAAGCCTAACTTCGATTTCTCTGCCTAGTTCTTACAATGCCTTAATACATATATGGCATGATAAAACAAGTCGCTATTTTGAATTTTATTAGTTTTAACTTATAAACATATATAATACAGATGCTAATAACCTTTTTTGTGTATTATTTTTAGTATTTTAAAAGTAGATCATTATTTATTGTGATATAACTTAAAATTTCTATGTATTATGTTATCGTAAGTTTATCTTGGTCCATTATGACTGTTTAAACTTCTGCATAAATATTTTATAATACTCGATTCGGAATGCATAATATACTAAAATAATATTGTTGAAAATTTAAGTAACTTGCAATTTAGTCTTTTACTAAAAGATTATATTGAAAAGATTTGATTAATTCAAGAAAAACCCGAGAGTGTGTACTCGCAAATAAAGAGTTCCGTAGCGAGCATAAAAATACAAAATTTCTTGTACGGGGCTACCCCTTTTTGGTATTTTCTGAATCAGTGTGTGAAAATTTCAATTAAATACATAAATAAACGCTGCACACTCAACGGCCCCCATTACGATAGTTATATCCTGTGTCGGGGTCCGGAAACATTCACAATGACATGGACAAATACACCCAGACCGGAAAATATGCTTGCATGGTCAATACAAACATATTATGCTCCGAGCGGGAATCGAACCCGCGACCTGTGGCGTTTAAGGCAGGGTCGCTACCGCTGCGCCACAACGTCGTCAATTCTACCTATTACCCCCTATATTTTTAAATTTTATTTTATTGCATTGTAAATGTAGTTTTATTGCATTGTAAATGTATTTGTAGTGGCAACAGTAACACATTCTGTAAAAAGTTTCAATTCTCTACCTTCATTTTTTAAATACTTTTCGTGAGATAACAGCTGACAAACTGACGGACGGACAGCAGAGGCTTAGTAATAGGACCCTTTGGGTACGGAACCCTAAACAGTAAAAACATGGTTTCCTTTATATAGCATAGATAGATAATATATATTGGACAGTAATAAAACAAATAAATGGCGTGATCGCATTTTGGCTTTTATTTAAGTCTTACAATCATGACATCGATATTACCATAATTAACTTGTATTATTTATCGAAGATTCACATAAAACACCGATTATAATTACATGAATCCTATACTAATTATAAAACTGTTAAAAAAAAGAATTACATTCATCAGATAACTCTCAAAAGCGTACAAGAAATATTGATAACTACATTTCATCGAAACATTTTTTTAAAGCAGACGAAAGGAAATTTGAATATGGCATGTGTCGAAGTCAAATAATAGATCTTCTTATCTAAAATGACACGCCTTACTATTGTAAATTAAAATTATATGAATGTCATGTTTTATAGGGCATGTTCTCCGGACCGATATTACAAATAAACCTGTCTGCGGATTAACGACGGTAATATTGGATTGGTGATACATTCAGTGGACATAATGTTCCTTCATATTGTTATCGGCCGAAGTATTATATGGACTTGACATGGTAACAACAATACGAGTGAAAGAGACGCAAAAGAAAAGATAACATCTTCTGTCTCTGTCTAGTTCGTTTGGCAAGTTTGCTTGATAGTCCCATATTTGAGGGTAGCTGAATCATGTTTATCGTATCAATCCACTGTAATGGAACATTTAGCATTACCAGTTGTCATTACAGTGGAATTCTATAAGCGCGTCTAGTGTTCTACGCATAATAAAAGTAACAAGGCGCGTCATTTTATTTTAGGACGATCTCTATGTCAGAGGAAAATCATACCTTTTATGACAGAAGCTCCTTAGTTTGTAATATCGATTGTCGAATGCAAATAGTTGATGCATTAGGGTGACATAATAAAAAAAAACGAAAATAAATGGTTTATATCAAAAAACTCATTAAATCATTTGCTTCAAAAGGAAAGGCAATCTTAAGGCTTTATATAAACATAATCCGGATATAGTTATCGTTGTCATTTTAAGTACTTGTTATTTTCAATTTACGCAACTAAAGATACAATCATATAGTGTAAATGTGGTACGACGGTACGTCAAAATACGCTTTGCAGTATAACATGCAGAATCACTTGCAAAATCACAAAGCAATCTCGAAAAAAAAATTTTATACAGTAGAGTATTAAGCGATGTCAAAAGTTTAATTTGGCAATATTTTAGTTCATTGTTTTTGTAATATTGTGTGTTGTTCCCCTTTGCCTTTCGTATATTTCGTTACTGAATTAAAAAGGTATCAGGATCACCAATTTTTATGATTTGATACAATTTAAAGTAGTTTGAACAAATTCATCATTATATTAATTTAAAAATCTGTATATTTATATTCTTTTTATCATGGTCACCCTAATGCATCAGATTGCTTTCGACATATTTCCTACCGGCGAGATATATAGACAAAGACGTTTTTAAATGTACAAATCGTATGATTCACCGACATATACATACATTAATACCATTTCCTTTACTTCAGACCATACATTACATTTCTGAAATAATTTAACTGTACAAAGAAAAGAGAAAATATCCATTTTAAACCAGAATATCATGGGTATAATACTCACAACCATTTATGGATTAATGTATAAGAAGAACTTTTAGCTTGGAAGAATATATATCTTTTTCAATACAAAAAGGGTATAAGCTTGGAACTATCAATTTGAAATATCTAATCAGTTTTTTCGTTTCCTTTTCACCCAAAAATTGGTTCTTTTTTTCCTTATAATTGACAACAATTGTCAATGTTTATTTTGACTTTACTCACAACGACTAGCAAAATGTTAAAGCTACAAGCAATGGCTTATCAGCCATTAAATGAACGACTTTTGTCGTCACAAAAAAGAATTAACAATTTTTAAATTGCATTGTTACCTTCAAGAGTACCGGTGCAAAATGTTAACTATTAGGGTCCCAGCACACACGATTCTTGTGAAATCGGCTACTCGCATTTTGCCATTGCACTATGAGGCCACGCATTGTAGCCATGGGCGTAGGGGGAGTAGCAAGTAGTAGGAGCAAGGGGGCGGCTAACCTCCCTGACGCCTAGACTTCGCTTAATACTGAGAAATACATGAATATAATGCATTTTGGAGCTATTTAACTAGTAACTATTGACCATAACATTGGTCGCAGAATGCTAGATGATACAGCTTGCAAAAAGCAGCTAATTCGTCGATCGCTGATGATAATAGTAGCATGTCTGCTAGGGCCCTAACAATTTTTACCTTTTCCTTCGCGCAATTTTTTACCACGTACATAAATAGCCGTCTTAATAACTAACTCATTACAAATAAAATATTTTAGTTACATTTTAAAAGAATGGCAATAAATAAATGAGCACACAATGTCTTTCCAATGTTAACAAATAAATAATAACAATAATGCTATGCAATCGTATAATTTTAACTCCCTTAAGTTTCCAACTACTCTAATATTATAAAACGTTATTGGCAACTGTTTTTTTTTTATTTTAATATATATTTTTCTCAATAAAAATTAAAATTACACGATTGTTTATAAAAAAAATATTTTTAACGATCAGTCTTAATGAAATAATATTCTCTTCAATGAACAAAATATGTTAAAATAACGAATTAATGTAAAACCTATATTAATTATATTTAATAGTATACAATATAAGGATATTTGGACAAATTAAAATTGTTAATATTCTCCATGCGACGCATATTTAATATAATACTCTAAAAGTACCGTCAATAACACTCACTGCACACACCTATAATGTTCTGAACATTTTTAAGGGTAAAAGAATAAAGGGTTAATCTTCTAACCTTTGAGGACGGACAAACATACAATTAACTGCCGTTACGTTACATCAAATACCCAATAAGAATTAAAATGAGAATATTTCCAGACATTTACTTGTTATCAAAAATGTTAAAATAAAAATAATTTAAGAAAAAATTAAAATTATTTTATGACATTGTTTCATTAATACAAACAATAAGAGACAAAGGATTACAATCACAGTTTTAAAATTTTAATTTTCTGAGTTCGGCCCTGTTATTTATTAGTAGTGCTAGTTATATAGTAGACCATTATCAATTACTAAGAAAGTAATAGAAAAATGATATCATAAATACGATAATCTAGATGGAAATGTATATTTCCAATCCATTAAAAAAGCGTTATAAGTGACATCGGAAGAAAATTCTTTGAATTTACACTTCCTTTTTTATCATTACTTTTAAAGCATTTTAAGATCCACAAAATGAATTTTAATGTCATTTGTAAAATGAGATATTCCTGTATATCTAACGACGGCTTCCATCTTCCATAATATATCACACCTTGTACCCGAGCACCGTATACATTTTTAATCTACACCCAATTTTGTTGAGAAATTTGTTGGAAATCTGAAGACCTCATTCCGAGCATTTCTCAGTTACCTTGTTAGATAGCACCTCTACATTTTTATTTTGAAATTAACAAAACTTTTTTTCCTATTTTTGGAAATAAACTAAAAACAATGAATGAAAACAGTATTTTTTTTCATTTGAGGCAACATTTTCAAACTTTCCATTTAATTTTTTCAAGAACATCACCATGCCGATTAAAATACGATTCTCATACATCCATTTAAAATACAATTTAACACATTCACTGTCCCGACAGTAGACAATAGGCATGTACCGTATTCAGTACACTGTACAGTTAACGTGTTAACCTAACATTAAGATTCGTTTCATCAATAATTCTGAGTAACCAACACCTTATACCCAGAAAGGCGGTGTAATGAAATAATGAAGACTAATATTAAGTATATGAGTAAAGAAAGAAGAGAGAAAGCTTAAAGAACGCTTCCAAAGGGTGGGTTTTTCAGACCAGCGTTTTATACGATCGTACATGGGCGTAGCGCGGTAGGTACAAGGGGGTGCAGCTGCCCCACCCCGGACCTTGTAAAATAACTGTTTAACCAATAACTATTGGTAACAATGGTCATTTTGACACAAAAGTAGCCGCTAAATTAAGATTTTGACCTCCCCTAGACCAAATCCTGGCTACGCCCATGCGAGCGAATAGGCTCGTTTCTGTAGGCGCATATAGGCGCGTCTTTTCCCACACGCGCAACTCTTAGCAGCGTTGATGTAATTATAAGCTCATATAAGCGCTTAATGTATAGCGCTATTAAATATTAATATGCTACCAACAGTTTGAATGTACGCGTCGTAATAAACGCGTGTACGCGGTTTCGGGTTTTTAAAGCGTGCGTGTTAGAGCATATGCCGCAACAACCTTATACGCCCGAAAAACAACGCCAGTCTGCGCCAACCCTAATTGTTAACATTGACAATCTTGTAAAACTTTAGAACATACAATTATAAAATGAGAAATCCCTATGAACATTAGAAAAAGGGATTTAAAATTATTACAATGTCTGCGACTTAAAGTAGTGAAAAAAAAAACTTGTCAATATTTTTATTGTCATTGGCAACTTTAAAGAAAATATAGATAGAAAAGTGGCTACTTTAAAATAGTTTCTTTGAATAATGGTAATATAGCTTGATTACCAAGTTAGTTTTATATTTTTCATGGAACCTTATACAATAATAGTAACATCCACAAAATCAATTTAAAACATCACTACACATATATTTATCAACGTCTTACACACAGATCATAGTAACTTTTTTTTTCGAAGAAAATCTTGTCTATGGTTTTATATCATAAACACACATTTACACATAGTACATGTAAAACATTTAGATTAACCTTATTATTTTCTAACATTCAGAAAAATGACACATATTGATTATTAAAAAAATCACATACATATATGTATAAGATAACTAATGAGGCCTTAAATAAGGTATAGTCCATAAAGTAACGCAACAAGCTTTTTTGTTTTTTCTAAAATAATTATCACATTTACGAGTATATTTATTATCCTACGATATCTTAACAGCAAATGCTATTTTTGTATTTTTTTTTATTTTGAATACAAATATCTAACAAGAATTTCGTAAGCGCGAAACAACGATTTAAGTACAAAGAAAGTAAAAATTATGAGATGGCACAAGAATCAATGTTTTTTTTGTCTTTTATATACAAACTTCCATCGTTTGGCGAAAATTATACTCAAAGGTCTTTAGTTCTCAAATATATTACCCTGTTGTAATAGATATGAAAATCCTTTGAATTGTAAAGCAAATTAATGAAGATATCCTTTGGGTTTACGCTAAACTAGCGATATTAAGTTACTTTGGTAACAAACAAAACAATTACATTAAAATTGGAATCACAGCAAATTAATCTATAAATAAATAACAATAAAATAAACTCTCTCTTCTTCAAGAAATAAATTATCTTAAATTAAAAGGTGCATTTAAATAATTAAACTATACGCAAGAGTCATAAAAAATCAGACAAATCTAGTGAAATTCCTTGTACATTTGCAGTCAATTATTTTAGATTATCTGTATGTGCCAAATGACATTACTTTGAATAGAAATAATTATAAATATTTGGACACATTTAGAAAATAAACGAATTTTAATATCAAAAATAATTTCACTAGATTCGTCAATAAAATAATATATGCATTCTATAACTTTCAAAGTTATAGAAATACTTTAAATGGACGACGTAAATAAATGAGGATTTCTTTTATATAGGAACTGCGTGGTTAAATTTAAATATAAAATAATTCAGCCTCTACGATCGCTCGGCATAGACAAGGTTTCGTATGTCGCTTCCTGTGTAACAGTGACTTTCGGCGATCTATCGTACTTGATTTTATCAAGATTGGCAATTGGGGATGAATTCGGAGTCATGAGGACCGAATGTCGTAAACCTTGAACCTGATTCGCTCCAATGATATTGAGGTGGGTCAGGTTATGTTTGGGGATAGTAAAGGAGGATAGATCTTTGGCTTTGATAGTGTCGTAGATACGCACGAGTTTCGTGGGATCTATGTTATCTAGGGTGGGGTTGGGGGGTGGCCGGGAGGCAGGGGACGCTGTCACCACGAGGTTGGCCATTTTAGGAGCATTAGCTCGGGGCTCTGGGGGCGAAATGGTCGCCATGTGCTGCGCTAAGGAGTGACCTTTAAGCCCTTGGGCCGTTTTGTAGCTTTTGCCGCATTGGCACTTGTAGGCCTTTTTTACCCTGGAATTAAAAATATATATACTTTAAGATATTTCAACATACATACCTACATAAAAATATTTTTTATGGTTAATGATAAAGATACCCTAATCATTTTGAACAGAAGTTCTTTTGATGCTTTTTTTTCCAAAACAAAAGAAAAAAATACTTTTTGCAAATTTAGTTCTATCATAATTTATCAAAACTTCGGATTGTAGTAGAAAGATAAGCTACTCATCAACAGAAAAAGTAACCCTACTTAAGATCCTAGTTAAGATATATCACACTCTAACTATATACAAGTACATAAAAATAACTAAATAATAATAATTGACGTAATTAAAACACTAAGTACTACGTGTGACTACTATTTTAAAAGTAAAATCTTAAAATACCCATTTCTTCCAAAAATATTCTTGGGCACTAATACGCTTTTTAGGTCCAGTAATTAGTTTTTGTCTAAAAGGATCAGATGTGGGCACGACTGGGTACTTTCTAAAAATATTACGTACCTTAATATCTTACGAAAATAGGTTATTTATAAGTATTGCAATGATTTTTTAGCTGTACCTATTAGACATTAAACAACCTTGGTCTATATAGGGACGGACTTTTATTCTGTTATACATTGATGATGTTATACTCTATAGCTCAAGGAATTAAAGGGCAGACTGCGCTCTGTTAACACTGTTGGACTATTGTTCTACCCTCTCCTGCCCAAATTACGAGCTCAGTAGAAGTATCATTAATGGCTTGAAAAAGCAAATATTCTTTTAAAAAATAATAATAATACTATAACTGTAGTTTCTTGATACAATTTTCTGTAAAGAGCTAGTCTTGCTTTGTTTCCCACCCAAAAAATATTAATTAATTATCTTTAAAAAATTCCCTATATGTGACCGCTTCTTTTAGCGATGCCTACATAATCATCAAGGACAAAATGCATTTCATTTGACGGATCCTTTTTTACCATACATATTTCAAGAATCTAAATTAATGGCAAACCTTTTTGGTATACATTAAGATCACTAAATTTCTACCATGGAAATTATAAATTTCAGAAAAAAAAATATCCACATTTGCTTTTAGCATTTGCCAATGTTGCTTTGGATTAAAAATATAAAAAATTAATAATAAAAAAAATCCGTAAATACTTAAAGTATCAAAATAAATATTAGATAAACTTTTTTTTTTTAATAATACGATCAATTTACGATACTCACTTGCCATCTTTCTTATGACCATTCTTGGAGTGATATTTGATGCCGTTAACATTCTTGTACCGCTTCTTGCAGCCTGGCACCGGACAAGCAAAGGGCTTCTCTTGAGCAGCCGGACCGAGCGCTCCCGATGTTGCATTGGCATTCATTCTAAAACACAAATAATTAACTCTTATCATCACGTTACCAATAAGAAATCCAACATTTTATTTACCGTGAAAAACCTAGAAGGAGAGTAACTATAAAAATATTGTACTTCTTAAAATCGCAAAATGGCAAAAACAGCACCCTTATAATTTCATCAAGTATATTTTTTCTTTTGCCCGAAGACTGGGTACGACATGGCGCAGTTGATAATTTAGACATGGGCTTCTAAGCATGGTGCTTCAAGAAATAAGATCCGTTATTTAAAAGAGCGGAAACTTGGTATATTTTAGTCTATGCTTTTTTTTCTCCGTACACGTAGACAAGTAATTTAATACATGGGGATAAGAATCTTTTTTCCAATCGTGACGTTTCCTGGCTTCAGCCGTTTTAATATGTCATTCGACAATTTAAAATTGTTAGTCGTCCATTTCTTGTTTTAAAAGGATGTCTCTTAATCTCGCCCGATGAGTTGTTTTAAATTGATATGTTTCTTAGAGAATTAGATGTTCTTCGAACTTTAAAGTCTACATCACATTAAGAAACGTAATCCAAGACACGATCGTAAGACTCCTTAATAGCGTTATCGAAGTTTTCAACGAGGATACAGGTTGGTCGATTCCAGGTTCAGCGGTGGTCCGCCAGGCAATATCAATGGCTGCTCAGAGATCGTCTTTATTTTGGAAGGATATTAAGGCTCGTTCCTTCACAACTCCATATCTAAAGGCTTCCCGTATAGAACGTCTTTGTTGTTGTTGAGCGTCTCGTTTCTATAACTTGGAGTTATACATCTGACTTTCGCATAGCTATAACGAATAATGTAAAACAGTTCGCAATGCGTTTTCAGGTACGTTTTTTTATTGTCTATAAATGTCTTACACGTATTTTTATAATTTTACTTACTTAACTCCATAGCGCAGAATAAAGTCGGAGCTATATTCCTCCACTGTGGCCCAGGAGTCGTTACTGTCTTCAGAAGGGCTCATCTCCTCATCATCCACTTCACTCCCTGAAAATAAAAAAAATACAACCGATTTCAGAACCTCCTTCTTTTTTGAAGTCGGTTCAAAAGACCTAGTCACCGCTGCTAATAACAAAAATCGTTGTTTTTTGTTACGATTTTTGCAGGTACAGTAATGTCTGCTGTTGTTTGTTAATAAATTATTATATAGTTGACAACGAATCCGTTACAAGGGCGTCTTAAACCATGCTAGTACCCATGGGCACACAAACATTTAGGGAACTTTTATAAAAATAGATTAAAAAAAGAGCTTGTATTTTATTTCTATGTAAGCCCCCTTGGCTTTCGGGGCCCTCTGCTTTCCGGGCCGAAGCACCCTCTGCTGCCTTTGGTAAAGCCGTAACTGATACTCTCCATTAGATAAACGCTGCACACTCAAGCTAGATAGCCCATTGGCCTAGGTTTTTGGCTAGCGGTTTTATAAAAGTCATATATCCGAATAAGAAACTCAAGTTTCATTTTGATAATATTTAAAGAAATGCAAAAAATTTGCCTGCTTTGCCAATAATTTACTAATCTTTTTTCGAAGAGTTTCCAAATATAGTTTTGTTTGAAATACTGTCATATATAATTCTACAAATGTTCAATACAACAGGATGTTCTTTAACGGGTTATTAAATTTCATGACAAAGTCTTTTAATAATTTTTACTTTTTACTTAGGTTGCATTACGACTTTGATGATAAAAAAGTATCCTAAATATTTCTGCACTAACCAAAGTCCGACCAAAATCGGTTAAGCTCTTAGAGATTAGTATAGAATATAATTATTATTGGTCTTAAAAAAAATATATATATTTTAATCGCATATTATAAAATACTAGCGACCCGCCCCGACTTCGTCCGGGTGCATAGTAAATTGTTCCATTTATCTCGTTATCGTAGGAGTTTTAATTCCGTTCTTGGTTCTTCCACTTTTTTTTTTTTTTTTTTTCGAATGTCCATTGCTGTTGGCCCTAGTGGCCTTGACAGCGTCACCGGTGGGGGCCGGGTCTGGAGACCTCGGCCGGTAAAAGATGGACTGCCACGCGGGGCACAAGTTGAATCCGTCCCAAGGGCCCCTCCTGCGAGGTCGAGCCTAGACTTGGGACGTCATCGGGAGGGATCTTCCACTTATAAACTATCTACCTGTATACAAACATTAAGTAATAATTTTTTTTCCATACGAACTTCCCTACCCGTCGATTCCATACAAACCTGGTATTTACTGTTAAAATTAAAATTTACTTTATATTTAATATTTTCTGTCATAAGAACCTTCTCCTGACAAAAAAAAACACAACAAAAAAATAGTGAAATCGGTCCAGCCGTTCACGCGTTTTGGCGAGGACCAAGGTATACAGGATTCATTTTTATATATATATATATATAGAAGAAATTTCGTTCACTTCGATGCGATTTTTTTGAAAATTTTATGGGACCAAACCGAAAGTACTTCAAATAAAAAAGGAAGAAATTGCTTTAAAATAAAAAAGGAAGTTTCAAAATAGGTTTGTAAATATGGGAGTCCTAAAGTGTATTTTTGCAAAAATTAAATGGTAAACCATAGTTTTTGTCGTATGAATTACGAAGAGTAATCATAGGTAACGCACAAAAGGGATCGGGGGCGGGTGGCGTCTGTCGGTGCGGGGCGATATCGGAGCTTTATTGATTACTCGCAAAGCTACGCTTCCCGAGTTTCCAGACACTGATAAATATAGTCGTCCTAAATGGCAACGCCACTAACTAACAATAAATTACGTCATACGAATTTCATGATTTTTTGACCGCTCCCACATCCTTGTCACTACTAATCACATTTGTGAGACTGCCCCTCCCCTCCCTAGTTTCCTGTGAGATCGATTCCTGTGAGATTATCAAAAAATTAAATTTTTATTTTTTCAGCTCGTAGGGCAGTCTGAATTTTTCGGATCTGAAATGTTGGCTGATTCAAGTAACTTATACAATGTGGCGCGATTGGTTCGAATAGTTTATTAAGCTATTTATGATCATAAAAGATATTAATTTTTATTTACATAATAGGTTAACGTATAAATGAAATTTAAAAAAATATTTAAATAGGCGCAAGCGTACAGAGCGAAGCAGACATGAGACAAATTTTTAAATAATAATTATAATGGAGCTTAATTTATCTTAATAATTATTTATCATAAATATAAATTAATAACGTTATGTAGTGTAGGCAAAATTCAGTAAATTAGACTCTTCATTTGACGTACTTAACAATGAAAACAATTTGAAAGTTTTAAGCCAAATAAATAAAAAATCTACAGAATTCATAGATAATTAAAATAAATATCTTAAAATATATATACATTCAACGACTTCAAAAATAAACTTGTGTTTATTAAAAAAAGTAGAAAAGTAAGTAGGTATTCAAAAAAATCGTAAACTCATCTTAAGACGACTACTTTAATTTTAAATGAACTTAACATAATGTAATAGTAATTAAATAGTGTTAAGAATAGTGAAATAACCTGTAGGTGTACTGCTTCGGACGGAGGGCGTCTTCGGTGCTGATAGCAGGCGTCGGCGCACGTCGGCCGCCGGTGGCATATTTTGAATTTCCCGCCGCGATGCCTCCGTGAAAAATTTTAAAACATAACTCAGCGGTATACATGCTGGCTGCGAAGCTTCTTTCTGTTCTACGACTGCCGGATCGTAATCTGCAATATATAAACAATGAAAACTCAGCATAATATTTTTTTTTACATTACAAAGTTGCCACTTCTGTATATCAGCTGTTCAATGTTTACATTTTTACATAGCATCCAAAATACATTAACTTTGTCAAATAATAGATCTATTTTTAACCATAAGTATAATACCGCAATTATTCCCGCATTTAATTCGTATTAGCTGCTTAATTTCACTACAATGTTGGCAACTTTGATATATTGATAAGGCGTATTTTGGGATGAATAATGTTATTTTAGCGAAAACGAAAGATTAGCTATAATGAAACAATTTATAAAATAAAATACGTACCGATATGAACGTCTTCGATATGTTCAATTAGATCTGCTAATCGTGGAAACGTTATACCGCAGCCATTGAATTTACAGATGTTTATCATGAAGACAGCCATGACGAATGTAGGATAATGGACCAGTCAAATGTAGAACTATATGCTTAGAAATGAATAGATTTATGAATTTTGTAAATAAAAATATTTTGATTACAACTTGATTTTATGATATTAAAAATAAAAAATAATTATTTACCAATAGAATATAAAAGCCTCAATGAAGGTTACATAATATTTCAAGTAGTTGGAACTTAATGCTCATGTCACTCGCGCACCCCGATCGATAGTTGGCTGCGCCGAGCGGAACTTGCGTACCTGCGCAAACCAGCCAATACCGGCGCAGAATTTATACTCTGTTTCTTTTGACCACTCAGAAATTGAACATTCCAAAGGCCGGTCTCCTCCTTCTCGGTGTTCTTTGGTAAGTGTCACAGAAATAGTGAACATCTAATCGTGAAAAAGTGTTAAAATCATTGGCTATTGTCGAATAAAAAGTGCTCATATCATTAAAGAAAAGCGCACAGTGTGTGTCGGTGCAAATATTTTACTGTGATTTTGTAAGTTGTCAATTGAAGATACAAAACTGAAACGGTATAGATCGCCGATTCGGCCATTTTACGCCGCCTTCCATATTATTATATGTGATAATATACCCTATTTCACAGTAACATTTCTTCTGTAGTGTTATCATTAGTGTCACATACGTAAAATCGTAGATATTCCATTAACTCTATCAGCGACTCTGTTACGTAGCCCTAGCAAATTACGTAACGCTCTGCGGTCAAACTGTCAAGTCTCAAATAGTCAATTTATTACAAATCCCTTCAAGTAAGGCAGCCTTTGCTTTGTCTTGCTCACTAGTGAAACATTTATTTCAGTTGTCGATCGCCGTACCAATTAAACACAAAAATGCTGTCCGCTGCTAGATTGATCGCCCCTGCAGCCAGGTCTGCTGTAAGTATCTCATAATTCATACTTTTTTTTTATTTTAATTAAATAACTTTGATGATTTAGTACATACATTAATAATAAATTAATTTAGTATAGACACACCCCAAATCTTTATAATTCATTTAAAATTACAATAGTTTTATCTTGTTGTTTTAAAAAGTGATAAATATTTATTGGGTAATTGTCAGTCTATTATTTAAAATAATATACCTTAATTTTCAGTATTAAGTTGGTATTATGTAACATTCCAATCAGATGATAACAAAAGTTAATAAGAAGACTTCTTAAGTTCAGATCTTTATTTAAATAAATATCTGAATAAAATAATTTACTTTAATATCAAGTGAACAAAGATTTTCAATCCAATGCTGTCAACTTAAGTACAATTAGATAAGAAGATGAACAAGTATCCAAGATAGTTCATTAAATCTTCTATTCATACAGTTCCTGAGCAACACAGCTGCTCTGAGGCCGCTGGCAGCAGTTACCACCCAGACACAAGTGATCCCCGCTGCCCCAGCTCAGCTATCTGCAGTGCGCTCCTTCCAGACCACATCGGTCACAAAGGACATTGACTCTGCAGCTAAGTTCATTGGAGCTGGTGCTGCGACAGTAGGTGTCGCTGGCTCTGGTAAGTTACGTTTTTCATATATTGTTTTGTGTTTTGCTTGACTAACCTAATTTTATAAGCTAATAATTTCTCCAATTGCATGAATATTGATTTTTAAATTAGCCCTAATTTTCAACACTTTAATTTTCTAAAAAAGGAATAGAGTTGTCGGCTAATACTTCCACATATACAATAGTTGGGAATTGTTGTCTGGAAGGCTAATAATATTGTGCTAAGTGATACTAAAATTAACCAGGAAACTTTCAATAAAGGTTTTATGTAACCTCCAATGATTGCATAACATGGAGTGTTATTGATTTTCAGGCATTGCAGTATCAATTGTTTCCAAGATACTATAATACTCTAAATTACATCAAAATAAATCCCATACTATAATAATTTTGATAGAATGCTAGATACAATATTAGTTAGTTGGCTGACTATTTGTCTCACCAACAGGTATTGGAATTGGTGTGGTCTTTGGATGTTTGATTATTGGCTATGCACGCAATCCCTCCCTCAAGCAGCAAATCTTCTCATATGCCATCCTCGGATTTGCCCTGTCCGAAGCCATGGGACTTTTCTGTTTGATGATCGCTTTTCTAATGCTTTTTGCCTTTTAATGTTTTATTTTTTAAGACATTTTTGTACAGTGTATATTATCGTTGTGGATTGTGGGCACCCTTAACATTATATTGCATGACGAGTGTACCATAAACCTAATATGCATGCTGTGACCATATGAGGTGAGTAGTAGTCTCCTGCTTTTATTTGTTAGAGAATATATTATATGTAGTAAATAAAACTAAATGGTTATACCAGTCCTTGTAAAATTTGATAGCTTATATTTTGTCAAATTAAAAACTCCAATGATGTCAAAAAATACTAAAATATTCTTGATCTCTATAATTCACTAATTTCGTTCATTAATAATTTCACTAATTTCGTTCATTAATAATCATATAATTTTTTATAGATATAAGTATAGATCACTATTTGTTTTTACATTTTGTGAACTTGTTTTTTTTAATATTTTTCAGGTGCGGGTATTGGAACGGTGTTCGGCTCCCTCATCATCGGCTATGCCAGGAATCCCTCCCTCAAGCAGCAACTTTTCTCATACGCCATCTTGGGCTTCGCCCTGTCTGAGGCCATGGGTCTCTTCTGTCTTATGATGGCCTTCTTGCTGCTGTTCGCTTTCTAAGCTAATTACTTTTAAGAACACTACTACTGCCATCCTAGACGAGGTTTCAGTGTATACTATCTGGAGTGGACGGCCATGGAATCGAATGTGTGAAACCTCACCCTCATAGTGGTGCGTGGACTTATTATGTGTTAAGTGCTACACTTTATGTGCATCATCAGGAAACGCAATTTATTTAATTATGTAGTATAAAAGAAATCTGCAAATAAAATATTGTACGTAATTGTTCAATTATTCCTATTCCTGATATATTGTAGACTGTTTACCAAATCATGTTATGCAAAGTTTCTCAGTATAATTGTCTGAAGCCGGTGATAATAATTTAAGCCAGTCATTTGCACATTGCGTGTGAGTATTGTCATCGTCTTTACACTTGTTATGCTGTATGGGAATGTCAGCATCTGTATTGTACATTTTTAGGGCGATTAAATGATACAAACCAATTTATTGATAATTTTTTTTAATGAATGACCTAATTCAATAAAACTAATCAAATTTTAACTATTTTAAGATCAAATTATTTTTTTCACCCTTGACATGGAAGAATATTATTAAGCTTTCGTAGCAAAATGATTTCCTAATTTTAAAAATTAAACCTATTAGAAAAGGTATCATTGCCCATCCAATTTTTTCTAATCTTAGTAGTTCAATTAATACTATTATCGGAAAGCATTCCATATATTTTAGTTATGTTTTTTCGAATAGTGGTTTTGACGACCGTTTTGGCGTGTCGTAGAGAGCCTGTGCCTTAAGTCTCTACGGTCGCGGGCTTTTATTTACCGCTCGGGGGCGGATTGATCTTATCAATGTTTGTCTCGGTCTTGGCGTTTGTCTTTCGAAGCACAAACGTGCCTTGGGGAGCAGGCTAAGCCGTCGGTCCCAGTTTTTATCACATAACATCTGATAATAATCGTCGACTCTTAATAAGTAAAGAATTTAGAAGAAGAAGTGAAACAGATATTTATAAGATCAAAGCCCATGCGGTAACATCTGCCCGAGCGGTAATCGAACCCGCAATCGTCCAGACTAAGGACAGCCTCTCTACTCACAAAGCCACACCAGTCTCCGGTTGTTATCATAACATCTAATAAAAGTCTTGGTAGATAATTTGCTTTTACCCAAAGAATTACTGGTTCACCCTTAGGATTGCGAAGGTCAGATTGCAATAGCTCTGTAAAAACGAATAGTTTTTGTCATGAGCAGATGATAAGAGCAATAAGCAGACGCTGGCAAAAATATCAGACAAAAATGTAGGAAGAACGTGTTTCTCCGAATTAATTTTTTTTTTAAATAATAGCAATTTTTAAGTCGTTACTTACTCTTATCGCAGCTCCAAGCTAAGCGCTTGAGCTCGAAGAGGATGCTACAATATAGCCCGTGCGCTGGCATTTTTTGAATAGTTTAGCTCCTATTATACCGCAACATGGAGCTGCAGCCCTGGCTGGTAGCAGTGCTGGATTAAGCAAGCGCGGGGCCCGTAGCAAGTTTTACCCCCGGGCCCTTGATCCGCTATGGGTCTGGATCTTAGTAATATGGGTACGAACAACCACTACTTAATAGGTTTATTTCAACTCTGTGCCATTAAAAAAAAGGACGTATTTATTTTTTCCGAAACTTTGTTAATATACGTTGGCGGGCTTGGATACGCGGGGCCCATAGCAATTGCTACTTTTGCTAAATTGCTAATATAGTTAATCCGGCACTGGCTGGTAGGTAGCGCAGGTAAATCAACCTCTAAATTTTAAAAATACTTTTTTCCAATATGCAATTTTTGTGTTCATGTGTTATAGTATAATGTTCAATAAATATTTAAAAAAATAAAGCAGACTATTTATTCGGGGTATAACATTGCCAGACGCGTCCAAAAATGTTTTGCAAAAAATATACAAATGTATTTGAGATAACTTGAATTCTAATAGGATATTATTTATAACTAAAAAAAAAAGATTCTCAAATCACAGATCATTTTGGTGGGATTTTGATCGGTTTGATTGGTTGGACGTGATCTAACAAGTTATGTAGTTACCCTTAAAAAATAGAAAATTTCGTGAATTTGTGCTAAAAACGGTTTGTATAAAAACCGTTGTGTTGATTTGTGTGTGTTAAAAGGACGTATTATATATGTAATTTTTTTGTCATAAAATATTTATTTTATTACAAATCTAAATGTATTTAATTACTTAAATGTAATTATGACATTCGTTTTTTCAACAAATCATAAGAGAACGAAAATACTACTAAGTATTTCATAGGTTGGGATATAATTGAGTAGGTACTTTAGTATGGTATATAGTGGCCTAGTTTTTAACTGGGGCATGGCAGTGCCCCCGTCAATTCAGGCCATTTTCGACCCCCTATAACTTCGTTGTGGATAAAACTAAAAGCCTGAACTTATAGTAACCAAGCAGACATTGTATAGACACGGTATATTTAGAAATTATCCATCTCCGATGACGTCCTTAGCCGTGGTTCGGCTTCTCAGGAGGCACCCTAAAAACGGAATCAAATTTGAGCCCCCGTGGCCCTTTATCAGGTCAGAGTCTCTGTACTCGGCCGCCATAACTAAAAAGTATAAGACGAAATATTATTGTACAATTATTTACTTCGCGCTGACTTCTGAGGAAGATATTCTGCAGCAGAAACGAAGTTCCTTCACTTCATTTCTCACCATAATTTCATGCCATATCATTTCGTGCAATTACGTCACACATTAAAGATTAAAAACTTTCCAAAACGCATCTAAAGAATCATAACTTACATGAATAATTAGGGTGGTGACAGTCGTGCTTAAATAAATACTTTACACTATTTTTATCTTGTGTATTTTAAATTATTATTGCAAGTTGAATGCAGATTAGCGAATACGGTTTTAGTAGTGACATAATTAAAATTATTTATTTCTATATTTTTTTTCCTTAAACTTCACCCTAGTGAGTTTCTTTTTTCAATTTATGTTTGTGCCTTTTACATCATAAGCCTCTTCATCACCTTTTGCCTTCTACATAATAAGGTAATTATAAATTATCAAATAGACGCAAATAAGCAATACCATGTCAACCCACAAAGTTGTTTATGTATGCAGAAGTGTTGGTAAATGGCTGAAGAACATTTTTCTTTAACATTTGTAGGATTTTAAACTTTAAAACTTAATTGTACTCAACGCATCTTTTTATTATCTTTATTTTCTACGTCATCGTTCGGAATAGATGAACGTAGATAGCTCTGAAAAGAACTGTTTTTATAGACGCCTTCATTATAAGGCGTGGTTTGGTATAAGAAAGAGCGTCGCTCTGAAAAGAGCATTTTAAGATGCAGATCCGTAGATCTACAGTTTCTTCTTTCTTCACGCTCCCAAAAAGGATCTTCACAGTACTACTTAAAGCAATACGCGACGCGGGAACTGAACGCGGACAACACGACCTCACGGCACTCGGCGCTCGACGATTCTAACCGGCGCGACGCCGTGTCGCAGCGGTCAGTTCTATTAATTCGCGCGCGTCCCTCCCGCTTCAAGTAGCGGAGTGCGGGGCGCAGGACGCCACCTATGAGAGGCCCGAGCATTAAAGTAGCCATTTTTATTGGAATTTAATTTTGTAATTTTATATTTTATTTTGGATACTATTTTCTTATTGGTTATTCGTGTCTGTAATTTTTGTATATATACCTGTGTTCATTTTCAATAAAATATTCCACTACATTCCACTGGAGAGTTTACTTTCAATACTACTACGAGGCAACAATTATATAACCACAACGGCACAGTGGTTAAACCGCTCTTTGCATCGCACCTCGACTATATTCAACTCACGTTGGTACGTAACAGTTACCGCCCCGCCTCCACCCGGTGACGCTGTCAAGGCCAGCAAGGCCAACAGTAACAAAAAAAAACATACATGGATACGTTCTACAAACAGGCAACAACCGTAAGTCAAAATTTTCTTCACAAGTTTTTCATCAAGTTCATCGAATTGAAATGCACTTCATATACACATTCTACATGCGGAGACTGGTTTTTAAAATGTTTGAAAAATAATATAGGTGATATACAATATTAGTGTTCAAGCTTAGTTTGGTTCTTCTTTGTTCTTTTCCATGTTGTTAGGCAGCCCACTAGTTCCCAGGTACCATAAAGGCAGGGAATGGTCATTGTTAAATACCTGTGTTTATGGAACATGGAAACAAATAAAGCTGGAATTACTTAATAATGATAAGCCCCGATGATTTCTTCGTTGCTAATTAATTACGGTGTATTTTTATTGTATTCTTCATATTGTTAGATTAATAATTTAAAACAAAAATACCTAGGGAATAATAGATGTGAAATAATTCATATTCGAAATAAAGCATATTAAATCATTTTTATTGGCTTGAACTTGTTTATTTCATCTTCTTTGTTCTTCTCATTGTGATCCGATGGCTCACTAGATCTCACGTTCCACAAACACAGGTAACGGTCTGTAATACCTGTGTTTGTGGAACATGAAACCTAATAAGGCTGGTGTTCCTAGGAAATACTTCATATTCGAAATACAACAAAAAATATTTTTTATTATTTCAACTTTGTTCGCTTCATCTTCTTTGTTATTCTAGTTGCTAACAGATGGCCCACTAGATCTCACGTTCCACAAACACAGGTAACGGTCTGTAATACCTGTGTTTGTGGAACATGAAACCTAATAAGGCTGGTGTTCCTAGGAAATACATCATATTCGAAATACAACTAAAAATCATTTTTATTATTTCAACTTTGTTCGCTTCATCTTCTTTGTTATTCTAGTTGCTAACAGATGGCCCACTAGATCTCGTGTTCCACAAACACAGGTAACGGTCTGTAATACCTGTGTTTGTGGAACATGAAACCTAATAAGGCTGGTGTTCCTAGGAAATACTTCATATTCGAAATACAACAAAAAATCATTTTTATTATTTCAACTTTGTTCGCTTCATCTTCTTTGTTATTCTAGTTGCTAACAGATGGCCCACTAGATCTCACGTTCCACAAACACAGGTAACGGTCTGTAATACCTGTGTTTGTGGAACATGAAACCTAATAAGGCTGGTGTTCCTAGGAAATACATCATATTCGAAATACAACTAAAAATCATTTTTATTATTTCAACTTTGTTCGCTTCATCTTCTTTGTTATTCTAGTTGCTAACAGATGGCCCACTAGATCTCACGTTCCACAAACACAGGTAACGGTCTGTAATACCTGTGTTTGTGGAACATGAAACCTAATAAGGCTGATATTACCTAGGAAATAAGATATGTAGAATAATTCATATTCGGAAAGAAAAATAAAATAGTTCTTTTTACTTGATTTTTTTCGTTACATCTTCTTTGTTCTTCTACTTGCAATCAGATGGCCCACTAAATCTCACGTTCCACAAACACAGGTAATGGTCTGTAATACCTGTGTTTGTGGAACATGAAACTTAATAAGGCTGGAATTACCTAGGAAATAATATTGGAAATAAAACCAAAAAACCTTTTTAGTAATTGAATGTGTTCGTTAAATCTTCCTTGTTCTTCTCATTGCGATTAAATGGCCCACTCGATCTCACGTTCCACAAACACAGGTAACGGTCTGTAATACCTGTGTTTGTGGAACATGAAACCGAATAAGGCTGGAGCTACCTAAGAAATAGTTCGTATTCGAAATAAAACAAAAAAACATTTTTATTATTTTAAATTGGTTCACTTCATATTCTTTGATCTTCTAGTTGCGATCAGATGGCCCACTAAATCTCACGTTCCACAAACACAGGTAACGGTCTGTAATACCTGTGTTTGTGGAACATGAAATCTAATAAGGCTGGTATTACCAAGGAAATAATATTGGAAATAAAACAAAAAATAATTATTATTAAGTATTTTGAATTTGTTCGATTCATCTTATTTGTTCTTCTATCGAATAAGGCTGGAGTTACCTGGGAAATAATTCTTATTATATCGAATTTATTTCCTCCATCGACTTTGTTTTTCTCATTGTGATCCGATGGCCAAATAGATCTCACGCCCCATAAAAACAGGGAACGGTCTGAGTTACCTGTTTAAGTGGAACATGAAACCTGATAAGGCTGGTATTACCTATGAAATAAGAGCTGTGAAATAATTCATATTCGAAATTAAATATAAAATAATTTTGGCTTCTTGAATTTGTTCGTTACATCTTCTTTGTTATTCTAGTTGCGATCAGATGGCCCACTAGATCTCACGTTCCACAAACACAGGTAACGGTATGTAATACCTGTGTTTGTGGAACATGAAACCTAAGAAAGCTGGTATTACCTAGGAAATAGTATATGCGAAATAATTCATATTTGAAATTTGTTCGTTTCATTTGTTTGTTTGTTGTCAGATTGCTCACGTTCCAAAAACACAGGTAAGTTGTCTGTAATAACTGTGTTTTGGAACCTAATAAGGCTGGAATTACAAAGGAAATAATATTGGATATAAAACAAAAAAAATCATCTTTATTATGTATTTTGAATTTGTTCTTTAGTTGCAATCAGATGGCCCTCTAGATCTCACTTTCCACAATAAAATGTAATAACACTGGAATTAGCAAGAAAATAAATTCTATTTTTATTATTTTGAATTTGTTAGCTTCATCTTTTTGGTCTTCTCACTGCGATCAGATGGCCCACTAGATCTCACGTTCCACAAACACAGGTAACGGTCTGTAATACCTGTGTTTGTGGAACATGAAACCTAATAAGGCTGGTATTACCTTGGAAATTATATTGAAAATAAAACAAAAAATATTTTATTGAATGAATTTGTTTACTTCATCTTTTCTCATCTCACGTTCCACATAAAAAATGGATCATTACTTGTGTTTATGGAACCTGAGATCTAACAATACTGGAATTAGTATTATTTTTAAATAATAAATAGCTTTGTTAATTTATTCATTCAGTCACTCTTTGTTATTCTATTTCTATTTTCCACGTTTTATTTCAAAATATTTTTGACATTTTAATTAATTCTATTTTCTTGTTTCGATATGCTTGGGACGTAAAGCCAACTACCTCCCACGTTTCACAAACACAAGTAACACACTGTAATACTTATGTTAGAGCAACATTAAAATTTGTATAATTTAATTCATTTTTAATAGTATACCTTATATTAGTTTGTTTTAGAGAGTTAGTTATATCGTTCAAAACAATACAACTATTCTGCTAAGTTATTACATGCTATACCATTAAATGAAAATGTTTGAACACTTTTATTCGTTGGGAAATTCACAAAAAACACACTCCTAAAGAATTTTTCAACAAAATTCAAACAAAACAGTATTTCTGATGATGTATTGCTGTTGGCTCTACTGGCCTCGACAGCGTCACCAGGCGCAAGCGAAATCAGTGAAATCTCTTAACTTCTTAAAGACAATATTGTAAATGTAATGGAAAAAACAAGTTCCTTAAAAAAATTAAGCGAATTAGTGTGTGTTTATATTTTAAAACTATTTTGTATACAACTAGCTGGTTGTTCAGGTAAAGTAGCATACAAAAACATAATTCCTTTCGCTTTTTATTTTTAGTGTAAACACGGCAAGATTTGCCACATACTAGCTAGTGATGTCCTTTAGCATGCTGATGCGGCAAATTTTCCATGTTTAACTTTGGCGTTGATAACATTGAACAAGAACCTCCCTATCTTGTGGTATTTTAGTATTTGTTAGACCAAAACGCCTAATTGAAACAAGTGGATTGTAGAAATAATCAATTCAGCTAGTAACGAAGTAAAGTTAAGTTTTATTCTGAGCTCTCCTAATAATGCAAATTGCTGGAGCCTAGTTGTCTTCTATTCTGGATCATATGATGGTTTCTCGGCTTCAGGTGTTAGCAGCGGTGGCGATTCATCGTCAGATGCAAACTGAATAGTATACAAACAATTTTCCGATTAAAACTAATGAATTTCATCACGTAACGAACACGAATGTAATATTTGTCTAATCTTGAAAAAAAAACCTAGTTTATTTGATGATTTATCTTCTTAAAGAGCTACAGCTTCTGGCGCGTGTATATAGTGCGCCAGGCGCGATATCGAAGATTTATAAAAATAATCATTAGTGGAAGGGGTATCGTGGACACGGCATGATTTATGAATATGTGTAAGATTGAGAAAGGCAGAAGAATAAAAATGTTATTAATTGAGATGCCAAGTAAGTAGTATACACAATATTATCTAATACCTTTTTCGAGTAATTCTTGTATATCTGAATCTCGGAAACGGTTTTAACAATTTTCGCGAAATTTAGTAGGCAGGGGGTTTCGGATGTGATAACTGACAATCAGCTTAATAGAATCATATCATAGCACTAATTTATGCATGTAATACACTATCCATAATTCAAGTGTTTATGTATCTTATATGTTGTATCACCTAACCTAACAAAATATTTTTTAGAAGATTTATTTTAATCGTTTAAAATAGGAATTTAGTAAGGTTTTGTAAGACTATTTATTTCTTTCTGGAGTTTTTTAAATTGTAGTTGCTGTTTATAGGACACAGCAAAGTAAGGCCGATTTTGACACTTTCCTCAATAATAAATTTTGATTAATTCAGCTATATCTTTAAATTAGTTAACTCTTAAACTTGTAGAAAGTAACGTCGAACAGTTTCAAAAATACCCATGAGTTTAATCTGTTTTCATATATCTAGATAGTGCTTTTAATGTGTTTTTAACTATTTATAGAACTTTTTCGAGATCTTTATTTGTATGTTACATTTTTCTAAATTACCAAAGTTTGGCTTCTACGTGTAACAAACAGATAGTATGTTAAAACCTCCTTCTGTTATCACCAAGTATGAAGAAGAAACATTAGATAAAAAAGTCTCCGTATTTTCATCTAAATAGGTATTTTGAATTTTGACGCTTTTAAAATTTAAATTTTTACTAATATATAATACTATTCGCTAGTTACCTACAAGTGTTTTGTATCAAATAGAGCTGAATTCTTAAGTTATACCAAGTTTTAAATCTAAAAATTGCACATATTTTTAATTTCAATGTTACTACTTAACCTTGACTGTTAAAAAGGTTTATATCGTTTATTTAATTATTTAATTTGTAATGATTATATAGAAAATCTTTTTTCCAAACCAATCGATAAAAAGACCACCTAATAATTTTTTTTTTTTTTGTAAAACCTTATTTTGTCTAATAAGAATATTATATTTCTTGATAAATATAAAAATGAATCCCTGTATCCCTCGGTCACGCCATCACGCGTGAACGGCTGGACCGATTTCTCCATTCTTTTTTTTTTGTTGTGTTTGTTATTGTCAGGAGAAGGTTCTTATGACAGAAAATATTAAATATAAAGTAAATTTTAATTTTACCAGTAAATACCAGGTTTGTATGGAATCGACGGGTAGGGAAGTTCGTATGGAAAAAATGTATTACTTAATGTTTGTATACCGGTAGATAGTTTATAAGTGGAAGAACCAAGAACGAAATTAAAACTATTACGGTAACGGGATAAACGGAACAATTTACTATGCACCCAGACGAAGTCGGGGCGGGTTGCTAGTTTCTTAATAAAAGGGCATTCAAAATAAGATACAAAATTTTAAATTAATATGTATGACAAGAAGCATGGTTTTTTGTATTGGGATAATACATTTGTGGAGGGAATTCAAAATAAAACATTATATCAACAAATTTATTTCAAATAATTTCACTGAAGAGCATCTAAGCGAACACCCCCGCGAATATAGCAAGCACACAGTTTTAAAAGATAGACCATCAGTTGTAACGACGGAGGTGTTCCCTTAAATACAAAAAGAAACTAGGTTATTTTAATAAACAGTTTCAGGCATTCTTAATGCTTTAGTTTAACATAATTTCGGTTGAAAAAAAAAAGTTGAACCAAAATGGATACAATCCGTCATGACCAGAATGCATTCAATTTGGGCTAAAAGTAACATTCGATTCGCAAAATCATTTATTTAAAGTTCCATCGAGAAATATAAAAACTCATTCACACACCACTCACACAATCACCTTGTATATAATACATGTAAATATATTTTAAAATCCTCTTGTAATAGACAATGTCTGCATGATTTTTTTATTTGGTGTCTCTCAGTTAACTCTTAGGGCTACTTGTACATAATTTTCTTTTATTACAATCTCTTCATAAACGATAATCGCGTAAAAAATAAACTTTTATCATCACTCGCTATTCGCTGATATAAATTATCTTACACATGGTTTACAATCAAAATGGTCTTTAACATTAAAAATATATACTAACAATAACAAAATTTAAGGCAATTAGTTATCTACTCTCGCTAGTAAACGAAAAAATACACAAGGTGTCGCCACATGTTATTAATATTAATTATTTTAAAAGTCTTATCTCACGTACAATTTTCTATATCTTAAAAACCAAGGCTGAATTTTCATCTCCGACACCTTGTATATTTCTTAGACGTTATGAAGATAGAGATAGTCAAAACTACAACGTAGTTTCAGCTATAAACAATGCGAATAGAATATTTGAGGGGGGTGATCCATTGTGACTTGTTACGACATGTTTAAACCGTTAGACAGAGATATCTACTAAATCCTTATCTATCTTTTAACTATACATATTGTACTTTAAAAAATTTTGACTGAAAACGGTATGAAAAGCCAAATTTCACGTTAAGTGCGACGTTGCCAAACTTTATAATTAAAAAGACTATAAATTAAATTTTGTTTGAAATTTTATGGTTACTACAGAACTACGAATTTCACTTTTGTTGCCGGAACATAAAACATATATTTTTTATCGTATTAGTACGAAATTACCCTATTTTCAGTAAATGACGATCTTTTCAATAATAAATATCATAAATAAATAAAAAGGCAGTCATGGAGACTGTCGACAGAAGTGAAAACTTGAATTGAGAAAAGTTGGAATAACTCTTTAATTTTGAATATTTTAATTAATTATATTGTGAACAAAGAGTCCAACACGCACATAATACAGTTGAGTATGAGCAGTCTGACGACACTATCATGTCGGTGAAACAAACCCAAGTAAGTTTTGCCCCTACCAAAAATCGCTCAGTGGCGAAATAAGTTTTCACTTCAAAACCCACGACCACCATCATCTTTTCCAAATGCAACATAAGAAAATCACCAACGGATCACCTCCATTCATCATCATGTGTATCATTTAACAATATATCTGTGTGTGAAAGCTATAAACAATGTAAACATACAATAATTTTACTTAAAAACTACAGCAACACAACTTAAGGCATTTCTCTAAACATCGACAAACAACATCAATCAAACCAGCAATCGATTCCATAGAAACTGCCCTTATTTTAAAGTTTAACCCCCCCTCTATTAATGATAGTAATATAAAACAAATGCAGTCAGGTTTAGGAAATATTTCATTGAGAAATATGAAATACAGATATACATGCAAAATCAATATTAAACATCAAAAGC
Organism: Hestina assimilis; assembly: GCA_023373885.1. NCBI lineage: Eukaryota > Metazoa > Arthropoda > Insecta > Lepidoptera > Nymphalidae > Hestina > Hestina assimilis. The sequence goes on along the minus strand of CM041750.1, from coordinate 3,617,821 downwards.
GTCACAAGAATCATTGAAATATAATAAGTAATATATTATTTTATAAATATATTTGAAATTCAAATAAATAAGATACATAGAATATCAATTTAAAACGTTGTATTTTGGTTGTTCCCAAGAGTTTCGTTAAGCCGTTAACGTCATAGTTAAAAAAAAGCTAATCAAGAAATCGCAAATTTCTACAATTTTAGAAGTTTCGTTCTTTACATTCGGAATCAAACTGATTACTTAAAAATTAAAACTCAATCCTTTCGAATGAATATAACATGCAAACCGAATGAGAATTGCCGGAGATATGAGATCTCAAATTTAAAAAGAATATTAATTTTTTAAAAGTACATTCTGATAAAGGTTACCGTTTGAGCCTCATAAACTTATTATATTTCGATGATAACTATGTTTTTTTTCTATTCTATTATAACTAGTTCTATGGTGTGATAGGAAGTCCTATTTAATCAAGGGAGATGATTTTTATTTTTTTATAAAATTATATGTACAAATTTTAATGCCGTCCGATTTTTGAGATCAGCTCGCATGTAATATATTATTTTGGTCCGAAAAAAGTTTCTATGAATTCGAATCAGCTATACTTACACATAACATTTTTGGCTCAATCTACCCCCAGAGGAAACGAAAACCAACGAAGAGTCACAAATTTTATAATAAAAATTACCCTCTTTTATATCTATCTAATTTATATTTTCGCCTTTTTTATAAATAATAATAATATTAATTAGATCGCATCCGTGTCGAACTGAGCGCCCTTCGATATTGTTATAGATCCGTATGTCTCGTGTTGTTCTAGTTTTAGCATCTGATGCTTCTTGAGAACTAGCAAACTGTAGAACTTTTGCGCCACCTACAAGTTTATAACAAAACATATATATGTAGAAAAGGTAGGGAAAGAAATAACAGAATGAGCTTACACATTAAATATAATTCATGCAATAATAAAATAAAGGGATTCTATAAATATCCAACATATAATAATGATAACTACTAATAACTCCAAACGTAATACAAAAAAATTATAAAAGTAAACATTTAGTTATTATATATCATAGACGTTAAAAAAATTGCAAAATATTATCTTAGCCAGTGAACGCAAACAAACAAGCGTTTTTTGACATACAATTGATTTAGAAGTTCCCGCATAGAGCTGCTTACTTATTAACCACTACATACGACTCATGAAGCCCAATTTAATTCTGACATTATTTTCAATTGTACAAATAACTATTTAAATACGCTATACGCTATATTTGGGACATTTGATGGAGCTAAGAATACTTCCATGCTTGCGTTCACTGCTGCTATTATATTTGGGTCACGACAAACGCCTATTAATGGAACCGAAAGCCCATTCTCTAATTCTATGTTTCTAATTGCGGGGACTAAAGGAGTGATATCTATGCATGGGAAACAAGGGTTAGCACCATAGATATAGATAATAAATTGCGCATCTATATGGCGTAAAATGAGAAAGTGTTTACAATTGAAGCGACATCTAACAAATGGCTGGGAAATTGGGAACTAAATATTACCATCGTACGCATGCGCTACCTTAACCTTGAAAGTTTGTTTGAGGGTGAGTTTATCAGTATAAACTAGCTTGCGTTCATGTGACTGAGAGGCAATGGGAGAAGCGACGATGTTCCATATCCGTTATGCGATAACCATAGATATAGAGGGAGGAGTGTATCCCATAATATGTTGAAATTGGTAAGAATGGCAGGATGAACGAGGGCTGGGATATTTATTAATGACATTCAATGTTTTGGTATCTTCTGCGTACTATATGTATGGTAATATTTAATTTCCAGCCACTTATTAGATGGCGCTTCTATTTTAAACACTATCAATTTAGCCATAGTACCTCAATCTACCTGTTTCTATATCTATGCAAATACTGAACACCTCGAATTGAGACCATGCTGATCGGCAACAAGGCTGATAAGAGTGCCAATCTTCAAGGTGTCTCACTACACTGTACTATACCATAACCGTGCTAGGAAAGTGTCAGGCAATTAATTTGTACTGAAAAGTATAACACTATACACAGATCCGTTCCCTTCCGTCAACAATTATCGACGAGAATATAATGTCGGCGTTGCACTTTGTGCATGATGTATAAGACACAGAACACCGTCGATCCGTTTCAGCGGACATAATAGAGGATGGTGTTACTTTTCGTGTCTGATAGGTTCCTGGCACGTTGATGGTAGTGTACGGTGGGACGTGTTGGACAGCGCCGGTACCTGCTTCCGGTTGTTGTGTCGGGGCGCGAGGTCCGCGAAGCTGAGCGTGAGGTGCGCGGCGAGCTTGGCGCGCATGGCGCCGAACAGCTGCGCGGCGCGCCGGTTCAGCACGCGCTCCTCGAACTGCTCCTCCGTCTCGCCCGCCTCGCGCGTCTCGCCCGCGCCCTCCTCCGCCTGCCGAGGGGTGAAGGGGGATTTTACTTATTATGTCTACCAACAAGTCGAGGATACAAATGGAATATAACCTACCGGAGTATACTCGTTTGAGTACATGCGACCTTTTCATTTTGATGATCATGAGTGACTTATATTGGCTAGCTAATTAGTGAAATCTCTTGATTACTAAAAATTCAAACTTCTTACTTTATCAAGAACTAAATTATAGGGGGGGTCAAGATTCCTTCGAGTCGCTTCGAGAAAAGATGTTACCGCTGTGGCCCCTGATTTATTAAACAAACTTGTCTATTCCATTTATATCCTCGAATAATCGCGCCATTTATTAATTATATCACACAAATTATAATATAAATATCATAATAAATTACTTACATTTTCTACACTGAGAGGTAAGTCGTAATCGTGGGGAGGACTGTGATGGGCTTGCTGGTCGTCGTATCCGAAGTTCGTCATCTGCATGCCGGACTGGAATCAAATCAAATTAAAAATAGTAATAATGTCACTTAACAAAAAATACACCAAAAAACTGCCAAATGAAAATCTATATACATACAATGCAAATTAGCAGTCAGTTTCATCAAATGATAAGTATTAGTTCATAAGTTTAAGTTCGAGAAAAATCCACTAAGAAATTTGTAGATATAGAACAATAGATTGCCCTTCTATATGACGTAAAATAACAATCTTTTAGATTGAAGCGCCCTCTAACAAGTAGCTAGGAACTAAATAAAACCATTGTGCGCAAACCAAAACCTTGAATGGTCATTCATTGGTCAACAAGCAAGAGTAAGAATGGGGTTGCCATTCTTACTCTTAATTTACTTACTCTTAATTTCGCACGTGAGCTATTTTTTTTAGTTCAAACCACTTTATAGATGGCGCTAGTTCATCCTTCAATATTTATAAATATATGGGATATAGTATCTATTGTCTTCTATATCTATGAAAAAATATTTTTCTTGCAAATTGAAATCTGGTCAGTGCGTTAGCAAAAATATTCGCAATGCTAGAATAGAAAAATAATAAGAAGCGCAAGAAGAATCTACAAAAACTGAATGAATCTATTTGTAATCTTACCGGATCTCGTAGAGTAATCTTCGTGACTTAGAATTCACTATTAATTACCCACGTTCCACAAACACAGCGCTTAAAGCAACCGGATTTCGGGAACATGGGGTCATAATTTCATAAATTGGCGATTTAGCACTCACTTTGGTTAGTAATGATAATGCTACGTGTACGTGGGTTAGTTTTTTAAGCGTGTTAATTTTGTTAAAAAATTGTTATATTTTATATCAAATTAAATAATATATTTATATATATATAGCAATTACTATGCGCTATTTATTCTTCAGGCGTTAATACAGCCAAAATTAAAATTTGTAAATTATCTTCCCATTGAGAAGTGCTACCTTCGACTCTTAACGCTTCACAAACCCAAATTATATAAGATATATTTGTATTCGTGAAACATGGAGACTAAAGTGGCAAAAACATACTTTCTGCAGATTGTTAGTATTTATACTCATTATAATTTATTTATATTATTAAACTTCTTCATTGGTAATGATAATAAGCATTTTTTTATAATTATAAAATGTTAGTTTTTTATATAGATATTTCATTCGCAAACTAGCTTACTACTCCTACTCAAAAATATCTAAAATATAATTCTTGAAACCTAAGAAATATCTTTTGATATGCCTCATTGCGTTCCTGAACTTATTATATTATACTAAAACTATGGTAAGGTACCTAACTATATAATATCATTGAAACAACGTCATCATTATTAATTTTTTATTTTATTTAATCTTTTTTTTTTTTGTTTTACGTAAATAATATATTTTTATATTATGCAATTACATTTTTCTGAAAGTGTGATTCACTTATACAATATCAACAGTGGCATGAGAATACTATATATTACACTATACATCAAAAGTTATTTTTTAGATTTTATTGCACTATAAGTAATAAAAAATCACAAGCGATTTTATATATCGTATAAATTAAAAATTATAACCAAAAATGATTTGACAATGTACAACTAAAGTTAACCTCTACGAGCCGGTTTGCGAATGAAAGTATTGAAATCGACACGGCGCACAGTATTAACATATGCGGTACAGGACGAGGCGGGCGCGTAAGCGTGTTACCTGGTAGTCGGCGTGCTCGGCGTGCTCGCCGTGCTCCGCGTGCTCCGCGTGCTCCAGCGGCTCCAGCTCCAGCGGCGCGCCCATCTGCGGCATCATGGGCAGCGGCTCCAGCGCGTGCTGCAGCAGACCTGCGGGGGGACCGTTGAGGTCAACCAGCCGTAGGACCCTTAGGTTGGGTTCGATTCCCGTTCGAGGTGAATTTAGTGTTTATATAATAATGGACACAAATAAGCAATACCATGTCAACCCGCAAAATTGAAAAAACTGAGTTATATATGCAGAAGTATTGGTAAATGGCTCAAGAACATTTTTCTTTAATATTTGGAGGGTTTTAAGCTTTAAAACTTCTAAAAAGCTATTTTTTAATCATGCAATTTATGTATTATTTTAAACGTTTTGGGTTATATTATATACGAAATATGCAGTTTGTATATATATTGACACCGTTGTGGCGTTGTGGGTAGCGAGTCTGCCTTAAGCCTCGACGGTTGCGGGTTCGATTCCCGCTCGGAGCAGATGTTTGTATTATTCGTACAGGCATGTTTTCCGGTCTGGTTGTGTTTGTCCTTGTCATTGTGAATGTTTCCGGACCCCCGACACAGGATATAATTATCCTAATGGGGGCCGTTGAGTGTGTAGCGTTTATTTATTTATTTATATGTATTTTTTGTGAAAATAAGTATAAATCACTTAAATAAATCTGAGATTGCCAAAAACTTGACCATTACATAAAAAAACTCATATAAAGCAAGTTGTTCAAAATTTTCAAACACGTTTTTCTCGAAATGACATTCGTGTGGGTTGACATGGTATTGCTTATTTGCGTCCAATTAAACTAATTTATATAATTCCTTACGACTTGCAATGAAAAAAACAATAAAAGGAATTAACAGACAACGCGGGACGTGTATGTCAAGTTATTCATTGTGTTTCGAACGAAGTTACTTAACGCGACTTACGAGCAGTGCGATTTAGTAGAAATCGTCACGTAACGAAATGCCTTATGCTGTACGTGTGTGTATCGAGCCTAATGTAATCACTCTCTCTCTCTCTTTCCCCCTCCCCGTCCCCCCCCCTCTCTCGCTCTATCCCTCTCTTTTTATCATATAGCCTATTGAAATATACAGATTTCATTTGAAATTAAATTGAGTTGAAGAAAAAACGTAGGGAACTTCGTTCCTGACGGGGTTCCCTCAACCGATTTTTTGAAATATATATGCTTCAAACCTGAAGGGGTCATTCCACCGTGTTGCAGACCAGCAGGGGTGAGTCCTCCGTGCTGAAGTCCCGCAGGAGTTATCCCACCATGTTGCAGTCCCGCGGGCGTCATCCCACCGTGTTGAAGTCCCGCGGGTGTCATTCCACCATGTTGCAGTCCGGCGGGAGTCATACCGCCGTGCTGCAGTCCCGCGGGAGTCATACCGCCGTGCTGCAGTCCCGCGGGAGTCATACCGCCGTGCTGCAGTCCCGCGGGTGTCATACCGCCGTGATGTAGACCCGCCGGAGTCATGCCTCCATGCTGGAGACCCACGGGAGTCATACCGCCATGATCAAGACCGCCTGTATTCAAATATTTGATTGTAATTACGGCAAATGGCATTTTGATACTTAAGTAGATTTAATTTTTCTTAAATATTCAATTTGGTCAGTCAATATACCTGGTGTCATAGATCCATGATGCAGTCCTACAGGCGTCATACCACCATCCAGGCCTAATCCAGGAGTCATACCGCCTGGAGTCATTCCACCTGGTGTCATTCTACCAGGAGTCATACCGCCCGGTGTCATACCACCCGGCGTCATGCCACCTGGGGTCATACCTAGAAAGTATAAAAAGTATGGATTTTTACATGATCAAAAATGATGGGATATTGGAAGTCAACTAGACCAAGACGAAGGTATAGTCCCTAAATTTAAGTTGAACCAAAATGGCCGCTTCTGCACAGGTACAATCATGGACAAAAATGTTAGATATAAATATTGATTTCGTCTTATTTAAATAGATTTTGTATAAAGTGGGAAAACAGAATTAAGTATATAATAAACATATTATTTCTTCTAAATTCAAATAATTATTATTTCATTTTCGTTATTAATTACTTAAATAGAATAAAAACAAATAAATAGTATAGAAAAACGGTGCCTATGTACAAAAAAAAAAGTTAATGTACATTTTTAATCACTGTCACTTTATATTTTTATTTAATTTTTAATAATTAATTTTTAGAAAACTATATCAAACGTGAGCGAGTGTACTAAACGCGGCCCCCTTCATACCGCATACGGTTGAGACCCAAAAACGAGTTACTGCGCAGGGTTCAACTTACATTTAACAGACTATACTTGGTTTTTATTCGATGTCAGCTAGATAAATAGCAGTAGTTACATATTTGATTCTTTCTGCTCCCTCCTAATTTCATTATCAGTATGTTTCTTTCTATTATATTATATAATAAAAAAATAATAGGAATTGTTTGTTTATATTATTAGATGTTATAACCACAGAGGCTATATTTAAATGATACTTAACCTCCATGTAAAGCACCAGATAGCCCTAAATCGACATGCTGGTCCCCATGTTGAAGGCCAGCAGGAGTTAGTCCACCTGCACAAAAAAGAATATAATAAAAAACTTTACAAACTCAACGGCCCCCATTAGGATAGTTATATCCTGGGTTGGGGGTCTGGAAAAACATACAAGGACAAATACACCCAGACCAGAAAAATATGCTTGCATGGTCAATACAAACATATTCTCCGAGCGGGATCGAACTCGCGACCTGTGTCATTTAAGGCAGGTTTGCTACCGCTTCGCCACAACCTCGTCAAATACCCTATAACCAAATACCCTAGTTAAAAAACTAATTAACTTATTTGTTTAATAACATTATAATGAATTAATTACCTGGGGTCATTCCTCCATGCTGTAAGCTAGCCGGTGTTAGTCCACCTTGGAGTAGGGTACCAGGTGTTAAGGGTCCCAGAGCACCAGGAGTGAGTGGTGCTCCCAGGGAACTTAGAATACCTAAATAAATTACATGAAATATTATTTTTGAAATGATTATTTAAAGCTTAGCAAAGACTTATAATTTGAACTTAAAAACCATTTTAAATAGTTATATAACTTTCTTGGATCTCATTTGATATTTTATGTCCTGATGCTACTGATTAGCATAACAGTTTTATGATCCATACATGGGGACAGATTTTTCTTTAGTATTACGTTATGGCATCAAAATTTAGCCTGCAAAAAGTGAGCAAGTGAAATAACTTAATGTCATGCTCCAAAATAAATGATGAAGAATAGTTGTTACAGGCTTTGGTTTGCAATATTTTTATAATCAAATTAGTACAGATCACCAGGCAAAAGGTAATTCATTATTCAAATGACAATGTTAAGCATCAATATTCAGTATTCAAAAGGCACTGTAATACTTTTGTTATTTACAGATAGCTTTAATTTTTATTTTGTTTTAATTGTTTTTTGCAAAGACAGGGACAAATTGGGTAGTACACAAAAAGAAACTGGTAGTACAGGGAGGAACTGGGAAGTACAGGGAGGAACTGTGAAGAACAGGGAGGAACTGGGAAGAACAGGGAGGAACTGTGAAGAACAGGGAGGAACTGGGAAGAACAGGGAGGAACTGTGAAGTACAGGGAGGAACTGTGAAGAGCAGGGAGGAACTGTAAAGTACAGGGAAGAACTAAGAAGTGCAGAGAGGAACTGTGAAGTACAGGGAGGAACTGTGATGTACAGGGAGGAACTGTGAAGTACAGGGAGGAACTGTGATGTACAGGGAGGAACTGGGAAGTACAGGGAGGAACTGTGAAGTACAGGGAGGAACTGTGAAGTACAGGGAGGAACTGTGATGTACAGGGAGGAACTGTAAAGTACAGGGAGGAACTGTGATGTACAGGGAGGAACTGGGAAGTACAGGGAGGAACTGTGAAGTACAGGGAGGAACTGTGAAGTACAGGGAGGAACTGAGAAGTGCAGAGAGGAACTGTGAAGTACAGGGAGAAACTGTGAAGAACAGGGAGGAACTGAGTAGTGCAGAGAGGAACTGTGAAGTACAGGAGGAACTGTGATGTACAGGGAGGAACTGGGAAGTACAGGGAGGAACTGTGAAGTACAGGGAGGAACTGTGAAGTACAGGGAGGAACTGTGATGTACAGGGAGGAACTGTGAAGTACAGGGAGGAACTGTGATGTACAGGGAGGAACTGGGAAGTACAGGGAGGAACTGTGAAGTACAGGGAGGAACTGTGAAGTACAGGGAGGAACTGAGAAGTGCAGAGAGGAACTGTGAAGTACAGGGAGAAACTGTGAAGAACAGGGAGGAACTGAGTAGTGCAGAGAGGAACTGTGAAGTACAGGAGGAACTGTGATGTACAGGGAGGAACTGGGAAGAACAGGGAGGAACTGGGAAGTACAGGGAGGAACTGGGAAGTGCAGAGAGGAACTGTGAAGTACAGGGAGAAACTGTGAGAAGTGCAGAGAGGAACTGTGAAGTACAGGAGGAACTGTGATGTACAGGGAGGAACTGGGAAGAACAGGGAGGAACTGGGAAGTGCAGAGAGGAACTGTGAAGTACAGGGGGGAACTGTGAAGTACAGGGAGGAACTGGGAAGAACAGGGAGGAACTGGGAAGTACAGGGAGGAACTGTGAAGAGCAGGGAGGAACTGTGAAGTACAGGGAGGAACTGTGAAGTACAGGAGGAACTGTGAACTGTGAAGCAGGGAGGAACTGTGAAGTACAGGGAGGAACTGTGAAGTACAGGGAGGAACTGGGTGCTAGCAGTACCTGGCGTGCCGGGCGGCTCCACGTCGTCGTGGCGCGGCGAGCGCGGCGGCGAGTCCGCGCGCTCGCGCTCCGACTCTACGCACCACACCGGGTTATATAAGCGACAGGGACGGCGCAGCGCGAGGGAGCATGAGCTTACATATTCACGATCATTTTAGACTCTTTTTTTATCCATGGATTGAAGTACTACATTAAAATTTTAAGCAGCATACATAGTACTGGCTAACTAATACTGTGACGCAATTTAGAAAAATATTATATCTCGTATCATATTATGCAGAAAAACATGTGGAGCCAATCAGATATAGTTTTTCTATAATCGTGTTATATAAGCTCATTCATCCTAACGCTAAAGTTAATACAAAGCATAGAAAAGAAATTTTTAGTCAAACAAGTGCACAGTGAAACGAGAAAATACACAATTTCTGAAGACATTTGAGTCATAGACAATTTTTAGATGTTACCAAAATTACCGTTTAACTTTGTGATATTTAATTTGATTATTAGTAAGGTATTATGTATTAAATGAAAGCAGTGTGATGGTAGACAAATGTTATGCTCACCGATTGAAGGCTCATAATCTTGGGGTATAGGAGTTCGAGGTTCCAATTCGGCCGCGGGCGCTGGGGTATCAGGTGGTAGAATGCTCTAAAAAATAATTTCATTGCCGTTAATGTTTAAAAATAAATGATAGGAATTTATAATTATATTAATTTATGAAATAACTTTTCGTTATACTGAGCAAAGAATTACTATAGAATATTTATTTGTACCGTCCCGTGCGCGGGTACATCGATGGGCCATATAAAACGTGTTCCACTGTACCTCCTCGTGCCTGCGCTTGCGGCCGGCGCGGCGCGCGACGGGCGGCTCGGGATCCGGCGAGCGAGCCTCCGCCTCCTCCGTCTCCGTCCGCAGCGTCATATTCCGCTGATATTTCTGAAACAAACACACACACACACACATTAGGTATCGTCCATTAATCAATGAATTATAACGAAAATCCACGCTTTTTTTGTAACAAAATGCCGTATGCTTTGTATGTATATATGCATGCGTCTGTGTGTATCTGTGTGTATCCTACTACAAGCAAATAAGCAAGAGCGTGCGCAGCCGGGTGCGCATCTCTGTATCTCTCTCTGTCTCTTTTTACCATATAATCTATTGAACAAATATACAAATATAAAATATACAAATTAAATTTCGAATTACATTTGAAGTTGTTTGGAAAAACGAAAGGAACTTCGATCGTGACGGGGGTTCCTCGACCGCACATTTTTTTATTATTTTGTTTGGACAGTGTTTCTTGCCAGCTTGATCATTTAGCGGCGTCACAAACACGCTTACTCACCATTTCTCCCATTTTTTCTATATCTATTCTTCCATTATTTTTTGTGCATATCAAATCATAAAACGAACACAAGTCACCTTAAACAGTACTCTGGAAGGTATCGGCCTCGCTGGTAAAGTGAATAGCTTTTCAACTCCCCCGGTCTCCTTCCAGTGCATGAGCCGTCTCGTGGGCGGCGCCAGATCTAACGTCGTTACGATGTCCGATGTATTACTTAGTTGATTCTTCATTTCCTCGCCAGATATATTCTTAACTTCGTCGACAATTAGCTTTCGCTTCCGTTTTGTTTTTGTTATTCCTGAAAAAAATTATAATTAAGAAGACTGTAGTGTATGCGCACGAGCTGTCACGCCTGTCAGTCGTGCTCTAACCGTGAGCGAGTGCGGACGTGCTATGGTAGTACACTATGTCACGGGGTATAATCAGAAATCGTGTTTTATTCAATTGATGAACATTACAAAGACTATTAGGTATTAGTTAATACTAAACTCGATAGTATTTTTGAAACTAAGTTCTTTTATGCAGCTTGCGAAACGATTTGTCTTGTAGAAACCGTCACATGAGGCAAAAGTGTTACTTATAAAAATAAGATTCCCTCTGCCATGCAAATTTCTATCCTTTCCTTTTCTATTAAGTGTATGTATATTTGCCTACGTGGTTTTCTGTCCGTTTGTGAGCGGGTGTGGGTTAGGTGCTTGCTACATGCGGAAATTGGTTTTTCTTTTTTATATATTTTGTATTGTTTTTTTTTTATGAGGAAAAAGCATAAAAAAAGTTCCTGAACCCAGACTGTATCTTATAATATTTTTATTTACTGCCTTTTTATATATCTTAAAATATTGATTTTATTCATTGAACAATACAAATAGTATTTTGACGTTAATTATAAATTAAATATAGTTTACCTTTAAGAACTGTAGCATCGACTGGTGCTAGAGCGAAGGACTCCTCGTCGTTCTGTATGAGAGTGGTGTTGTCGGCCGCGGGCGCGGGCGTGGCGGGCGCCTCCACCGGCGGCGGCTCCTCCGGGACGATCTCTCCGCCATCTACTTCCTACAATCATTCATGAAAAATATAATATGGACACTTACTTAGAATATTGTTTATTTTGTTGCTTTTTATGTAGCTATGCTTTTCAAAAGTTATGTTTCAATGTAAAAAAAATCATCAAAGTCCATCCAGTAATTTTGTAAATATGATCATTGTAAAGACTTCCTTCCTTTTTTACTATAATAGACAATAAGTGTCATCTAACTAATATTATAAATATGAAAGTTTGAAGGGATGGATGGTTGTTCCTCTTTCACTCAAAAACAGATTTGGATGAAATTTTGTACACAAATAGCTTATCACCAGGATACTTTTTATCCCGAAAAAATATTGGGTTCTCGTGGGATCATCAAAAACCACATATCGCCAGCAGATACGCGAGCACAGTTAGTATAGTCATAAAACTTCTTATATTTGTATGTAGCATACATATAATTATTTGACCTTTTTTCTAGCTCAATAATAGGTCGAAATTGCAAATAATCTTTTCTCACCATAGGTCTAGTCGACGGTGGTCTGGGCACAGCGGGGGGTGGCATTAGACCTGCGTCATCCGGCCTTGGAGCTTCGCTCTCGTGTGGGGGAGAACCACCCCAACTGAAATTTTAAAACGAATATAGTATGATTATCTGGATTTAGTAAAACGCGAAATTATAATATCACTAAATATTCGATTCACTTTATTTATTTATGGAATCGATTATTATATTTATCGATTTTAGGAATCGTTTCGAAATACTATTTGAAGTATCTATTCGATTGTCTCACTCGAAATTAATAGGATTAAAATTAAATATTCATCAATTGGTTGAATTTAATCAAAGCGATTACTCGAATGAGATAATTAAATCGAGTCTATCGACATAATCGATTCGACCGATTTTCAAAATCGCTAAATTCTTGTTATAAAATGCTTACCTTCAACAAGTCTAGTGTATGCTTAGATGGTGTCACACGGATTATAATGTTCAGCAGGAGGGGGAGTTATGTACCTGTGGCCCGGCGAGGGAGTCCCGGGGAGGGCGGCGCGTCGTAGTGCGGCATCTCGTCGTCGGACTCCACCTCCGCCTCCCCCGCGCCCGCGTTCTCCTCCCGCGCGCTGCCGCCGGCCGCTTCGATCTCCGCCTGGTACACACCACGACAGTGTTGTAATAACAGTTGTTGATGGCCAGCCAATATTGTATAATGCCAGCCCATATCGGTCGCTCTTGCGTAAGACTCGCACATAAAAGGCTCCGTACTCCGGACTTTAGAACAAAAATAACAAGCTTGTTCTGTGAGGACCCTCCTTTATTTTTAAATTTTATTTTTAAGATGCACACATTCTGTGAAAATTTTAAATCTACCTGTTACGGTTCATGAGATACATCTTGTGACTTAGATTTTAGTTTGATCAGACTGTGGATAGGTAACTGCATATTGTTTTTCAACCAGACATCTGTGCTTTGGCAGGCATGTAAAAATCGGTCCCAATTGTTATTAATTTAATAATAGCTAAGCCATGAACAAAGGTCTATGAGGGCGACTCTATTAAATCTGACACAAGGCCACTAGTCACACGACAATTTAAACATCTCAAAAAATCTTAAATTTTGAATAAGTTATTCATGGAAACAAATTTGTCTTAAATTGTAAGTAACTTAGTTACTTTAGTTTTTCAATTACGAAGACTCTGGAACACATTCTTACTTTGCGGAAGTCAGATCATTTGCTTGATATAAAAACTAGTAACCCTTCATTTCAGGAAAAAAGTATAAGCCGATCCTGGGTATAATGCTAGGAAGAAGAAGAATGGAATACAGACGTACCTGTAAGGACTGAGGCTGCGCAGAGGTGCCCGGCAGGCCGGCGGACGCGCCGCCCGCTGCGCTGCCCGCCGTCACGTCGCCGAATAAGTCGCCTTCGAATAGCCCTCCCGCATCTATAATAATTACATCAGATAAATATCATTGAAAAAAATAGCTTCTACAGTATGTTATACGATTTTATTTTTTAATTTTTCATTTATTTATTTATTTATACAGAAGACAAACAGTTAAAGAAATACATACAGATTTAACAATAATAGAAATATACATAAATTATTAACAATAGCAAACAACAGTAATTTACATTAGAAAATATTAAATATTTGTTCAAAATAAAAATTAATTAAATCAAATTATAATACACTAAGGAAAATGTTACAATGAATTAAAATTTCTAATTTTTAATTTAAAATCTTGTGAGTATAGAAAAATTTCAACATGTTTAAGAAAATTATTATATGAAAAACTAAATCTATGTAATACACTATTACGAACATGGTTTATATTAATTTTTGGTGCATTTATTTATTTATTTCAGGCAAAATACACAAAATTAATTAGTATTAAAATATACATAAATAAAATTACATTATCATTTAATTAATCTACACATAAGGTCGACGACTCTCCGCTAAATATCTTTTCATCACTCACCATAAAATTTATTTTGTTTATTTATTTACATTTAAAACGAGACAAGGCTTTTTACACTAACATTCATGACATAATAGATATTAATTTAATATATTTATCTTAAAAAACTAACATCAATCAACAAAAGAAATCTTAAAACAAAACATTACATTAACATTTTCAAGAAATTTCGTTCCGTCTGCGTTGACTTATGCTTCGCGATAATCTGAAGGACATACGGCTCAAACATCGTATCCCAGCTCGACTCCAATCACTGCAATTTCACCACCGCAGTTCCTTCAGCACACATTTCAATGGCTTTTATTAGAAATATGTTCTAAAATCTTAGTTGGCGCTGTAGCTCGAAAATCTTCAACCGCAAGACTTGATTCGGTTGCGATGACGTCACTATCCTTTTTATTTTTAATCAAGATAAAATAGTTCTTATCTGCTTTTATTTTTTATTCATCATTGACGCTCATTCTATCCTGTAGTTCTTTTATGAGGTGGTTAAAGTCTTAAATTATTTTTACTGCGGAATATACTTGCATAGCCCTACACCTGTGCTGAGATGTTATTAGCATGTTTGTAATGAGTAAAGCTCTAATATTAACACAGTTGCAGTTTCTTTTGTCTCAAGACTGCTCAATCTGAATTTTGTGGAGTGGTTGTCCTTTGTGAAGTAATGCAACCATTCAGTTGTGTAGGTGTGGTAACGCCCTGGTTCTTATATGTGGGATTCCTCTTTTTCTTCTCCTCCACCCTGACAAAGCCCTCCTTGTCACATTTCTCCATCTGTTATGGCTTTTTTCATCGACAATCGGTGACATATTTAAGTTCGTCAACTCAAAACGGGCGATGGAAGCATTCTGCGGCTCGCGTCGCATGATCAGCACAAGATTAGTTCGCTGATGGTGATGTCCAATGCTTTCAACTTAGACTGCTCCTCATTACAAAATGTGACGACTTTTAGGAGCTTGGTGATGTCGACGAGATCAAATGTGTCTCTTTAGTCACGAAAGCTGGTATTTCATCTGGGTCAATCAACTTCACTAAAGTGATGATGTCCTGGATACTTTGACTTGCCACTGCTAATCCTCTCTTCTTTAAAGTTCCACTTGTAGTTCTTCAAAATACTGGCATATTGTATGAATGCCAACTCATTTGATATAAGTGGCATAACTGACAAAGGATTACAGCCACACAATACAATATTAATAGTTTATAACATAATACAAGTACATGTATTGTTAAGACAATTGCACTGATCTGTGTTCACATAATAACTTCACTGTATGTAAGACACTTGATTAGATACAATAATAAAAATTAATATGAAAAACTTTTATTAGACTGAATGTTAATAAATTAGAATATTAATTGTATATGGACTATCTCAAATTTGGATTCACTGGAGAATGATTTTACACTTAAAATATGACTGTGTCGTTGGCACTGTTATGGTAATGTTTATGGAAAACCAATAGATCTGAAGATAGTGGTGGAAATTTTCATTCGTTTTTTAAATATAGACAGCCTCGTTCAGTTAATATGATATGTTCTATTGTTCAGTGTCCTTCAAACCAAAACACAGTAATGGGAAACATACTACTACGTTCCTTAAATATAACTTGAACCAAAATGGCCGCTTCTGCGGTGTACAATAATGGACAAAAATGTTAGACAAAAATATTGGTTTCGTCTTATTTAAATCGATTCTTTATAAAGTGGGAAAATGGAATTAAGTATATAATATAGTTATTATTTCTTCTAAATTCAATTAATTATTTATTTATTATCATTAATAATTACTTAAATAGAATAAAACAAATAAATAGTATAGAAAAAGGTTAATGTACATTTTTAATCACTGTCACTTATTGGAATGACACCTTATCTTCTCAAATAAAATTAAATGTTGACACAGAAATAAATTATTTTTGAATTTATTATTTAATGATTTATTTTTAAAGAACTAAAACAATCGCGAACGAGTGTACTAATCGGATCTAGCGTAGCCGCGTTGCTATAGTTATGCGGCCCCCTTCATACCGCATACGGTTGAGACCCAAAAACGTGTTACTGCGCATGGTTCAACTTACATTTAACAGACTATACAACAGTAGAATATTTGACACTGCGGTGGTACCTCCTTAGCCAGCCGGCCTCTTGCAATACTACCACAATTTACTTTAGTTATAAAATAATTAAATTATGAATGATTATGAAAAATTATGAAAATTTCTTACGTCCAAAATCCGCAACATCTCCTATTGTTCCTCCAAAACCATCGTCCATGGGGCCATGTGGTGCTGCTTCCATCCGTGGCTCATGTGAGGGTGCCGCCAAAGTGGGTATTCCTGCAGCACTAGTGCTGGCCACACCAGATTCTTTACCCGCTAGTTCTAATGATGACCCATCAGCAAATAGGAGATTACTCTAAAAAATGATATCTATATGAAATAAACCACAAATGGTTTTTGTAGTTTTTGGTATTCATAATTAAATTAGTTTAAAATAAGATATAAAAAGACTCTCTTCATAGGAATAGTGAGATTTTTGATAGTGCTAAAGATATTTAATTATCAAAAGGTATTGTCTAGTTACATACTGCAACACAATTTTTTTTTTTTTTTCATACAAATGGCAAGAAATAAAAATAGAAATCATAAGAAACTCTTACTAGTTATATCTTTAGTGCATTTAAATAAAAGCCTACCTGTTCCAAGCCACCCTCATTTCCAATAGCCTCTCTCATAATATCTGGATTATCTGTGTCAAATCCCATGTCACCAAAACCATCATCATGTGTAACAAGATTCAAAGAACCATAATCTTCACGCATAGTAATTTCTTCAGCACGAGACTGATTTAGAGAAAACTGTGCTTCAATGTCAACTTCACTGAAAAAATTAATAGAAATTAGAAAAAAAACATCTTTTCCAAGCCAGGATAAAGTATAAATTTGGATTATTAAAATATGAGTATCATAGAATGTCAGAGTTAAATATCAATGGGAGAAAATGAAAATTCTGATACTCAGAATATTCTTTACCACACCTGTGGCACAAAACTATTTCATATATTCACTACTAATTTATAGAAAATAAACACAATAGCTTTATCATGTTTTTTTCTCATTTTAAGAAAAGCGACCATTCTCCCCCTTTTTTCTGAACAATAACAAAGAAATAAGTGATTTAGGGCTAAGAAAACGAATTACTTTGCAAGTGTCCGGAAGTTAAATTTTAAGTGGTAGTAATTATTGAAGATATACAAGTTTGTTTCAGTTTTTGTAGAAAATTTATTGTATTAAAAAAAATTGATTAACATATAAAGATTAATACAACTTAAAGAACATAAAAAAAAATTAAAATTGACAGTATAAACAACATATTTCGCAACACTTACTTTAACTCTGGCATTGCTGTATCAAAGTCATGAAATACTTCTGGCAAAGTAATAGCATTCATAGCTGCTTCTCTGTGCTCTTCTGGTAAGTCTACCATACCAGGCCTGAAAGCCATCTAAAAAAAACTTAGATATATTAGAATTTTACTAAAAAAATTAAATTTTATGACCATTTACATTATACATGCTTTTCTTGTTTTTACAATAGTAACTTCATGATCCGAGTTAGTTTTTAAAAATATAAGATATATTTAAAATTTGATAGATAAGGATATAAAGCAATATGTTTATACTTATTTGAAGTAGACACATTAAATTATATTTGAATTAGAAATGTAATATTTTTTACTGCTCTTAATTTTTTAAAGCTGTGTCATACCTAATAATTTTTTTCAGAGTCAATATGTTATGGAATATTAACATACAATTCCTTTTTTATTTTGTTGCCAAATTCTATATGTATTGAATATTTGTAATATATTTAAACCATTGAACTTTTACGAAAATTGATTAAAATTTATATAATAAAATTATTTAAGAATCATACATTTTAATAAGGCAGACAAATCACAAGGATAACAGAACATTTTGGGTATTGAATTGTTTATAAGAATATATCTAAATACAATCTTATAAAAGTAGTAACCGTTGGAAAAATACACAGAGAATGTTACAAAATATTTCTAAGAAATTCTTATTTGATAACATAGACATTCAGATTTTATATGATTATAATACATAAGAACAACATACCTTGATCTTAACAAAGGCTTCATTGCAATCTTGAAGTAAATATTTAGCTTTCCTGGAGTAAATTCTCACCACACCCAAAAGAAGATGACCAGATGTTCGTAGGGCCATCTTCACTTTAGGCTTGAGAATGCCATCTACTGATTTCTCAATATTTGTCTCGAATACATGGGCCTTCGTCAACTTTTTGTCCCAATGGGCCGCTAGCCAAATTTTGGCCAAAGGGCCCTTTTTGGCCAGCACAAAATGTGCGTAAAACATAATGGCAAATCACTTAATCCGATCAGTTACATCAATCTGTTCTGAAAATAACCAATTTTCTAAATTACTCTTTTTTAATACACGATTGTGTTCACTAATAGTCGATAATATTGGAAAAACATTAGTATAACGACATTATTCATTCGACAGTTTGGCGCCCATTCTATTTTTCAATCAATTAATTAAAATGACGCCTAAAAATACATATTTTATATCTGTAGTTAAATATATCATTATTTAAATATCACGGAAACTTAACACATATTCACACCTATTTTATATTTGAAATTATTATCCCAAATTCCACATACAACGTAAACATGACAACAATTACGCTTTCAAGATGGCGCAAAGCATTTCATTTTATGATTTTTTTGTTCGTTCAAAAATAGGAACATCTTTTTTTACATTCATTATTTTACTGATTAAAAATAGAGCTTTATATATTTTTTATGTTTTTGTTTACTACATTTTTAATAGTAGGTTTATTTTTATATAAATAAAAATAAAACTATGGGTGTTCTAGCTGTTTCTAATATCATTATTAGTTTATTAAATTTAAATTGAAAAAATGTTATTATTATAAATAATTAATCTCTTTGATATTAATTGATTATCCTATGTATTGATATTATAATAAATACCATAAGAAGAGAAAAGTGAACCCACTATCATAAGGGAAAAGCTGCCAAATTGTCCAGTAAAAGCATTAAATAATAGTTCAAAATTTCTCCAGAATAGCGCTAGAGTAGCAAGAGAGTATGAAATGAACTCATCTCATTAGTATCTTGTCTTTTTTATTTACTGATCAGACTTTAAAATATATACGCAAAAAAAATCGAAAAGTGCACTTTAATAGAGAAGAAGTTTTTCTTTCCTTATTTATTTCTTTACCAGCTATCTTAGTTAGCTGTCACCCAGTGACGCTGTCAAGGCCAGTAGGGCCAACAGCAATACACATTTCAAAAAAAGGCTATGGGATTCTTAATTTTCTCTAGCTTTTTTTACCGAGCCGCTACTGTACCGCCACCGCTTTTTATTTACTTTATATTAATTAGTTTACTTAAAGTTCGTTTTGTTGCGTTAGTGCGAATTAACGAATGAGAAATAGCTAGTCTTTGGACATATTTGTTTGTATGGAAGGAGATGTCTACATATAATAAGTATATGATTGTTAATACTGTAGATTTTAAACACATAAACCGCAGCCGAATCTTAATGATTATACATATTATATCAAAAATATATTATACGATGAAAATATGTTCATTGTAATATACTTACTTCGTGTGATATGCAATATTCTACATTTTGCGGAAGTGACGTCGTTCCCCATAATCACTACTTCATACAAAGCTATTGAAATCAATACTTCATAGTGGTTGTTGAAATAAACTAAAATCTTTGTTCGTTATAATAAAAACGTAATAGAAATCGCTTTAAAGAGAACAAATGCCACAAAAAAGTATTAATGTTCAAGTTAATAACAAGATAAACTATTTGAAAATGTTATTTCCATTTCAGCACCAGAGCGGATTTGTTTCCGCCATTTCAACTATTAGGACTTGCGCAGTTACCACCGATAGAAATGATTTTTACAAAACTAAATAAGCTCAAAATGTTAGGGCTCTGCACAAAAACCTGATATGTTATTGACTCAAAACCGATATTATAATTTAGAAATCTGGTTATTAAACATTTTTCTTTTTAAATTTAAGGTATATTTAAATTGAAAGATTAAAAAAAATGCGATTGTTTGACGCCTGCCCGCCCTGTCCTCTAAATACTGACGTGCTGTATACATTTACGTTCAATCTTTACCTTATGGGCACATCTACTTGATAGGGCACGTGCCCTACAGATCGCGGGGTTTCAATGGTGATATAGTTGTTTGCATAAAAAAAAGGAATACTATTTTTTTGTAAACTTTTGTAAAACGGGCGTTACATTTAGAGGTGGTAAATTATGGACTCCAAATTCATTGGGCCATAGACCATAATAAATGGGATTTCTTAGCAGTAAACGCTCAGATGATTCTTGATAGGATTATTACGAAATCCCACCAGAAACCGCAATCAGAGACTTCAACAGCAAGCAACATTACCCTAGTCATTTTGCTCTCCATTTAAGACATCCAACAAAACGGGGATGTTAGCATTGCCCATATGTGTTACGGCCATTACATTAATAGGCAATAGTTCATAGATAGGCATAATACATCAGAAATAGTCAGAGATATTGCTATGCTCAACGAGACGCCAGCGTTTAAATCTATACTTTCGCGGCAGCTGCTACTTAGTAGATTATGCTATTTTTTCAATGTAGTACGATTTACACTAACCTTGGAGCAGTCCGTAACATGGCTTTTTCGGTAGAAGACCCCACCAAAATTTGAGCTTTATAGCACAATTAAACTTTGTGTTTTACTGTTTTTAAAAACATTTTGCTTATGACAAGTAAATAATTTCATAAACCACCTTTAATATTTTTCATATACTGAGGATAAAAATTTATGACTATCATAAACCTACACCCAATTAGCTTGATGTATTGATTTTTAAATATTTCTTCCTCTCTCCTCACCTCTCCGATATTGCGACCTCTGTTCATGCCTGTCTAGCTAATAGCTACACAAAGATAAAATTCGGTATTTGGACGTTGGACCGCTTCCACCTTATCTCTTTAATAATTGTAATACTCGTATTCGGCATTTTTGAGTAATGTTGTTATATTTTATTAAAAAAAATTATAGTTTAATAACTGTTCGGTACCACCGCATCGTTATGACGATCATTCTTTTAGCAATGGTACCAATCCTAGCAGTAAGTATTATAGTTAATAAAACTATGTTAACAGTCCTATTACCTCAATGTGCTGTGACCATCATAGGACAACTAAAACAGAAGTCTAAAACGCCGATGGTCATAGTTTCGTTTCAGACTTCGTACATTCTTCGTCATTTTGGTACGAGTACGCATGTGTTAGTCCGTGTTTTCTGACCCGCGATATAAGTGAAATATATATTATATTCTTATGGGGGTCATTGAGTTTGTAGTATGTAGTGCCTATATTATATTTTTTGATCACCATGATGAGGACTTTACATAGGAAACGCAGCTATGCACTCGAGCGCTGGGACGGTCCAAGCCACCAAGGTCCCATCTAGCGCCATAGTGGGACGTCGCGGGATCGCTGATGCATTCAACCACGACGCCCCGGTGCTTGTGGCTCACGCGGCCCACCAACCAGGATTCTAATGCCCTGGCAAACTTCAAATTAGAGCGCCCTAAGGCACCCTCCTCCGAGACTAACGTTTTAATGGGGTTGTTTCCCCATACGAACGACCGTGGTTATTTTTTAAAAGAGGTATATCCTCCGCCGCCTGAACGGGGGTGAAAGCCCAGGTTAAAACACCACTGTCGCAAGGGCCGCTCACAGACCATTCTGATAAATAGAAAAGTACCGGAGCCACCCATGCGACACCACCCTCCTGGGCGCGGTCTATTATCAAACGTCTCACGCCCAACAGCAGGCGGAGGTGCCACCTGCACAATCAACTCCCGGCTATTGAGCCCCCGGCAAGACAAGCCCAAGGTACCGCAGAGTTTTACCTCTGCGGTTGGGGGAAGAGCTCACATACCTATGG
Organism: Hestina assimilis; assembly: GCA_023373885.1. NCBI lineage: Eukaryota > Metazoa > Arthropoda > Insecta > Lepidoptera > Nymphalidae > Hestina > Hestina assimilis. Next base: position 3,595,513 of record CM041750.1, on the reverse strand, counting down.
TGTTTGTTTTATCGAGAAGATTTTTCTTGTTTTTTATTAGGTAATGTATACTGTGATAATTGTTTTATTTTTTGATTGATAATTTACTTTGTAAGACATCCTTTTATGCATATTTTTATGCAGAATAGTTGATATGTTCCACATCTGCCAGACATTCTACTTGGGCTTCTAGGTATCTTCCAAAAAACCGTACTATTTGATGTATCTGGCTGGTTTATGATTGTGTATGATTGACGTCATGATGTTGGTGTGTATGTCATAGAATTAATATAAGGACAAGAAAGTTCACTGAAGCAACATTTCTGTGCCAAAAGAGAGGTTCCAAATGGTATCTTTATCCCTATCTAATTGAAACACCATAACTTTTAATGATTGAGCACAAAGTCTATACTTTTAGAATCATCTCGATTTTTGCATAGAATTAATATTAATTATATTATTATTATTTTTCTTACAATTCAGCCTTTTGTTACAGTTGTTGTTGTGTAGTGGGCCACCGAGACTCGCACATACCGAACGAAACGCGAAAGCACTTTACGTCAGTTTTTAGTAAGAGAGTGGTACTTCTGGGCGTGCCCACCCATTTCGGCTGCAACCAAAAGGAATGCAGTGTTCACTACCACTAACCAGTAAGGTTGACTGGTTGCACTGGTGTAATAATCTCTGCGGTGAAAGTTGCAGGAATGAAATCATAATATTATGATAAATTATATTAATATATACGTGTTTATAATAATTACTTTCTGCATAGATAAAATTTTCAATAAAAAGTTGCTTTTCAGGCAACGATTTATACTAACATACTATTGAGACAATCAAACAAAACAGTAACCTACCTAATTATTTTATACACTAGACCCACCTTTGGAAAAACTGAAGGAATGACTTCTAACTTTAATTTTTTTTGGCTTCCTTCAATATAATCACTTTTTTAAATGTGCATTGCAGATCACGGTGAATTTAGAAATCTTTTTCGAAATCACTCACCCATTCAAGCCATTATTTTTTCCTTACCTCGTCACGAAGCAAGCTGAAACGTTTTATTACTATAATAAAGACTTTATTTATGAATTTTAAATTTATTACAATTGAGTAAAAAATCAAGAATTGTCTTTGAACGTAATATAGCAGAGTCACCCTAGTTCTTATAAAACAAAATTATTTACAGGTGGAAAGATTTACCACAACCTGGATAAGATTCATTCTTAAAGCCAGGTATAACGCATTTGTTCAACATTTTTCTAAGACAAATAAATAAAAAAAGCTTTGAAGAGCCCAATCTATAATTTGAAAATTTGACGTTACTATAGTAACCAAAATGACGCCAATTTGTTGGTAAATTTTGAACTGTGTTTTAAGAATACTAATAATTTTTCCATTATTTAAAGTTATTTAACCGAAAATGGTGTATTTAGAGGCTTATTATATTACCTACGATTAAAACTCATAATTTTAGTAACAATTGTTATTAATTATAAAAGACTTTCGTTAAGCCACAAAGTTTATAAATATATTCGGAAGTTGTGTCTCTTTCTCGAACGTATTTTCGTTTCTGTATGAAGTATTATAGTAAGATTTATTTAACATTAAGTGACCAGTGATTTTTCTTGTTCTTATAGTTATTCTATGCTGTATGGGAAAGTGGCAGAAAGTGACTGAGATTGAAGCGCTGCATCGAGTGTGCAAAGAACTAAATAGCATCATCGTGCGCATACGCTACAAAAACCTTGAAGATATTCGCGTATATATTTGAAAGAACGGTTATTTTCGCTACACTAGAAATAATTTGTTACAGTAGAAATAATAAAACTAAAAAGTATATCCAAAATTAATCTGTAAACCCAGTGTTTTAATTTAACCTTATTTATGCACTACCTAAATAAATCAAAAAGAAAATAATTTGGATAGTTTTGTTTGTTTTGTTTTACAATACACAAAAATCACCATAATTTTAACTGTTTATTTTAAATTTTTAACATTGAGCTCAGTGATTTTTTATAATTAAAAAAAATATTATTGAAAAGGTACAAATCCATCATCATCAAACAATATAGATTGATTGATGATGATGGATTCTCTTAATTTAACAATTCTATTTTGAATACAAAAAATATCCAAGTTGTCGATTTTCTATAAGAGTAATTATCATTCTTATTCTCGCACGTGCACAGTTTTAATTTTTAGATCCTACACATTCGCTGAAGGTTCAGTTCATCCTTCAATTTGTGCCATTTTCAATCTTCTCTAATTGGTCTCCGAAGCGATCAATACTGGCATTGACAATGTTTACGTGATTGATTCAAATAAAAGATGTTATCATTGACGCACATTTTAGTCTGGTTCTACTTTTTTAGCACATTTGTGTCTCTCAAAGCTATAATAATTAACTTTATAGAAACTTAAGTTGTAGGCGAAGATTAACGGTAACGTTTAACTACCACATGTATTAGTTTTGTAGACGATCAATACCAACATCAATCGAGTAACCATTGTCATTCAGCATTGATCACTTCGGAGGGCCATAAGATAATATTATTTATGGTAACTTTTATTCGTTTTTAGTATATTGTCTATTTTAGTTGTCTATGGTAGTCGTCGTGGTCAAAGTTGAAATTGTCAATTTCAATTCCATAATTCTTTTCCGGTTTAACTGTGGAGTGCTAGAGACGTACGTGTTTTTTTAAATCATCAAATATCTTATGAATCATTTGCTCTGTTAATTTGTGTTCCTTTTAGCGTAAAGTAATGTTAAGCAGTTGTTAATTTTCTTTATATATTTTAACAATATTGTTAATTCATATTCAATTACAGAATTTCACGGCATGTTTGTGCGGTGTTTCGGATCGCCCTATTTGTGGCCAGACCGATGATGTGACTTCTGATCAATATGTATTGATTTTGTTGCTAGGTCTGCCACAGGCTTCCCAAGATGGGCGCTTACAGATATATTCAAGAGTTATATCGTAAAAAGCTGAGCGATGTTATGCGTTTCCTCTTACGTGTGAGAGTGTGGCAATATCGCCAGTTGACTCGTATGCACCGCGCGCCGAGGCCCACAAGGCCAGACAAAGCTAGAAGACTAGGTTACCGCGCTAAACAAGGTAAACTACGCGTATAATCTCATTTAAAATATATGACCAGCAATAATCTTCGGTAAAATCTAAATTTATATATAAATTTCAGGTTATGTCGTCTTCAGGATCCGCGTGCGCCGTGGTGGTCGCAAACGTCCAGTGCCTAAGGGTGCTACTTATGGCAAACCCAAAAGTCATGGAGTAAACCAGTTAAAACCCACGCGTAATCTACAGTCCATTGCAGAGGTAAATTTTTTAACTACATTTCTCTTCAAAATCGATTATTGATGGACATATTGTTTCGCCGGTTCTTCTCAGGTAGAGGTTTCATTTTGGAGCCAGTGGTAGAATCTGACTTTCAACAAATAAGTGTAATGCTTTTTATGTTGAATAAAAATATTTGATTTGACATTAAATGATTAATAATAGTGATTCTTGTAATAGTTATCAAGTTAATATATTTGTTACAGGAACGTGTTGGCCGTCGCTGTGGTGGTCTCCGTGTACTCAATTCATACTGGGTTGCTCAAGATTCATCTTACAAATACTTTGAAGTTATCCTCGTTGATCCTTCCCACAAGGTAAAATCTCCAATATATATTAATATATTCCTTCTATTTAAAAAAATACTAAAATGATGAACTTTTATGTCATGCACCAATCTGAAAGGTTTTGTTGAATACTCACCTACCGGTATAACTGATAAACTTTTTCGAAACAAAGTAATGTTGTGTGGTTAAACAAATCTAAAACTAGTTAATTTTTCAGGCAATTCGTCGCGATCCCAAGATCAACTGGATAGTGAATGCTGTGCACAAGCACCGTGAAATGCGTGGTCTGACATCAGCTGGCAAGAGTTCTCGTGGTCTTGGCAAGGGTCATCGCTACGCGCAAACAAAGGGTGGATCCAGACGCGCTGCCTGGATTAGACGCAACACTCTCCAACTTCGTCGCAAGCGATAATCTACCACCATTGTTGCGACTGACTTTTTATGTGTGCGTATTACTCTCAGATGGAAAGTCAGTGGTATTTAATAAATTTTAAAATAACTTTCTCTCTTTCATTTAAGAAAAAAATCTGATATATTGTCATTGTAAAATGTAAGTATTAAATTAATTGATAAATATTGTTCATGAATTATGTATATGATTGGTTTTATTTATTGAATTATTATTATTTCAGATGCAGCCACTATTATTCGATTACAACTTTACAGCTAAATAGGTAATTATTTTCATAAATTGTTATAATAAGACTGAAATGAGAACTTACTGTTTATTATTATAGTTATAATTTTAAATGATGATACAATATTGGATGAAATGCGCAACCCTGATTACCACCCATTATTAACTTCCTTGGATGGCTGATATTTTTTTAAATTATTTCTAAATTCTACAATATAAAATAGATAAATATTTAAAACATTTTTTTTTGTCCCACAGGTACTATTTGAACTTTTCAAAACTATTATTAAAGGTAAATATTTAAAAATGTTCATTGTTATAGCTTGGTTTCCAATTGAATATAATATATTGGAGAACTATTTAAGCAAAAAATAGTCTAAAGAATTATGATAGAAATTATCCAAACTTATTACAAATAAATCTCATTAATTGTTTCTTGTTAATGTGTTCAAGAGTTTGGAAATATTAATTACTTGTCTAGGTGAGGTTATTGTTAATAAAATTTTCGATAAACCTCAATCCGGCAAGATACATTTCTACTAGAAGTTTTAAAAAATTCAAAACATGTAGGGTAATATGTTTTTTATTACTAAACGGTATTGAAAATCTTGTTGAAGCATCAATTAATAATATCTTATTTCTTTCTTTATTACAGGTTAAAACTGGAAAGCAAGAAAAACTACTTGATCTATACTTTCCCACTGAAAAAGCATCAGTACAAATTGGAGTCAGTGGTTTCAAGGGCTTACTTAAGATGAGGCAAGGCTCGAAATTGAATTCAGCCTATCAAGTAGCCCAGCTTTGTTTCAATAGAGACCACCTCTACTGTACTGACATTCACAATGCTGCACAGCAAGAACTGTTGTTTATGGAGGAGGCTCATGAATAGTGTGGGTTGGGACTTCGATAGAAACAAAAATCAAACTGGTTATCACTGAAACTGACTATAGTGAATGAGAGGTCATCGGTCTGTGGTGACTTTTGCCCAAGAAACACCATGGTGTACACAGCCAGGCTGGAGGATCAAGGTAACCATACCAGAACTTATCCAAAAGTCGAAAAAATAGTACTCTAATGACGCTTAACTAAAAAAACTCAGAAATGGTTGGACTATCTGATACAACCATTTTTAAAATTTTGCACGACTAAGGTTAGCACGAGATGAGTGCCGACAATGCTAACGGCGCTACAAAAACAAAAGCACGTACAGTGATCACATGTATTTTTGGACGTCTGCAATGAAGAAAAAGATGGTGCACCCAAAATTGGCGAAAGGTGTGCTGCTTTTGCACGACGACGCTGCGGGATAAGGTGTACTTTGAAGATAAAAATAATTTTTTTTATGATGGTATAAATTAATTGAAAGATTTGAAAAATGTATACCTCTTGGAAGAATATATTAAAAAATTAAAATTATTTGGTTTTTTTTATTTTCATCCTATTCCGTGAACATAAAACACCAATCAAATATTTAATATTTGTTTTAGCAATCTAAAATATAAAACAAAAAATTCGTAAATCGTAACATTGTAGTTTTTGGCTATCCCCAATAATAGGAAATTTATCCTGTCTTCTTTTTATTCCGTTTAGGACTTGGTATACAAGTTTTTCTTAAATGCTGGGTGTTTATAAATAAAATTATGGATTTGGTTTAGAATTTGCCACAAATTTAAAATCACTCAACATTCCATGTAATGGATCCATATGGTAAAAAATAAAAATCTGTAGCAATATATGGGTAAATTTATCTTTAATCAGACTTCAAAATTGGAGTTTTCTCAATCAAAAAAGGAGGAAAGAAATTAAAAATATAATACGTCATTGACAGGATGATATACATATTGTTGGGATTTGAGTGGATATAACTACCCTACTCACTGTTAGGCCATCATTTTGAACCGACGTAAGCAAAGAGATATTTATTCCACGGCACTTCATATTTAGTTACAACTAATTTAAATTTATGATGAAATTGTATAAACATATTATCAAACATCAGCGGTGCTACAGTGTTTCCTATTTCCTGCTATTAGTCAAAAAGGAATAAAGAAAACGGTATTCATTTATAAACAAAAATAGTTACTATTCACAATAAAAATACGGGCAACCTTATAATATATGAATGAAATAAAAAAAAGAGTTTCGTTTAAGTTTATTGAATGAACTTAAAAATTAAATAACAAAATGTTTTTGCAGAAAATTAATGTCCATAATGTAGTAATAAAACGCGCCAATATTTAAGTTGTATAAGAAAACTAAGGTGCTAATCAATCCACCTTACATCTAAATAAATATTTATATAAACGTTATAACCTATATCTATTTACATTTTGAAAAAACGAATTATAATTAGTTACACATATGTCTTCTATAGAAAACCGCCCATAGTTGTCTTGACTAAGATCATATCGCAATCAAAGTTATTTACAAGTAATGAATGTAATTAACGAAATATTTATGTCGATTAACTAAAGCTGGCGCGGCCAATACAAGCGCGTGTTGTGAATGTGTAGTGCATGGACTTAGCCAATTCTAAGTTTATGGGAGGGTTTACAAATGATCGACCGGCGGATGTTATTTCGCGACAATTTTTTAACTTATCAAAATTTAATGTTAGTTTGTTTAAAATTTCAAAACTCGCCGACGAATTTACTGTAAATGTTGACAGGTTGTAACATGTAGCATAGCCAGCTTTAGTTAACAACTGATCTATGTATGTATACATCATCATTAAATTAGTATATAACAGAAAACGTGTTGTGGCGTAATTTGTTCATTTCGTCACCCAAGGAGCGAACGTATGTGCTTATTGTTTTCTGACTTTTAAATTGTTAAAGATATTTAAAAGGTTAAAATAAAAAAGTAAATTGTTTCTCTTTCTGGTTATAAATTGTAACTTGTAATACCCTTGTGAATAATTTTTCTGGCATTGTAAAGCCGGTTTTCCACCGCGAGCTGAGCGGACTCATTAAAGACTCCGTTCAACTCGCAAGAGTAAACTGCATACTTGTGTTTCCAATAAATAATCGATCGGAAAGGACTGAGCAAGCCGAAAGAAAGGAAATTAACTCACTCGCTCTTGCTCTCTCTCGCTTATTACCCTTCGCGATGGAAAACCGCCTTACAACAGGATAACTTAATCTCTCAAGGCTCCATAGAGCTATGATTATTCTTGAAATCTTAAATATGATGGCGATACGACTCTTTAACATTTAAGTGAAATAATAGTTAATAAAATAAGCGATACATGAGATTAATTGGACGGTAGAAATAAAAAGAATTTGTGCTATTAACTAATGATAAAGTGACAATAACTAAATTAAGTATTTTTAATATGGAGCCTATTTTTTTTATAATTTCATTTTTATCATATCACACTGTAGTTGCAGATCAGAACCGCACACACTACGAACGTTTTGTGGTAAAATTATACCTCAAAGTACTTCGTTGTTAATATAGTACTAAATACTTAAAATTATTTTATATTAAATAAGCTTTCTTTAAACTTTAAAAAACATTACAATTCTAGAGAAATTAGATTATACTGCGGGTCACTTATAGAGGATTTTTTAAAATCTTCTAATCGAAGCTAAAACATTTTAATAATGAGCAGATATACTTTGGTATTATATATTTTTTTTATTTTTAAAACATTGATTTTTTTATTACCGTCTTAAATGAATTCATGTTTTATAATAAAATTTACAAAAGGCGGTTCATAAGTAATGCGCAGATTATCAAAATTTGTTTTTAATTAGTCGGTACGGGTTGCGTCGGTCGTCGGTCGAAGTGGAATGTGTCAGAGAGGTAGAGACCGAAGATGGCGACGCTGTAGAACACCGTCAGTCCAAACAGGGCCACGCTGGCGCTCGCCGTGAACATGTTCGAATATTCACACCTGAAAATAATAATAAAGGCTGAACAATCAACGGCCCCCAATAGGATAGTGATATCCTGTGTCGAGGGTCCGGAAACACATACAAGGACAGACCGGAAAATATGCTTGCATGGTCAATACAAACATATGCTCCGAGCAGGAATCGAACCCGCGACCTGTGGCGTTTAAGGCAGGTTCGCTACCTCTGCACCACAACTTCGTCGAATACACAATATTTTATTATAGCACTAGCAATACCTGCGGATTCGCTCGCATTAATGCAGTTATACGGTTATTGTATTAGTTATTTTTCTATATCATAAGAATCAGCTATTCTAAATTTTAATTGGTTACATTTATTCTATGTGCCATTGTTGGTATAGCGGCATTTAATTTGTTAAATCAAATCAAATCTCTTTATTCAACGTAAAAAGCATATCACTTATTTGTTAAAAGTCAGATGTTACCACCGACTCCACATTTAAACCTCTACCTAGAAAAGCCGGCGAAAGAAACTCAGAGGGTTATATCTTTTTTTTAAAGATTTTTGTTTTAAATGTCAAAAAAATTTACATATTATTATGTTCACAGAAAAGCCGTGAGTAATTAAGTATATCGCACCTTTAAAACGAAAACGCCACAATCAAAAAACGAAAATCTAGTTATCAGCGTAAGTGACTTAAAACGATATTGTCAATGTAACAATAGTCCAAACATACCCATATTCAAGCATAAATAACCGACGTAAACAACAAAGAAATAATAATATACAAAAGATTGTGCAGGTGACAATATTTTAAAACATATTTGGTCGATTCCCCAAAAAAATAGTTTTTGAGTTAGGTCGTTTTCGTTCTAAAGGTGCGATATATTGTTTATGATATAGCAAACAAGCATATCGCCCGTCTGATGGTAAGTGGTCACCACAACCTATCCAATCGACTTAAAACAATACACACCTGAAGAACCAAACGACGGTGAGTGCAACTGATACCAGCGTCATAAGGATATTTTCCAGGTCCCAGATGCGTTCTGGCGTCGCATTCTCCGTCACCAGCTCGTGGGTGACGTTCGACGTTGTGGTAGGCGTCGCTTGTTGCTGTGGAAATGTACAAAAAATGTTAAATTATAACAACAGTATACACGGTTTATATAATTTTGAGCAATAATAAGATTTTAGGATGCTGAATAGAATATTTAAAAAAAATTATAGTGGAAATATAAAGAGAAATAATTGGAACTCACTGATTTTATTTTAATAATAATCTGTAGTACTGAAAGTATTGTTACGCCGCCGAATAATCGATAAAAGTTCTAAGGACAGTAACTCATAGGCAATTTTAAACTTTATTTTCTTTAACACAAGGGTTAAAATCTATTGAACATAAGGCTTGTTTACATAAATGTTGAACACTTCAATTCAGTTTTTTATGAACATCCGAGAATACTATTGTTTTGTTCATATTGAGACGTTCCTTGAAGCCTTGCCGAGTATTATATATGAGACATTTGGCACTATCGCGGCAGTTCGCTTGTAATTACAACTTCGAAGCGAAAACAAGGGATATTACGACCGACTAATGGAAAATCTTATTAAAGTGTAAAGAGATCAATGATGTGCTTTTAGAGACTTTGTGAGTGTGAATTTGTTGTCATTCGTAATAAATACTTTACAGTAAATCTGGTATTTAATTTCGAATTTACCATCCTGACACGTAAATAGTATTAATTCCTTGTTAGAACTTTTTAAGAAAATAGGAACACAATTAACGGATCAAATGAGATGGTCAGGAAATGCTCCTTGGATTATGTTTAAGTTATAATATATTGTAGGACTAAAAGCAGATGAGGCGCAAATAATATAATCCTATTCCTTATCTTCAGAGAAGCCTTCTTTTTAAGCGCGAACGAGTTAGTGTATGAAAGACCCATGAGAGAGAGAGAGAGAGTATGTGTGTGTGAGTGAGAGAGAGAGAGAGAAAGGGAGAGTGTAGAGTGTGTGTGAGAGTGAGAGAGAGAGAAAGGGAGAGTTAGAGTGTGTGTGTGAGAGTGAGAGAGAGTGCACCTGCGAGGCGGGGGCGCGGGGCGCGCGCGGCGGGCGGGAGGGGTGCACGAGGCAGTGCACGACGGCGTGGTGGTGCAGGCCGCACGCGCGCAGCGTGGCCGCCTCGTCGCCCAGCACGCGCCCGCGGAAGATCAGACGCACGCGCCGGTTGGCGCACAGCTCCGCCGAGAAGTGACGTCTGGAATATATTATACATTATATCATTTATATACACACAATAATTGTTGACAATTCTCAAATCTTCTTTCTTGTTATTATTAAAAAGTGAATACATTAACATTATATTTTTATCGTTTCAGCTTTTTTTGTGAGTATAATCTAAATTAAAAATATATGGTTAAAAAATATTGATATGTTAACGTGATGTTAATAGGTGATGTACATAGTATAAAACAAAGTCCCTTTCTCTGTCCCTATGTATGCTTAAATCTTTTAAACTACAAAACGGATTTTGATGCGGTTTTCTTTAATAGATAGAGCGATTGAAGAAGACGGTTTATATGTATAATAATATCCATTAAATAGTGGAGAAAAAAAAATTGAGGTTTCTAATGTGATGTCGTAATTAATTACATTTAACGCGTGCGGGCCACGGGCAGTAATGAATACATCAAACCTACTGGGTCGATTTTAATCATTTTTTTCAGTGAATGACATAGGCTATATATTTTATACCTGTGCGAAGCCGAAGCGGGCCGCTAGTTAATAATATTTTACCTTTTAAAATCCTGTAGAAGTTCATCAAGGCTTCCTTCCACTTCTTTCAAAGTATCATTAAGATATTTCAGCTTAATAAGTATTTTCTTCCTATCAACACTATTATCTGTCTCATCATTGGATGTGCCACCAGCGTTTTCTGCCGCAACGTCTTCAGTAACTGGTTCTGACGATGCTCTATTATTTTCCTTCTCGGTGGCTTTGATTGTTGCTGGTTTTAAATTGGTATTGGATTCTGAAAATATACAAAGCTCTCTACACCAGGCATTTAATATTCTAGAAAATTGTAGACAAAAAAATCTTTTCTGTAGTTCAAACTCATGGCCACAATTAAGCAATTTTTTTATTTAGCAGAACTGTTATTAACATCTCAGGTTAAGTGCTGATACAGCCTATGGTCGTGCTTTAGTAGAAGCCTCGTCATTCGTGATTTTATTTGTATTATTTGAAACTATGGGCGTCCCTTAGTCACGTTAAGTATTTTATCAACTTTTTAAAACTCCCTTCCACCCGTCAATCGTCCCGGTGATACTTAGGTAGGTTTCGGAACTCAACCCCAGCAAAATCCAAACTCAAAGTTTATTTTGTACAAAGTATCATTCTCGTCTTGTCAAAATCAAATGTTTGACAAAAAAAACGCGAAAAATCTCTCTGCACACCTCCCTTTGCATGTTGTAGTATTTCTTGATGTTTTTAACCCCATGATGATACACACACAAAATCGTACTCTTATCAACTACATTGTTCACAAAGTCACAAGCTCAAACCAAAATAAAATGAACACTAAATACTTACCACTTGATCTTGTAAAAAAGTCACATCCAGTTGTAACGTCAGCTTCCATAGCACTGACAATGCTGTCCATCTCTCTGATCTGAGCATTGCTGGCCGGTTCTTGTTCCTCTGTGCTGTCAGTTTCATCACTTGGAGATTCAGATTGTGTTTCGTTATTTTGAGGAGCTGAAATGGGTACATTATATTTTAATTATATAAGATAAGTGTTTTAAGAAACTTTGTACGTTTTCTGAATGAACACACTGAGTTTACATAGTGTGGTATATGAATTTATCCTATTCGCATTATAAGATAAATTAAAGTAAATAAAAATAAGGGTAATTAATATCTACAAATAAACTTTGGTAATCATGGACGAAATCGCAGGAAGAAGTAAGGCAATAATGATTAAAAACTTACAATCAATCCTACGATAAAAGTGCAGACGATTGTTATCCAACATTGCCATATCAGCATCAACAATGCTATCCATTTCTTGCAGAGGTATCACACTACTTTCTCGGCTATTTTCATTTTCAGTACTTGTATTTGTTGCAGCTATCCATAAGAGAGGTAAAATAATTTTTTGATAATTGAAAAAGTAAAATTACCTATATTTAATTATAAAATAAATCAACAAGGAAAAAAATACAAAAGCTTTCATTGGTTCCATATTAATAGTATTGTATATTAAAGCTTTGCAAATACAACACTAATATCTGAAGTCTTTTTCCTTATGTGGTAGACACTGTTTATATAATTCCCATATAAACTTAATCTTTGGCAAGCAAACAAACAACCCACCTGATTGTAAGTATTTATTGTAGCCTATGAGCGCTTACTACTTATGTAGGTGTCACTATCACATTGGCAACCTTCAGATATTGGTTCTCCTTTTTCTAGTAACTTCACTAGCTACAGTGTCCTTGAAACCTCAACACAGTATATTGCTTTGCAGTAGAATATCTGACACTCCAGGGATACCGACCTAGCCAACCTCTTGCATTGAAATGCCATCAGTAACATTATCATAAAATAATATCTTTATATGACAAATGAAAACATACCCGTAGGTTCTGATGTTGATGCCTGAACACCACTAACTTGGGTATTCGATATATTTGACCCTGCAAGTCATATTAGTGCATATTAAAATAGAATTGGCAAAAAAAGGAGCATAAAATAGACTAATGAGGAAAACAACAATGTAATTAATGCATGTAAATTTTGAACAAAAGTTTTAATACAACAACAAAAAAATATGATATTAGTTCGTAAGAAACTGTATTGTAAAAAGTCAATGACAATATATTTATAGCTTTTGAGATGTACTTAACATCAATAAATTTTTTTTTGTACTTACTTGTAAGTATGCTGACTGTAACCGGGTGGTGTGGTCGAGATCTCATAACCAGTAAGGTTCTGTATCTATCAGGTCTTGCGTTGGTCGACCACCAAGCTAGAGAGGCTACCACCACAACTAGTACAACAACCATAAACTGTACAACTTCATCGCCTACACCTTCGATTAACGACATTTTTCTAAAACAATAATTAACCAGTGCAATATCTCTAGATATTACAACAAAAATTAAATACTGTCTTCTTGTATTGAACAAACATATTGGAACTTGTCAGATATTATACAATAATATTATCAAAAACGATGGTTGATGACGTTGTGGCGCAGCGAACCTCCCTTAAGCGCCATAGATCCCGGGTTCGATTCCCACTCGGAGCAGATGTTTATATTGACTATACAGGCATGTGTTCCGGTCTGGGTGTATTTGTCCTTGTCCTTGTGTATATTTAAGAACCTCCGACACAGGATATCACTATCCTAATGGGGGCCGTTCAGTGTGTAGCGCTTATGTATTTATTTAATAAATCTATAACATATACATTGTATTTTACTAGCAAATCTCATAGTACATAATTAACAAAATAGTCAAAATGAAATCCTTATTTTTAATTTCTATATACATTTGTAGTTACAGCCATTTACAGGTACATATTTTTTTATTCTAGTTGTATGTAAGAATCTCGTCAAGGTCATATACATGACAACGAAAATACGATGATTAACAACATAATATGCGCTTACCTAGATTTGATGGTATTTATATTTCCAAATACAAGCAGAGTGATTTATAAAAGTATTCGTTCGATGTAGACAGATTTAGCGAAAGACATTTCGATATGAACTGAAAATAAGTTAAATAATAATCCGTTTAGTAAGATAATAGATGTGTATTTGGATGTCAACGACTTTCAGGCTTCAGCACTGTATATTTAAACTTATTGTTTATATAAAAATGGTATCAAAATAAACTCACTATATTTTAATGAATACACAACACAAAATTAATAAAAGGGAATTTCTGATTTAATATAAAATCCCTGACGATTTTACGATTCTTTATTTATGGTATGCAAAACTCGGAGAAATGTCATTTCCATAGACAATAGACAACATAAAAAAATCAAGAGTGGTTTAATGATTTTTTTACACCATACAGACCTATAACAACAGAGACATTACATGTACCTATAAACTTAATATATACTTATAACTTAGACCATATTTTAACAGCTCAACACCTTATTTACCTTTCCCATCTGGAAATGTAATAGATCAACAAATCTAACGCGTTTATATAAACAATATCGGAATCGATTTTCGATTTTATAATTGTCACTATTGGCATGATTGTTCACAGAGCTATCTGAAAAAAGCCCAATTGCTATGTTAATCTCTCCAAGAAAATGTAATTTACATTAAATAATTATAATTCTCTATAAAAATATTCAGTCATACTTTGTCGAATATAGGCATAACACGTAGAAAGAGAAAGAAGATAGAAGGAAATAGGAATATAAGAAAAAAACTACGTGCCAATATTTTACGTTTTTTGTGTGCGTAATGTCAAATTACCTATATAATTGACAGTCTTGACCGGGTATAAAACATGCCAACATTGATATTTGGGAAATAAAGAAACAAGTTGCCAAACCTGTATATAATAATAATAATAATATTTCTTTTACTCCTGTTAGTCCCTATTTCTTTTACTCCTATGAGTCCCACGACCAACAGACTAAGACAACAATATTTCTGTTGAAATAACGTTACGAGAGCTGTAACATAGTATGGCTCCGTCGATGAGATTCTTTTTTTTTCGGAATGTGTATTGCTGTTGGCTCTACTGGCCTTGACAGCGTCACAGACTCAGCCGTGAAAAAAGGGCAGCCCTCACGGGGGCGCAAATTTGATTCTGTCCTTAACTCCTCCTGCGAAGCCGAACCACGGTTAAGGACGACATCGGAGATGGAAGCAGCGCTCCGAGCGCATTCTATACGATAGACTCATCCGACGGTGTGAGCGCGACGCGAAAAGAAAACAAAATAATGATAAGGCGATAAATAGTTTTTTGAGTAAGATATGAGGAAACCATGATCGTACCATCGCGTCGCATCGCATCGCATCGCTACTCATCTTGGGAAAGTAGTTTGATCGAAATAGTTTTGCGATAAGCGATATAAAATAGTAATCGATATTTTCAAGTTTACATTGTAACAAAAACACTACGACAAAACTCAACAAGAACAGAAATGAACAAAAACTAAACGAAGGCGTATACATGATAAGTATTGTATGGTATGAATTCGTAAAAACTCGTACTGATTATAAAATAGCCTGCTGACGAAAGGATGTTCTTTTTTGTAAATTTTTCTTAGCTATAAAAATAATGTCCTTCAGTATAAATTAACGAAATTTATAATGTCCTCATTAGACCTCAATGACAGCCATTTTACTCATAGCTACGAAGTAGTTTTGTCGTTAGCTTCTGTTTTACCTGTATTTTCCGACGATAACTTATGTTCCGTTTGTTCAAATGTGAATGGAATTTTATTCAACTAGTTTAGACCAATAAAACGACGGTGACTATAAATCTGCCAATTTTATGCCATTAATATTCGAAGTAACACAAGTTAAAAAAAATAATATTTATATTTTTAACCAATTTAATTATACATATTATCGATTTTCTGATCTCTCTTAATTTTTCAAAGAGTTGCATCATCCTAATAAGATCTCATGACGCACCGATCCATAGACAGCATCGACTAATAATAAAGACGGCTCTGTGTACGCAGAAAATAAGATGTTTGTATTTTTTTATCATAACAATATATTTTTTACATACATACAAGAAGTTTTAAATTATATAAGTGGTTGTAGTTTATAGCGTGGATTTAAATAAATTAATCAAAGTATTATAATTATAATAATTAACGATAAAAGTATTTACTATCCCAATTTGTATACGGCATAACCCAAATAGACGTGGTATGTTATGCGTAGGATGGAGTGAGAAAAGAAAGATGAAGTGTCATTTTTTATGACATTTAAAGTAAATGTGCTTTTCTCGCTTACTCTTATTTGTTAAATCGTATCTCATCTCTATCTTTTTTCTTTGTCATGTGTCAATTGTGTCAGAACTTCCCAAGTCACAAGTTAACAACATTTCACGAACTGCATGGCTACTTTTTTGATTTCTCATCTCACGTTTAAATTTCCGTAGACCGTAATTCAATATTCATCATATGATCCTATGACTCAGTGTCAGATCCTATGTAACGTAGAGTTGAGTTTGAGTTTTTAATCAATTTAACTGCGGCTACGAAGTAATCCAGTTGGCTACATTTTTAAAGTTTTTTATTGCAACTTACTCAGAAAGTAGATGTTTTAGTTTATTTTATTTAAAAAATTACATTGGTCTTATTAACTGAAAAGTTACTAAGACCGCCGACTGGACAAAATTATTAATTTTTCAAAAGATATACAAATAAATAACCATCTCTAACGTGATTATCATGAGCTACGCGTATATTGAAGAAAAAAATAAGTATTACAACAATTTGCTGAACATATATATTAATTCAACAAAACAGTTTCATCGTTACGAGATTTTGCATAGAATAAATTACTGTTTTATGAGAAAAGACAAGATAAAGAAGATCAAGACAGTAATTTCCAGCGTCAAAATGTAAGTTTATTTATTATTAAAGGCTTAATATATTTTATATCATAGTTAACACTTACAACACCATAGCTTTCCTAGTGTATAATAAATATTATATCCAATTAATTTGATCCATAATCATGTCTTTATTAGGTCAGCCACCACGCTAGCTGGCATGCATTCATAAAAAGTAGTCTGTTTGAAAAATGTTCATATTGACAATGAGAAATGATGTAATCTTCAGTCACTTTAAAAATATTATAAATTAAGAAAATACAAATAACATAATAAATTATAATATTGTTACATAATATACATTTAAAAAATTGTCAAGAATATAAAGTAGTCTATAACTAACATATAAATTTATTTATTTTCTTTTGACGACGTTGTGGCACAGCGGTAGCGAACCTGCCTTAAACGCCACAGGTCGCGGGTTCGATTCCCACTCGGAGCATAATATGTTTGTATTGACCATGCAAGCATATTTTCCGGTCTGGGTGTGTTTGTCCATGTCATTGTGTATGTTTCAGGACCCCCGACACAGGATATCAATATCCTAATGGGGGCCGTTGAGTGTGTACCGTTTATTTATTTATTTATTTATTTATATTTCTTAAAATAAGCACTTTATTTTATAGACAGTATTCCAACAAGGATCATTTTAAGGTTTGATAAATGAATTCCAAAGCAATACTATAATTTTATAATAAGCAATTTTACCAATAAAAATCTGTTGCTATTTAATAACACATTTTATAAAAAGATATATTTTACATACACACAATATGCCATTCTTGACTAATGCAATTCTGTTGGGTTATCTTAATTATGTGGTGAATTAATTTATAATGATGATGTATGTAATGTTCCTAAATAAAAAAAACTGGTAACAACTCCCCAGAAAATATTTTCAGAGCTAGGTTATTTCTTGTATTATCATACCCACCACTCTGGCCCGAGTAGTGATTTTGCTACTAATTTTACTCAGTTTTTGTTGGAGAACAAAAAATTTTTGCACTAATGTCATTTCTTATACTCTATAAATCTGTGTTCTCAGCAAAATTATTTTTTTCATCAAAGATTCCTTCAAGAATGCTGTATGATTATGGACAACCTAGTATCAGACTAGTCCAGGTTGCTTATATAGACTAACCAATTATCAATTTGATAACATCCAAAACCGATTTCTCGTGTGCAGTCTGAAACATGAGATTCCCAGTTGAAATAACAATGCAATGACCCAACAATGGATTCACCGCGTATAAAGCTACGAGCCCACTGCTCGTTTAAGGGCCAGTGCCCTTGGTTGTGAGCGTCTTAAAATTAGCTGTGATCCTAACAGTTACGTATTTTTAACGGATGTACGAGGCCGTAAGATAGCACTATATTTTTTTGGTCCTTTCGTTAATGCGAGTTCCACATAACATGTTCTTAACAGTTATTTTTGATGAGGAAAAACCAATTTTAGTGAAACTGGTTTAGTGTCGAAATACAGACAGAGTTTTGAAAAATAGCTAGAAGCATCTAAATAACCATTCGATCTAAAAATATGACGTTTAATGTGTTACGTAATTAGCAAAGTAAATTGCGCGTCAGGTCATAGAATTATCCTAATATTTTTCATTCCACGTACAAGAGTTTGTTATTGTCAAATCGTTAAAACGTTGAACATACGAACGAACGAACGTGAAACGTTGTTGTCTTACGGTATACTACAGAACAAAAATTAGTATTGTATGTAATAAATAATAAACTCAATTTTTTTTTGTTTATAATAGTACCTAATGGACTTGAATTTAGACATCGTTCAAAAGTTGTATACTTTTAGAAATAAACGGAAGTACAAGCGTGGATTCACCGTTGTAGGCACGATGGGCATAATCACAACCCTAACCCATTCACGTTCGATTGAGATTGATAGGCTGATGATATTATATCCAATTTTATTATCTATAAACGATAGGGAATTAATCGATATAAATGAATAATCACTCTGGACGGCGCAATGGAAAAGAGAATGTAATAACATTTCTACTTATAAGCACTTATTACAGGTATGTATGTACACTGTACTGGTAGGGCGGTTTTATTCGCTACATAGCGATTTCTTTCAGACAACTTTTCGAACCTAAAAATTTCTTTGTTTAAGTATGCTCTACGGTTGGACTTGTATTGTCAAACAAAGATTTACAAATCTTTTGATATAAATACAAACTATTATTAACTTATACAACAATAAAAATGACAATAATCCATAAAAATATTTTTTCACCCATTTGTTTCATCTAAAATATATTGTTTATAGTATAAACTAGCTGTGGCCTAACGTAACATTTTCAAGGTTCAAAATCCTATATGTTTATTCAGATTATAAATTATATCTGTGTGCCAAATTTAATCTAAAGTCTAAACCATTTAGTAATTTTTTGTCAAAGAGGTTTTTTGTGAAAGTGAGAATTTTTTGCGAAGGAGAACATCATCCAAACATCCCTCCCAAACTTTCTCGGCTCGGAACACTTTTGCTATGGCCAAAGGTATTACAGACTCCGAAAAAAACTCACGTCTATAATATTAGTAGGATAGTTTGATTTAAATGTAGGACCTACAATCATGCCATCAAAATATGTTAATAATGTGAAGTCTCACACAAACTGCAAAATGTAAGTAATTTGTTATCACAATGACTAAGCAAAAAATAACGATGGCGTCGTGCCGACAGAGGCCATGATGGGTGCTTGATATGCTAAATAACTGCGTCCCATTCCCGTGTCGGCTTTAGATTAGAATAAATTTCTAAGGTTTCTTCAACACAAGGAATATTTATAGCACCTTTTTAAACGTTTCAATAATCTTATATACAACAATAATAATAGTTTGATTTCTTATTTGAATTATTTTAGTGATACCTACTTTCCGTTTACGATCTAATATTTTCATGATACACATAAGTACTAACCAAACCTATTTATGAACTTCTAGTAAAGTAATTAATCGAAGGTAATGCGAATTTTATTTTAATATAATAACGATAAACATTTCACCTCAATTAGATATTTTTGTTACTGTAATTCATAGTTTAGGAGACAACATTGATTTTCTATCGTGTACAAGCGACACCGCGCTAGATTATTTATGTCCGTATACCTTGTTGCTACAACAAATAGGTAGGTACGTAAGTTCAAGGGCATGTATGACGTCCCATTGTTATCAAGTAATTACATAGTTCCATTATTCTGTTTGCTCTACCTAGTCACTTTTAAATTCTATATATTTGCTAGCCACATGTAATTATATCGCAATCGCCATGATTATCAGCATACGTAATATGTCGTCAGCTTTTGTTTACATACTTATTAATTATTGTAGTATATTTTATTGTACTTTAACACAGGGATATATTATTTATATAATATAATCACGCTTTCTATTATATTTTCGTTGAATTCATCAAAAGTATTCGTAATAAGTCATTATTAAAGCTTATGTTAAAGATTTTCCTGCAACGTAACCCAATCGTGACATCACACACAAAAAATACTAAGTTCGATAAACTCTTAGCTTTGCATGAATCATTTAAAATAATACATAATAATTATATGTATATAAGCAAGTACTAGTCTACGAACGTCGCATTGTTACTTGTCGTGACTTCTATAATGTACTAAAAATTTCATTTTAGAAATCAAATTTTATGCGCAAATGTTTGATAACATTTTTTTTGTCTATGTACCTGTGTTTGTTTTATTTGGTAATATAAACAGACATTTTGAAATCAATTATGAGCATAATCGGATGTAGGGTTTTGAAACCATGAGTTCCCACTTCATAGAGGCCAAAGTGAGATAATGAGGTCGTGCGGGGCGTCAAATGAAACAGAAAAATTTTGCGATAAAAACCATTTTTTATGTCATCTGAAGAGTAATAGTTTTTAAATATGAGGTAACTTACTAAATATAAAATAGGTACGGTATTTTAATACGGTAAATTGCGAGTTTCCTGAGGTCTCATTTCTGGTGGAACTAATAGTCATAATATAAGGAAAAATTCTCAAATTCACTAAATTCTTGTTTTATGAGCACTAAACAAATATTTTGATTAAAAAAAAATACCGAACTTTCCTTAGAGGTTATTATTGTTATTGTTACTGTTATTACATTATAACAATCAGAGTTGGATCATCCAAGTTGGGGCCCAAAAGCGATGAAAGTCTTTAAGCCCCATTAGCTTTTTTTAACTAAGTACCTGAATTGTAAAGGTTTTTTTCTACGACTTGATCTGTAATTATGTTGTTTTCTTACTAAATTTAGTAAGTATTTACAAGATCGGATATGTATTCCGAAATGTTCGGAAATATTTTCACGACAAGGTCGGTAAACCACCAAATCAAGTCCTATCGATCGATCAGTCTCCTACCAATTTAGCCAAAGGTCTTCGAAAAATATTATTGCAAAGGATACTACTTATTCTAAATGAGGAAAAAATATTACCAGACCATCAATTTGGGTTCCGACAATCGAACTCAACAATCAATCAGGTTCATCGGGTGACTTATAGCACCAAAGAATCGCTAGAAAATTAGAATTATTGTTCTTTGGCGTTTCTTTATATACAGCAGGCGTTTGATAAAGTATGGTATAAAAGTTTTCTAACAAATAAATACGTTGATGCAATCCTATGGAGGTAACTTCTGACTTCCAGAATATTAAAGCAGGTGTTTCGCAGGGGTTAGTGTTGGGTCCAGTTTTGTACACAATCTTCAGGTCACAAAATATCATTTTGGCTCACCATTTCTAGTGTTTAGAAATTAGAGCTGCCTCTAAAATATACCAACAACGGTTTGCCTTGCACCCCAATCAATTGACTACCCAGCTCAATAGCCAAAAACATCTCGGGTGCCTTAAGAGGCATGGTGTACTATAGCTGCATTAGAAGGTAGTAGCACCCTCATACCACGAGAAGTGCCTTCAATGGAGGCATGTTCATCGCTTTATAGTCCAAGGACAGATTGCAGATGAAATCAAACAAAAAGAAATATGATGATGTAATATAAAATATTAAAGCAATAATATTGTAATTGAATTTCTAACATACATTCTTGTTTACAGTAGACGCGTCATAATTGTCTCGGTCTAGGGTCCCTAGCCGATGTGAGGTCCATAGGCAGTTGCCTACATCGCCTACAGGCTAAATCCGAACCGGTAACAATAACAATTCACATCACACAATAAACTTGAACAAAGAAAAGAATAACGTTAAGTACAGGAAAATACCTAGAAAATATAACTTGTTTGTTGTTGTAAATATATTTTTTATATTAACCTAGCGGCTTCGTCTACCTGCATGTAGATTTTTTAGTATTCGAACAGACAAATATATATACATAACATAACTTTCTCAAAGTGAAATATTAATTGTATAAGTGGTGCCAGTGATTAGGTCTTTTCCGTATAAGAAATATTCCAATGTCGTTAAGCAGTAAATTGTGTGAATTATTAGTAACTATTTAGCCATTAAATTCACAATTTTTCCATAAAATTTGCAATTTTGATGAAACAAAAATGTAATTTTAATTAATTCAGCATATCAAAGAGTTAATTGAAGCTACCTGCCATAGCTTATAACTGGTCTGACCAGTTAGACGGTAGGTGGGTTATTTCCGTAGACAACATACTGTGATCATAAAAAAACAGCACATTCATGTGATTCCAAACATTAATTTCATCTAGACAGACATTTATTTATCGGGTTAAAAATTTGCTTTAGGATTTTTTTTTAATTTTAAAATCATGTCGTAGACATGGACTGTATATTTTGAAAGAAGCTTGTAACATAACCTAATGAAGTGTGCGTGTGGCTAACTTCGTTCCGTTGCGTTAGTGTTGAATTCACAAATTTGCACCAGCAGGTCTATGACATGTCTGTATTGCTATTTTTTCGTCCGCGAAAGGGTAATGAGCGGGAAATGGTTAAGCGAGACGGATTCCGTTTATATGAAATAGATTTGCGTTTTCACCAACAAAGAGTTTTGTCTTTTGTTTTCCATTGCAAAAGCACAATAAGCGAGAGAAAGCGAGAGCGAGAGAGTGAGCGAGTTCATTACGACTCCTTCAGCTCGCTCAGTCCTTTCCGCTCGTCTATTTATTGGTGGAAACACAAGTATGCAGTTTATTCTTGAGAGTTGATCGGAGTCCGTAATGGGTCCGCTCAGCTCACGGTGGAAAACCGGCTTATTATAGAGCCTGTCCATAGTATATTGTAAGTCTATGATTGTAGTTCACCTAAACTCATTATCTTTTTGTAACATTATTTGCAAACGACAAAACGACAAACAAAACAATTTGATATGTGAAATTCGATTTTAGGAAAAAATATCTAACATATTTTTAAAGGAAATATGTGAAAATTGAGTATTTGATCAGTAAAGATTTGCTTTTCAAGATAATTCCGGTACGTAGCTGCTATAAGCAACCCTCCTGTTTCACGTATGACTCGATCATACTTTATGACGTAAGAATTTTTTTAACAAAACAAGCCTCAATATAATTTGAAATATGTATATATATCTTTATATAGAAGTAGATATTTTATATTTAATAACAATTCCTTGCATTTCAACTGTCTAAACAACTATAGTACGGAGTATCCAGGTTTTCTAGAGAATACGTTTGTGCGTTAAAAAGTATCTAAATATATTTTCAAATATAAGCGAACACTCGCATTGCAATCGACATAAAAATAGAAATCCTTTCTATTTCATGGTAATTCTATAAAAATATTTTGACTTTATTACATATTATTATTTAATAAATGATTTATGATACAAATATCTAAAATTAACTAATAAAAGGCACGTGCGAAAATATCCGGCTGTAATTATTATGAGTCATCGCGAAGCATTAGGTACGGCTATGTATTTTTATATAATATGTATAAGGCAGATTTGAACAATGTAAAACCCCAGTGAAAATCCCACACCGACCTATTTGATAGAACTTGTTGTTTGTGAGAAACAACCGTATATAACTATAATATTTTATAGCTATACGAATACGCGACGGTCTCGTGACTCGTATCCTATTGGTTCGCGAAGTTGACGTCATGCGAATGGTCCAATAGCAAGTTACCCAAGATATTTTTAGAACGTAAATGCGAATAGTGGGGATTGAGGAAAATCGTATGCGGCTTTTGGCCCTCAATGTTGCACAACTTTTTCGTAGCTCTCTCAGAGCGTTCGTATGCTTTATCAAGTGATTGATATTCTTTAAATTATTTTAAAAAGGCACACGGTTGTCATTGCGCCTAGCACTGGTTCTACTACTGCTCTCAAAGGCGTTTTCGGTTAATTTTGTCAATTTCTCAAAAGAGCATCGAGCTATTTCTGTGCATCTTGTGCCTACAAAAAGGTCCCTTTTTGTAAGGTGAGTTGTTTGTTATTTTTTAACTAATTAGTAATTTATAGTTAACCGTTTCATTTTTTCGCAAATTACAAGTCCAAAATATATCTTGTCGAAGATTCTATCAACTTTAAAAGAAAATTAGGTTAGTCAAATGAATACACGTGAGCAAGTTGCGACCTGTCGCGCTCGCGTTGTGTTAAATGTTGATGCGTGGTCGAATCACTTAAGTACCTACTTACGCTAAAAATATTGTAGAGTTTTCTAGAACGTAGAGAATATGTGGAATGATAAAATTTCGTCTACCAATTAGAATTTCTTCGAACAAGATAGATTATTAGAAAAAAAGATAATTGACATTTGATTACTAATGATTTTAATAAGTGGTTGAAGTATTAAAATATTCTAATAACTTATGACGTAAAAATTTAATTAACCTCTCTGCTGTTTTTTAATGACCTATTATATTATCGTTAAAGATACTCGATTTGAGCAATAAAAATGTTGTTTTCCATTAATTATATACCTTGGAAGTTAAAACTTGGAAGGCTATCATTTCCGAGAATTCATGAATTTGTTATTTTGTATGAGCCAATGACGACCTTGTTCTACGCAATGGTTTTACGGAAGAATTTTACGTGAAAGTAGAATTCGTAAGTTACAGACGGTCCATGGATATCTACATTTTATATATCAAACTTGATAATCTTGAAGTGAATGCACAGCAACGAAAAATACAATTCATATTATATAAACATTTACTTATCGTTCGTAAAATATTATATGTAATTCGATAAATATTTATTTTAAGGCATGTTGAATAGGCGTGATTCATATGTCACGATGAGTAAACCTAAGTTTGAAGTAGGGTTCAATTGATAACTGTAGGCGGTCAACATGATAATTCAAGGTCAACTTATCAACTCGATTGATAAATGATACACATAAACTATCAATGGTAGTTTTCGGCCATAGCTTTAATTAATGTTCACTTATCATCAATACGGGACACAACGGAATATTATCTAGGATACATAAAGCACTTTTATTGATCAATCCAAAGTGCATTATGTAGATAAAAATGTTTTGTTATTGAAAATACGTCGAATAAAAATATAGAAATAATGTATATATGCCATGTTGAAAAAAATATTATTCAAGGAAAGTTGTTTTCCATCTAGCTGGAAGTTTGCCTAATTGTTCATAATATTGTCTTTGCTATTATTAAAAAAAAAAATGAAAGTGAAACGTTGTTGGAAACTTCTCAAAACGTACTTGAAATACCCCGCCTTTACGTAGCTATAAATATGTGTGCTTCTCATTATCATAAATAATCGTACCATCTACTATTTAGTAGTTGCACATTAAAAGTTAAGGTCAAATTTTTGAAACTGGTTCTACATTTACAATAAATACTCGTTTAATGTCTACGCCCCAATGCCACGACGACGATTAAAACAACTTTTTGATTTGAGTTTTTATATCCTTTACGTAAATATTTATTTTTATTTTTTTCATTGTTACAGGCCTACCGTTGCGACAGTTTCTATTTTTGGAGCCTAAGGGTTTACGATTTCTTTAGGAACTCGAGAAGAGTTCAAAAAAGTAAGTAACACCGCTACGGCGGTTCTGTTCCCCTAATCACTTTTCTGTTGCAGGGCAGCAAGAATACACTTGAAGAGAAGACAATACCTGAAGATTTTTCTAATAATTTTTTTAAAACTCGTTATATTTTTTTATCTTTCGCCAGAGACTAAACTGAAAAATATATGTTTCCATAAATGATTGACTTTAAAATGTTTTGAATGAATCGAACATTAGGAATTTTATCGGGGGGCTATATTTTTGTACATTTTATAATCAAAATTTTTTAAATCAAAATTTAACTTTTTTTTGTGTATACACATTTCAGGTTTCGCACTAACATATTTAGACGTCATATAAAATCTCTTTTGACTATAAATACATTAACAGTAGAGCAAGAATAAGAATAAACGCACAATACATACCTATTTGCTAACGAACATTATCTAAACCTATTATCATTCAAGAAATAATATGCGTTATCATTTTTATACAATGAAAAAATACGTTTTTACAATAATATTAAACGCAGTAAGAACTTTATTTCCATTATTTACAAATTATAATAGAAATTAGAAATAGGGTAATGTTAGGTAAAATATATAGCATTTTTATACTAACAAACACAGCACAAAATCAATAGATCAGTCATTCATTAAAACGATGTTGTTTGGTTTCAAGAGACAGATTTGGACAGAAATAGTAATTTATGGATTACAATAAAAATTTGAATAGCAACCATGACACACTTGTTTCATGTCGATTACATGACTTGATTGAAAGAAATCGCGGCACCATTTTTTTATTTTTTTAAAATATGTATTTAAAATTATATTTATGCTCCCATCGTTCCTTACAATGTCATGTAAACGATATTTTATATCTATTCGTGAGACTTTTACATGTGCAAGGAGTAAGCCTTCATATGTTAATTTGGCGAATATATTATCCTTGCATCTGTAAAAGTAAAATGAATTATTCACAGCCAACACAATGCTATCACATATCCAAACTTCATCTAAAACAACACTTCAATTCCTCCTCATGCTTCTTTGTTCCGTCTTCCACGATCCCCTACCTCTGCTTCATATGAATATATACATTATGTTACGTCGTATCATTTCTGTTTGTAGTTCTATTCAAAATGGTTGCTCAAAAGATCAACGTCTGTCCGAGTCGAGGAGACGATATCGGGAATCGATACAAAACAAATACCGAAAGACATGGTTTTTTCGCAAACGAGTCTCAAAACTCAACATCTTTTGAAACTGGTAGAAATAAATCGCTTAAAGTCCGAAAAGAATCAACAGGTGACCGGTCCAACCGGAGTGATTACCGGCGGAATTACAGAGTCAACCCTATCATCGCCCGTGCCCACAACCAGCTATTCCGAGGTAAGGAGGTGTCGACAAGCCGTGAGTACTTACAATAATTGTATTATTAAGTTCGTTACTAAGTTTATTTTATTATTTTTAGCCGCATCGTTTTTGAAAATATTGGCTAATATGTATTTCTAAATTTCAGGAATTACTGAAACCGGAGCCGATATTCCAGAATACTATGTTCCACGACTCGGACTGCGAGTTCTTCCAAGATCTGATGCAGTGGTGCGCCGCACCCGCCGAGGAAGAAATAGTACAGTCCATTGGTAATTAACTTTTTTACATATTCTCATATACTTATTTAGAGTTGTCGCATGCTATAACATATTTTTTTTGTTTAACAGATTCACCGAAGATACCAGAAGTAGGGGCACACAAAACTGACACATTACACACACCATTCTCACCGCATGGTTGGGATGTATTCGACGCTAACTCGCCGTCTGCCCAAATGATAAATCAAACACCCAGCTACCCAGTATCACCTAACGTAGACGGGATGGCAAACTTTAACTTGGATTTCTTTAATGAACCAAGCAGCTTAACTGAAAATAAAATACCATTTCAAGAACAATTTTTAGACATCAATACTTTGCCAGTGGTAATAGGTGATTTAGCGTCAGAAGGTATCGCCGACATGAACTCGTGGCAAATGCCAGAGTCTGCTTGGCAGAACCCTCAGGAAATAGACTACACAAAACTAACATCAAACACACATAACACAATGCCCTTTATCCACCAAGATGACTCTCTAGACATGAAATATGTATCAGTCACACCACGAGATGTGGAAAATAACGATGTGATAATATCTGAATACATAATTAACAAAGAACGGGATGCCGAGAAAAATGATCTTGAGACACTAACACGTCCCGAACGGCGCGCGGGTGGACTTTCTGTCAACGTGGCTGCACACTCGCAAATCTGGTCCGAAGATATTGGTATTATAAGCACACCAGAAGTCCTCAGCTTTGTTGAACAGTTGGAGAATGAGAAATGCATAATTCCAAGCTCAGTAAGTATAATTTAGTTATATTCAATTTGTTTAAGGAGAATATAAATATCGCATAAAATTGACATATCATAAGAATTATCTTCAATAAATTTAATAATTACTTAAATATTTATAGACAACTATACCGGAGCAGAAGACATACACCAAATGCCCGAAGTTAGAAGATTCTCCGCCTGCGCCAATAGACTATGAACCTGTTACTCCTAAAAGCGAACCTCTCCTGGATTCAGACGACGATATCAAATCTAATCCAAGAAAGAGGAGGCGTCATGATAGTGAAGATTCAGATGAGAGTTATACACCTTATACTGAGCATACACCAAGGAAGTACCGAAAGCGTAAGCCTAGTATACCAATAAAGGACATGATACGAGCACTAGAGGGAGCACAACAACAAACAAAAACACGAAGGGGACGACCACCTAAGCGACGTGAGAGCACCGTATCAACTGTCAGCGAAAACTCATCAGTATCTACACATGAGATGAAGTATAGAGAGTTAAGAGATAAGAACAATGAAGCTTCAAAAAGATCGAGAATGAACAGAAAACTTAAGGAACTACAAATGGAACAGTTAGCTGATGAACTAGAAGAAAGGAACAAGAAATTGAGAGTTAGGGCTGATCTTCTTGAAGATATGACAAAGAAGTTGAGAGAAGCTTTTATGACAGCAGTGTCACAGAAAAAAGTTGGATAATATAATTGAAATTAGTGCAGGGCAATTTTTTTAATTATCCTAATCTATTTTTATAGATTTTGTTCAATTGTGAGCTATAACAGTAGCTGTTACTCTATATGAAATGTTTGTATGGATGTTATAGCTCAATTTGACATGACAAATATGAGCAAAATGTTGCTTTTAACTCGGACTGAGGAAAACATGTTTTACATTATGAATTGATTATAACGATGTATTACGATGTATTAGATATAAGCATTATTTTTTAAGTGCTATGATGTCAACACTTGAATTATATTTTACGCAAAGTGTTTTGATATGTTAAGTTTATCTTACCTAAGTTGTCATGTTACTATAAGTATATTGATGATTAATGTTAAAATTAAAAAAAATAAATAAAACTACACATAAATTTAAACTAAAATTTATTAATTAAGTAGTTGTTTAAATTATGCACGATAATTTTCGAATGAAGTAGATAGATTTATTGTTTTTATTGTCTTTGGATTAAATAATTTCATATTGTTGAAAAGTGTTTTATTGAACTCTTAAACCCAGAAATATTAAAAAAAAAAGCTTGGGGTTCGTTATTTTGATATTAACTTTAATTATTTTGATAAAACTGTTCACTGTTGCAATTTTGGAACGTGATTTTAAAATTAATGAAAATAAACACCATATAGTAATATAATACTTAATTTTCCTCGCGGGCTGAAACCAGATTCAGCTTTCGCCAAAGCCCAAAACACGTTTGGCTTCCTAAAGCGTGTCCCACAGAAAAAATACAGTATTCGGCGATTCTTTTTAGAGATTAAGACAGTTATGCAGCCCCTACTAAAGGTGCCTTAGCCTAACCTTAGCTGTATGGTATAGTCTATCCTTAAATTTAAAATGAACCAAAATGGCCGCTTCTGCGCAGGTACAATCATGGACAAAAATTATTATCATAATAATTATTATCTTAGACAAAAATATTATAAAGTGGGAAAACGGAATTAAGTATATAATATTGTTATTATTTCTTCTAAATTCAATTAATTATGTATTCATTATCATTATTAATTACTTAAGTATAATAAAACAAATAAATAGTATAGAAAAAAGGTACCTATATATAAAAAAGTTAATGGATATTTTTAATAGTGAGACAGACTTCTTCGTAACATCCGCAGTTTTATTATTTTTTTTTAAATAACTAAATGACAAATACCATCCTTCTCTCCCGTCTCTTTAAAGTTAAATTGTGGCCGAGGCATTATCTTGAAATAAATGTTCACACACTTGACAAAAATGATATATATTTTAATTTAAATTTTAATAATTTATATTTTATAGAAATAAAACAACCGTGAGCGAGTGTACTAAATGCGGCCCCCTTCATACCGCATACGGTTGAGACCCAAAAACGTGATACTGCGCATGGTTCAACTTAAATTAATTTAACACACTATACTTGCAATCATAACAGTCATTCCAATACTTTAGGCTTGTTAGGTTCAGCAGCAAGTATTTTATGTGAGTAGCGTATCGGGGTATTATAAGTTCGGGCCGTATATCGATACATACAACCAGAGTCTGCGTTGACTACCTCGCCCAAAATCGTAATAAGTCATAATTAATTAGTGTACTTATAAGTTATCGATTATTTTATTTTTTCGAAATTCTATGACCTTAATAAATAATTAATGACTTAATGGTTATAGAATCATGAAGTCATTGAATATTATTTATATAAGCTAGGTATAAAATACCTTGTCTTTATCTTTCGTAATATTTTTAGATTCGACTATTGACTTCTAAAAATATAACTTTTTTTGTATCTAAATATAACTAAGTTTGTGGAATGTATCTAATGTAAACAGTTTTTTTATTTGATTTGTGAATATAAATAAATCTAAAAAAAGTGCTTCAAGGCTGCGATCTATTAGTTCTTTTGATAATGAAAAAATATGAATCCAAAAAGAAAAATCAACATTACCATTTGAAATTGTGTTGATACATAGTAGGTGTTGCGGATATTTTTTCATGGAACATGTTTTGCTTTTAAGAATCTCCTAATTTTGTCGTTTTAAACGGTATGATAGTAATGGTATTTAATTTATAAGAAATGTGATAAAATTACATTTCATTAATAGCAATTGTTAAAATATATATATATATTATCACGGTTGCAATAAACTTTCGAGTCTTCCTCAGTTTGGTCTAGGCACGAAAAGTTTATTATCTCTTTCTTCAAAAACTGTGACTGTAGTTCCGAGTTTTGGACACAATGAGTTAAACTAATGCTATATTATGTATGCTATACTATATATAGATTTGGCCTTGGTATTTGAAAATTAAGATATGCACAAATATCTATGTAGGTATGTGTACTATAAATAAATAGGTAGGTACATTAGAAAGTTGAATTTGTAAGTCATTTCTTGATTATTTGTTAACTCCAGCAAACTACGCACGTAGATTTTCAGTTTTTGTTTATGAATAAAAATCGAAGAATTCTAATACATTTTCAGACTTCTAAAACTTCTGAAGGACTTTTGATAGATTACGAGAGTACATTTATTATTGTTTAAGGAATTGCAAGAAATAAGTGTACATTTTCACGACCGACCGAAGATTTTTCTTACCCAAACTGAAATATGAACGCATTTGACGACATACATTAGTGTTAGATGCACGAGGGCTACGAAGTAGGAGGTACTACTATAAGTCTCAGAAGCTCTTCAGTAAATCAATAACAACCAATTAATGTCCCACTGCTGTTAAAAGGCTCCTTTGCTGTTAAGGATAAGGATAGTCCACCACACTGCGCTACTGCGGATATAAATGTGTCAGAATTTCTACCAAGATATGTAGTATTTCCTCACGATATTTTCCTTCGGCGTTTATGCACGAGACGAATTAGAGACACAAATTAAGCACTTGGGTGGTTGCCCAGATTTGAACCCATAACCTTCGGTTAAATTTTAGGATCTGTTTTCTATCAATTGGGCCATCTCGGGTTAATAACTGACGGCAAACAATTTAGTTTGTTTAGAATGTGACTATTTATACAATTATTTATGTATCGTTTGTTTATAATTTTATTTTAAGAATATTAGCAATGCTTTTACAAGTCATTACGAATACTCCTATTGCTCCTAAAAATTTAAAGGCGTTGAGACGTGACGACTCCATCGCCCGATGGTGGGATAATATATATTATAGCAGAGATTATTCCACCAGTGCAATCAGTCACACTGGTGGTAGGTCTTTTGTTGCAAGAGGCCAGCTGGGTACTTACCACCAGTGTCAAATACTCTACCGCAAGTTTCCCTGGCATTACTGTTTCGGTTTGAAGGGCACTGTAGGCTGGTGAAATTACTGGGCAAAGGAGATTCAAGTACCAATATTTCGAGGTTGGCAACGCGTGAGTGGCACCTACTAAAGGTGTTGCGCGCGCTCATAGGCTACGGCAACCGCTTACCATCAGGTTTGCCGTATGCTTGCATGGCAACTTAGCAACATAAAAAATAAGCTAGTAGATTGCCCTAAGAGTGTTTGCGACAATAGCCCAATGAGGTCAGGATCGAACCCGCAACTCTCGCGTTAAAGGATCAGAGCCCTTTAACCGTTGAGCTGGGTAAATGGAAAAATAAAGTAGTAACAGTTTTGGCTGTAAAAAGAGTAATTTATTTATAATTCACAATTGGAGAATATGTACCAAACAAATTCTGAAGATAGATATTACAAACATAATGTATATTTGTCATAGTAAACATCCTTGTGACCAGGCCTAATCCGTAATAATAATTAGGTACTTCTATGACTTTTCACTCAAGATAGGCACAAATATTTATGCAGACTTGCAAACTGTAAACATGCGTCTTAATAGCACTTGTGGCTTGACGAATTTTGAGTGTAAAGATAAATAATACAATTAAAATTCTAACAATATTTCTAAATCGACTAAATATTTAGTATAGACATACTCTAAAATAAGGAAACAAGATTCCCCGAGGTGGTACTGTAATATGAGACATTACCAATTAATTATTCGCATAAAAATAACTTCAACAATTGCTAAAACAAATTATTCACAAATGAATTGAATTTGAGAGCACCTGTAAGTTCATTGCAAAATATTAGGAATTATCACTCTCGACCGATATCGATTTATGTAACCCGCTTATAATTATTACATTTTAACAAACCCATAGAAAAATTTACACCAATCAGTTCATGGTTACAAATAACGTGCCCCAGCCTGTACTGTGATCTATTCAAAAGCTGTATTATTAATTAATAGTAATAGTAGAAGAATTTGTTTAGGAAGCGGAATGAATTTAATTGTTTAGGGGTCGAATATTAATCACGTGATGCTGGAACTAATGTCCCCTACATTTTCCGGAAAACTTACGAAATAGCACAGGAGGGCCAGAAATAAATTACCTGTATTGAAAGATTACATTCTAAAAATGTTACGTGGTTTGGATAGGGAGTTTATTACCAAGTTTTGGAGATTTAAATTGATAGTTGTTAAAAATATCACGTGATTAATTTCCGTCCCCTTATTAGAATTACAAGTCTAGTAAAGATACAGCTTGAGCTACAAGGGCACAATAGAGGCTGGGGCCGGCCCCGGAGCGGCGCGAGCATCGACCGCACTCCGCACTAACTACTAACGAGTTCTATGACGCACAACGGATGATCGTCTGAGCACTTAGAGACACTTGATACTCGTAAATTTACACTTTACACTCGAGTCTGTAAATACGGGAACTGATATAAGAAGCACGTGTTAATCGGATACACCGTCGTCTGCGTCTTCGAGGAAGCTAAATTTATTTGTTGCTACGAAGTTCTGAAAATATAAAATTTGTTATGTTAATGACGAAATTACATATAAACTTTCAAATATTCGTAATTATGTATATGACATGACTGAACAAGAACATTTTGAATACGGACATCGAACACGGAACATTTCATTCAAGATGTGGACGTAAATTAGCAAAGCGAACATGAATAGTTTGACGGAGGACAGATCTACCTGATGTTGGAGTTAAATGTGGGTATAAAGCGACCGAATCTTGCACAGAGCACGATACGGTGTCTAGTTGACCCTATCTATAATATAGCTCATTGATAAATATATCAGAAAAAACAATCAAAATCAGTTATTTGAGATTGCTTTCGCATGCGCAACGAGATCATAAATTAGGGTCAAAATTAATAAATAATACTTTCGTCGTTTTCCAAGCATTTTCTTGTACCGAGGGTCTTATAAAAATTAACATCTTCGCTTTGAACATGAACACAGTTTGACTTGGCTGTGAAGTGATGCCTGCGGTAGTTCACCTCTCACTACTAGAGTCCAGTCCTTGAGTCCCATGAAGAATGTTTCATCAAATTTCAACATTGTCCACAACAGCATACACAACCAAGTAGCACAGAACAACCAAATTGAATCGCAACGAACATTTTTTGACGAACACAGTGTACGATGTTCGAATTTAGTTATTCACCATGTTCTCATTCGGTCGCCCGTACACCACAATGTTATATCAACCCAGCGTTTTCATGCGTCAGAGGACAAGTAAAATTTTTGGTCCTAGCTGTCATAAATAATGGTAGTAGTTGAAAAATCAGAGGCTTATATGGACTATATGAACAAGAAAAAGCCCGTTTCCACTAGCCGAATGTTGGTACCGACAGGCTTTATATAAAAGTTATGCCGGGTCAGACACCCCCGTCGAAACGGTCTGTAAGAAGCTAGATTGCTCACAAAGAGACAAAAGTGTACGAGTACAGGTCGCGACATATAAAAAGAACTTAAGAAAATGAAGTGGGTGAGTCTGCGCATGCGCACGGCGTGGGAAGCAAAATTTGAATTGACGAACCAAATGCGCCTCTACAAGCACGCGCGTGACCCGCTCGCTCCCGGCGCATCTCGTACGACCAAAAAGACCAATAAATCGCCTATACGTATTGACCCTAGCGGTCAAGCGTTCTTTTTACATGCACTGAGTGTGTCTGTCTCCACGTTACCGGTTTCTCCTGCTCCTTGAGCTTGGGCAGCGCGCCGGGCCGCTCCCGGCTGCGGCTCTCGCGGCCGTTGCGCTCCCCGCCGCGCTCGGGCGAGGCGCCGCGCTCGCCGACCGGCTCGTCCCTGTACTCGCGCCTGTCCTCGTCCTTCCTGCTGTCCCTGTCGTTCCCGCTGTCCCTGTCGTCCCTGTAGTCGCGTTCCCTATCGTCTCTGTAGTCCCCGTCGCGGCGGTCTCGGTCGTCTCGCTCGCGCCTGTCCCTATCGTCTCTTTCGTCTCTCTCGCGCCTGTCCCTATCGTCTCGGTCGTCTCGCTCGCGCCTGTCCCTGTCGTCTCTGTCGCGTCGATCCCTGTCGTCCTTTGAGTAATCGCGCCTATCTCTATTGTCTTTTGAATAGTCGCGTCTGTCTCTATCATCCTTGGAGTAGTCGCGTCTATCTCGATCTTTCGAATAGTCGCGTCTCTCTCTATCATCCTTGGAATAGTCGCGCCTATCTCGGTCTTTTGAATAGTCGCGTCTCTCTCTATCATCCTTGGAATAGTCGTTCCGGTCTCTATCGTCCTTGGAATAATCGCGCCTCTCTTTGTCTTCGCGGGAATAATCTCGTCGATCTCTATTATAACTACGTGAATCTCTACCGCGATCACGATCATCTGTAAAGCAAGATTTTATGAATTTAGCCACACATTAACGTTTATTTTTATTATTAAGAGATAATCATTAATACACACCTCGTCTAGCGCCACCACGGCGATCACCAGAATGGTCGTTCTGCAAATAATAAAATTGAAAGTTATCTATATATTGTAAACGAAACTTCCAAGTCACTCCAAACACATCACTTCATCACCAGACTGGAAAATATGCCTGTATGGTCAATACAAACATCTGTTCCGAGCGGGAATCGAACCCGCGACCTTTGGCGCTTAAGGCAGGTTACTATTTAAAATCAAATTTTGGTAGCATTGTATGACTAAAACCAATGGTTTGTTAGCCATAGTAATATTAACATGGATGAAACCATAGACATAATCTAGTAACAAGTATATAATATGAACATAATAATACATATAGATCACAATACTAAACTCACCCTACGGCCCCAGCGTTCCTTTTCCTCTGTAGCACGTCTGGCTTCCTCTTCTTGTTTTCGTAAGCGTTCTTCTATTTCACGTTCTCTAAAAGTTAAAATGATATTTTATTGCTTTTTCAGGTAGAGATTGGTATCCCCATCCGATGATGGAGTTAAATGTGGGTATAAAGCGACCGAATCTTGCACAGAGCACGATACGGTGTCTAGTTGACCCTCTCTATAATTTAGCACATTGATAAATATATCAGAAAAAACAATCAAAATCAGTTATTTAAGATTGCTTTCGCATGCGCAACAAGATCATAAATTAGGATCAAATGAGAAAGATGGACTGATGAATAAATAAAATTTTGTCTTCCTAGCATTTTCTTGTATTTACTAAATGTCTTATAAACAACCACCATTATTTTTATTCAAATAGACCTTCAATTCGTCAAGCACTACCTCAAAAGCTGATTCTACCGAGAAGAACCGGCAAGGAAATCGATACTTATGATTTAACAGGTTGTTACATGGAGCAATTGTCATCTGACCTCTGCAACCTTGAAGGCTAAACAATGCTTCCTATCAAGAGCTAACAATTATGATCAGATGTTATGCGATAGCAACTGGGACTGAAAGCTGTAACCGTAAGTGGAAGGGTTCAATATTTGTGTGGAATTTTATAAGCATTTGTTTAATCGGTATTGATGGGTATAAAATTTGTTCCAGAAAAACAAAAATCTGCTGAAGTATCAGCTAGGTTATAAAGCTTTGTAGGTAGCACTGCAGTGTTGGATATTCTACCCAGCAGTAGTGTGTTTTGCATTAATGTAGCTAGTGAAATGACTGAGCAAAGAAGATTTAAGAACGAATACCTCAAGGTTGGAAACCGCACGACGCACGCACGAATATCTCGAGGTTGGGTTGCGTGAGTGATACCAAAATATTAACAAGCAATCACAGTCTACGGCAACGACTTATGCTTGCTAGCCAAACTTCCACTAATTATTGATAATATTTGATAAAAATATTTTTTTAATTTATTTATGTACCCAAAAACAAAGTCACAAAACAGTCAAGATACAATAGGTTAATGTGTACAATGGACAAACTTATCTCTTTAAGAGATCTCTACCAGTTATCAATAAACGTGGGAGAATTAAGTTAGGTAGAATTGCAGACAGGTAGTGGAAATAATATTGAATAAAATTAAGTAGATAAATAAATAAATACATATACACTTATACAATACATACATACATACACACATACATACATAAATACAAACATACTTAATATATACTACATTATAACATACATACAAATAGATGTAAATGGATACATACAAAATACACACATACGAACTTATTCGTGGTAGTTTAAAGTAGACAAATAATGCTGTTTTACTCCAAAGTTAAATGTTTCAACCGAAGGGTTATCTTTTAAAATATGAGTGGGTAGTGAATTCCATAAGCGTGCAGCAAGGACTGTAAAATATTGTTTGTTTCATAAAATTAAATCAACTCACTTAGCTGCAGTGTCAACGGGTTTAGCAGCTCCAAAAACTTTCTCAGCGGGGACGGGTTTAGGCACATTCTTCTCCGGTACTTTATCATCGAGGGGGGCTCCGTCCGCCGGCTTCGTGGGCGTCTCCGTCTCGCGAGGTACTGTTCTTGGCAGTAGGTTCAGCTTAGGACGTTCACGGGGCCTACTGTCTGAAATATCAACAAAGTTATTATTATTACTAAAATCATATAGTATGAAAATTTAATTTATCAACTAATTTTAACGTCAAATAGTATGAAAAATGACATTCAAAAGATATAAAACACATACAGAGCTATGCCAAGCTGTCACTCTTATAATAGATTATACTATATAGTAATTTAACCTATATAGACCGATATATTCAACAACCTATTGTTTACTGTCTTCGTCTATTTCTCAGAAGACCAGTAATAGTAACTGGAACAGCTTATATAATATAGGCTTGCCAAAGTGGCTCTTAACATCAAACTTGTCAGTTGTAAGATACCCAGTTTTCAGATGTTTCAATAAAATACTTTAACTTTCTTGACAACAGTGAGAAGTTTCCCAAAAATAGAGATTGCATTTTGTGGCTATCGCTTCGTTTTTTGGTTTTTCTCAAATTATGTTGTTTAATATTAATTTACGACGTTGTGGCGCAGCGGTAGCGATCCTGCCTTAAACGCCACAGGTCGCGGGTTTGATTCCCGCTCGGAGCATAATATGTTTGTATTGACCATGCAAGCATATTTTCCGGTCTGGTGATGATGTGATGTGTTTGGAGTGACTGAATGTTTCCGGACCCCGACACAGGATATCACTATCCTAATGGGGGCCGTTGAGTGTGCAGCAATTATTATTATTATTATTATTAATTTAGTTACCTTCTCTGGGTGGATCACGGTCTCTGTCACCGAACCCTCTACTACCAAATCCTCTGCTTTCGCGACTACTGTATAAGACAAACGACAATATTAGTTGTGTTTTATTATTGTAATAGGTAAAGAAAAACGAAATCTATAAACATACCCGAATCCGTCTCTTTCCGCGGTCCGGAAACCATCACGACCGCCGTAGCCGCGGTCTCTTCCACTATAAGAAATAATGTTTTTATTATCATGATGAGTTATTATGTCATATTATTTATTTATTATTTACTTAACGAATTAAATTCCATATACTTTTAAGGCATAAAATGGATACAATTTTCAGAGTAAATCCCTTTTGTTAGTTTACACATATTTAGATACAGTGTTAGCAAAGTACAACGTGAACCAGCAGTATTGTCGGATTATGTTTGATAAAAATGGGAAGCGCAGGAGAATATAGGTTTGTAACTTTTTCCTAATAAGCAGACCATTTGTGTTCTTGCTTGCTTTCCTCAGCATTAAAATAGGGAAATACAAAGTGTAAGTCTGTATAAATCTGAAATATAATGTTGATAATAAGCAACATTTACATTATATCTCTGGAATGTTTTCACGACTGCAGGAAAGGAGGAAGAATGACATAATTTGATATAGTTTTTTCACCTCTCGCGGTCACGTCCGTAGGAGTCCCGCCCGCCGTAGGGCGCCCTGGCGGGCTCGGCGCGCTCCGCGTCGCGCCAACCACCCGGCCGGTTGTCAGCACTCGCTGGGCATTACACTATATATTACTACATGTCCCAATATTATAATCAGCTTGCATACAAACCCATAATATTACATACGCGATAAATTGCATGTTTAATCCAGTATTTGTAGTTTAACGTTAAGTCAAATTGTTATAAAATATTGACGAATTTTTATAATGTTCAAAGACCTTGTTTAAATTACCAAGAAGAAGAAATTTGGTATCTTATTGGGATATAAGATACATCTGGTACAATTATGTTAAATCCAAATAATAAATATGAGTTACTGTAGTTTTTTTTAATAGAGTTTAAAAAAAAAAAAACTATTAGATATTAAAAAAATAATTCTAATATACAAATGACTAACAGTACTGAATACATTTTACGAATTTTAATTAGTTGTGACAATATTGGATTAAACATACTAAATTTATTTTTCCTCATTATATACACTCAGAAGAGTGAAGGGTAGGAGCGAGCTAAAGATTAGTCTGAATTGAGTTACGACAGAGCCGTGTCACAGATTATACTAAAACAGCCAGTCACAGATAACTTCCAACGACAACAGGGCAACATCTCATCTACAGTTACCTGTAAATATCCTGGACTAACCCTGTGATCGAACTTTCTGGGTTATCTGCCATCGCTATAGGCAATGCCTCCTGCTAGAAGGTTGATATGTGACCACAATGCACTATGACCCTTACTCAGACCTTCCCGAGATGAAAAGAGTAACTGATTATCAACCACATGTCAATAATAGCAAACAATACTATAAACTCATCAATGGTTATACCACAAAGGTTGAAAAAAAAAAAACCACTCTGTATTGGCTTCGAAACAACTTATAGCATGTTATATATTTCAAAGTTAATAATCTTGTACTCTGTATGTGTATCCCAAGTGTGACATTAAAGCTCGCTCCAAAACCACATTCACTCATATTCATCATCGTGATATACATAGATAAGGAAAGTTGTCACTCATTAATGAAATA
This sequence comes from Hestina assimilis, assembly GCA_023373885.1. Lineage (NCBI taxonomy): Eukaryota > Metazoa > Arthropoda > Insecta > Lepidoptera > Nymphalidae > Hestina > Hestina assimilis. The sequence goes on along the minus strand of CM041750.1, from coordinate 3,555,490 downwards.
AATAAAAGTATTATTTATATTTTTATTTATACTAATAATTTTATTTAATTAATCACTACAAAGTTATACCTCCTCAACACTGCTTATCGATAGCAATAATACACATAAGATATGCAAGTCTTAGAGTGTATGATATAGTTGCTGCACCACTTTCATGTTTTATGACCCAATCTATTGTGAGTAAAGAACTAGCCAAGCGTTTTTCGGACTTGTACATATAGGTTTTTTTTTTTTTTTTTATGTTAGAAGTTGGCAAACAAGCATACGGCCCACCTGATGGTAAGTGGCTGCCGCAGCCTATGAGCGCTTGCAGCACCATTAGTAGGTGCCACTCGCGCGTTGCCAACCTCGAGATATTAGTTCTTAAATCTCGTTCGCCCAGTAATTTCACTAGCGTACAATGCCCTTCAAACCGGAACACAGTAGTGCCTAAGCACTACTATTTGGCAACAGAATATTGGACACTGCGGTGGTACCTACCTAGCCGGCCTCTTGCAATAAAAGACCTACCACCAGTGTGACTGATTGCACTGGTGGAATAATCTTTGTTGTGACAGAGGTTATCCCAACAGCGGGCGATGGGGTCGTCACATCCCGACGCCTTAGGTTAATGTTACGTTCCATAAAATCGTAGTAAAAAAATATCCTTTTATTTGGAAATTTATTTATATTACTTTTTATTCTTTGTAATTATAGAGGCCATAAAAATACACACAATCTATGAAAATTCTAACGATTTATCTACTACAGTTCATAAAATACAGCAAAAAGACGTCAAATACATCAGTGTCTTGAAACTTTTATTGTATTTCTTTTTTTATTGTATTATTCTTTTTTTATTGTATTATTCTTTTTTTATTGTATTATTATTCTCTTTGAAAGAATTTCTATTCAATGCGATATTATAGTACTTACAGAATGTTGGTTAAGTAAGACTAGTGTAATTCCTGAAATAAGTGGTTATAGACTCTATTCTTCAGATTATAGCAACCAAAATGATGGAGTCGTAGTGTATGTAAAATCAGAAATAAAACATAGCATCATCAAAACAAATGTATGTGATGCAAACTGTATTATTATTAAGCTTGATAATGATTTTGCGTTATTAGCTACATATCGATCTCCGTCTTATAGTAATATAAATAAGTTTTGTGATAGCCTCGATATATGTCTTAAGTCACTTAGGTCTGTTAAATCGGTTACCATAATAGGTGACATCAACATAAATATAGCGCCAAATAGCAAAGACCCAAATTGCAACAAATACTTAGACCTACTGGCTTATCATGGAGTATTGGCAGCGCATAATTTACCCACTCGTAAAGAGAGCTGTATCGATCATGTAATGCTAAGATCAAATAATTATTCCAAAACTTTTATTTTAGAAACATTAATAACAGATCATACCCCTATTCTATTTTGTTTATTCTTTAAAATTAAACTATACGCCCCCAATAATTTTTTCACTAAAATAGATTATCCACTTCTAATAAACACACTTACTGAAACAGATTTCAATAATGTTTACAGTTCAAAAGATGCTAACACTGCGGCAATAGAGCTCATTAATATTATTGTCAATGCCATCGGTTCTAATTCAAAGACAGTTAAGATTTCCCACCGCAAGCGTCCTATTAAACCATGGCTTACTCCGGGACTCGTTCGTTGTATTAGAACAAGAGATAACATGCATAAAAAAGTAAAAATGTATCCTAATAACGCGATTTTACTTGTAACATACACAAGATATCGCAATTTCTGTAACAACTTGTTAAAGAAACTTAAAGCTGATTATGAAAAATCTGAATTTCGTAAAAACAAGGGCAACCCAAAGGGTACATGGAGTATTATAAATAAAATAACAGGTTTAAATAGTCGTCCTTCATCTCCAGACGAATTGCTAAATCTAACCGGTAATCCACAGGAGTCAGTTAATGCAGCTAATAAATATTTCACAGATATTGGCTCCAAATTAGCTAACGCAATATTATTAAAACCTCGTTCATTATCATCCATTGCTCAAAGTAGCTCGACTACAACCCTGAAAGACTCCATGGCTTTGTTTGGTACTGATACTAAAGAAATAGACAATATAATAATGAATTTAAAAATTAATTCCGCTACTGGTGCTGACAATATACCAACCCAAGTACTAAAAAGAGCAAAAGATAGCTTAGTTCTTCCTATTACTTATTTGTGTAACTTGTGTCTCGAAACTGGCACTTTTCCGGATGTTTTTAAAAAAGCTCTAGTGAAGCCTATTTATAAAAACGGTAACAGAGACAGTGTTGGGAACTATAGACCTATATCAATATTAAGTGTTCTATCCAAAATTCTTGAAAAAGTTTTAAATGTTCGTTTGAAAGATTATCTCGAAAAAAACAACATTATTGCTAGCAATCAATTTGGATTTGTCAAAGGCAGGTCAACAGAGGATGCTACATTATTACTCTCTGAAACTATAATTAGGCTTCTAGATAAAAAATTTAAAGTAATAGGAGTGTTTCTGGATCTAACTAAAGCTTTCGACACTGTCTCTGTTCCCCTCTTGATTCAAAAGCTAGAATCAATTGGAATTCGTGGAGTTTCTTTAGAAATGTTTACTAGCTACCTCTCACATCGAACACAATGCCTTAAAATAGGTAAATATATAAGCAGTTACGTTGATATTTCATTTGGAATACCACAGGGTAGTGTCTTGGGTCCAACCCTCTTTCTCGTGTATATCAATGACTTGTGCCAAAAAAGGTTACTAAACTGTAATATAATTACGTATGCAGACGACACAGCTCTAATTATACACGGGAAAGATTGGGCAGATACTAAGTCTCACACTGAAAGTGCGATAAAAGAAGTGATGCTGTGGCTAGATGAGAACCTTCTTACTCTCAACTTAGAAAAATCCAAGTACATAACGTTCTCTAACAGACTAAACACTCAACCTCCACCTACTTTTTGCATAAAAGCTCATACATGTGACCAACTGTATCATTGTAACTGCCCTAAATTATTACGCACATCAGAAATTAAATACTTAGGGCTGATTATAGATCGTACATTCAATTGGACAATTACATATAAATTCACTATGTAGCCGAATAAGGAAACTTATCCCTATTTTTTGGAAGCTTAGAAATTCCGCTGATTATGACACACTTATGTGTGTATACTATGCATTGGTCCAAAGTTTGTGCACATACTGCATTTTAACGTGGGGAGGAGCATGTGTAACTACATTACTCCCTCTTGAGAGATCTCAAAGAGCGATCCTTAAGGTTATACTAGGTAGGCCCCGGCGATACAGTACTCATCTACTATCTGAAGAATGTTCTGTTCTCACTGTTAGACAGATATTTATTATGAATGTAATAATGAAAAGACATAAAATAATTGATATTCCTAAAAATTTGAAGAGAAATAATAATAAAATTTGTAAAATTGAGCGGCACAGGACAGTAATTGCATCACGACAGTTCTATGTAATTAGTAGTAATTTATATAATATTGCTAATAAAATCAATAAAATTCTCTTATTGCCATCTCATAAATGTAAGGAGACAGTATTTTTATGGTTAAAAAAATTAAACTTTGAAGATACGGAGAAACTAATTTGTAATAAATGGTAATATTCTCAGCAAATGCTAAGTTCAAATCCATACACCCACTCTCTCATACACATACACACACGCACATACATATACACACACACACGCACACACTACTGTTTTTGATATTTTTCATATTTTATTTGTTTGATTTCTCTTTTTTATACTTCAGTAGTAATAAGATTAAAGTCAATAGACTATTCATTAAATTAAGTTTGTATAGTTATATGTAATATTGTAAAATATCATCCTGAGAGGAGGACGCTGGCAGCTGTGACACAGTTAATACTAGTACAGCTGTCTATGCTGATCCCAGTATTTGTTTGTTTATAACATAAATCTGATAAATGTATCCTTTACTTAAGTTAACATTGTAAGAAGCTTAAATAAATATTATTATTATTTATTATTATTATTATTATTTTTGCTTATTTTTAGTTTAATTTATTACAATTTGTGAGAGACGGACAGACGGCCAATAGAGGCTTATTAATACGAATTCTATTTTAATTTGCACTCTTTGTGTAACCCTAAAACTATAGTATAGTAATAACTGGGACTCACAGTCGCGCTCTCGCTCCCTCTCGCGGTCTCGCTCGCGCGGCGCGTCGGCGCGGCGCGTGGGCTCGGGGACGGCGCGCGGCCCGGAGCGCCAGTCGCCCATCGTGCGCTCGGGGTCGTATTCTCTACGGCAACATGCAAAATAGTTATGTAACTTAACTGTAAGGGCGGTGACACACCAGGGTTTTAAAAAAGCCTATTACATCCTCTTTTAAAGGGCGTATAGGCACGCCTAAATTTGATAATGGTTTCAGTTTTTTGAAGCGCGCGTTTACGAGCGTATGCCGACCGACAGTATACGTTCGTTCTTTAAACGCTAGTTTGTAACCGTCGTAACGTATCACGTAAAAAAACTAATTTGTTAATAAGCTATACTTTGAAGAATTTGATTCTCTAAGGTCCTTGAACAGATCATCACAAAATTTATGTAATTATGTCAGACCACCATAGAAATATATTTTACAAAACAAATAAAACCAGTTACCTATGTTAGGTATTCATACGAAATTTTAGTGTATTGTCAAATGATAACAATAAAACATAACTTTACAATACACATTGTAAATGCATCCCATTAAGATACTAATATCCTTGCTAGTTACATGCAATATTTTCAAAGGAATTGTAAATATACATAATGTTCAGTCTATATCTTACCTCTCTCTATCAGATCTGCCACTTCTACCCATTCGGCGGTCATTATCTTGGGTAGACACCTCTATTCTAATTCTTCTACCTCCTATCATCTGATAAAATGTTTAAAATAACCATCAAAAGAAAACCAGATTAATGTGTGTTCATTTTTTACATTACATTAACGCTAACCATAGTTTTACAATAATGAACTTATATATATCTTCAATATAAATATTTCAAACTACAATCTCTGTAATAAATAATACTTTATATATGAAAAACTTTTGTATTGTGTAAAAAAAAAAAAAAATTAAATTAAAAAAAGAAAAAGTTTGATTCCAATTTATATAAATTAAGTTTAGTCAAGATTTTTTACAAAAATATAAAAAGTTGTTTTATTTTATACAAATATACTTTCTAATTAAAAATAACGTTTAAGCTTACCAAATCAGGCATATTCATAGCACTGACGAGACTGTCTCTGTCTTCAAAGTCTACATCTCCAAATCCTTTCAGGCGGCCTCCTTCTTTGGGCAGCCTCAAGTTGTTTATCTATTGTGCGAACATTTTAAAACTTGGTAGTGTTATTTTATAATAAATTATTTTATTAAATATTATGAAGCTCTTTTGTCTTTGATATTAATTTAGAAATGAATGTAATATTTTATTATGTTATTTGTATATTATTAGTGAAACAAGAGTTTTTTTAAAGTAATAACTGTTTTAAATTATAGTAATCTATAATATAATGAAATGCATACTCATCTAAACAACATATTAATCAATTTTGAGGTATCAAGTTGAGTTCAATTTATCAATAGATATCTGGTTTATTTTATAGAATATTTTATCAGATTTAATAGATAATAGTATACCTTAAGCCCTGTAAAGAGCTCCATGATCGCACTCTCTTCAACATCATAAGGCAAGTTGGAGATGTGCGCAATATATGGTGGACGACGTGGTATAGATTCATCGTCCACCGCAAGGCCACCTCGGGCTGCACGGGACGCAGAGGGCAGCACCACAGGCGCTCGATGACGTGATGATACATATGTATCTGGTAATGACCATACATTGGTTATGCATATATGTTTTATTAATACTACATGAACTAATTAAATTTAATTATTATATAATATTCCTACTATTATAGTAATCGAGAAATAAAAACACATGGTCTTTTTTCATAGTAAATGACATTTATCACTTATTATTGACATAGGATTTGATAAATACTTTATCTATGTTTACATACAGATTTAATGTTTAATTTGTTTTTTTTTTTGTGTTAGAAGTTTTAACTACATGGTTATAAAAATACACCCTCAGATCATTTAGGGAGCATGCCAATGAAAGACTAGTCTGAATTGAGTTATGACATACATCATCTCGTAGATTGTGCTAAAATTGCTGGTCATGAGGGTTTCCAACAAAGGCCAAGTTCACACCTCCACCTAGACACACTGGTCAGGCATCCTCAGCTTAACAAGGACTTGTAATTTCTGGTTCCCTCACCTTCCTTGTAATGGAAGCATCCGGCTAGAATGTATAAAATACACAAAGACCTTTCCTCAGACCTTCCCGAGGCGAATAAGAGTGACAAACACCCAGTTGGTGCGCCCCAAGTACGAGATTAACATTGGCTTGCCATTACCCTTTAACTATCATCACTGGGTTATTAAAATTAAGTTAAAAATTTAATTATAATAAATACTGTTTCACTTACGTCCGTCATCTTCATCGTTTGCTGCAGGGACATTGGTTGACTCCGCAATGAAGTTTGTGGCGTCGGCTTTGATCCATTTTATTTTCTTTGATTTCTTGCCTGCAGTGTTACGTCAACGTTAATTTAATTTTACTGTAGTGCTTGTAAATGCACAGAGAAATATACTGGGATGACGCATAGTAAGTGAACGACCTATTCTGATTTTGGAAAGTGGTTATTCGTGGTCATATTCAAAGGACATTTCGAAGAATAGCAAACAGCTGTTGGAGTTTGCCAGTTTCACTATCAGTATAAGATGTCTTTTGAATAAGTAGATTATGAAGTAATGGAAAAGTTTAAGAAATTAAAAGTTGAAAAATGTGGCCACGCGGTAAATCCAAACGTCCGCAAAGGTGATTTGATGACACGTTAGCATTACCTAATTAAGTCTTAAGCGAACATAAACTATTTCTTAGAAAGAATAAATAATCATAAAAGAAATACATGCAAAATAATTGGAAATAAGCGGTGAGAAATATCGAAAATTGAGAGTTTTTCAAAGGACTAAATTAATAAAACTAACCTGTAGCGGCCATATTACAAGGCTGGGGCCAGTGTTGCCACTGACTTAACAGATTATAGCTTTGGGGTCTGAGTATACCATTATCATAAAATTAATACCATTTTTTAAGTTTTTGTAAATGTTAATAAATAATCTTTTATTTTGCTACAATATCTCAGTATGCTTACTATGAATTATTAATTAGTATAAGTTATCCATGTTTAATTGTATAATAATTGCCATGTTTATAGTCACATACATAAGAAGTTTTCAAATCAATATTTTAAATTCTTATTTTTTATTTTATTTAATTATGATTTCCCATACCATGACGACCTATATTAATGTGTTGTTTTATTACTATATTTATTACCATTGTATTATTGAGATAATATCTCTTATTTTTATAAATTATAGCACTGAAGTAGGGTAAATCTAGGTATCACCGGCTATCTACAATAACTGGCCAATTCTCAAAATAACAAGTTGGATAGTCAGAATCCATCTTTTTCATTTTTTTTCTATTTATTATTTCGAGGATCTATTATAGAATATGTCACCCCCATATTGACACTTAGACTAGATTACATACGGCGCTTAATTTCTAACTTAACTAAATTATACAGCAATTTCATTTTGTAATATTATTAACACTGTAGACTTTCATTTTAATTCACAATTCCGCTTTTATTATAAAAAATATGTGCCAAAAATTGTCGTTATTTAATCAAAAGTCGGGAAAAGGCTGTGTTCATACGATTATACTAACAAAACGATAAAGTTCAATGATTATTTAAAAACTTTCATCACGTTCTCGCTTTACAGTAAGTAAACAAAACTTAAGGATATTTATTAAATATTGTTATTTTATTATTATAATTTTGTTTATTTTATTATATTTAACTTCTTTTAATAGGATGGGCAATAACTGAAATGAAAAATAGTATTTTTTAAAGTTACTGCCCTATATTATATGGCTGTTTCTATCAAAATTACGTTCGCTTTTTTTTTTAAAGCTACGTAATCATAAATAAAAATACTATAAAATTATGACACATAGTTGTTCGTTTACTTCACTTTTCACTTTTAGTTTATTCATCATTACCCTTTTCTGTTTTACATCTGTTTGTCTTTCTTTCTGCCACGCCTAAACCATTCAACCGACTTTGATGAAATTTGGTACAGAGATCGACTTGACCTTGAGAAATGACATAGGCTTACAGGGGATGAACGTTTGTATGGAAGATTGTTATTGTCGAAGAAAAAATCCTTGAAACTTTCTATTTAGGCATTTGAGAAATAATGAAAAAATATATGTCCTAACGTTTATGAAATTTAGACCTTTGTGGGGTTTAAATATGGGATGAATGTTTGTATGGAAGTTATTAAATTATAATATTAAAACCAAGAAACTTTATATTTAAGCAGTTGACTTCATCTAGACAACAAGGAAGTGATATATATTGGCTTACAGTTGGACGGATCCGAGCGGTTGCTTTTTTTGTGGTACGGGTGCACCAAAGACAACACCTGTTGCGTAGGAATACCGGAAAAGACGCATTATAACCAGTGCTATATATCCGAAGCAAATGTCCAAATGATGTCCGCAATACGATCAGACCCATCATCAGATCATTCCTTCTGACCCATGACTTATGAATATCCAATGAAAGAAGAGCTCTATGAACTAAACTTTGCTGGAACTTAATCTTCGGCATCGCAGCGCGGGATAAGTGGTGATTTTTTTATCACGGTAAATAAGATAACTTAACGCCTGTGATTTAATGATAAAACTATCATCTGCTTGCGACTTCTAAACTTATAAAGCTATATACTCAACACCATCATCACATCAGCTTAAGGACGTCCACTGCTGGTCATAGACCTAAAGAGTGCAACAATGATCAGTCCCTGTAAAGGTATAATATGAGTGTAGATTTTTTTTATTTGTCTGTCATTCTTTTTCCTTTTTGTAGCAGATTCCAAAAAAACCACTGATACTGAGCATTTTAGATGATTTAGTATAGAGATTGACTTTTTGTTGTAGAAAACGCTTGAAGGGGTTGAAATATTAGGGATTAAGGATTGTATAGTCTATAGAGAACCAATTATTTCTACATTGCATTAAGTGCTGCATTAAAAATCGTTACTCACGAGAGTGAGGCGGCGGGCAGAAGCTAGTTGTAACATAATATAACTATTTATCAATTTTCCAAAAATATTCTGTGTTAAAGATTTTATTATTTAGAATTTATTTCATAAATAGAATTTTTCTATTAATAAAAAATAAAAAAATGAAAGTCAACATCACAATAACAATAATTTTGTAAATGAATATTGATTGTAATTGATTGAGTCGACATAACGTAACTTGATCCTGTGCAAGCTTCGCGCACTGGTTCTTTCTCTTTCACGTAATAAACTGAACATAAATAGGTAGGAGAGCACTAAAAAACTTGTTCCGTATTCTGGAGTAGCCTGCGTCTGGATCCTTGTGACCGCGGGTGACTGGGCCAGACGCGGACATACGGACGCGATCCCCGATATTGCGATAGATGGCATTCACGTCGTGCGCCGTTACGAAACGGACGTGTCGCTCGCGCTTCACTCTTTTCCACACGACCAATTTTATCGGAACGTTTTTTTGTTCGTAGCGTGCTATTTCATATCGTCGGCTCGGTGCTAATACTAAATTTAAAAGCTTTTATCGTTTACATTTTTTACATTCGTTTACGCTATTGTCGTTAACTAAAAATTATTTACGGGGTGACGTAAATATTAGTGCAGTGATAACGGGGAGTGATGTGAATTGTGTTGTGTTTACGTTAAGATGTGCGTGGTAGTGTAGGAGGCTTTATCATGGGGTATGCATCGAACGGTGCGGGGCGGGCGGCGCACGAGGCGCTACTGGCGCGGCAGGATGCCGAGTTGCGTCTGATGGAGACTATGAAGCGAAGCTTGCAGGCTAAAATGAAAAGCGATCGAGAGTATGCTCTTGCGTTGTCAGCCGCAGCCACCCAAGGACAAAAGATGGACAAATGCGAGGAATTGAACGGTACGACATGCGGAAAAGCTGTAAAAACAACTTTCCATATGCGATGATATCATAATATATTACTTATTTATATTTTGTATTAAGAAATAAAGCATTACTATAATATGCGATAAATATTACACAAAATTTGCCTATTAATTTATTAATAATATTATGACATCGAGTGTTATTTTTATCTACCCTCGTTAAATAACGAGCTTATTCAATCGTTGTCCTTTCGGAACCAATAAGACTTAATTTTTTTTATAAGCATTTAACGAATAATAATAGGATCTGGCAATGATGTAAGCTATTAATAATAATTAATTGTAGAGGTAATGACGCACCAATCTAGTAAAACTTGTTTTGTTTATCTCAGACGTACCAATTTGGTCAAAAAGTAACTTGAATAATCATCAATAATATCAAGTAGTAGATCAAAATAAGCCGTTCAATTATTTTAAATTGATTGATTGAATAGTTCAAACGAATATGTGACGACTGCATTTATTTTAATTTTCTTTGTGTTTTCACTGTGTGACGTCGCCTTAAAGCTAAAACGAAACAAAATAAAAATAACGTCTATTTAATATCTAAAGATAATTAACGACGATGTTGTAGTGCAGCGGTAGCGAACCTGCCTTAAGCGCGACAGGTCGCGGGTTTGATTCCCGCTCGGAGCACATATTATCCAATGGGGGCCGTTGAGTGTGTACGCTACACGTTATTTATTATTAAGTATACAATTTTGCTTAGCTTTGTATACACTAATAATAAATTATATTGACATAGATATTACCAATAACTATTTTTAAACGTATAAATACTTTAAAAACAATATTTGAGTTAAAAGATTGGTCGTAACTCAACTCGTTATTGTTTATCTAATGGTGTTTACGTTTCCTTCAGGTTCAGTTATAGCCTCAGCATGGCGTACGATGACCGAAGAGTGGGAGAACACCAGTCGGTTGATCAAGGCTAATGCTGAAGCGCTGGATTCCCGAGCCCTGGACCGCCTTAACACGTTGATGACAGAGAGACGAAAGGCCCGCAAGGTCTATCAAGAGGACCACAGCAAGATATCATCTCAGTTCACACAGGTATGTCTCTTTATAAAAAGTATTATGATTTCCGCTACACATTGAGTTACAAGAAGTAATATATACGTCATTATTTACGTACCTAAATTTTAATTTTTTTCCAATTTATAAAGGAAATTTAAAAACCTTTTGACATTCGTTTTTATTTAATTAAATAAGATATATCTAAGTTCAATTTACAACTTATACAGGTTTCAGCGAAGTATTCATTTATTTGCTTTTCATTGTTAAGTATGTTATCACTAGCTTTAATAAGCATTAACTACATATTATATTTTATAGTTTAATAGTTAGCGACGTGCAGTAAAAATAATTCCACCCTTGGGCTATTGTCGTACCCACTCCTAGCGCAAGCTTCGAGCTTATTTGGAGGGCAATAGGGATATTAGTAATGCTTTGAAAAGCATTGCTAATATTCTTAAAAAAATATTAAGTGGGTATAGTAAAACTTATTAAATTACTATTTAATTTTTAAATTAAATAATTCAAATGAGCAACTTCGGTTGTGTGCTTAATAAATTGCGAAATAGCTCTTGCTTTTTTCCGCAAATGAATCACACTTGACTACGAAATATTTAAATATTATCAAATGTTTATTTTTACCAATACGTAAAATGAACGCCATGTCATGTCAAAAAATGTCACCAGGTTATATCTAAATCGTAAAAGTCAGACTGCTGTACCACCTTCATCAAACAAATCCTACGATTTCATAACACAAACAGAACTAACTTTCTACGTCACAAAATTTCGTTTTTCTGGAAAATAAGACCCTAAACAATGCTGTAATGTTTTTATTCAGTGTTGATAATAAGCTTATTCAGCAACGGCATATCGTCGGTAGGCAGTAGCTTTATCACCTGCCGATATCAGAGTATCCGATCACGTTCCGCTGGCGATAACGTTGCTGACTCATAAAAATTAAAATCGTTTTCCACTTTTCCATGATATTTGATAAATAGAAAGCACGTATTTTTATATATATATTTTTAATGAATATTATATATGTTTTCTAAATATCTACAGCGTGAAAAGATTTTTTCATTAAATAATTTAAAAGATTTTGGGCGAGTTTAATATATTTTGCACGAATTGATTTTTGATGAATTACAGAAATGATATCATTACGATTCTGCGTCTAAGTGTTTTCCGTTACTGACCGGTTGTGCACGTTTCCTTATTCAATCGTCCGTTTCCTATCGTCGATCTACTCTTATTACTTGGTACATGTAATTAGGTCTTAGAGAACGGTGCAAGAAAGAACTGTGTCAGGGTCAGTCCGCGACTATTAGCTTTTCCAATCTTGTTGATGTCGAACAGTATTGTCAGATACGGCGAATAACTTACGGTATCTCGACACTTTGACGAATACTAAAGAGCCTTAACAATAAGCACGTAATGTATTTAAATTATCTATCGGTTTCAACGATTGCCTTTTTAATTTTTTGGAAATGTAAATAATAATAATCTTCTTTTCAAAAATTTTTTGCAAATAAAATATGTTAACTGTTTTTTTCAAACTTTGAAATTAAAATGAGTTTCATGGGTGGAGATTCGAAGTCTGATGATGATAAAACTATGATATAATCTTTTCTTTATAACTAGTCAGTATAAGGTTTTTAAAGATTAGGCAAGCAGTCGCATTGAGTTTGGAGGCATGCCAATTTTTCGTCGTCATGTAAATAAAACAAGCGACATAGGCGCCGCTTGCGACTAACTGGGTAACTAGCATCTGGTTGAAATTATAACTGGAGTATAAAATTGGGATGTCGGCCTAGTATTTATTTATTTTGCACGTCTTATGCGCGTTTTCATAATATTTATTTTAGATTGCATTTTGTTTATATATATGTCCGATTAGATATAAAAAAGTAAAAAACCGCACATGTATCTGTTTTTCGAAGGCGAAAAAAGTAGAGACAATTTTTTTCATTGTTTGGTTTTATAAATTCGAACTTTCGACAATTATAAGGCCTCCATAGCTTAGTGTATACATTCTTTGGTAGTATTCATATATGTAGTAACCGAGAATAATAGTCATTTAATCCTTTCAATACTATTAAAAGGCGCTGTTACCTTGGCATTTGCTTCGATTCGTAAATCAATACAGGCCGCAACAATAACAGGCGATATAGGACATTGTAATGTAATTTTTTTACTAGTTTAGTTATTATATAACTAAAAAGTATTATAGACATATTTATTAGTCGAGACTCTTATGTGTGTAACATTATTTGTGAATTTTACATAAATCGAGAAATATTCCTTGCCAAATAAGTTAGTAAATATTGCCACATTTAAGATTTTTACGCATGTAATTTTTACATGTAAAATAAGCAATTTTGTTACTTAAATTGTATAAATTAATCGGGATTGGTTGCGCGGCACCTGTCACCGTTCACTGGCCCTGCGCCCGCGTCGTCGGCGCGTGCAGCGACGATTTCTTCTCTGAACTTTTCTTTTGTTATTGCTATCATTAGAACTACTTTTATTGACTTTAGGTTCGTCGATAATTTTCACGTATTTTCTCGTACTAATTTTTTAAAATAGAAATTTCAGTCCCAAATAAAATTTCATCAATGATTGATGTTCCATTTTGTGGTTTGATTTATTGAACTAAGTATAAATAGAGTAAAACAATTCCCATTTACTAATCGACTATAAAACACAGTAGAAATGGTCTAATTGGACCGGATCTGACACAGCTTTCGTTTTTCTACTTGAAGTGGATTGAAAAACGAAGATTCCTGTCCGTGTCTGTGTTACCAAGTGAATAAAATGCAGGAACTAGGTCAAAAGAATCGCGAACAACGCGCTGTCTACTTGTATATTTGCAGCTGGTAATAATGCCGACCTAGTTTAATAGGTTTAATATGTGGTGAACTATTTCTTATAATATTCATTACATAATATTATTGTACAGGATTTTTTTTTGACAAAATTCGGTTAGTAATAGCTAAGATACCGATACGTTTTGTTATATATAAATGTTAATCAATATTGCAATTATGTAATTGATTAAATATACAATTTTACGATTTCTTATACTATCTGTTATTGTAAAATACAGATATGATTTTTTTTTCTATTTTTACGCTAGATGTTGCCGCACACGTGTATTTTTTAACAGCGTATTTTGAGCAATAAAAGATAAGCTACCGTGACGAATGCACAACATAAAGTTTTGAACGTTTAATTTAATTATACCATAATATCGTAACTAAAGACCATGGGAATCGGTATGTTCATCTTTGAAATTTTTTTGTATTTTGATTTAAAATATAGACGATTATAAAGTATTGTTCATAAAGATCGTTTTAGCGGTTACTGGTTTCTCGTATTTTATTTTTTTAATATGTATACGCTATAATATCGTCAGGGGCTTGCTGGCTGAAGTACAGGATGCTGTGTGGTCGTGGCGTTTGCTCTCCAACTTGCAGACAAAAAAATATATAAATACAAACTTCAGCAGTGCCCTATATGAATATTGGTTAGGTGAATATATATGAAAAAAAGTTCAATACATAATAACAAAAAGAGATATATTTACGTTAAACTCTTTTATCAATGACAGCGGTAGTCTTGTTTGATACTTTGTCAAAAATAGTTGACTTTGTGCCAATATCCATTGTTAAACATCGTTTTAATTTGGTAACTGAATACATGGTTAAGTAATAATATTCTGATGACGTTCATTTAACTTTTTACGTAAATAGGTATATTATGAAACACGCTTACTTGATAGCGATAGCATTATTTAAAATATTGTAAATAATTTTTGATATTATAATAATAATATTCCATAGTCTCAGCAATATAAAATAAAAGTATAAAAACAGGCAATAACAAAGCGCAATTTGCCCGATATTCTAAAATAATTGTATTATACTATATATGTATATAAAACACGTTGGTGTTGCTTCTTAAATTTAATACCAACGCAACGAAGTTAGTCACACGTTAACTTCATTGGATTGTGTTGCAAGCTTGTGATTAACTTAATTTACCTTTGTCTGTATCGTACGTAAAGATCGTGTCCAATGTCCATAGTATATAATTCTATGTTGGAATACAAATTAATTATATATTCTTAATATTAGCAAAGACTTAATATTGTGGGGCCAAATGTTGAATCATCTTATTAGTTGGTGAGAGAAAGTGAAATCTGCCGTCGATAAGTGAAAGCACTTCGAGACAGTTATCTAAATTCCATAATCCAACAGGTTGCATTATGACTTCATAATTGTGGACAGTAGACTAAAGACCAGTCTGTAAACAACAGCAGTTGTCAAAAGTCGTGACCGCTCGAATACAATAAAACAAACTGTTATTACAAAGGTTTCTTTATCTAACTTGAATTCTATTCCTGGGACAGTAAATGCCTATGCGTTATACGTTAGTGCTTTTTATCTTTGGAATTCTCCTGCCGATAACGTTGCTATCTGTCGTATGACTCTATGCAAATACCAAGGTCAGTTGATGGCTACTTTCATTTAAGACAAAGGATATTTGTTATTATTGTAATTTTATCCTTATCCTGTTTATCATTTAAAAGATAATCATCTATTTAAATATAAATTAATAATAAATGGTTTATTCTTAGCAATGTTCTTTTTATTTCGATGATTGTAAAAGATTGCAGTTAGAGGTAATAAACGATTTGACAGTTGACTGTAAAAGTTATTCAAGGAAAAAATTAAAATTTAGTCTATAACAATGGAATAGGATTAAGTTCGTGAATATGAATTTCATTTCAATTTTAAATATAATTTTAGAAAGCGCTTGGATTGTTTTAATAAACTCATTTAAAAATAATGAATTACCTTACATTATATATATTATGCTTAACATCAGGTGAGCCTCCTGCCCGTTTGCCCCCTCTCACATAAAAAAACCTTTGCGCTTCGTATTTATTACTATTTATAATCTTTGAATGGAGTTCTATGACGTAAAATGCATTTGCAGTAGACACTTGACCCTTGCCAATTTGTGCTGCTGTTCCCACGATACCATTGTTACGTTTTCATTGTAATCCTATAGTTCACGTTTCACAATAGGTCATTTACGTGCGGATATTTTTTATAAAATTAAATCATAAGTTTCATTCACGTAAGATATTAAACAAGATATTTGGTGTCATGGCGGCGATAATTTGAGGTTATTTAAAAAAACTTTTTATTCATATCTACTTAGTATCTTCCGGTAACACGGTTCTTTGAGTGTATTTAAATGTATATAATAATTATAGATGTTATCTCTATAATATAAGGCTTGACAATAATGATCGCTGGCCCGACAGCTAAGAAAGTATAGGTTTAATTTATCTTAATTTTTTGTTGCAATTTATAGGGTTTTTTGATACATTCTATTTTTATTATAATTATGGAATATAAACAGTTTTTGTTGCTAATGTCGTTAATTATCTATTCTGTCATTGTTTTCATCTTGCGTGAAATCACTTTGGCTTCATAGATTAAAGTACCTAGGTTATTTATTTATATACATCGTTCCCTAGTAAAATATAGGAGTTTTAATTTTTTTTATTTCAAAAGCGGGTAAAAATTCTGTAAAATCTTTTACGCTTAGACCTTTTATGTATTATGGGTCTACGGCCTGCCTTTCCGTACATATACAAAAAACCAAAAACTCGTTGAGCACCTCCGTTAATTTATCACCAACACAACTTGACGAATTTAGTCACAAGCTTGCATCATAAGAATGAGGCCAGCGTATGATTAACTTAGTTCCGTTTATATTTTATATCTTTCTATATAATCTTTCTTTTCCTTATACCAAATGAGTATTATGTAAATTGGAGTAGTCTTTATATAAGCACACAAAAGGATAAAGAGACAGATAGACAGCGATCAGAGAGAGAGAGACGGAGAGAAATTGTTTGGTAACATGTAAGGGTGTAGGTATAGAATATTCTTCTAAAATGTATTGCTTACTTCATATCCCGATTTAGAGTATATTTGTTACGCTGTATTAGGTACGCTCATTTATTAATTGAGTGGCCATCAAAACGATAAAATAAATTTAATTGGCGCAACAGAGTTCACATTGGGAGGCTGGCTCTAAGCCCAGCTTCTTGGAATTAGATGTCGCACTGCTCTAAATAGTTCATTGCACTGTAAACTCGATTTCTCAACCAAGCATAATAATTATAAATAAATTCAGCAAAAAGTATTAACTCTGTAGATTTCTACATACTAAAAAACATTTAGTATGTACCGATTTATCTGAATTATTATCATAATTAAGTAATATAGGATGTAGTATTCCTGTTTTAATAAAAACAACTTTCCATTATTAATATTGCGACACGATTTTAATGGCTCAAAACTAATGTCAATATGAATTAAGGTCTTAATGTATCATCGATTGAACAATGAAATAGGTACAGTTACATAAATCAAGTTGCGAAAGAATAATATACAAGTAGGTAAGAAGGTAAGTGTCATGTCGTTTGGATAACTACATAGTGCACAGTAACAATGATCTTGACACGACCGATTTATTAAGTACACTATGAGTTCAAACACACAAATCAATTATACTAGAAACTAAAACTACACTAACGATTTATCCTTTACCGGTATTGTAATAAAGCATAATTTATCTTATTAACATTTGACTGAACCAAATACTGCTTAGTTTACTTAACACAAAACGTAGTTCGCCAAATTTACTTAATAAAATATACAAAATATACTTGTTGGCGCATGACGAAGTATAGAACCTATTTAATACGTTGAATTAGAAAGACAATATTTAAAAAAAGATATCATTCTAACGGAGCGTCACAATGATGGTTACTTCAATATTTAACGATACAGGAAATTATTGTCGTACCGCATATAAAAGGACGAATCGTTGAAATCCGACGTACCTAATTACAGTACTGTGCAATTTATTCTGTTATCTAGTAAAGTGATTAAAAGCATTTTGGTTACAATAAGTTGTTCATAATGTTAACCTACTTGGATGAAATTCATAAAGGCTCGAGAATAATCATTCGAAATAAATACTGATAAAACCACAGGCGTGGTTTTATACTAAAAGAACCGCCAATGTAACTTAATGTTACAGATTATTTTTAATTCGTTTATTACATAGTTTTTAGTGACATTCACCTTATGCAAAATTAGTCAAAATATATAAATAAGAGTGCTGCCTTCAACAAATTTACCCTATAGAATGGTGACTTAGAATATACATTTTTTTAGTGGAATTGCAACACTGCTTTAGCACCGATCAAAATTGAGTTAAATATAAATTTTAGTCGATTGGAGCGATTGGAGAGTCGTCTTACCCTGTCCATTACGAGATATTTATATTTTTTATAAAAACAGTCAAAATTCTTTCCTAAAACTCTTGGCGCTTTAGCATTTTTTTCCCGTCAATGATACGAAATATACGACCTTTTCAATTGTTACAGGAAGCGATGGAAAAACATATTAAAACAGGTATATTAAATAAAAGGCATTTTATATAATTAGTTATCGCAATTTGATTTTCCTTTTAATGATATTTTTAGAGTTTGCCGCAGTCCTCAGCTGCGTTCAAATCATTAATATTAATGTTGTTATTTATAATATATTATAAATAAAAACATTTTTGTCACTAACCTGAAACTAAATCAAATTAAAACAAAAAAAATTAAACGTTAGATGGCTTTTCGGCATTTTTTTGAAATCTGTTTTGACCTGGTTAATTTAAAACTGAGTAACCTTTTACGTTGCAAATGTAAAAACGATTGTTATCGTAGACTTAGAAGGTAATTAAAAGACAAGTATTGTTACAGAAACATGGTTGTGAATACTTCATCTATTACGTGTGATGATATAATAGTTTTAAACTTAATTGTGTTCCGAGCCGTGGGAATGTGAAATTATGTCCTTAATAAATGTAGGTTAGTAACTCTCGGTATAAAGTTATTAGTTGTATAAAAGTAACAACAACAACAACAACCAATATTACAAGATATTTACAATTCATTGCTAACTATATTTACAAATAATTAAAACTGTACAAATCATGTCCACGGCGAATGGTGGCAAGAATGCTAGCTGCATTTCCCCGCTGATTCGAAATTCTTATTCTTTGGGCGAAAATGAACCAGCCCTCCTTTCACCTGTGGAGGCAATAAGTTGGGTTGTAATATCTTTTAGAAATTGTTTTGCACTAATGATATCAATATAATAAAGATGGATCGTTTCGGTTTTGTTATTTATTTTTTGTGATCTGCTTTGAGAATAATGAGACAGAAATGTTTGTTTTGATCTAAGCTGTTGTTTTTGTTTCCGGATGGCTGATATACGCTAGTAAGGCATGAAAGTTCGATGTTTATCTCTGAATGGATTGTGCCTTTTTGACTTCTCCCAAGGCTTGTGAAAAATAATAGTAGGAGAACCAAATCTCCTTAATTATATTCTCCGATGACGTCCTTAGCCGTGGTTCGGCTTCGCAGGAGGCACCCTAAGGACGGAATCAAATTTGAGCCCCGTGAGGGCTGCCCCTTTTCACGGTTGAGTCTCTGAACTCAGCCCCCGCACGGCGACGCTGTCAAGGCCAGTAGGGCCAACAGCAATACACATTCCGAAAAAAAAAATTATATCAGACTAGTTGCGCTGTATCAGTAGGTTCTGTCTATCTAGTTTTGATTAAATGAGGCACTGTGGAGTTCCACGAGAGATTTTGTTGTGACGATACTGTGAGGTCTCGTGTACAATATGATCGTGCAGGTCGACTACACCACAAGCCAACTATTAATTGAATCTTTAGTATTAGCCATCTTGGACTGGCGAAAAGTAAATGCACTAAGTTGTGGATGACAATAACTTCTGAATTGTGATTGCGGATAGTGAGTTTATAGGCGTGGCTCTTTGGAGTAATGCCATATAAAATAAATAATGTAAAAATTTAAATAGCATTCTCTTGAAATAACTATTAACAAACAAAAAAAAACAAACTAGATTTAAACTAGTTTATAATAGATTCAAACATTCCAGTACACGTACTTACACGTATAGCTAACAAAAATTTCTCTTAATCGGAGGGGTGCAATATTTTAGACGTGATTTTAATAAATCTATAATAATGTTAAACTAGACCGGACTAGATTTTTCTAGATTAAAACAGTAGACTGAGTACTTCTCACAATATAGATTCAGCAAGCCAGACCTGAGTACGTCAATTTAAATGTCAAATGGTAGGTCAATTGCCAATTTCCTTAGTGATTGTTTCGTCTAATTGCTCAGTTGATGCTGAGATCGTGATCAGTGAGGCCCAATTCGAATGTTAAATACGATTTATTAGATATGCACATGGTTTATCAAATTTTATGAATTTATTGAAAAAGTAATTGCACTACATGCGATAGTGGAGATAAGTCCTTCCTCCCATAAATGGGAAAGGCATAGGGTTGGAGACCCTACATCTTACTCGTAAATAAACTGGTCTTGACGGAATAGATATACATTGTCGTTAGTATTCATAACTGCTAAATATGTGACTAATGACGACAATCATCATTAAGTGCCACGTGTCAAACAGCTTTTGAGCTGTGACAAACATAGGAGTAAAATAATAGTTCTTACTATTTGTGATCTTTATGATAAAAATATATCGCTATAGCCGTAATAAAATAAATCCACTGCATGTGCCTTCGCATCGTACTGTGCTGGGCGAGAAATCTACAATACCTCGTATTATTAAGCTTTTAAATGGGTGTAATGGAGAAATTGATATTTTTAAAGAATTTTTTCTTTCATTTAGAAAGAAAATAAAAACAATATGCATTAGATAGTAATTTTTTTTTGTCTTTTAAATTACTCGTGGATAATATCGAATGTTGTTCGCCTTAATATAGTTATACATTTAGATACTTTATAATTTTTGCAAATAGATTCACTACTATAAATTTTTTACTAATAAAGAAATGTTATTATTATTATTATTGTAATAACTGGTGGTAAACTATTTAAAATAAATAAATAGTGTTCCAAATTATATAAACTATTAGTATGATAATATTTAGGTTATTTTTTATTGGGGCAACTCATCCATTACTGGTAATTCCACATGACAATCGTGACACATACATATAAGATACGTGGAACTTAATGCAATAGTTCTGTAAGGTTATATTTGACACTCGTATTCTTGTTTACTATGCAAAATGTGGTATGGAAGTTTAAGGCTTTCCATTGTTTCCTAACCGCAAATCGTTAGCAAGACAGAGAAGCAGCGACATTCAATTACTGATTTATATTTGCCACTATTTAAATAAATCACTTGGAGACTTTATTTAAAACAAAAACTCTCAATATTCTGCATTTTACTCTTTTTCGTATATTCTTTTATATTTCACTATCAAATTATTATTTTTTTTTGTAGTAAAAAGCAAAGATTTAAAAAACATTAAGTTGTCACTTACATATAATTATTATGTTTTGTTCTGATCTGATGAACTTAATAAGATGACTTGGTAACATCAAACTACTCTATAATCCACTTTTTTAAATAGTCTTTAGTTGTCAATAAGCCCCTCTGGAGAGAAAATCATGTCTGTCTACAGTTCAACACTTTTAAAACTTACACTTAAGAGTCTGGGTAGTTAGAAGACAAATTATTATTATGTTTTACGCATGGAATTTATTATTTAACCACATTTGTAAATGTCTTTCGACACGTTGCTTCGTTTCTTTGGGATTTCTGTTTGTGTAGTGTTTTGAATTGTGTTTATCATCAAATTAAAATTGACACCGTTGTGGCGTTGTGGGTAGTGATTCTGCTTTTGGTCGTGACCAAATAGTTGTAGGTCCGATTCTCGCTCGGGCAGATGTTTGCATCCATCTGTACAAATATCTGTTTGGTCTGGGCGTTTGTCATTGTGGGTTCCCAACATGCCTCGGAGAGCATGTTAAGCTGTCGGTTCCGGTTGTTATCACAATGATAAGTAAATTGCTCTTATCCAATGTGTTACTGGGTCGCCCTTAAGGTGACCGAGGTCAGATGGCAATTGTTCTGTGTAAAAATTAGTAACCTGTCAAATCCGGACAAGAGTAATAAGCAGACCTCGGGCAAAATACTTAATATAGAATTATAGATTATTCGTAGAATAATCCGTAAATCAGCAAATATAATATTTTAATATCGGCATAAAATAGAAAATTGAACACGATTCCGCAATAATAACAAACTTAGTGGCTACTAAAATACTAAACAGGTATCTAATTCTAGTAAGTTCGAAAAAAATTGACAGCGAGAATTCAACCTAATATATTAATGAAAAGATTGTATAAAAAATAGACGTCGAATGTTTAAAGGCGGCGCGTTCAAGCAACTGTGCTGGGGTTTTATTGTGTTCAAGTCTTTGGAAAAGGAAACAAAATCTTGAGGTTCTTTTCTTCTATTTGCCTCTGACCTCGGCTCTTGTTGACAATGGCTGCCAGAATGAAATATGGCGCGCCGCTAACGAAAAAGAGATTAGGTGGACGATATTATTCCACTCTATTGTTAGCCGTCGTTGCGTCGGCACTGTATGCTGTTCCCCGTCACGTTTTTTTTTTAAATCACCTGTTTACCAGTGACGAAGGTTCAATGTTTTCCTAAGATTACAATACCTATCGTATGTGATGCATCGAGAGGGGTTGAAGATATATTTAAAACGTCATTTTCTTTGGTAATCAGGTTATAACGCTGTGTGATTGATGAGGAATCCAATATGAATGAATTACTTATAAATTTTAATATTAAGACGTATAAATATATTGTTGTGTTTATATCGCAATTTACCTGAGTATAATGAAACATATGTGTTGATACGTAAAAGACGGCTGGTAATAAAGCGGTGTGGTAGAGGCAGACAATAGCCGCCGCGCCGCCGAGCCTTCGTGGAACCGGTCTTGAGGCCAGCGCTCCGCCGAATTTTGCGTCGACCACCCATAGCCCATGCTGTCCCGGGCGATACTTATCGCACCCGTATTTATTACTAGAAACACCAATACCGATTCCTCGGGGTACAGAATCGCAAAGCGAGACCACCCGTTGAAGGCAATCACTGAATCGACAGAATCGATACTTATCGATTATGGCGATTAAATAAATTATGTCAGACTGTCCGCGCTGCAAATTACAAGCGTCCATTTTGAAATGAGGTTATGTTTGAATAAAAAAAGTTGTATGTTTTATTATTAACAGTGCAGGTTTATACGTAAAATAGCGACGTAAAGAATTAAGTGCGAGCGAGAGGAAGGCAGCACCGCTAGTCGGTTCAATAATCCCGCCCACTTAATGCTCTTATCTAAAGGGTAGTGTTGTGTCTGTCAATCTTTAATAAATCGTCGACTTTTATTAGAAAATACATTTAGGGATGCGACTAGTATATTAGTTCTGTTAGCTTACCGTTTACTAGCACAATAGTTTTTCTATTGTTTGGTACGGATCTATGAGAATAAAAACATTTTACGATTCGAAACTGTACCTTTTTTTCTGATTCTTATTTGCTGTTGGCCCTACTTCTACTACCTTTTTAGATACGGGAAGTTCAAGCTTATCCCTGGGTTTTATAAAGAAAGTATTAAATATTTAACCGAAGTTTTATTCTGAAAATTTTTATTTTCGTTAAATTACTGCCCCAAAATTGTCTAATTTAAATAATTATGAACTTCTTATGATAATATTAATATGACTAATCTCTTGTCTTGTCTCTGGTTGGTAATGAACTGGTCTATTGATATCTGCTTGTCACATTGAACGGTTATGAAACATAAACCGAAATATAATGGCAATGATTTCAAATCATAAAACATTTGTTAGTAATAAATTGCAAACAATTTTTGTAACTTTTATTGACAGAATTTTTTCCACTATAAAGTGGAAATATTAATAATATAAATTTTGGTCACAATTTTAAACATAATGAAAAATAAAATAATCACCTTAGTATATCGTGATTAAAAAGTTAATAAAAGCTTGGAAGTCAATCCTTAAAATAATAAACATTACACAACTGAGCACTGACCAATGATTGCGCTTAAACGTCGATAAATCCCGAGGCAATAAGCCCAGCCCTGACCACAGTTCATTGAGTAAACCTGTGTCCGGGCGGCGCGGGCGCACGGTCCTTCGCCGCCGGCGAGCACGACTCTGCGCGTGTGTGCGTCTGTGTGTTAGTCGCTTATTTGTTGTAAACACTCGTAAGTTTAGAAGCTCACGATGGCTCCGGCGCCCCACTCCGACCTGTTTCGTTAACTTTTTACGTTTATTTATTGCTGCCGAAAATTTTTCACGGTTAGGTTCCAGATGTAAAATTGTACCATTTTACCTGATGTTTTCAAGGCATGCTCGAAATATAACAATGTTTACAGTATTAAGAACTTAAAATAGCAGTTCAACATTCATACATTACCCTACCCTATTTTTGTTGAGAAACGGTTTTTAGAAAAGGTAAAAAAACGAACGATGGATCGATGGGCCGGCTAGTGTTCAATGGCGCAAGGGAAAGTTAAAACTTTCTGAATACTGATCAATAAAAAGTAAAAGTAAGTCTATGGTGTATTTTAAGAGAGGTTAAATTTAATGTGTAATGACTTTTAGTCAATTCATTGCGAGCTCCATGCTCCGACGTTGCGTGACTGGTTTTAAATAGGGTTACGTAAATATAATACTTTGTAATGTGTATTTTACATGATACTGAGTACCAAAGTGCCATAAGAAGTCGTGCTTTGACTACGGCCAGGTCAATATTGTTCCTATCCTACAACACTAACGCTGGTTGAGGTCTGCAGGTCAACAGTGATATGCATCCCGAAAAAATTCATGTAAATGGTTGGTAAATTGCATATAAACGTGTACAAGTGTATTAAAAGCTATAAGGTAAATAACCCGACCTAGTTCAGAACGATATCGGTGTCGACAATGATGCTATTATTTTACAGTTTTCTTTAGGCTGGCGCAACTTCGTCATTACACTTTGATATAAATCAACCATTTATACAGGAACCATTTTAGAAAAACAATAGTCGTAAATGGTTAAACTTAGTGCACTAGTCTAAGGTTTCATTTTATATTGGTCCAAGATAATAACGCTTTAAGTTTGCTTAGCTGTGTAAATAACGTCACTTTGATAGCAACACGCGCCGATACTGAGAACTTTTCATTTACTTATCGCTGCTTAAATAAAAAAAAAATGTATATTTTGATATTCTTGATACGTTGATTATTTGAATAATCATTTATTATTGTCGCATTAGTGTCAAATGATATGCATTCTTTAGTTTGCTATTCACAGTGCATGATGCTTTGACCACTCCTCCGTCACACTGGTCACATTTGAGTAACTCCTTCGCCCCTAGTGTGACGCGACAAAATTTTTGCATTTTTTTATCTAAGATTTATTATTATATTATATCAGCAGTTTCGAAATTAGTAGTTAGTTTCTTTGCAGTTCGATTGCAGTTCGCGCTGAAATAATCAGATATATTAGATTTTTTAAATGTAACATCATGAAATTTAGGAGCTTTCCCAAACATTGTCACACAATGTCACACTTCGGCGACCCCTATGTGTGACGTAATATATGGATGACGATTATTATACCGATGATGTTATGTATGACGAATCTGGATCATAAATGACTATTTATGAAGATAATAAAAATACAATTAAATAGTGTCGTGCAATTGCCAAACGGTCATGATTTTGTAGTAGAACTGCGCTGTGAGACTTGAAATGGTGCCTTTCAAATCTTAATAAATTTCATATAAAACTGCGTAGTAGTGAGCACTAGTCAAATTTCTAAAGCAATAAAACTTAGATGGAGACATTTACCTCCTACGTGCTGGAACGTCGTGTCAACGTCCTGTCATGGTGTTTACATATTTCACCCGCGACAACCATGCGACAACAAAGCGAAATAATACCTACTTTGTATCCTGCCTGCGCCTGTGCATTACATACAAAACAGTTACTTGCTCGGCTTGCACCGTATCCAGTGGCGATAGTTTTGCTCTATTGTTACTCGAATTAACTTTTAACTTGTTAGAAATATCTTTGTTTCTGTTTTGTCATGATTATGATCAACAAAAAGTAGGTACAGTTTTTAATAAAAAATAATATAAACAAGTGTGTGGAATATTTTTTTCTTTGAATTCTTGGTTCAATGAGCTAAATATAATTTAAAAGAATGTTGTTTTATCATTTGTTGTTGTTGGAATACAAAAATAAGTTTGATTGACATTTGTTTAATTAATTTATTTGTAACTCGCGGCTTCGTCCGCTTGAATAACGATTGTGAATGAGACACTTTTAATGCAATATCGAAATAATTTGTTACTTATTGGTATAGATTTAAGTAAATTATTGGATAAGAACAAATTACCTATGAAGACTTAATGATTATTATTGGATGTTATGATAACAACCAGGACCGATAGCTTAACGTACTCACCGAGGCTCGATGGGGAGACCCACGAGGACTAACTCCCAGACCGCGGCAGATAATTATTTGTAAGACCAATAGAAATATCCACCACGAGCAGAAATCGAACGCTTGTCCAAGGTCCCTTCTATGTCTATACAAAAATTCATCACAATCGGATCAACGGTTTAGGCGTTTAAGCGTCACAAAAAAAAACAAAATATATAAGTTAGTGTAGTGATTCATAATTTGTTATTTATTTTCCACAAGTCTGTTCGTATTAGTTTTGACTTCGTTCTAGGTTGTGTACATTCACCAGACTGCGATTGACGTATGTAGATTTACTTGTAAATGAATATGCATAGTTCCGTGAAATTATAAACGTTATAAACTTTGACGTGATTTGTCGTGACGACTTGATTCATTCTCCTATTTTCTTTAACTAGCCTCTGCCCACGACTTAGTCCACGGTAACCTTTGAATTGGCTCAAGAGGGAAATGATTCATTTTCCATAAGATGCATCTCTACCAAATTTCAATTGAATACGTTGTGTAACATGTTTGGTAATCCTACAGGAACCATATATTTTTCCAGGATAAATAATAAATAAAAAAATAAATAAATATCCTGCCATGTGTCTTAAGTTTCATCCATCCGTTTATGCGTGATTGAGTAACAAACATCCAAACATAATTCCATATCAATACGCCTTGAAGTACCTACGGGTTTTGATAACCCCACGGGAACTTAACTTTTTTTCGGGATAAAAGTATTTAAACAAACATTACCTACATTTAAAGACTACATTTTATTTTATTTTTTTGTCGAAAAAGAAAAAACTACAATAAAAATAAACGATAGTCCCCATGGAAAAGTCAAACACAACAACTTAGTTTAGATGTATTTTAACTTATTTTATTTTTGCCACTAAGTTGGTAAGCAAGCATACTGATGGTAAGCTGTTGTCGTAGCCTATAACTGCTTACATCACTCACGACTTACCAACCTTGAGATATTGGTTCTTAAAACCTTTAGCTACAGCGTCCTTAAAACTGAAATGCAGTAATGCAAAACACTACTGCTTAGCAGTAGAATATCTGATTCTGCGGCGGAGCCTACCTAGCCGGCTTCATGTAAAAAAAGGTGCCACAAACCAGTAATTGTTTCTCAGGACTATACAATATGAAAAAGGAAATATCGCAAGTGTCTAAGGACTATATAGAAGAGTATATTTTATAATAATTTATACGGCCTACTGAAATATTGAAATACCCACAATGCTCTAGAATAAATTCTAATATTAAACATTCACTTGCAATAATCTAGTTATTATGCAAATGATTACATTTTTATGTAGGATTCCTTGAATAATTCGTTACTTTCCTTATTAGATTGCGAGTGCAAACTGGCTTACAGGCGGGTGCATCTAATTGGCATATTCGCGAACCGTGGGAAGGGCCAACGGCGAAATGAAAGCGTCGTGAATGTAGGTACCTTATGAGGAAAACCATTTAATAAAATTATGGCATCTGAATGTGACAATATAAACATTAGAAAAAGTCGCACTAAAGGAAATTATGTGTTGTTTATAAAGGTGAATCGTATATGTAATAAAAGCAACACCTCCAAAAAGTTAAAATATTCAAAGCGAATTATCATCAAATCCTCAAATTAAAATGATCCAAATGAGTGGTCACATTATAGTCCGGATATAGACCGGTTAAAAATATTATTTAGGACCTTTGAAGTAGTCCTATACTTCGGTTGACCCAAGAACTTATGAAGTTGCTTACTTCAGCCAATCAGGCTGGCTTATAGTGGTATATATTATATTTAAATGAATTGCTTAATCGAACTATATAAATAAGAAAGTCACAATTAAATATTTCGTTTCCTTTTACTTCGATTTTTGATTTTTTTTGTATACAATTATTAATAATTGTGAACAATGTAATTGGTATTTATCTATCTTCCTCTTAATTGTAGCTAAACGATGTATGAAATTCTAACGATACCAAATATTGTTTATAAATGTAAATAGGTTGAGTTTGAAAAGATGTTTTTGTATTAAAAAAAATATTAATACCTGGATAACCGAGCTTTGCTTGATATTTTTTTTGGTAAATCAAAATATATACTTCGATACTAATTAGATGCCTTGGTAAAGGACTCCCAATTATAGTTTTTCTCACAAAAGAAGGAACTTGAAAATCTGGACTCAAACCGGGAAAAACACGGATAGAATGGCATTTTCTAAAAATGAGTCCTAGCTAGATCGATTTATCGCCTCCGAAACCCTCAGCATACCAAATTTCATGAAAATCGTTGGAGCTGTTTCTGTGATTCAGATTATATATTTATATGTATACAAGTATTGCTCGTTTAAAGGTATTTGATGATTATTATTATTACATTATTATACTCAAGTATTATTGTAATATATTAATATTACATCTATCATCTATATCTAGTAGGACCGTAATTGCAGTCGATAACCCGATCTATTCTTTTACATGAGTTCGTAATATTGGGGTCAAAGTATTTACATTAACCATTCGGCAATCGAAGCTCATAATAGAGATTTAATCTAATATATTATAGAGTTGTCATTCGCGTTACGCCACAACACGTGCTGGTGAAAGCCGTTAGCCACACCTTGCGATCGGATTTTCTGTTCATTCACATGTTATTTTGTACCTAATTGTAAGTAAATATACAGAAATGTTTTAAAATTTTTAGCCTTTGGTCGTTTTAGCCAATTATAAAAATTAGTACGATATGGTAACCAGTTTCTAAATATCCCAACAATCTAATGCGAGGCATAATTGAGAATATTTTCTCTGTTAGCGACTAATACTAGATTTTAACAGCTTCTTCGTCTTCCTAGTACTATTCCCGGTACTATACGAGTATTTATTACTCTTGTCCGGATTTGAAGCGTTACTAGTTTTTACATATATCGATTGTCCTCCGCAACCCTAAAGGCGAACCAGTAACAATAAGAGCAATTTACTTATCAAGAGTTAACGATTGTTATCAGATGCTGTGACAACAATCGGAACCGACGGCTTGACGTGGTCTCCGAGGCACGGTGGGGAGAGGCCCACACCGAAATAGATATTTGTAAGATTTGCCCGAGCGGCAACCGCAACCGTACTCACAACGCCACTACGGTGACAACTATATTTTAATAGCAAATGAAAACAAAGTAATACAAAAAGACGATAAACGATAAAGTTTCTTATAAAGAAAGAAGAGAACATTCACTTATTTAACCGATTAATTTATAAACAAACCGTAGACTGTGCAAAACATGAAAGTTAAACAAGTCATCGAAAGCTAATAGACGTAACATCGTAGACATGGGCATTGCATTAACAATGGCATACAACGCCTTGATGAAAACTTGATAATTTTTTAACCTATTTTTAAAACCTAAGTAATTTTTCCTTCCTTACGTACGCATTGTGATACATCAATCATTCAGTACTATTCATTGAATCAAAATTTATAGATTCCATTCAAATTATGGAGTTGGATTGAACTTAAGTGACAAAGTAAGTCCCATTGGCCATCGGATATAATATTAAGTATGGAATAAATACCCTCGAGTCGCATGCATGAGGTAAAACCCTCATTAAGTGCAAGTTGCACAGGCAATGAGTCAGACTATTATCAATTAAAATGTTACTAGTGATACGTGTTTCACCTGGAATGATCGACATTCCTTTGATAATCATTTAGATATAACTTATACGATTTATAAACAAAGAAATGCAAAATCAGTGAGGCTATGAATAGGATGTAAAATAACATGACTGCAACATGCTTATGTATTTTACGATAAAGGCAGTGGCGAATTTACTAGCAGGCTGAGTAGGCTTGAACCTAGAACGGCAGATTTTTAGGGCGCCAAATTAGAAGACCGATTTTTTTTCTTTTTGCTACTCCATAGAAATCAAAAATATTTCTTCATGGCGGTTTTCTGATGTTTTGCAGGTACCTGCAACACATTTCTTTTTGACTTTCCCCTCTCACTTATATGAGACCCAGCCGAGGACTGAGACTATCACTCCATGAGAATACTATAACCACTATACGATACCGATTTGTCGGAGATATAGGGTACCAGAAATCAAATAATCACGAATCAATTATTAAAATCTATGAGTCTTTTAATTTAATTGAAAAAATGAAAATAAATTATTATTCTCATAAGTCGCAACAATCAGAAAACATCTGTAAAATGAGCTTTAGAATTAGAGTCCACAAATTGATTCAAATCTCATATTTATGAATGAAATCTAAAATACACATTTCTCATGCATGGTACAAACTGATGTCATAAAATTTTCCTCTTAGCCATCTGATACCGCTGCAAGGTAATTCTTTTTAATATAATATATTGATGTAATTGATATCAATTGCACGTCAAGACTGTTTTATGTTGTTTAATATTTATTTTCTATAAAATTTATTATTTTCTACGGTTAATGAAAATTGCATTGAAATTAGGATTTGATCAGCTATTATAGAGGTGTTATGTACTGTATATGTAGGTTTTTCTGTATAGAAGGCAGGTCCTTAGTTTATAGTAAGTCAATGGCTCCAACATAGGCTTTATATACCGTGAGTCCATAAAGACCATTTTAAAATGGGTTAACGTTTATATTTACTGTGGGACAATTCTCTACGGTCGTTCTTGTTTGTATTTGACGGGTTTTCTTGGAAAAGCGCTTTCACCACAGAGCATCGATGTACAACATTATCTAGTCTTATTTGGTCTTTTGACGTTAATAAAGTAAGCGACTAACGATGGCTACAGATTATGCTAAAGAAATAGATAAGATCTCTATTTCGATAAGTTTTTGTATTATGTTCATGACTTTTACTCCTCAATCGAATTAGAATTTTCGTTCCTATGTATAAATTTTTTAAATTGTACATTTAAAAAAATTAACACTTCAGTATACTTAGATAGATGATTTAAGAATAGGTATGGCAAGACAATGGCAAAAATCTACCAACCATAAATTAAATTATTTCAAATTCAAAACGAAGTTCTTAATTACAGTTGATTTGGCGTTATGGAGTTTTCTAAATTATCACTCGTTGAGAATATTCACACAAAAGGACGAAAGCAATCAACCCAAAAAATAAAGTGCGACAAATTCGCAGATTCTTTTTCCCGTTAAGAGGTCACTGACACGAACGCTTGTCAACTCAGTTTTCACTGAAAATGTAGTACACTTGCTACATTAAATGAGGCCGTGTCCAATTACTATAGAACTTTTACAAAAGGTAAACAAAATATGAAGGTGATAAAGACATTCGTTTGGAACTATTATCATATTTAACACATTTTTAAACATTTCCATTGACGAGAATATGAAACTATAATACATACGAGTATTGGATTTAGAATGTCTTGATTTTTCTTGTCCCATCATAAAGTTTAAGGAAACTTAAAATGGTGAATCGGATTATGTAGGACAAATCCTTTTTTTATAAAACAAGTTAAATAAAACATAATACATACATATAATATACATTCGAGAACAAAGGCTCGTGAACTTAAAACTTTAATCAACATGACATTTGTTTAGGAATGCTGTAAAGATCTTGGCCTTTTTGTACATACTAAACATTATCTCACGGTTTTATTTAAACGGCAAAAATATTAAAATAATGAAGAAGTAATATATAAATAAAAAGATATGGTTTGCCCGATGATTGTATCAACTCTAGAAGGGGCAACAAAACATTCAGAAAAATCTTCTGAAATGTTGTATTATGTACTGTTGGCTCTATTGGCCTTGACAGCGACATCGAGCGGGGTGTACTGTTAATTTATTATTGGCCCTACTGGTCTTAACAACGTCACTAGGCGAAACATGACAGGCTCGTGTAGTCCCAGTGCTTAGACTGTTTTACTTCCAAATATAAAATTTCGGCGTTAAAAATATCAGAAAAGATCGAAAATTATTATAAATATGTATGTAAACATTGTTCAGTGATGTCACAACACATAACGATCGATGACGCGCAACGATGAGCCCGCGCATGCCATCGACAACTATGTAGGTCGCCGTTGACAATATTAGTTATTAAAACGTACATTAATAATAGTATACATATTATTTTACGACTACAGTTGAAAATTATACAGTCTTAAATTATATAAGTTGAATATTAAAGATGATTTATAACTGGTCCATTAGCACAAAGGATATTATTCATGAATAGAATGGTAATATTTTTACGAGATAAAGCAAATATATCACAACATTTTATACATCTGGATGATTTATATGTTGATGATTTTAAAGTGAAATGAATCGAGTACATGTTCAATAATAGAGTAACCAATTAACCTTAAGAGGAAATTTAGCCCCTCTGAAAAACCTTCCTAGGGTTTTGCTTCCACTGTGGTATCTGTGCCGCAACGAACTTCAAAACTATCTAACGCAGAGCCTGTTATGAATAAACTGATGTTAAGAAAATAGCGCTTACTAATAGTAGAGTCATGCTGCTCCCAGCACAAATGGGCCGGCTTCACCAGGGATAGTACTACCTTCTCACAGAAAATCGGCATAAAGTAATAGTACTGCTTACCATCAGGCGGGCCGTATGCTTGTTTGCCAACCGTCATGAAATAAAAAAACAACATTAACTAGTTTAACAAAAATTTTCGACTGTTAACTGTTCATGTTATTGAGTTGCCCTTGCGCAGTCCCAGACTTTAATATTAGTATCGCATTGTAAAAACTGGTAATCTGCCAAATATCGTTCCATTTTATAGCTATAGGTTATTAAGACTAGCTCCATTTTAGGATACAAAGAAAATTATATCGAATACTGGTATTTTATCTTACGTGTCAGACTGGTTTATAGACATCTAGCTAAAAGTATGGATCGCTTATACACTTTCTCTTCTAGCTATTTTCTATAGAAATCAAACACTGTTTTGAAATGCTAATAATGCTTTTTTTATTAAGTTAACGATTTTATTAAGTTAAAGATGTAACAAAACATTTTATATTTCGAAATAAAATAATATATAACCATTGTTAATGTATATAAATTAAAGGAAATAATTATTTTCTTTTGCGAATATTTTATGGCGAAGTATAAAATTTACGATATCTTTATTAGAATTTAAAATAAAAAGTCCATACATACGTAAGCCGATGAATTACAGGTCGTTTGCGGTTAACCGCGGGCGCTGCAAAAAGTTAAAAATATTACCTCCTTTGTGCTCTTGACTCTTGTACTTCAAAGTTTAAGCCCCTATAAAAAAATCAATTTAATTAAGACTAAGTGCATTTTTTGTGCTAAAATTCACAACATATTTTATGACTTTTAGCAGCTGCAAAACCAAATGAAGTTAGCGTGTGACTAACTTCGTTCCTTTCAGGAGCACTACTACCAACGATCAGAGAGTCTTTGATATTTTGCCTTTATGGAACAGCCTGAAAAGTTTAACTAGAACAAGTATCTACAAAGACAGTTCTTCTCGTACTTATAAAAATAATTAATATCGATAAGTAAGTACTTCTATTATTATGATATTGATATTCGTTAGTAGTAACATTCTCAAAAGTGAAACTTTCGGCTTTCCAATGAGTAGCCATTTTGTATTGTCATAAAAACGGTTGGTCATTTAAATGTTATTCTTTTGTAAATATTATTTTTCACTTTCTTAGGATTTCAATGTCATTTTAAGTTGTCATTGATATTGTTGATTTAACGCTATTGTTAAATCCGTGCGTGCAAGTCACGTGCCACTGGAGATTCGGTATATAATAACGGTTTATTTAGCCATATAAAGCTTGTAGCAAATACCGTTACTAGGTTTGTTTACAAGATTTTTATCGTTCTCTTAATTTTAAAATGTAATTTTAGGACTTCATTAGCTCATTAGCTTAACATTAATTTTTTGTTCCCAAAGTTTGCAACATACTTGTTTAGTTCAAACCTCCCTGCCTAATTTATGGATACGATTGTTTTAGATAATACACAACTCTGGTTCTCAAGTCACAGGCTGTCGCCTAGTTTGAGAATCACAGCCTACTCACATTTTATGTATTTCTGTATTAGTACTAAGGGATAATTTAAGAGAAATGTTGTTACGAACTTTGTTAAGCTTAATAAATATTATTCACTCTCTCTTATTCTCCTAATGCTTAGATTGAAGGCGAAGTTCAGTTTTCTTTACTTCTACGTTGGCAAACAAACTTGGGCTCGTCTATTAGAGTAGTTATCGGAGATTATGTGCATAGTAATTCAAGCGGAGTGCCCATGCTTTGATACCTAAGAGGAAGTGAAAGAGTAGGAAAATAAATAAATGCTACACACTCAACGGCTCCCATTACGATTGTCCGCTCTCCTACCGTGGAGCTATTGAGGCTCCACCATTATTCTGGCAATGCTAGATAAGTCTGGTAATAACTAGATGTTGACGTTGAAAATTTTGCTTAACTGTAGAAGGACCAACTCCTTTAACACGTTTAGGCTGTGGTTAGTAATATCAGGCGTGCATTCCATATAAATTTACTGGTGATATATTATATTCATAATATCTACGGTTAAATTAAAATATCTTTACCAAATGTAGTTTTACATTTGCGACATTTTAATATCGGACAGGCTATTCTTATAAAACATACGACAGCCTGTCTTTTGCCTTAACAGTCACGGGTTCGATTCCCGCTCGGGGCAGATGTTTGTTGTAAATATTTGTTTCGGTCTGGGCGTTTACCATTGTGGGTCGAGAGCACGTTAAGCTGTCTGTCTCAGTTGTTGTCCTAACATCTTATAATAATCGTGAACTGTTGATAATTAATTTGCAAATTAAAGCAACAGAGTATTGTTGCTTGCGAAGAGTGAGAGCGCTGGATGCCTAATCCCCCACCCTCTCTGCTCCCTTCCTTTTTTTTTTCCCTCCTATTCCATGGGTTCGTAACGCGCATGTGATACTTCAAGAATCGGAAGCGTTCCTAGGTTGCGATACCGCTTACCACCAGGACGACCGTATGCACGTTTGCCAACCGTCGCGAAATAAAAAACTAATCTGTTCGATTATATCGAAATCCGTTAAAATCAAAGACACTTGACATGACTCATGATATTAAATTGTTTATTCAATAGTACAATAATACCTGTTTGGCTGTTTGCGGTGATTTTATGTCATTGGTTTATACCTACAATGGCATAGAAATGTTTAAAGTACTAATCAATAGGTACTTATAATAACTTGTAGGCTAATTTTCCGTTTGTGCTCTTAGTAATTTTGCAATAGTAATGCATATTTTTTAGGTTGATGATAATAATTATTTTTGTTTATGGACATTTTCTAGATTTCGGTGAAAGGGTTATTGACACTGAAATAATGTTAGGAACATTTCAATAACTTACTTTTGACCAACTCTATATAGCTGGTCCAAGTGTTACTTAAAGCGGGTGATATGAAATATTATTTTAGGTAAAACTTAACTTAGATAAGGCAGGCTGTTATAGATTGTCGTTTAAAATTACACTACACAAGAACTAAATCCTATCTTTTGAGCTTTTATAGGAAGCGAGCTTTGTTGTGGCTTTATAGATACAATATTACATTCCAGGGAGAATTTTGGGATATTTATAGATAATAAAATGTAACCTATCAAAATTTTAAAGTGAATCCATCGACTACTTTTCAAGTTGCGATTTTGAACAAACGAAAATGATTTTTTTATATATTTTTTCAATTCATAAAGATAATAATTAATGGATATCAGTTAAAAATGAGTTATACACTTAAATCTGAATTACTTAATAAATTTAAAGCTACTATAATTACATGCAGCTCACATGTAAAAACCTTTTAACTTTATCAAAGTTGTCGTGTAAAACTACCGTTTTGAGAGATAATAACTTTTCGCATATTTTAGGGAGAACTTTTAGACGGTATAACGTATTTAATCCTTTACTCAATTTCGACTAAATTTAAGATAATTCCTTGTAAAGTAAACACTAAATTACTATTATGTTTTATCGTTACTGACGTAAACGTTGGTAGGTTTTTTATAAATCCCGTATTTCATTATGGTATCTTAGAGATTTTCTTTAATTTTTAACCATCTTGTATTTTTAAGCATCTTGTAGGAGGACGTTTGCGCATTATTCAAATCTCTACCGGCAGTCTCTATATTACTGTTCATGAGATATAGGTCACTGAGAGACGGAAGGACAGCGAAGGCTTAGCGGTATCTCCGTCGGAACCCTAAATCAGGCCATAGGGAAAGAAGCGTATAGATACTAGTAGTTCATATGGACGCAAATAAGCAATACCATGTCAACCCAAAAAATTGGAAAAACTGAGTTATATATGCAGAAGTGTTGGTAAATGGCTGAAGAACATTTTTCTTTAATATTTGTAGGGTTTTAAGCTTTAAAGCTTCTAAAAAAGCCATTTTTAATCATGCAATTTATGTATTATTTTAAACGTTTTGGGTTTTATTATATACGAAATATGCAGTTTGTATGCTTATTGTATGTGAAAGTAAGTAAAATAACTTACATACATCTTGAAATTGCCAAAAACTTGACCAATACAGAAAAAAAACATATAAAGCAAGTTGTTCAAAATTTTCAAACGCGTTTTTCTCGAAATGACATTCGTGTGGGTTGACATGGTATTGCTTATTTGCGTCCATATTACATTATGTGTAACCGTACTGCTCCACCTGCGTGTAAGCGCGCTAATTATCGCGATAATTATGACTTTACACAGATGTGGCCAAGACATAATTGAGATGTGGCATTATTAATGACGTTAAACGATAAAATTAAGAAGGGTGGAGGTTTTTTTTTGAAACATTAAAACATTAAGCGCGCTAATTATAGTGCTTCTGATTATAATATGTGTTATAACCAAAAGCGCTGTTAAATCACTCACTTGAAATAGCACTAGTAATCGTTAATATAGCTACTCGATTAGCGCGCTAATTTTAAGGTGCTATTTTAACTGATTAGGCAAATACTTTCCCAAAAACAGTGATTCGTTGTAGTATATATACCTAAACATTTTTATCATAAATTTATCACTTACGGAAGTGAATATTAACAATGCTGCACTTGAAACTTGGTATTTGTTGCTTCCTGATAACGTTTGAAAAATACGGAGATAGAGAAGAAATATAATGTATTAATTTATTGACGTAATACTGACAAGACGCTGACGAGTCATCGGCAGTGACGTAATGAGCTTGAGAATGTTATTCCAAATATTTCCGGTTCCACTCAAAGCCGCAGCAATAATATTATCTGATTATAAAAAATATATATATAATGTATAAATCATTAACAATATCTTTTGTTTTAAAGTTAATAGGAATTTAATTAAATAAGAATTTCGAAGTTGATAATTAATTTAGTGTGATCTTCTTTCTAGCGTTTTTCCGGTATTTTATCGAACCAGGGTCCTGCATATTACTTTTATCCGAATTTGACCGGTTACTAGTTTTTACACAGAGCGATTGCCATCTGACCTCCACAACCCTAAGGGTGAATAGGATATGAGCAAATTACTTATCAAGAGTTAACGATTATTATCAGATGTTATGTGATAACAACCGGGACTCACAGCTTAACGAGCTCTCCGAGGCACGGTAAGAGGACCCAAGAGGACAAGGAAAAACGCCCAGACCGAAACAGATATTTGTAAGATCAATACAAACATCTGCCCGAGTGGGAATCGAACCCGCAAGCGTCGAGGATAAAGACTCGCTACCAATACGCCACAACGGTGTCGGTTAATTTAATTGCGGTGATAGATAATTTTAATTTATTACCATATTATATTAACGTTTTTAAAATGCACTGGAAGTTATTTTGTAACTAGTTACTTAAATATAAATCATTCGTTTTGCGTTTTGAGTATAGCGTAAATTACAATGATTTTATCATTTTATTGTTAGCTCAAACTACCAAGAGAGTCATTACGCTCATAAAATCATATTGTATCATTTAATTAAATGGTTCCATCTAGTAAATTGGAGTTAGTAATTCTTAGATGATTTTGGTCATTCTTGTCATGGTTGGATGTTTAACTTGAATCTAAGAAATTAAATAGGAATTAAAATTCCTAAGTATTCCTAAAATAATATATATATTTTTTTTATGTTAGAAGTTGGCAAACAAGCATACGGCCCACCTGATGGTAAGTGGCTGCCGCAGCCTATGAGCGCTTGCAGCCCCATTAGTAGGTGCCACTCACGCGTTGCCAACCTCGAGATATTAGTTCTTAAATCTCGTTCGCCCAGTAATTTCACTAGCGTACAATGCCCTTCAAACCGGAACACAGTAGTGCCTAAACACTACTATTTGGCGGCAGAATATTGGACACTGCGGTGGTACCTACCTAGCCGGCCTCTTGCAACAAAGACCTACCACCAGTGTGACTGATTGCACTGGTGGAATAATCTCTGTTGTGACAGAGGTTATCCCAACAGCGGGCGATGGGGTCGTCATATCCCGACGCCTTTTATTAGTGATATATATCAATATCATTTTTTATTCATACTGCCAATGCCAAATATGTATGTCATTTGATTTAATTCAATTATTTGTTTATTGGCTTTATGTAACTAAACAAAGATTCTAATTTCTAAACATGCCTTATAACTGAAAATAATTTTAAATAAATAATAAAGTCTCCACGAGTGAAGCCTTGCTAAAGCTAGTAGTCAATAATTAAGTAATTAGTGCTTAGTTGTAGTGTAAAAACGTTGTTAATTTTAGCAGCTATTTGCGCTGTAATTTTGTGTTAATTAGTATTATTTAAACATTTATATTTTTTATCACTTAGATTTTATTACATACTCACCTTTAGCCGGTGACTATTTCTGCGCTATTTTACCATGTTTAATAGTTTTAGCTACTGCTATTAGCAGCAAATCTGCTATTAGCAGATTTTTGAATGAAATTATTTATAATATGGTTTGTTAGGAAATGTAATCGACGAAGGAATTGATCCCAGTTTTATCAAAAGCGATAACCGGAGATGTCTTTTTGATAATATGATCAAAGTTATCACATCTATTGTTTTACGTATTGTATTTAAGATGGATATTGCGTAAACAATAGCAAACTGGTAAGTTGTCACTGTAGCCTATTTTTACTATAGTGGCCAAATGACTACTCCACCTGATGATAAGTGGCAGTAAGGTTCAAAAGCGTAGGTGGCTAATACAGTTGCAGAAGGCAAACTGCACTAGCCCCTCTCTCCCTGTCTACTCGTAAGTTGTCTCGCCACGCCTCTTTTACTTGTCACTTCGCATTGTTACCTGTAAAAGTGAAAGGAACTAGAGGAGGAAAAGGATGAATTTTCACTCATCCTACAAAGCGGATACTAGTACTACTGCTGCTTAAATTCAGTTTGAATTCTAGAATATAGTAATCCTCGCTCGTTACGACAGAAAGACCCTTGTACCCACTACTTACACTAATTAACAGTCGTGTGACCTCAATTGGGTTCATATCAAATTTTTAACAGTGCTGTCCGGACATTGAATTTGTTAAACTACTCTAAAGGAATTGATAACTCGAGTAAAATGGGATTTCTGCTAAGCTTCGTCTATATACAAAAATAATATTTCTTACTTTATTGCTCAGCCATTACATAGCTATTTCATAAGAATAAAACACCTTATTATTATTCCGAGTTAACACATTTATGGGGTTTTCATGATTTTGCTTATTGATTTATTGAATATGTAGATATGAGCCATATGGCATATTATGATATGTAGGTATGTAAAATTTCAACACATCTAGTTAAAAATAAAATGTGTTTAAATATGAGTTGTACTAATATGATAACATTATCAAATAATTATAATTGTACAAATCATGTCTACGGAAATTTGTAGTACGGTTGCTAATTATTTCATATATATTTTTTTCTTAACAGCTCTCCGAAGAGGTGCAGAGGAAACAGAGCGAGTACCAGAAATGTCTCGAGTCCTACAAACAGATGAGGGCGAAGTTTGAAGAAAACTATCTAAAGTGTGAGTTACAATTTATTTATTGACGACGTTGTGGCGCAGCGGTAGCGAACCTGCCTTAAACGCCACAGGTCGCGGGTTCGATTCCCGCTCGGAGCATAATATGTTTGTATTGTCCATGCAAGCATATTTTCCGGTCTGGGTGTATTTGTCCTTGTCATTGTGAATGTTTCCGGACCCCGAAACAGGATATTACTATCCTAATGGGGGCCGTTGAGTGTGCAGCGTTTATTTATTTATTTATTATTATTTATTTTGTTACGGCCAAGACACACGGAAATCTTTAAAAAAATCACTTGATAACTGAGGCATGAAAAGATATGCTAGGATATAAGGTGATGGGTGCTGTGCAGACCTTTTTCGCTTTTGTTAGATAGTAGCGTGTAATAATAATTATGTCCTGACATACGGTGTCCAAGCGTTCATCGATCGTTCGTTGAATTTCGCTCCGCAGGATACAGAGACGGATGTTGGATATTTCTTGAAGTTTCTTTGAAAGATCGTTTTAGAAATGTCACAGTCCGTCAGAAATTGGAAGTTACCAACATAGTACAGAGGATAAGCTGGCCTTGTGGCCATGTCCTCAGGCTGGGTGGGTCGATATTATCGAGGCCGGCGATTGGTTGGATGATACGAGTCGAAAATCGGTGCTCGGACTCTCCGGATTGCTTTTTGAGAGCCCAACATCCAGCATTAGACTAACTCGGGCTAATTAAACTAGGATGACGATGATATAATTCGAAATTAGGGTGTCAATCGGCTAATGCAACCTTGTTGTATTAACATAACGCTATTAATGTAATATAGATGATCACAAATTACAAGTTTTTTACATAACATTTAATTATTCAGGTCACTAAACGGGTATTAATTATGTGAATAATTAAATTTTTCATGTAATATATCGCTTAAAATTCTGTTGTAACGCTTGGACATAATATGAATTTGGTTGTAATGAAAGTTTCATTAGTCATATTGATTGATTTGTTTCTCTTTATGCATTAGTCTACTCGTATTTCATTGCCATTGAACATGCGCTGTAAACAAACAATACATTACACCCACACACCCACACAGTCACACATTCACACCGGTTATCGCCCAATTGTTAATTAAACACCAACAGCCGACGCAGTGCGAAAGCGTTTTGGTTAGTAAGCGAAAACGTTTACGTCTTCACTAAACGCAGTATTCTCTGTTCACTTGTGATATCAAACGCAGATCAGCCATTACCGGCGCCAGTGTAACGTAATTTCGCAAACGTAGACCTATTAATCAAGTACACATGCATACTCAAGTAGCTACAGTAAAACTCCGATCATCAGCGAGCGGATCGAAAGCGGTGCGGATTATTCGCTAAAAATGTCCTTAATTACAAATTTTCAAAATAAACAATAGTTTTTAAATATAACACTCAGTAAACCAAAAACTTTTTCGAAATATCACACATAAATTTCAACCTAAACATTTGTGAAGACGATAGTAAAAAGTTATATTAGGTAAGTATGTTTTTAAACACATAGTTTTTATGTTGAAATATAATTTTATTGTTTTCACCACATTTTAATAGTTTTTTCTTAAATTCACGGTGCGATAATCAGGGCTTTACTGTATGTACATCGTGTACACATGTACTAAGGTTATTTTAAGCATATCCAATTCTATATACACATCGAGTAGGTGGTACTTAAAAGCATTCATACAAATTGCGTGCGTGCAGTTTATCATTAATGATTTCGATGTCAATGCACTCAGATGCCGTTCACATGCATGTCCTATCCAGTAAAACGGTTTTGAAATCCAAATGCAATCCATAATATATACCAATGAATTAATTTCATTCATGCCGTCGATACGTGCAAAACAATTAAATGAGTGTATGAGTAATCTTAACAATACTGCTTGGTGTAAATGTCACGTGCCAAAATGATAGGAATCTATCAAAATTAAGAGTTGTAGTTTTCATGTCACTTCATGTGACTAAGTAATTATTTGGCAAGCAAGCGTAAAGCCTACCTAATGATAAGCGGTTGTCGTAGCCCATGAGCACTTACAACCTCATTATTTGTAAATGTTACTCACGCGTTGCCAACCTCGAGATATTGGTTTTTAAATCTCATCTGCCTCGTAATTTCAAAAAACAAAAATAGACTACTGTTTGTGGTAGAATATCTGACACTGCAGTGCTCCACTCGGCCACCTGTTGACCAAGCGGTAATACCCACTAAAACTCAGCGGAACCCTCATCGCCATAGAGGGACGTTATGAGGTCGCTTGCGCAAAACACCATGAGGCTTCACGATTTTCATGATTATTACTGATTTCAATATTCGATATCTGAATTCAACAGCACAATAAAAATTTGTTGTGCACTACGCTGAGCCTTCGATAGCACCTACAATCTAAAATATTATTTCGCTGGTAGTTCGTTTTATAGGACACTGTTAGTAGTAGTTCTTAAAAACGGACATTTAAGATTTATGAATCAATTAAGCGTAGACAGTATTTGATATTAATTAAAGTTTCATATTAATCTCTATTTTCTTTCTAGGCCCAACAAGTAGGGGTGGCCGTAAATTAGATGAGACGCGGGACAAGTACAGCAAGGCTTGTAGAAGATTGCACAGAGCTCACAATGAGTATGTGCTCTTGTTGGCTGAAGCGACGGAGTGTGAACGCGCGCTGCGCACAGCTGCTTTACCGACACTATTGGACCAGCAGAGAAGACAGGGAGAGGCGACAGCTTCTTCATGGTAAGTAATAAAAAGTTGCAAATTTCTCAACATCTGTAAAGGAAAATGAAAGTTCAAAGAAATAGGGAAGTTATGTATTTCGTCTTGATAAGTATACCCATACAGAATAAATTTTATTTACCCCCAATATTACAAAATACAAGTTACAATTCAAAACTAAGTTCTAACTATACAAGTCCACGGGTAAACATGGCAAGATTACTGGCAACATTTCCCTCTGAATCGCAATCCCGATGGCCTAAAGCCGGAAAATCAACCAGACCTCCTGTCTCCTGTGGAGATGATGATACAGGTTGTAAGATCTTTTAAAAATTACTTAAAACTAACGCTCCATGGCCAAATTGCTTGTGTGTTTTGTGCATCCGTTTGTTCCTAAACAGGAACAACTTATTGAACTCCTAAAAAGTAAATCCTGAATGCATAATATTCATATACATTAATAATAAAATATATCAGTGTGCAGTAAGGCGGAAATAATAAATATCAATATCAAGTATCATAGCAAGTTCCAAGTACGATTAATGTTCAATAACGTATATATCATTTATGATATATTGTGTATCATTACAAATATAAACGTTCTAATCTTTCGCTTATGTAGCTGTTAGTCCATTGAACGGTATCATTTAGGGTTGCGTTTGTCAGAGGACGCAATTCTATTTTTTTGGTATCAAGGGGGTGTGGGTTAATCGCTAACTTGAAAAATGCTCCAAATTTTTTTCAAGCTCTAACGGGCAAATTATTAGTCGCACAGAAAATAAAAACATTTCTTTTGCCTCCATGTGAAAACCGTTTGCACTCTTTTTTCAAGATTGCAGCAAACGGGGAAAGATTGCAATCCACTGTAATCCCCCTTTGATTTGATAATTTCGCGTCACTGTAATCCCCCTTTGATATCTAAAAATAAATAAATTTAAGTATGTTATTTTATATGTAAAAATGTATTTTGTAGGAAAGGAATTTTGTTGGATGTTGTGCAGAGGTCAGACTTCAGCACGGAAAAATTTAGAGAGATACAAAATAAGATTGAGTCAACCGTACAGAACCTGAGGCCGCAAGAGGAATACAAAGAATTCATAGAAAAGTATAGGTAAGATATATACTATGTAATACTGAAGGTTGCTAGTAAATTGAAGCTACAGTTCCATTTATTTTTTTGCTAAAAACAGACAACTGGCAGTTAATAGTTACTATAACCTAAGTTGACTATGGCAACATCAAAGGCGTTTCCTTGGGTAGCTATTTGAAATGAGAGGAAAAAAGGAGGAAAAGAAAGAGACAGAGAGGTACCCACCCTCTAGAGCTCAGGGTATCGATCACACCGTAAAAGTACAGATACTGCTACTTGATGTCGATATTATGTATACGGGTAGTATTTTTACGGCCGTGTGTGACTAATACTACTGATTCTTTATCTGTGATAACAATAACATTTTGAATATAATATTGTAAAGTTAACACGTTAACTGTCCGGTATAACCTGTGTTACACGATGGCTACACGGCACTTATTTGTGTCTTCTGGAAACTCATGTGTCTACTGTCAAGTCTGCGAATATATTTAA
This sequence comes from Hestina assimilis, assembly GCA_023373885.1. NCBI lineage: Eukaryota > Metazoa > Arthropoda > Insecta > Lepidoptera > Nymphalidae > Hestina > Hestina assimilis. Next base: position 3,510,491 of record CM041750.1, on the reverse strand, counting down.
TACCATGAAGAGAAACATAATGCATTTAAATGTATAGTAATCTACATAGTTATTTAGAATGCGCATAATTGGCGAAAAAAATATAAATCATTTGCTTAAATATAGTCAAAATTTCAGGTCACCACCCTCAACACCTGTTTCCTTCAACTTTGACGAGAGTTTAGTAGACGATACAAGTGGGAAGCTACTACCAAACCAGTTGACAGTTGACAATTTAACAGTGGAATGGCTCAAGGAGAAGTTGACAGAGCTGGAGTCAATGCTACAGGACAATAGAGAGAAGCAGACGGCGCTGCAGGGACCCGAGATTATTGGGAATGGTGTTTGTAAAAATAACAATAGTGGAATGACGAATGGTGTTAATGGAATCGATAGGTAAGTTAGTTAACAGTTTTATTTTATTTCTAATAAATATAACAAGGAAAATTTTGAATCAGCGTATCCATTTTACTACTACAAAATTACTATAAATGTAGCATATTTAGTATGCCACTAAAAAGTTGCGAACTCAGCTTAAAGCTGCTTTTCAGTTATTAGCATAATTATAAAAAGTATTAATTATCGTATATAGTATTAATCTTTACAATATAACTTTATATATATTTACCAACTAGTTGTGCCTCGTGAATTTACCGACGTGGATCCCGTTTTCGGTGATATATAAGTATATATAGATAAAAAGTATCTTGTGTTAGTAGTTAGTAGATTGTGGACTGACTATATGTAAAAATGCACAAAGTTATACACAATCTGGCTAACGATTTAGTTATAATACGTTAATATGCATATAAACTAAGTAATTTGTAGATTATCGGATTAGATTGGGACGATATGAGTTAAATTTAAACTTTAAGTGCACTGCAACTACTCCGGCGAGACATGTAGATTATCGTCAGAATCGCACCTGCTACGCATTATAAGTCGGCCTTTCCGCCTTTGAACTATGGAGGCTAAGCATACATCTTTTGTAGGCACTCGCCGCCTCCCATTCCGGTGACGACGTCGGAGCCCATCAAGTTACTGGAGCTGCGCGTGTCGGAGCGCAAGTGCGCCAAGCAGGCGGAGATGATCCGCTCCGCTCTCGCCGAGCTCGGCTGCGAGGAGGCGCCCAGCGGCTGTCCCGACCTGTCCGCCGAGACCGTGGGCGTGGACAGCTTGGACGGCAGCTCGCCCGACCACCAGGTACATGACCAGATACAGATTTTATGATAAATTTGCGTATCGTTAAATAAGAACAGAAGGTCGAAAAACGCTCTATTTTTTTACTTTAGGTGAGTCGTTACATTTTGTCCTATTATACAAAAATAAGGCAAACTGTTAAATTAGTAATTTATTCATTGATTTATCTTGCTTATAATTATAATATATTTTATATTGGTATATATTTTATTCATTAAAATATTATGAAAATTTCTTCTTAAAAAAACTTATGCCACGTTTCACAGCCTTAAAAGTTTAAGAGGCTATAGTCTAACTGAAACCTTAACCTTAATTTTATTGTGGTTAACTGTATAGAGTATTTAAAAAGAGATAGCGATCGCATTTATTGGTTCTGTGAATATAAACTCTAAGTAATGTATGAATATATTAGATATAATTTTTATTAAATTATATCGTTAAAACCAGAAATTGACTCATCAGGACCGATCGTCTCTCGGGTCGAAAGCGTCAATGGACACATTGCGATTACATCTACACTCTATCATACCGCCAAAGCCGTTCTTCAGACTATTCACGCGTCCATTCAGACGTAAATCGGTACCGTCCAGTCCCGCATTACCGCCCAAGACCTACAGAAGCAGCAGCGAAGGACCATCGGATTCGGTAAAACTAATGTGGACTCTTCGAAAGCAACGTGTGATTTTGAAAAGACGTTTCCGCAAGCGCTTGGATGTCTATGTGCAATGTAGAGTTCAAAACGAAGTGTTTAGGAAACGAAGAAAAATTCGTTGTAAATGCGCTAATCGTGTGGTGAGTGTAACTAACAAGATGCACGCATGGATATCCCAATGCATGAAGAAAAGTTCTGAAAAAATCTTCGAATCTTTTCATACGTTGTCCGTTTATATATAGACACCGCAAACGATCGCACCGCGCGAACTTCGCACCGGAATACGCTTTCATATAAATATTAAAATAGCATCAGTTCACTCTAAAACACAATTTCAAAATCAAGGTGACGCCGCATGAGACGTTCCAGAAATGTTACGCTGTTTACCCGACGTCCGCGTCGCTCGGAGGTTTACGTCGATTTCATTTAGTTACTGTCATATTTCCGCTATAAAATTGAATTTAAATCATGTAACGATTCGGTTTTTTAAACGTGGTCTAACGAATAATGGATCCGTTCGCGATGTATATAACGAATGCGGACTTGTTGCCGCCTGTAGCGTTTCCTCGAAGGAAGAAGAGGTTAAAACAACTTCAGCTGGAACTTGATGGAGACGTATGTTTTGCTTGGTTTTTTAAATTGGTGTGAAATTGTTGCTTTAGAGGTTACATCTAATGAGTGGTCTGTGCATGTTTATTACAACACTAATTAGAAATAGCGTGTGGTTGTGTCTTATTAAACCAGTTTTATGGTTGTACAATATATACGAATTTCCATTTCCGATTTAATTGATACGTATCGAAAGTTTTGTAATTCTAATAGTAAAGACAAAATCGATTACTATGCCCTTAAAATAAGAACTTTTCAAGATTATGAATCAACATTAAAATTATTATTAACCTATAAAAATGTTCCCAAATAGCATTAGAGTTCCGCTATAAAAAAAAACGTTAGATAATTAAAACGTGCCGGAAATTATATCATAGCTAATTAATCGAATGTTATCTGAATACATATTATAATGTGTGAATGTCATTCGAATCCACATTATATAAAAAATCGCATAAATTAACAGTAAATATTCACTGGAAACGTAATTATAATCCCACAGTGCACTAGCCTACGCACCTGATAATGTGTCATACTACATAAATGTAACATAATGTCATCTCTTTCTTATTAATGTTAACAGGTTAGTGTGAGTGAGACGGAGCGGTCATTAGTGGACCAAGAATGGTTCCATGGTGTGCTTCCTAGAGAGGAAGTGGTGCGCTTGTTGAGAGCTGATGGGGATTACTTGGTGCGAGAAACGACTAGGAATCACGCGAGGCAGTTAGTTCTGTCTGTATGTTGGGGTCAGCATAAGCATTTTATTGTACAAACTACGCCAGAGGTGAGAAAAAGTTAAATTCGTAAAAACAATTTCTTTAATCGAATTTTTATTGTTAACCCATTGGTTTTGGAACGAAGTCCCTTAATGTGGCCTACGAGTAGTGCAATTTAGCAGAAATCGTCATGTAACGAAATGCCGTAGACTGAGTGTGTGCGTGTGAGCAAGTGAGTGCGCAGCCGGGTGCGTAACTCTCTCTCTCTCTGTCCCTGTCTCTTTTTATCATACAACCTATTGCAATATACAGATTTCATTTCGAATTACATTCGGAGTTGAAGAAAAAACGTAAAGAACTTCGTTCCTAAAACCCTGACGGTTCGACCGCACCTTTTTTATACTCAATTATCACTGCATCGTGGACAATATTTTCCAGGGCCATTACCGATTTGAAGGTGCAGCGTTCCCTTCGGTCGCAGAGCTGATAGCATGGCAGAGGGCGAGTGGGGTACCCGTCACTGCGAGGTCAGGGGCGTTATTACGACGAGCAGTACCCAGAGAGACTTGGGAGCTTAACAATGACCATGTGCAGTTGTTGGATAAGATTGGACGGGTAAGTGTCGGTTACATGAATGTCATCTGCAACTCTAATTAACTATTCATAAATATGTATCGGCAAATATCACTTATTAGTTAATATTTTAGAAATCCCATTATTATTTTTTTAATGAAACGTTGCACACTCAACGGCCCCCATTAGGATAGTAATATCCTGTGTCGGGGTCCGGAAACATTCACAATGACAAGGACAAATACACCCAGACCGGAAAATACGCTTGCATGGTCAACACAAACATATTATGCTCCGAGCGGGAATCGAACCCGCGATCTGTGGCGTTTAAGGCAGGTTCGCTACCGCTGTGCCACAACGTCGTCATGAGGCGTATAAATAATTTAATACCTATATTCTTTAATTCAAATCAGTCGATATAATGCGGCATAAGGAAAAATAGGTAAATAATCTTACTATTAACATACCAAGTTAAAAATTTATCACTGACGACGTTGTGGCGGAGTGGTAGCGTACCTGCCTCAAGCGCCACAGGTTGCGGGTTCGATTCTTTGGTGCAGATGTTTGTATTTACCATACAGGCATCCGATCTGGATATGTTTGTTATTGTCATTGTGTATGTTTCCAGAATCCCGCAAATAAGTATCCTAATGGGGGCCGTTGAGTTTGTAGCGTTTACTTTCTTACTCTAGAACTGGTATATTTCAATTTATTAAAAAACGGTTCTACTTAATTATATGGAATATAAATAAACAAAATTAATCTGTTAATTTCCAGGGCAATTTCGGTGATGTCTACAAAGCCCGGCTGAAGACCACTGGACAGGAGGTGGCGGTGAAGACCTGCCGCGTGGCGCTGCCCGAGGACCAGAAGCGCACGTTCCTGCAGGAGGGCCGCATCCTCAAGCAGTACCAGCACCCCAACATCGTGCGCCTCATCGGCATCGCCGTGCAGAAGCAACCCATTATGATTGTCATGGAGCTCGTTGGTGGTGAGGCATTTTAATTTTTTTTTAAAGAATGTTAACAATGCTTTTCAAGGCATTAGTAATAATCCTATAAGTGGGATATATAATGTATAATCTATTTTCAAACTTTTTGTATATAAAATAAGATAAATATATTTTATATTGTTGGCTTCCTATTTAAATAAATATATACTCCTATTGCCCCTCCAAATAAGCTCGAAGCTTGCTCTAGGAGTGGGTACGACAATAGCCCAAGAGGGTCAGGATCGAGCCCGCGTCTGTCGCTTTAACGGAGCGTTAGGTTGAGATATTAAGGCTTAAACTTAAGTACTTCCAAACGAACCTCAACGATAGCGTAAGCGCAAGCGCTGTGTCTACGTCCTTAGCGTTTGCTAGTTTTACAATTTAAAAATCTACATGGGAATTATCTGTGTAGCCAAAATCTACTAACAAACTAATGCCTTAAACTGACGATCATCGTCGCTAAAAACTACCATTGAGACTAGAGGAAGGAATATATAATTATTTCTAAAATACTAATTAAATTTCACAACTGCGTCTTATGCACATTTCGGTCATTTATTACGATATTTTATTGAACTAGTTTTATCAAAACATTACTAAAAGTCGTGATCGACGAATGTCACCCACAATAAAGACGTCTTTACAAACAATAATTTAAGATCGAAATAATATTATAATGCTACTGTATCAGTTACATCGTTTTTTTTATGTTAGGTATTAAGTTCGCAAACAATCATACGGCCCACCTGATGGTAAGCGGTTTCCTTTGTCTATGAGCGCTTGCAACACCATTTGTAGGTGTCAATATCGCGATGCCAACCTCGAGATATTGGTTCTTAAATCTACTTTGCCCAGTAATTTCACTAGCTACACTTCCCTTCCAACTGAAACACAGTAATGCCAAAGACACTAATTCTTTGCGGTAGAATATTTGACACTCCGGTGGTACCTACCTACTTGGCATCTTGCAACAAAAGGCCTACCAACAGTGTGTCTGATTGCACTGGTGGAATAGTCTCCGCTGTTACAGAGATTATCCCAACAGTGGGCGATGGGGTCGTCACTTGCCGATGCGACGCCGCGCCGTTAAACAAGATCGTTGAATTCATGTTTAATATTATCTAATATTTTTAAGGCGGTTCCCTTCTCACCTTCCTACGGACAAGATCATCGACCCTCAGTGCACGGACCCTACTAGCCATGTGTAGAGACGCAGCGGCGGGCATGAGGTACTTGGAGTCGAAGAACTGTATTCATCGGGACCTCGCGGCGAGGAACTGTCTCGTCGGTGACGACAATATCGTGAAGATATCTGACTTCGGCATGTCTAGGGAGGAAGAGGAGTACATAGTTTCTGGCGGAATGAAGCAAATACCTATTAAGTGGACGGCCCCAGAGGCTCTGAATTTCGGTGAGTAAAAACTTAATAGTGATTGCATTATTAAGTCTTGGCCTAAATCAGCTATCATATTTATACTGCTACAACTTCCGGATTAAGTTTGAGCTCCCCTCAGTGCTGTATCACTGGCATTAGTCAGTGTGACCAACAGCAAAAAAAAAATTATTATTAACTAGACCTTCTTATTAGTTATTTATTTTACCATAATATTGGATAATCTCAACTTTGTTATCCTATATTTTATAATTTTGCAATTTATATATCTTCAGGTAAATACACGTCTCTGTGCGACGTGTGGAGTTACGGGATTCTGATGTGGGAGATATTCTCGAAGGGCGACACACCGTACGCCGGCATGAGTAATTCCAGAGCGCGCGAGAAGATTGATAATGGTATGATTTGAAAATTTTTAAGTATTATTTGTTTGTTATAAATGCTACTTAAACAAAATAATAGGTACCGCAAGTAATAGGTTGCCACAGAGTATACATTATACTAAAAATATTTGTCTATGCCATGACTAAAATATAACAGAGGGTTAACATTATCATTAACTTTTATTGCGATTCAAATGACGATCAAGTCAATCCAATTCAATTCTGAGCAGTAAATCGGTTCAGATTTTATATGAGTATGATGTATAAATATATATGTCATGGTACGAAATAGCGATGTAGGTCGTCATTTTAATCGCACTATGAGTTAATGGTAAGCCCCAACTTTGTACCAAATACATTCTATAAGTCACTATCAAGTTATCGCAGTCACACTGATGGTAGCCGTTAAAGGTTGCAAAAACGCATCGTTTTATGTTTGCAAATATTTCATCTTATTTGGGTATCTTTATATATATATATTCTAATGCAGTAAAGAAGATGCCGAGGTTAATTTTCAAAGTAACGTTTTATGAGATCTACAAAAGGGTAGGGCAGGTGACACCATTAGTGGCTCTAGCCCATTTAGCGCTCCTGTGCAATCATTACTTTAGTGGTGTCTAGTAAGCGCGCGTTCAAAATAGAATAGATACAAATCTTGTTTATGTTATGTTATATAAATGACCGATACAACTCTATACTCTTTTTACGTGGGGTTGGGTTATAGCGCCACCGCTGAGCCCGTGTCGAAGCACAGGGTGTGCTTCATAGGTAATGCTGCCTCTGAGTGACAAACTTGGTGGGACTTTGGGTCTCTTGCGCTTCCACTCGAGATTCTATCAGAAATTAGTAACTCTTTAATCGATAAGCACGTATTATTACTTAAAGAAAAGTGTATAAGTACTTGCTCAGGTTTAATATAATTGTATTTATTGTACGTAATTAGGATACCGCATGCCCGCGCCGGACGGCTGCGCGGAGGACGTGTACGCGCTCATGCTGCGCTGCTGGGAGTACGAACCCGACAAGCGACCGCACTTCCACCAGATCTACACCATCATAGACAACATCTACAACAGATAACACACACACACACACAATGAACAGGGCCGGATTATCCATTAGGAGTTTTAGGCAACTGCCTAGGAGCCCTAGGCCTACGCCTAGGCGCGCCACTAGTTTTCTTTAATGATGTTTCAAGTGTTAACTAAATATCAACAATGTAACAAACTCTCAAAAACATGTTATTGCCTTATATCATTTATATAATTCTTATATCATTAATATAATTCTTAGATCATTTATATAATTTCATATTATATTTAGTTTAGTAAAAACAGCATAATTATGAACCAAATTACGTTATAAATTATACTTCACGAAGTTAGGAAAAGGGTAAAGGGGTCTCGAGACCTGCATTGCCTAGGGCCCCAACATGGCTTATCCGCTCCTGACTCTACACGTCTTGTGCAACCGTAGTACCGTTGTATATGTATAAAACAAATATTCCTTTTTTAAATCTTATTATATTCTAAGGTGTTGCCACATTATTATACCTGTGTTTGAATGAAGTTCTGTCGATTAACTGTTTACATTTTTATACCTTTACGAATATACAAAATTTAAAAAAAAAATCGTTGATTTAATTTCTCTTCAGAAATTAAATAATGTCATTTGTTAACAATTTTTAACGATCATGTTTATTGTAAATATTTATTTTTTCACCCTATTACACAAAAACTTAAAACATGTCAGTATTGTTTTAATGGTTAAGATTGTAAATTCTATAGAAATAACATTAAAATAATGAAATTCAAACCAATATTAACTTTAAAAATATAAAACTGATGTGTCTATACCTATATCAATTAAATTTGTTTGCCTCCAGTTTTTTTATATAATTACTGTCGTTTTCAGCTGTTTTACTTTAAAGAATTTAACAAAATATTTAGAATTAATTGTAAAACAATAAACTTAATGAAATTTCATACAAGCGTTCTTGTGTCGAATTTAAAGATATTAGAAAATTTTATTATAATTTTTTAGTTCTGTGGTTGAGTGATACTTTTGAGAATTTGGGACTAACAGCACTAGTCGAATGAATTTACTCGTTGGTTATTTGAATAAAATGTCATTGTTTGAAATAAATTGGAATAAGGTGCTTTAGGACTTTTACAATTAATACTTCTGTTTCAGTATTTAGATAAATGCTGTATTTTGTTTTTGGAACTTGTATTACTTTTCTTCCTCCATGATAACTACAAATAATAAATTAGGTCTCTGCTAAGTACAATTTGGCGGTTATTTTGCTAGAGTGCATAATCTCAGACTACTATAAAAAGTTTTTATAATAGTCTTGAGTAAATATTATATAATTATAAGTAATTATTACTTATTATTTTATAAATGTCTATTGGTATACAATTTGCTGAAAAAATCATATTTTTTTAAGCTCACGGCTTAATGTATTGTGAAAATATTTAAAAGTAAAAATTTTGCTTTAAATGTTACGTATATTTTTATATGATGTGTGAATTATATTTTAGGAGAAAATGTATAATGTGATAAACACTGTGCTTCCAATTACATTTATAATATTTTCTTGCCTAGTTGTATGTTTTCTAAGTATCGTATGTATGTAACTCAAGTGAGACAATAATTATTATTAGCTACCGAGTGATTAGAATTTCTAATAAATATACAAGATTATTGTAAATATATTCATGATATTAATAAAAGTGCCACGTACATTTGGAATTTGTTATTTTTATTTCACCCTACGTTAATTTTAAACTACCACTATTTAATTTCATCAATGACTTTAATTACCTACGCCAGAGACTTTAAAAAAAGTTATTTACCACCGGAGTGTCAGATATTCTACTACATGTAGTGTTTTGCATTACTGTTTCGTTTGAAGGAAACTAGTAAATTACTGGGCAAAGATTTATTAACCAATTTCTCGAGATTGATAGCACTGTCAGTTGTGTTAAACTTACATACGTGGGTGTTAACCTATAAACGATGGTGATGCAAGCTCTCACAGGCTAGGAAAAATATTTACCATAATGTGGGTCGTATGCTTTCTTGATAACTTATTCACACAAAGTTGCACAAGAATTCATAGAAGAATATTATAGTAATACTTAATGAAATAAGTTTTCTCCTACTACCTACTTTTCTCTTAACTGCGAATAGACATGTCTTAGACTGAATATCTTCCAAAATATTATGCAGGTTTCGTCATGACGTTTTCGTGCAAGATAAATTCGAAACCAACATGCATGACCAGACCTTAACTCGCTACTGTGAAACACCGTTTTTTATCCATTACAATTTCTTTTTGTAAAAAGTATCACTAAAATAAAAAGGGTAAAAAAAAACCATTTGTATAAATAAAATATTATATTACAAAAGTTACAAATATAATTTTATAAGTTCGTCGCTGACAGCAGACGGTGTGAGTATACCCAAGTCTGTAAACAGTAGGGTTATATACGCGGGAGGCGTGTAATCTACTAAAGGATGTTGTTTCGAAAGATCGCCAGTACTAATCGCACTTGATAAGTATTTGAATTCATTCGGCACGTCTCGTTGGTTCAGTGGGTATATCCTTGAGAATTTGAAACTTTCCGTCAGTACGTATACAGGTTTCTTTAGTTCCAACGCTGACATTGCTAAACTGTATGTACCGATCTGTAAAAAACGACAAAATATATTAAGGCCAGCGTATATATACTACGACTTGATTCTGCTCATGACTTCGATCGCTTTAAATTTGGAGTAACATAGTCCTTATTATTAATAAAAAGTTTGATACCTTTTACAATTAAAAAAACTTAAGGAAATGTTCAAACACGTGTTTATTTATTCATACAAAATTTAAAGCCCTTTTTCATCCCTTTTATGCTACGCGAAATGAAGCACGAGTGTAAGAAAACGACCGTGTAAGCTCGAAAACTAGGGCTGTACAATTAAGCCGGCCAAGCCGGCTAAAAAAGTTAGCTAAATTAGCTAGCTAGCAGGTGAGGCTAGCTAATTTAGCCAGCTAGCTCGATTAGCTTAGCTAACTAGCCGGCTTAGCCGGCTAACCAAGCTTAGCTTAGCCAATAGGCTAACGGCTAAACAGCTCAACGGCTAATTTTTATATTTTGGTTAATTTAAAACCCAAAAATTCCAAAACCCTAGAAACCGCTCTAAATTTCTATACATATTGTTATAATACTATACGTAATTAGTCACCTTATTAATAATTCCACCGCTCTCGGTGACCCCCTCAGCGCCCAACATCACTATGTCCATCTGCTCCATTATATACCCAACAGACGCGTCCAGAATGAGCGTAGCTTCGATACCCGCTGCTACCAGCTCTTTATGCATTCGAACTCTGTATAAATCAGTTACTCGGTTGACTACATCTTATTTAACAAGCGACTTTAACAAAATAAAAATAAACACACTCAACGGTCTGTGTCGGATGTCCAGAAATATACACAATAACAAGGACAAACACACCCAGACCGGAAAACGTGGCTGTATGGTCAATACAAACATCTGCTCCGAGCGGGAATCGAACTTAAAAATAAAGAGAATTTTTAATGCTTCTGAATGTTTATTATGAACTAGCTATGCCCACTGCTCCGATCGCTTGAAGATATCAATTTTTTTACTACGTAGACCCTGTAAACTTCTGTACTATCGACTTGATTTTTCATACAGACAAAATGGCTTGTTGGACAGACTCATTGGTGCCCCTTCTGTAATTCAACATCAACGCAACGGAACGAAGTTAGCCACACACTAGCTTTATTCGATATTCGACGTTATATCTGTATGGCTGGTCAATACAATATATTAAAGTAAGGCTGTGTTATGATATTAATTATGAATATACACGAGTCCATTTGACTTTCTATAAATATTCTTGAGTTTAAAAAAAAAAAAACTTGGAAGACCCTAAAGGTAAGAACTGTTTTTGACGGCCATAACCCTCAGTCATCGTATCATACAAAGAAGAAGAAGCCTCTAGCGGAATCGTAGTACTTTTTCTAAAACAAAAGTAGTTTAAATTACTCATTATAATAGCTTTCTGCCAGCGACAATTCTGTAAAAACCGGTTCAACCATTCCTAAATATTCCTAACAAATATATTATAAATTGTTTTTTTTTATACAGTACTTTGTAACAATGTGGAAGGAGACGCAGTAAAGAATAAGAAAACATTTGATTTTCTCACCCGCTGTTATCAGGACTTGACATAGTGACAAAAACTTGAAATCTCTTATTGGCCTTGGCGGCCTCCAACATCGCTTGGAGCACAACTCTTGATCTTGAATGTGTGAGAATTTTCTGAAAAATACAAAAAATATTAATTATTATATTAGGTATTTGTAAAAAGCTAAAAGATAAACAGTTTTCTTATAAGCAATAACATTATTGTGGTATTTTTGCTTGGCACTTATCCATTTTTCCCATGTCGGGTTTTTCAGATAGAGCTATTGTATTGCAGCAATAAATATGCTAAAAAAACTAGGTATGATAAAAAAAAGTACAATTTTTCAAAAAAAGGCAGTTTGTCTTTAGATTGTTATTATTTGTCACGAATAAAACATTGTCCTTTTACTTTTATTTTATTGGAGCGTTAAGTTAGGGTTCTAAATCTTTCGAGTTTTAATGTCACATAGTGCCACTAGACTAACAGGCGGCCAAGTCACACTACCACTTCCTAGTGTACTTGACGAGTACACTACGGACAGTGGTGTTCGTAAAATCATTTCTCAGCCAAAATGAAAAAAAAAAATCAAATAATGAAATGAAAATAAATGAACATAATTTTTTTTTGTCATAATGTGTTTTGGGGTTAATTTTCTTAGCTTATTTAATTAATACCATTTTGTGCTCAATATTACTTACACAACCATCGCTAATAAAAGGTAGAGCTTGCTTAGCAACTTTCCCTCGAGCTTCTAACAAGGTGTCTAAGAATATACGTCCGCGCTGCAACATTATTTGTTCACATTCTTCAAACGACTGCAAAAATATAACAAAATAATTTCAATTTTTAAAATGTACCTTTTAACATTCTAGACAAATTATTTTTCTTCTCCGTCTAATGCTACTGTACATTCTTTCACTGACAAATCTATTGAAAATTGTAAAGATAGTAGTCAAGTTTTAATCTTACAAGCATGTATGCTACCTTTTATCAACCAGGGACACTTTACAACCCTTTTTACTATCTATGTATCAAATTTCATTTAAAGTTGAAAGTAGTTTTGGTGTGTAAGTGCGACAGACAGACATGAGATAAAGAGTTTTCGCATTTGTAATATTAGCAAGGCTTACTATCCTTACATTTAATACAAGTAAAGTAATAACGAGAGAATGATGAAACTGTTAATTATGTTATGAAATAATTTTATATTCTATAATATTATGAACATATAAAATACCTTAACATCTAGTTTAGCAAAGGTGATAAACCTCATGAAGAGTTCACAACCTGATGATATGGCACACACGGGCTGGTCACAGTGACGCATGGCGTCAACCGCCAATTGCAGGTTGAGATCTAGTTCTCGAACTGTCGCCACTGTCATATTAAATAAGCAATAAAGAGTTGTACATAAGCCATTGTAGGGGTGACTAAAGTAGTAGTGAACCTGCCTTAAGCATCACAAGATGCAGGTTCAATTCCTGTTTCGAGCAGATATTTGTATTGACCATACAGGCATGTCTCTGGGTGTGTTTGTCCTTGTTATTGTTTTGCGTTTCCGGACCCCTCATACAAGATATCGCTATACTAATGGGGCTGTTGAGTGTGAACCATTTATTTATTTTTTGTGATAGTTTTATAGAGAGAACGATCTTTGTTAATACTTTGTCTGTTATCACTGTACTTTATCTGGTATTACCACAAATGTATGTGCAAAGAGATATTTTTATAACAATTTACTAAATTATTATTATTTAATGATTACTAATTTGAGAAAACCATCTGATACAGTGTGTTATGTTATAGACCTTCTTTGTAGCATTATCCAAGTATTTTGCCCAGGGTCTGCTTATAAATCTTATCTAGAATTGATAGGGTACTAGTTTTTACAAGCAATTGCCATCTGACCTCCACAATCCTAAGGGTGAACCAGTAACTCATTGAATAAGAGAAAATTACCTATCAAGAGATAATGATTATTATCAGATGTTATTATAAAAGCCAGGACTGACAGCTTAAGATGCTCTCCAAGGGCAAACACCAAGATCAAAATAAATAGTTATAATAAACATCTACTCCAAGCTCCAAATCAATCCCGCAACTGTCTAAGCTCAAAGAAGGCTCGCTACCAGCATGTCACTGTTGCCATACATGAAAGGTCATAAGACCATTACGATGGATAAGAAATGATGACTTTGCGTACCAAAATGCTTACGGCTGTTGCTTTATATTTTTAAAAGCAATGATTTCATCACACTATTTCTAATTGTATTACTTTTTAACTAAACAATTGGTCGAATTTTTTATTATAGATTCCTCAGAGGAAAATACGATACGGAAACAGAAATAAGAATCACTGTAAAAATAAAAATTCGAAGGTTTGCTTACCTTTATAATTTTCTATGACAGTTAATAAAGTTTTTATAGCTGCTACACCCGCAGAAACATCTTCTTCATCTCTTAAGATTTTAAGAAATATATCTTGTACTTCTAGGAGAACAAGAAAAAGGAATGATCAAATAAAATACAAAGATTTAATACGAAATTGTAAACAGACCAACAAAGAGCTTACCTTCCTTCTTCATTGTGTAAATGTAGAGAGTTCGAATTGTGCAATTTTTTGTTTATCGAAAATTTTTCATTATTGCCTAAGCTTATATAAAAATACTTAATTCACCTTTTCAAAATTCAAATTCTAAATTTCTGGCAAATTATAACCTCTGCGTTTAAAACGTCATCAGTCAATCAGTCTTAAAAATGACATATTTTATATTTAGATTATAAAGAATTATAGACTATAAAATATAAATGTCAATTCTGACATATCTGTTGTTATAACTTAATGACATGGAATCTAGACTGTTGGTCTGTATCGTGTATGGCATAAAGTGACAGAAAGCGTTTAAATTTAACTTTAAAGCGCCACATCGATTTGACCGGTAACTAAATAACAACTATAGTACGCATGCCTTACAAAAACCTTTGTTTTGGTGTTTTTTTTACCATATTTTACTTTTAACGAAAAGAACGGTTTATTTCTAAACACTAAGAATAATAACGGATACGTGAAATTTTTCAGGATCTTTTAAAGTAGTAGTTAAAAATCTAAAGTGACAAAATTTCAAAATTAGATTATAAGCCCTGTGTTTTAATATAACCTCGAAACTTATGCATTTATTTATATAAATGAATAAAAAAGATTATTTCAATAGCTTAGTATCTTTTGTTTTAAAATACACACATGTCCATATAATTTTCACTCTTTAAATGTGAACTCTCTTCATTTGACGAAGAACTCATTTATTTATTGTAAAATTTTCATACATATAGTCCATATCTATGAAAAGTTCGCAATTCTAATTATTGAATACAAAGAGATTGTCAAATTAGCGGTTGTCGGTTTTTCAATAAATGTATTCACCCACTCCTAGTCTCGCGCATGCGTAGTTTTTTTTAGTTCCAAAAATTCTCTGAGGTCACCCGTTCATCCTTCAATTTGTACCAATAGAGATCCACTATATTATATTTGAATTTATAGATAATTTAGAACTGGTTCAATAATAACCAGTACGGGCACACGTTCCATGCACATTCTTTGAATAAAATTAGAACATTACGTATACACATTACATATAAAGTTTTAACCAATTCATATTTTGTATGAAATGGTTAAGAAGAAAATGAAATAATCTTCAAGTCATACGTAGTGACATCTAGTATCGAGTAGTAGAACTTTTCTTCTGAAAAATTGTCAAGACCATTTTTGCACGTTTAATAAGTAATTTTTTTAAATAACAATTTTAGCAAAAACAGACAACAGTATAAAACTACAGACTTTAGCGAGCGAAAGGAAAGTCACGGTCAGCGATTGTAGGCTTACCTGCAGTATTACGTTTACAATTTACAGTACCTTGAATAGTCGTATTGCTAAGACGCGTTAGCTTACTTTCGATTTAACGAACTTTGTTTATACTTGAAATTTTTTTTTGAAGTGTCAAGTTAATTGTTTCTTTATTCGTGATATAGAGATGGGAAATACTGCATCGCTCAAACTGAACGATAAAAGAAAATGGCAGTAAGTAAAATGAAATAAAAAAAATATTATTAATTTAAATCCACATCAATAATAAATTGTATTTTTAGATTATATTATCTAAACATACAAGTTACATCAAAGGACATATTTAAATTCAAGTTATCTAGTCTAAGTAACTTATGGCATTGTATGTTTCATTAAAAACTAACTAACAACTTCGATCGTTCGTACCATGCTTAATACACATTATAATTATTTTTGCGAAATATCTCAAGTACAAAGATATAAAAATGATAACAATAATTATATACTGTAATTACCGTACATGGAAATATGAGTTTTTTTTTATTAGTTCATACTTACTTTCCTACGGCGCTACAACCGTTTGTGGGTCTAGGATTCCTCTGCGATGGTTCTCCACTTTGCTTTGTCTCTCACCATTGATCTCCATGTTGTCAATTCACCCATTACTCTTAGATCTTCTTCAACACAATCTTTCGAACGTTTCAGGGGGCGGTCTTATGTTCTCTTTTACTGGGATAACACTTTAGCATCTATTACGATACATCCTTTCTAAATGTCCTGCCCATCTGAGCCTTATAGAACTTGACAAGAGTTTCATATTAAGTTGTTCCAGCTCATGATTCATTCGGGGCCGATAGACGCCGCTGTCTCTTACCGGGCATAAGATAGAAGTAATTCTTCTTCATTTTTTATTAGTAATATTATTATTTAAAGACTTTCAGGATTGCTGTATGAATAAGTATCGCGTAGGTACTATCGCACAACCGTTCTTGTAATGATTCTTGAACCTGCAAACCCGCAACATTCGCATTGACAAGTCAAAGTTAGCCATTCTACTATTGAGCTATTGAGAATTTATGGAATTATGATGGGAATGGGATTATGATGTGAACCTTTAAGACCGACGATTGCGGATTCGATCCTTGCTCATGGTAGATATTTTTTTGCAGTCTGGGTGGTTATTGTACTTGTGCTTACTTTTTTCTGCGACATAAGGCAGTATAAATAAATACCAAATAGACAAATAATAATTATACATAAAGTTTATTAAAACTTAAAAAAAAAATCAAATATCTTTACTTTAAAAATAATTTTCGTCAAATCTAGTTTTAAATCGCTTCATATCTTATCTACAATAAAATTGGTTTTGACGATTTAAGATAATACATATTGTATTAAAAAGCGGTGTCATAAATGATTACATATTTTCCTTTCATACGCCGCAATAACTGCAGCGACTTTTTACATAGAGTATTATTTAAGTAGTAGTAGAGCCATGCTTCTCCCAGCACAAATAATGGGCTGGCTCGACTGGGGAGTACTACCCACTCACAGAAAATCGTCGCAAAGTAAGAGTACATGTACCTACCTACTATAATAGTAAGTTTCGTGGGAAGAGTGAGAACGCAGAAGGCCCAATCTCTATGTATGCTTGCTTGGCAGCCGTCATGAAATGAATAAAGAAAGACATATACTTTACATAGACTAAACTTATTAAGGAACCTGCTATATTACCATTTCGATTTCGTGGTTTTTCTTCAGAAAAACTTTAACTATGCCAAAACTTACTCCTCCACCCACGGTAAATACATAAAAACCGCTCTTTATATATTAATATATTAGAAGAAGATTTCGGTCTGCAACTCCACTAATATCAACTGTGTTGCTGATTTCTTTGAACATGAGGATTGAGATTTACAGTGTTGAAAATGTAACACATCGTCGTATCTTCAAGGCCCATGGCGAACATATTACTTTCGCAAGACTAGTCACTGACATGGTCACGAACATTAGTTTTATTTTAGTTTCCTGTGACAATTTGGAAGGAAATTTTTCTTAGTAGGGTTCGTTTCACAGTATTGTTGTTAAGCTGAGGTCCGGTGTTATCAAAATATTGTGATCTTCGTTTAATGAGGTTCTGTGATTGTACACAATCATCTTTTTTTAAAGTACAATTTTATGTATTTTAATAACATATAAATCTTCATGTACGTAGTAAATATCCATCTTTTCCTTATATTTACAACTACGACTGAAATTTTTAAGAATAAAATATAAACTATTTTATGTTTAAAAACTATTTTTTTAATTTATTATAAATATTAAATAATGTAAATTATATTAAATTTATTTTAATAATTATAAATTTATAATTAATGAATTAACAAAAAACATAATATGTACGGTTCTGTGTCTGTTATAAACTTTTTAAGTTATAAATGTTAATTAAAACGAAATTATATATTTCTATACAACTTTAGTGGCTGTTAATTGTGTAGCGACCGTTCAATAGCAGAATATGCAAAATTAAGACAAACTTAAAGTCCGTAAAGTTTTCTCCCATTTAATTTTAAATTAAATACGTCTGTAATATTTAATTAAATTAATATTATTCGTACATTATTGTTACAAGTTCGCAAATGTCTAAACACAGACAAGTAATTCATTATCAACCTAATTTGCCTTTTTAGGGTTCCGTACTTCAAATAGTAAAAAAGGAACCCTTATAAAATCACTCTTTTATCCGTCTGTCTGTGTGTCACAACCGTTTTTATATAAAAAAATGTAAAATAACTCCCTCGAATTGGTGGTGGCATGTGTCGGTAGCATTTTATTCAAAAATTATTACGCGCTTATAAGCTTGTTAACGCTCGTACGAGTTGAGCGTGTGGTAAAAGGAGCGCCTACACCTATAGGCGCTTCGAAAAAAGAGCTTCTTCGTTAGTATATAACGCTTTTCTGAAACCGCTGAAAATATCAGATTGTGTATTTATTGTAACTATAATACATTTTCATAACTACTGCGAAAAAAAAATATAGTAATATCATCGTATTTCATCATCATACTAATGAAATTAAAACTGCGACAGGAGACGCAGGCGAGAAAAAGTGCACCCTAAGGATTTGAGCCTTAGGGCCGAACCTCTCGTTTCTTAGGGGCAAATGTAAGCCTGAAACAGCATAGACGTCAGAGGCAATCTCCAAATTATTCTATATAAATATAAATGATTGAAATATAAAATGATGTACAAACATTACAATAGTAAACGGCTGGCTGCTGCTAATTTATTTTTGTCCAATGATTCGTAACGTGCATTGTGGGACGACCCTGAAGGCAGCGTGATTAATAACTCGCGAAATCTCAATGACACAAACAAACTAGTTAGAGGATTAATTTCAAGAGTTTTCAACGGTTAATGAGAGGAACCAGTATCTAATATCGTTAGCTCTTGTGTAAAATTACTATATTTTACACACAATTCTCAGGACACACATTATCATCTTTAGAGAGCAGTATTTTTTGCAACTTTTTTTTAAATGATAATTTTGCAGTATTTAGCATCAATATGAATGTGCCGAGTTAATTAAAAAGAAAAAAAAAAAAAAAAAAAGAAAAAATGTTTATTTACTGTAAAAATTACAAAAAGGTGAATGACATTGGCATTAAAAACTAAAAGTAAATTTTTTACAGATACTACATTAACTTAAAGTACTAAAAGACTATCTTTTGGTTTCCTCACTAGGCAAGCCTGTATCGAGGAAAACCAAATACAATAATCGAATATTTTATTTTGCTCAGCAGACAGTTATGTAGACAGAATAGAAAACTAATTAACAAAGTATATAAGAAGTAATAATTAAACTATATTTAAATACAATAGCTTAAACTAAATTTTTCGTATAAATAATGTTATAATGTTTGCAACATGAATCCATTTACTTATTTACTACCAATTCCTCTGTTTCATCATAGGTTAGTGACGACAGCCATCTATATATTGTGTATTTAGTTTCGACTAAAGTTTTATCTTTTATATCACAATACCTGGCGACTCTATTGTACACACTATGTCTAATGAATTCTCCAAAACGTTGGGCGAATTTAGAGTTTACAGAATGTGTAGTCAATTTGTAAAGTCTGCGATTTGTCCATTTCCTGTGCTCAGTGGAACTAATAACCGATTTGTGCACCGAGATAGCGATTTTAAAAATAAATAATTGGCGGACTGTTAGAACTTCCGCTTCCCTATAAACATTCGTGGTAGGATACCTAAAAGGCTTATGGAGCATTACTTTCAAAACTGACCGCTGTGCTCTCTCGGCCTGAATCATGTAGGTTTTTGCAGCACTACCCCAGGATGTTATGCAATAGACAATAATGGACTGACATAGTGAGTAGTATACCGATTTTAGTGTGGCCATGCATGCGACATCGCGCAAGTTTCGCATTATACATATGATTTTACGGATTCTAGAAGAAAGTAACCCTATATGAGACTTGAAATTAAGGTTCTCGTCAATAAGTACGCCAAGATATTTGATGACGTTCGTGCGTGTAAGTGTTTCACAAGAGCAAGGTAGCTTACTACAAAATTCTTCATGGATTTTAAGGTTAGTTTCTAGTTTCGGACCTGAGGCAGCAGTCTTGTGGAAACATAAATATTGTGTCTTTTTAGTGTTTAATGTGAGAAGATTATTTTTTAGCCATGTAGATATTAAAGTTAATCCCCTCTCTGCGTATGAACAAACAGCAGGCCATGTAGGACCGTAGAAAGTCAATGCGGTGTCATCCGCGTAGCATAGTATATGCGCATTTTCGATCAATACGTCATGGATGTCATTAATGTATAATAAAAATAATGTAGGGCCAAGAATACTTCCCTGTGGCACTCCAAAACGAATGCACTTAGGGCTACTCATAAACTGACCAATCTTTACACACTGCTTCCGCTCAGTCAAGTAGCTTCTAAACCAGTTCAAGGCGATTCCCCGTATTCCCATGATCTCCAGTTTTTTTAGAAGAATAGGAATGGAGACAGTATCAAACGCTTTTGCGAGGTCTAAGAATACACCAATACAGCATTGATTGCTATCCAGTTGTGACGACACTGCAGTAGTGAGTAGCGTGACCGCATCCTCAGTACTCTTTCCCTTACGGAAACCAAATTGTTTTGAGGAAATTAAGTTTAGGGAATCTAAGAAGTTAACAAGACGTTTATTTACAAGTTTTTCAAGTAATTTCGAAAAAGTTCCTAAAAGTGAAATTGGTCTATAGTTGTCAGGGATTTTTACATCCATTTTTAAAAATTGGGAAGATAGATGCCGTCTTCCAGTCAAGTGGGAAAATCCCATTCGATAAGCTTAGTTGTAATATGTGCGTGAGTGGTATCAAAATTTCATCTTTGATATGTTTAATTAGAGCATTACCAAAACCATCGATCCCTGGCGCTTTATCCTTTTGTAGACTCATTATTTCGGCCTTTACTTCTTCGTGGTCCGTTGGAACCATAAAAAATGACTGGGCTGGAGAGTTTTCCAAGCGTACAGCATTTGCAAGACCTTCTTCCGTTTGATTAGTACTGGACAAAATTCGATCGGCTAATTTTTGACCCACTTTAGAAAAATGATCATTCACGAAGTCAAATAGGTGAAGTACTACCTCCTCTCATATATTGAAGTATTCGTACTGTTGCCCTATGTCGCCTAAACCCCCCCTCTCGTCATTTTCTTCTATATTATATTTTGCTTCTTTCCTCTTATTTTATACTAACATCTGCCCGCGGCTTCGCTCGCGTGAATAAATTTTTTGTAATGATGCACTGTTGCAATATAACTAAATGGCTCCTGATACCTTCGTGACAAACATTCACATTTACTTATTATCTTAGTACGATAGAAACTCACAGCGATCCTAATAATGTTAAAATTACATCATGCAGGTAACCATAGTCTACAGTGACCTATAAATATCTGTAGGAATATTTATCATTCATGGTTAAAAAAAATCTTTCACTTGTTTCTACATTCAGATTGCTTCTATTTATTACACGTTTTTTTGCAAATTTTTAAATCTAATTTCTCAGTTTAAAACTTTAAATATTCTGGAAATATAATTTTGAAAGAAATTTCTAAATGTGAAATTATAGTAACGTTAAGAAACTACGGCTTTCTACGTCTGTCAACACAAATTCGCGTTAAATTGCACGATTGCAAACATCGCTTGCACTTTCTAGGAACGTAACTTATGTCTACCGACTATGATCTTCGTAAAAGTTAATGACATCGTCTTTAGTATTTTTTTATTTCATGACGGTTGGCAAACAAGCATACAGTCTGCATGATGGTAAGCAGCCACCATAACCTATGAACGCTTGCGATACCTGAAATATCAGAAGCGTGTTGCCAACCCAAGGAACAAGAGGCAAGGAATGAGAACGGATAGAAGGAAGGGAACAGAGGAGTGGGAGATTGGGGTCTCCGGCGCTCTCACTCATCGCACGAAACGCAACAGTACCTACTGATACTGTTATTTTACGCCGATTTTCTGTGAGAGGGTAGTACTTCCTCGATCGAGCCGGCCCATTTGTGCTGGGCGAAGCATGGCTCTACTACCGTAAAAATACTATGGTTATTTAACTTAAAACGTTTTTTTTTTCGTTTTCGTAGACCAGTTTCTCAGTTGCGTAATTTTTCAAACGCTACAATAATTTAGTTACCATCAACTTGTGTACATAGCCGTCTTCCAATAATCAATATCCATTAAGTAAATATCATTTGAACCATGCGCAAAATTTGAGACGTAGAATTTATTATACGTACTTATAGGAATGTATAAATGTAATTTAGACCAAACGTTGGTTGATAACAGAATATAAAGGCAATCTTAATATATTATATTATTTTTCTGTCCTTGCGTATTTGACTGAACTCCTCCTAAGCAGCTGGACCGATTTTGATGAAACTTTTTGTCTGTGGTCCAGTTCATAAAATATTTTCTAAAGAAGTTTTCGCTATTCCATTAAGATTGACACAATCCTAATTATATTATGCATTTTGTATTACGCTGCTTGCATTATGATTGTGAAAATGCTAAAAATAATCTTAATATTGTTAGGGGCTGGGGTTCGCGGATTTGAAAATAAAAACTTGATAGCTCTAAGTAAGACTTTACTAGGATCTTCTACATCACACAACAGAACTTCACAAATCACAGGTCACTCACAGTCCAAAAGAATAGCCAAGGTAACTAATTATCGCACTTGTTCACTGGTATCACTTGTAGTTTCTTCGCTTATTGCTCAGAACTGAATGACTCAGTCGACGCGCCGGGCCGCTTATATAACGCGGAACACAGGTTCGAGAAAGTTCCGTACGCGGAACGCTATACTACATGTTTCGAGAATACATCTTTCTAGAACCCACGTGACGTTGAGGTAATAAGCAGAGAGAGTAGCAAGCGATTTTGAACCTTATGACCCGATGATAAGTTTCTTCTTAACAATATCAACTAAGATTCCATAAAAACGTGCTGTTCTAAGCGTTCAAGATATTATTTCGACATGTTTAGGCTTTAGGCCACATTGTGGTGTACCGCTTGTTGCAAAATTTGGTAAACATTTCTACGGCCCTACTATGAAGTCTTATTGGGATTTAAATGACAACCTACCTTTCGTACCATGGCAAATATATTTATACGACATGATCATATAAAATGTGTATAGTTTTACTACCTGAATTGCATTAGATCGTAATAATATTGTTACTAAGCCTGGTGTAATGCAAAAAAATGTTTGTAGCAAATCATCTCGATGCAAAAACTTAAATAAAATGTAGAAATCGAGGAAAGAGCGTTATAATTATAAGTACAAGATTAATAAAACCTTATAGAGAGGACCCAGGAAGAAAAAAGTAAGGAAAGCCATGTCTATTATATATTTAATAATACGGAGCTGTTTAAGGCTAAATAGTTTACTTAACTACTTTTAATATTACCTTTTTTTTTTTTTTAATTGTACCACGACTTAAGCTTACAAGCCTTAAAGTCGATCACCGTAGCTTATGAACATTTGCAACAACATAATGTTAAAACCTCAGCCATTTTTGAAGAACCTCATACTAAGCGTTGTGCGCGAGCATATTTTCCTAGATCTTATGACTAGATTTTTAGATCATAATAAAAAATGTATGATGTCATAAAGGAAAACGTCTTGTTGTTCAACTTTGAAATAACAAATGAAGTTTTTTTATTCTGACACACTTAGTCATTATCATTAGTTTTTTTTTACACATCCGTTTTTATGTTAGTTCGTGTAGGTCAGCAAGGTATCAGAATATCCGTTCACCTCAATTGCTATACACCTTCAAACTTTATTGATATTTATCTGTCGTAAGTCATTGGGAAGCAGGAAGTGTTATTGATATAAATAATACATTACGTGAAGCTATTTAGCTTCATTAATAAAATATTAACTAGTTATTCACGAGAATTATTACGTGAATTTTAACAAGCTGCACCCGCAGCCACGCTCGCGTGGTGTATTTTTTTCGATTTTTCCTTAATAGACAAAACCCTTATTCTGTTTCTAAAATGGAAGTCCGGTAAAATGGGTGTAGAGGTGTGTAAATAGACAAGTATTTTAAAAATGTTTTTTATGTTAGTACCGTATATAACTTCATATGATTTCAGTAAAAAGCTATTAATTTGGTATGACAAACAGACACTTTATTTTTTTTGTTTATTTGTATTGTAACATTCATCGGCCCCCATCAAGTATGCACTGTGTCGAGGTTTCGGATACATACACAAAAACAAGAGCAAACACACCCAGACCGAAAAACATGGCTGTATGTTCAATACAAACATCTGCTCCGCGCGGGAATCGAATCTGTGATCTGGGTTCTTAAGGCAGGTTCGATACCGCTGCGCCAAAACGTCGTCATAACAATTAAGAATTATTAACACGTCCGTGTTTACTTCTAATTAAATAAAGCATTATTACAAAGTGTGAAATGAATACTCGTAGCCTGATAACATTATAAAATAATATTCTTCTTCTTGTCGAGTGGTTAGTGGCCAACCTAGTGTCAGAATTGTTCGCCCGTATAGGCCTCTGACTTGACTTTTCGACTGTTGCTAAATTGATAACAGCCGGGACCGGCTTTTTACGTACCCTCCGAAGCACGGAGACGCTTAGTTGAAATGCCACTATGCGGTCACCCATCCAGTGACTGACCGCGCATAATGTTGCTTAATCCCCCGATCATTTACCAATCAGTGAGCGCACTCGGCTATGAGCGTCTCATAAAATAATATAATTTGTGTTGACACGCCATCATTACTCCTTTTAGTTTCATAGAGGTATATATATAATAATAATGGATATACTAAAGGAATATTTCTGCATACAAATAAAATCATGATGATAAAACAAAAACCCAAGGAAACAGAGAGCGTAGTTCGCCAAATTATAAAAAAAAAAACTAATTAACCAAGAGTTACTGGAAACGTTCTGTCTTGTTAAAGTTAATTATTGTTTTTTTAATCAGTCATTATGTGTACGTTAACTTAAATCCAAGTTAATTTCGATACTTGAATGTAAAATATCTCGGAATGTATAAAAATGCTACAAACGAAATTACAAATGAATTTTGATAGGTAGATGCCTTATAGGCAATAGTTTGGATTTTTAAAAGAACGCAGATGAAGTTGTAGGAAACGCCTTTTTTATTTTTGATATATAACATTTATTACTTAAGAGCGGTTTCAGACGTGCGTTTTATATGCATTTTTCGTATGCGCATAGGCGTGCCTTTTACCACACACGCAATTCGTACCAGCGTTGACGCGCTTACAAGCTCGTATAAACGCGTAATATAAAGCGCTATAAATATGCAATGATACTCGCCACCACCGGTTCCAGCGTACACGCCGGTATAAGCCCGTGTACGCTGTACGCGCGTTCGGCTTTTCTAAAGAGCGAAATTAAGCGCAATGTAAAAGCGTATTCCGAAACGACCGTATACGCAAAAAAACGCTAGTTTGAAACCACTACAAATTAAAATCGAAGCCGACACTGCCGGAGTTATCATCGACATTGTAATAATAAACATAAATAGTATATATTTCTAAGTACCTATAAAAAGCAACTATATGTTATTTTATAACGAACACATTGATTGGTATAAAATAAAATTCAAATCACTAATAATGACTTCGCCCTTGACCTGCTCTTGGTAGCGACTCGGACACACGTGTGCTTAATATATCGATCAAATGATTGTGATCGACAGGATCTTATTTATCTTCGCCAGTTATAAATATATTTTAATAATAAAATCAACATAATATAGAAACAATTTTATTTATCTTCTGTAATAATTAATAATAAATAAAAAGCGACATATGTATGTTCTCTATGGAAGCCTAGAATGGATATGGATTGATGTTTATCCTGCTAAGTTTGGTTGAGATCGGATCAATATTAGTTTTTTTCCGTTCGGTTTTAATTTCGGTCTCTAATTGTTAATAAAATATGTTTTCTACCATTTGACACATCATAATATTTACCGCTTTTCTAATTAGATAAAACTTTCTCGAATGGCATATTATTGACAGAAAACTTACATAATCGAGTATTTATAAACGAAATTAAGAATGTAAATATAGAGATCAAATTCCAACTGGGTTAAATAGAGTTCTAAGTTTGATGATAAAACATATACGCACTACATTAAAAGCTGAACAACACATTCATGTACCTGCAAGCTAATCGCAGAATTATACATTTATTTTCAGAAATCGAAACATACTTTCATATGCTTTCAAAGTAGGTTACGTCGAATGTTTAACTGTAGTTCGAGTTTAAATGAAAAGTAAGCTTTCCTTTGACAAACGAAAATGAAACGCATGTAAAGCTAGTAAAGGAAATTACCAGTGCGATATGGCAGGTCGTAAGGGTTCACTTTAGTTTATGCTATAACATACAAGCTTTGTTAGGCTAACGTCTGAGGCTGCGCAGAAACATATTTATATATTATATTATATTATTTTTCAAGTTATTAACTGTTATAAAAATAACCATCAAGATGATTAAAACATAAAACATATATGTATACAAGAATTATGGTTGGAGAAATTTGCAGATAATTATAAAATTCGGTTGACAAATCATCAACCGAAGAGAAGATATAGCGTATTTAACACACTTAAAATCACCCTAATTGGGAACGTCCTTCTTTTTGAACTTAATTATAAGCAAAGTGTAGTCAGCATTTCTAGTTTCATAATTATAAATAATGTTAATTGATTGATAAGACGACGTTGTGGCGCAGTGGTAGCGAACCTGCCTTAAACGCCACAGGTCGCGGGTTCGATTCCCGCTCGGAGCATAATATGTTTGTATTGACCATGCAAGCGTATTTTCCGGTCTGGGTGTATTTGTCCTTGTCATTGTGAATGTTTCCGGACCCCCGACACAGGATATTACTATCCTAATGGGGGCCGTTGAGTGTGCAGCGTTTATTATTATTATTATTATTAATTTCACTATCACTGGCGTCGTTGTGAGAAGCTAGAGCTTAAAATGTAGCCAACGCTAGAGCGTTGGCTACATTTTATTCGCATTATCGTGGTCTCAGATAGTCTAGTGATATCGCTTCGCTTAGTAATGAAACAGTAGCCTGAATATCTTGTTAAATTATTTGTTTTGATTCGCCTAATTGATAAGTGCAAATATCAAGACCATTTAACGTGATCATCGTGTCTACGACCTTCAGTCGTCATTAAGAGAGCGCGAGCTCTTAAAGAGACTCTTTTTGGCTATAAAACATATGTATATTTTCGTTTTCGAAAACTTTTATAAAATTATTATTCTGTGATATATTGGATCTCTTTATTTTCAAAACAATGGAATTCTTCTCGCGCAAAGTCAAATCCCAGGAACAAATTGACGCACGTCACTTGAATGGCGCGCGCACCATACTCGGGAATAAAATGTAAGAAATCTTTTAGTAATAAATTTTACCTATTTATTATAAGCTATTAATTAAGTTGTTCGATTATGGTAATATGCCTTTAGCCTCGACGATCGTGGATTCGATTCCCACTAGGGGCAAATGTTTGTATTGATCTTACAAATATCTATTGCGGTCTGAACGTTTCCCTTGTAGGTCTCCCCATGTGCCTCGGCGAGCACGCTAAAGCAGACCCTGGACAAATACGTGGAATAATGCTAGGAAAGAGAGAATTATAAAATAGTTTTTGAATAATTAGCCTCCATCAGAATAAATATAAAAAAGTGAAATGATTATTCATCTTATTTCATTTATATATAAAAAAAATTATATCAAGGAATTGTTAAATATTATAAAAATAAATTTTCCATTATTTTCTAGTAATCTTAACGATTATCAAGACTATCCTCTTCCACAAGAAGACTTGGTGAATATAATTCGTTTTAAATACGCTTTCATTATATCGTAATATTGTTATTTTTTTATTTATGTATATTATTTTAATAATTATTTTGCCGTGTGTAAATATAGTTAGTTTTGAATAGTAAATATGCTGTAATATTGGTTGTAAAAAAACTTGAATCGTGAAATATTTTTATTTAATTAGCTGCATTATTTATTAAACTTTTTAGAAAAAGTCAGCTAATTACGTATTTAGTGACCTAAAAGCTTTTAGAAGCCTTAAGAAATAGAAGATAGGCTCTAATTATGTTATTAGCTTATTACTTACAGAATACTGAAATATATTTTTTATCTAAACAAAGTTTCCATCATCTTGTACTTAAAATAACGTAGTTAAAATAACAGCCCAGACGTTGAAAGTTACGCCTTATAATAAATTATAAGCAAATAAACACTTTAATATTTTAAAATAACGTTCCGAGTATTTTATAAGTGAAATGTATAAAGCTTTTGCTTACAGGCAATAATGGGCTGTTCTTGTAAAGTGAAGGCAGAATGTAACCTGGCGCTACTTATGCGCAGGTACTCGCCTAATTTACTAAATTTAGTTTGTTAAAAGATTTTCGAAAAAAGAAGCTTTGTAGCTATAAGTATAAACTGTAGTTAACTCCTGAACGAGTACTCGCGGTTTATTGTTTAGTCATAAATAATATTTTTTTACTAAATTATTTTGTGAGTCAATTCAACTGTTAACCGTAAAAAGTCCCAAATACTTCTGAACCTAGTAGGGTCTTATTCGACCATAAAAGACGATCAATCTACTAACTGTCTAATTATCCAGTTACATACAGTTGGATGATGGATCAATTAATGGATTCGGCATTTGTCGTCGCACCAATACACATATATGTAAAAGCCTTATTATCCAAGCATACTCTGAGATACGTCAGTATTTTTTGTTCTTGCGTATGTGTCATAAGGTCTAAAGGCCCTGTAATTGTCATTTAAAATGACTGTTTCTTTTGTGATGCTACTGTCAGAAAAGAATGTGTTTACAATATAGCCTCCCTCTGAGTTTAAGTGAGGAGAGTGAGAGAATATATTTATAAGGGGGCTTCAAAATAAAATATGAATCTTTTCATTGCTGTTGGGATAACCTCTGTCACAACAGAGATTATTCCACCAGTGCAATCAGTCACACTGGTGGTAGGTCTTTGTTGCAAGAGGCCGGCTAGGTAGGTACCACCGCAGTGTCCAATATTCTGCCGCCAAATAGTAGTGCTTAGGCACTACTGTGTTCCGGTTTGAAGGGCATTGTACGCTAGTGAAATTACTGGGCGAACGAGATTTAAGAACTAATATCTCGAGGTTGGCAACGCGTGAGTGGCACCTACTAATGGTGCTGCAAGCGCTCATAGGCTGCGGAAGCCACTTACCATCAGGTGGGCCGTATGCTTGTTTGCCAACTTCTAACATAAAAAAAAAAAAAAATTTTCCTTATTAGACACTTATACAAACTCTAAAGTACAGTATTATGACTTTGATGTAGAGTAAGGATTATCATGCTCCTGAATTATGGACAAGCGCACCCATCGTGCTTTAAGACCTTATATCGCATTGAGTGTTAAAAAAACAAAATTTTTCATACTTCTAATATTACTAATTTGTGTAGTGTGTTTCTAAAAGAAGGTACTATATGTATACGAATCATTTTATTCGTTTTTAGTTAAATTTTTTTATTTTCTCGTATTACGCCTTTACTATTGGTTACTGGAGCATAGTCGTCGAGAGTGTAAACAAAATTACATTTTAACGTGCGTTGTTGGATGATTATTACATATAGTTTGACAGGCTACAAACATGACTTGGTAATATTATGAGTTACGTATTGTAAAGTTTATTATAATGTAGTTGTAGGCTTTTGTGTGATTTTCCCATAGCGTCATGTGGTTGTCATAACGTAAGCAGGAAAATGGGTATATACATATTAAAAAAAACAACTTAAATATTATATGAGAGCAAAAATTTTAAAAAAATTGAGATAACTTACTCATAGTCAGTTCTCATATGATAACTACATATAAAATTCGATTCGTGTGTTCATAGCGTAAGAAAACCATTATAAAAATAAAAATAAATATTTACGAAAACTCACGGAACGTCACTTCGATTTGATATTTATTTTCAAAATACTGATGAAATTTATATGTACATCAAATTTAACAAGTGAGCTATGAATTGAAGTAATGAAGTATTTAACAAGAGAGCTATGAATTGAAGTATCCAGCAACGCGTACCTCCCCTGAAGCCTCAAACGCTTTCAATGAATTCAACTTATCTATTATGATAGAGATATTGCATTCATATAACTTTACCACAAATTTATGATAACTAAATCAAAATTAGGTCTTTGACCATTTGTTATCATTTTGCGTCTACAATTTTTTTTTAAATTATTAAAAAAGCTTTGCCTCTTTGTTCTTCATAAAGTGAAGTGTTTTTGCTAATAATTCGTTATTTTTATAAGGCTATATTTTCCATGGAATATTTATCTGCTTATATTCTTTTCGAGGTTATCATATGAATTATATATTATCGTTATGTCATTTGTATTATCAATCAAAACCATGTGATACTAAAATAATAACTCAAAACAAACAGTTTTATACCACAAAGATAGTCCAATCATTTTACATGTATCGATAAGAAAGGTGAAGGACCTAACGCCATCTATTATCAAGCGGCGGTAACCGCAAGCTGTGGTTCGTATCTGGGCTATCGCTGAAAAATTTTCCTATTTTCCCAGGAGCGAAACCGCCATGAGTCCAGCGCCCCCCGCGCCGCGTGACAAAAGCATTGCACAGTTCGCCAGTGGCAAGCAGTCGCTCGCTGTCAGTGGAGGAATGCATACGTACGAAATGGATCGCGATCGTATTGGTGTTTGGGGATCCGGGGACGGACAGTCCAACAGCCGTCTCTCGGGCCTCGACCGCCTGAAACATCCCGGACTTAACAAGGTAAGTTCTGACACATAGTCTCTTTAATAAATAGACGTTTTATAATTGCATACACTCATGGCTCACTTACGGAAGTGTTTTGACGCAAAATGTAACACTTGGTCATTGCCCCATTCACTTTTATTTTACAGTAATGAAATTGTACTAAGTATTATGCCGCTCACGTTACGTAAACAAACGTGAAATGTTTTATTTTGAACTTGCGGTCTAAAGTTCACGTGGATTGTAATGGCAACAAACTTTCAAAACAGTATTGTCTCGTTGTATCAAGTAGCATTTCTTCGTGATAAAATTGTAAACAAAAAAAATTTCTTCAATTTTTCAAATTATATTTTATTTACATAGATTACGGTTGCTATGACTTTATTGATGGTTGCCATAATATGAATAAATAAAGAGTACTGAGCTATCGAAATCAATAATTCAATCGCAATGGTATTCATATTTTCACCCCACAGAATATTCATTGAAGTGAGTGCTAACTTGTCGGGTTACTAAGCTAGTCTTTAGAAGGGGAAAATTTGAATAGGCTCAAAGTACTAAGGACCCAAACAAAACTGGGCTACTTTCGGAATTTGAATAATATAATTCATTGCATTGAAGGTCATTTTAGTTTTACTTTCATATATTTTATACAAATTTAGGAAGTAATTTTACGAAGTTAAAATATTGACAACGTGTATATTAATTCAGAATATCTAAAGTACTCGTATATAAAATTTTAATTAGGGTTTTTTTTTCATAAAATATGTTATTACCTATTACACTAAATAGTTATATAAAATAGTAATACTATTTTTGAGTTTCTATAATAAAATTGCTGGAATAAATAATTCTATTTGATATTTCTATCAATTTTATTTTTCACGAACAATATCGGTGATTTAGTAGAGCATAATATTATCTATTGCAATAACATGACTATCGCTGTAATTAAATCGAAAATCTATTATAAATACTAGCTATGTCCGTGGCTCCCACTGTATTGTAGTTTTTTGATAATCCCACAGAAAGTATTCTATATTGTAATCCAGCTATCTGTGCGCCGAATTGTATTCCAATCTGTTTAGTAGTTTGTGCGTGAATGAGTAACAAACACATCTATCGTACCAACTTTCAGGTTTATAATCTAATTAGGATTTAACATAAGCGTACTAAATGACTTAGTACTTAATGTATTGATCTAACTGGTCATAATGACAAAATGATCTACATTTTCATCGGCGGTTACTCGTCGCCGCGGTTAACAAACCTAAGTAAAAGCAATTCATATGGGCTATACCTATTATTATATATTTGTTTAATTGATAACTGTAAATTGTACAATAAATGTTGGAGAATCGATGAAACATGTCTGGCGTGTTATCTAATCGAGATGTCATCGCCATTACATTGTATGCAATCATTATTATTCCGCAGGCCATATCATACACTTTATACAACAAGTGCGTCAAATGCACTGAATCTATGAATTTTATACGAGATTGTTTTTATTACGATTTACACAGAGTAAATCATCAAGAAACATTCTGTTTCTATAATATAAGACAAGTCGAAAATAATTATATAGAATAAATAAATAATTATTTGATTAATTCGTTTATAATGTATTGTGTTAATTTAACACTGTCAAAGGTGGCGAATAAACAATGCCAATGCCTCTCTGATGTCATCAAGGCAAGACATCGGTACCTTTGGCACCTAAGATAGAGTAGAAGGGAAGCATAAAGAAAAGGAAAAAAACGAAAATCGATATTCGCTGTGAACATAGTACCTCCTCGATCGAACCTTTCGTGTCTAAAAAGGCAAACCTAATATAAGATACTAAAATATACGAGCAATACTTTTGTAGGTTATTGGATATCCAAACATTTTTCCTTTCGAATGAAATACATCAAACACTATTCGGGTTCCCTTTGAAAGCAAATTGTCGGGGATTCGAAGACAAATTAAACGCTACATGGATTTAACAGAGGCAACAAAGGAAATCCTTAATAAAACGAAGCTCTTTGTCAGAGATTTAAACGTTTATAGGCCCTTAGCCATATTTACAAACGCTCCGTACGAGTCATTTGAGCAAAAGATAAGGAAAGGCATTTTTTTAGATTAGACTATTTTTATATGTGAATATCTGTATCTTAGCTTATGGTATTTTTATGAATCGATTTTTAAAATTAGGCATACTTAGCTAAATAGTTAATGCGATAAGTTATGTAAATTTTTTATAAATAATTATAATTAGCTTTCAAAAGACTATTATTAAAATATAATAAAGTCGAAACTAATGCTTTTTCTATTGCGGTTTATTTCAAGTAATGCGTGACGTATGAGGAAAGCCTAAAAAATATGGAAGTCAAATAATTTGCACTGTCATTTCACATGATATCATGACGCAAGCAAGTCCAAGAACAATTGGCGGATCTAATATAAAATGGAGGACGAGACAAGCGAGCCACCCTTGTTTCGCTCCACTCGCATAGACATTCTAATAAGAAGAAGTTACAGAACTGTGACGGAACCCTTCCTACATAATAATAATTATAGAAACCAATTTTAAAAGTCTCAAGCTATCATTGAACCCTCTTATACCTTTAAATTTAAAAATAGTATATAACTGTCAAAAGTAACATATTTACCACACAATATTCTTTCTTATATTTTAGCCCGTAATGAAAAAATACAAATAATTGCAACATCTATTTTAATGACGTTTTACCGAAACGAATCCGAAAACCCAATACTACTGTTTGATTTCATATTAAAGTAAGATGTTCATACAAACATGAATTTACAAACAATCGCTTTAACACACAGAAAATCATTCTACAATATTTTATTTTTTACAAATGAAATCTACTATTAGTTAATTTTTGAATAACTATATAAAATCGGTACGATTTTGGCCATCAGGAAAAGAAAGACAGGGAAAACTTAATTATAAGTTGATTTAAATAAATTTAATACTTATGTACATTTGTAGCTTAGTCTTTCTTATGTTAATTTACCGATTTTGTACCTTTTGGTTTAACTTTTTATTTGTTCCGCCGGTAAGTTTATAATATTTTTCTTACTCCGGTATCCGGAACCGAGTATCCGAACTAATATTATAAATCCGAAAGTAAGTTTGGGAGACGGATATGGGCTTTTTTTTCGCTATATTAAACTTAACGGATATGAAATAAGTGGTCAAAAATTTGTGATTATATTTATATATAGTTATGATTTGATAAAATCTACTCAATCGGATCATATAAGTAGACATCAATAATAATAATAATAATGTAATATGATTATGTGTAAAAATAGTACAAAGCAAAAGGTTTGTAATAACAGAATCTCATAACTGCTTTTGTTAGGTAGAAGTTAAGATGGAAATAATATTAGACCATTTAAACATTGCACGTAAAATACATTACATGTTACTCACCATTTCGTCAATGGCTGGAATAATCATGCCGAATTGAAAATGATATTGATAATGTGTACAAATGTAAATGTACTTTTCATATTCTCTACTATCTTTGTTTGTAACGGAAGTGTATAAAAATGTTCTGAACAAAAAAAAATAGATAGAACATGGACAGCGTACAACACAGGATATTTTTATAGGTATTGTATTTTATTTAGGTTTCGGAACGGCTTACGCTGTTTCTGTTTGATCTTCGGATTTTATTTTACAAACAATATCCTAGTATAATAACGAATGAGTTCGTTCGTTTGAAGATTTTATTGTTACTTTTTTTATTTGTTTTATATAATATAAGCAGAAACGTTTCATGTATAATGATTGAGGTATGAAATTGAATAAAGGATTTTTCAAAATTCAAACCTTAAGTAACCCACCTAAAAGGGGTTGAAAGTTTGTAAGGGTCCGTAATTTTTGAAACTGGAAGCATGAAATTTTGTTTCTTGGCGAACAATTAAAGATAAGAAACACGTTTATTTAACTTTTTCTAACATTCCACCCCTGAAGGGTTGAGATTTGATGAAATGGGAGTTCATAGTTTGTATTAAAACCATTATTTACGCGGGCGAGGCCGCCTGCAGAAGCTAGTTAAATTATATTCACAAGCGATAACGTGACAAATAAGGCTACTATCGCGTGATAGAGGATTACCTAAAAGTGCCATTTATCGCAATATTGGCGCCACAGATTAGTAACCATGGCAACCAGATAACTTGGATTTGTGTTACAAACGACTATCAGTATAGTATAGTTTCTTAGAGTACAAGAACGAGTCGGAAAATTTCG
Organism: Hestina assimilis; assembly: GCA_023373885.1. Classification (NCBI taxonomy): domain Eukaryota; kingdom Metazoa; phylum Arthropoda; class Insecta; order Lepidoptera; family Nymphalidae; genus Hestina; species Hestina assimilis. The sequence goes on along the minus strand of CM041750.1, from coordinate 3,475,259 downwards.
CGTTAAGTGGTATTTTCAATGTGTGTAAAATATTATTTCGTTCGTGAAATACTTAAAATAAACGTAAAAACGATAAGGAACGTAAAACAATAAAAATAATTCTCGCTGTTCATCACGCGCTTAATGTTTACCATTGTTTTATATGGTTTCCGATAAAAACACTGGCTTAATTTTTATGTAATGTAGATTTGTTCCGCAAATTTATACATTTTTACTGTTTCACACCTGAGTAATTGTTAGTTTTCATTATTATCTTATTTTTATAAGTCTTTGTAGATTTTTGAGTTATTTTAATTTCATTTTTGTTATCTACTTAAAAAAAAAATAATGTTTCACTCTTTTGTATATTTTTCGTATATTTTTAAGAGACATAACTCAACAAAACTCAATATACTAATCATCCTATTACAACAGTCTGTGTCTCTCTAATGTTTAAGACGAATCTAACGCCTCGAAATCCATAAAGCTGTTTAAGCTACAGAGCATGCATACATACATTAGAAAATCATTTTTCACCTTCCGAGGCAGTAATAAATACATATGTTCCTTATTATAAGCGTTAACAATATCAGTAGACCGATCCACCTTGTACATAGAATGTAGTATATAGTTTCATGTCCTAGATTTAATTCATTATAAGCGTATCCTTGCTTTGATTTTAAATGAGGTTATCCATTGTGTAAAACTCGATATAACTTAGTATTTAATGACTAAAGATCGCAATAAAAACTTCGCTAGGTAAGAACCTATAATGTTCTATAATGAAAACTGAAAGGGCTCTGTTCTGTTTAAATTACAAAGAAGAACAAAGTTTAAATAAATTATTACTTAGTTTGAAGAAAATTTGTTGATTTTGAACTTTTATAAGTAATAATACTCGACCTATAACCTTAATAAATTATTTAAAACCCTGCCGTCAGTCAGTTTCTAGCTTCGCCAAATAGTATGTGTTAAAAAAATAAAGAAATCTAAAATGCTATATTTTGTGCCTTTGCCTCATAAATGGACGCAAATAAGCAATACCATGTCAACCCACAAAATTGAAAAAACTGAGTTATATATGCAGAAGTGTTGGTAAATGGGTGAGGAACATTTTTCTTTAATATTTGTAGGGTTTTAAGCTTTAAAACTTCTTAAAAGTCATTTTTTAATCATGGCATTTATGTATTATTTTAAACGTTTTGGGTTATATTATACACGAAATATGCTGTTTGTTTGCTTATTTTATGTGCAAATAATATAAAATAACTTACATACATCTTAAAATTGCCAATAAATTTACCAATATATAAAAAAATCATATAAAGCAAGTTGTTCAAAATTTTCAAACGCGTTTTTCTCGAAATGACATTCGTGTGGGTTGACATGGTATTGCTTATTTGCGTCCAAATTTGGTGTAGTTTTTTCTAAAAAGATAAAGTGTATAGCTTTCTTTAAAATATAACAATTTCAGTAATCAACCACCCACAGGGATAATCCTCTAGATAAATAAAGAAAAAATCATGTTTACTAAAAAGATACGCTTTATAATTATTACGATTTAGATTAATCATATAATCTTTTATAAATACATTATTAATTGCCATTACTTAGCAGTATAATCCCTTATAAATAGTTTTAATTACTCAAATCAAAACTAATCTGTCGGCATTTAAAGCTGCACAAATCCCCGTCACTCATAGCAGATTGAGATTAATAGCGCCGTGTCATGCAATTAATTTAAATGCTTAACAAAGTCATTTATTTATGTTCCTGAATTCATTATCAAACACATAAAAGAATAATTACTTTGACTGTGATTCTTACTGTCGATTGCTAAATATTTAGTATATTCCAAATGGTAATTACTAAAACATATTTGTATATACTTATGGTAAGTGAGAACGTTATAACACGTCCTATTGGTGTAGCTTATAGTTGATAGAGAGAGAGACATCAGGTACCTATCCTTCATACTTTACAGGGTTGTTTTTGTAACTTCAATTTTTTTTGTAAATTGCATTTTTCATTGCTTGTACAACTTTTTTAGTAGTAAGATTTGTTTTTAATGTTGTTAAATGTTACGCTGATAAATAAATACGATGTCACTAGTATACGTAAGTTCTAGTACAATTTAAAGCTTAAAACGCTCACGCATGATTATGACGTAATATTCGTAAATACGGAAAAACTGTGATGAATCAGTGGCGTATTGCAGAGTCGAAAATTATATGCACACGTATATGATAAGGAATTTTTAACTAGTTTTATATCATTGAATATACTAAGTAATACTTTTTCGAATATTTTAGGAATTTTAGCTTTTTTTAACTTATCTATCCGAATCACAACAGTTAAAATGTGTTACGTTTAATAATTAGCCATAAAAAATGTTATTAGATCGATAATTGTATTTCCTTGAATGATGGATGTGGCGATACAATAATTAATTTACGTACTTAATCTTGTAATACCCGTTAATACAAAGTATGTATCGACAATTAGTGCTTGTGTATTGCAAAAAAAAATCGTATACTAAAGTATCAGGTTGCAAAATCTAAAGAAAACTGGAGTAGAACGAAAGTGAATAATGTATAACATGATTTGTAAACGATTGCTTTAATCGTTTATAGTTTGCGTCACATTACATCGTAATTAGGTAATCTGACGCGATGTCAAAGCACCTGTCGCTCGCAAAAAGTTCATGATCTTGACATACCTATTACGTGTTAATACGGTCAATGTCAGATCGTATTCGATTACGATTACGCGTTACGGTATATTTTTATATAAACCTAAAAATATAATTCATTATTTATAATTATTATAAAGAGTGAAAAAATTTATATACACGATTTCTCTCTACGACTTTTAAATCATTCCAATGTTACATGAATATCAGGACATCGTGATATAAATCGTAGATATTTTGAATACAAGATGTATTAATTTTTATTAACAATAATACAAAAAAATGTATATATAATTTACCTTTTTATTTCGTTAGCCACGTGTAAATAAGACTTAATAAAATCACTCAATAATCATATTATTTATACAGGTGATAATTATTTTAATTTAGGTATATTTAAGTTTAGTCTACCATATTTTAACAACAGACGGTGAAATCGTGAATAATTAATATCCAGTTAGAGTTAATTTTGCATTCATCTAATATTAGAGTCGGTGACGGTTTTAAAAAGCAATATTCTTAAAGGATATTTTAACGCATGGTTATAATAAAATCTTAATGTAAAGCTTTATCGGAGCCTTTCATTAGCCATTCAGCCTCTAATAGCTTTGACCTTAATCTCTGCAATAAGTTATGTGGGGCACATACAGTTTTATATGAGACGCCCCGGGCGCTATGTACGGTACTCTACTAGTAAACGTGTTCATTTTCATATGATCGACATCATAAAATTATTATTCAACTTGCTGTACGATTTATGCATTGTAATACCTGGTTTGTCGGTACAAATATTTTTGTTAAAACCATTTACGGGCTGATCAGTCATCGTGAATATTTGTAACACTTCATAATCGGATGCATGTAAACCATGCACAAACATAAAATATTATGTAATTATTTAGATTATTAGGGCCTCCCTGGCACAATGGAGTTGTTTTATTATAAAAAATAAAAGTATGAGAATATATTATTTTAATAAACAGTATTTACAAAAACTATCACTTACGTTTCTACGTGATATTACTAAATTAACTATAAAGAGTATAAACCACTGTTTTGAGCTGACTTCAAAGAGGAAGAAGTTCTCAATTAAGCTGTTTTTTTTGTAGATATACATTTTGACTTCGAAATTCAACATGGTGCTGATGAAAGATTTCTAAAGAAGTTTGTTTTTTGAATTGTTGAATTGAAGCAAAACAACTGAAATAAAATAACGTTCCTAATATTTTCACTTGTACCGACCTGAGTAAAGCTTTATATGTGTTGGATTAGTCGTTACGAAGCGCTCAGTAAGCAATTCTCTTATTAAGAAATTAAAGATAAATAAAAAGATCTTGAATATATAGACGTAAATAATACATGACGCTACTTCTTACCTAAACAATTTTTAGAGCAACACCGGAAATCTTTTTAGTGCTAATCTTATTTCAAATGACGTCATCTTCTTGCGGCCCCTCAAAGTTATTTTAAACCTAGTAATATGTTAAATCCTATATACCCTAGTACGTAGTTTTTCAAGTAATACAATGATCGTTATATTATATGATATCTTTTTAGCATAATATTTAATAATCGCAACTTTTTGCGTAATGATCCAGTATCATAGAAGTCCATTCCATGTGAATTGTGTCGTGTGAGCCCGTGACACTGCAGCCGGCTTTTGTTTGACTAGTATTAGTGAATATCCAAACAAATTATTACTAATGATACTCGTAATTACGTCACATAATTTTACTGGCTTCCGATTTGTGGTTTACATTTTGCATTACACTTGAGAACGCTCGGCAAACTTGCATTTTCTAGCGGACTGTTTCAGTGCAGTAGCCAACTCCTTTTATGACCTGAGTTATTGATTGTGCATACAGACATTATAGCATCATTTTCTAATTAATTTTTCATCACATCGATCTCGTTGCATTGAAATAAGTTTACTTAGGTTTTAGTTGCTTTGTAGACGTGGGACTGGACTATTGGTAAAGGGAACAGTATTGACGTTCTTGGTTATGAGGAGTAAAACGGAAATTATCTTATTCGTTTAATTACAATTACTTAATAAAATGATAATACAAACCTACAACTTAATGCTAGACGACAATTATTACATCTCTATCTTTTTTCATTATTATATTTTAATAATTTAAATACGAAAATAAAAGAGTGAAGTTAGTGAAAAATCTACCGAAGTTTACAAAGTTCAGGAGAATATTTAGCCGAAATTGGTTTGAAAACGAGCGAAGAATATTACTGAACAGATTATCTAAATTGGAGAGATTTACGAAGCCGTTTGAAGATGAAAGTTTGACGAGACGAGGGCTTAATATAAAATGGAGAGGGATTGGTGGCAGCTGACGCCTCGCCGTGAAGTATATTCTGTACCGGACAGTTTGGCGGCTTGCGATTCAAGGGTTTGTTATTATAAATTGTTGGATTTATGACGATAAAGTGTCTGTGAAGTTAGCATCTCAATTGTTAGAATCTCAAAAAAACTTCCAGTTCTAGTAGCATCCAGCATAGTTCTACAGTTCTAGATAGGTTTTAACAATAGTTCAGCCATAATCTAGATTTTACAATCAAAAACATATTTTGGCCTAATGAGATGCTAACTTCGCAAAATGCATCTTAGCATCTCATCGGATTTGGATTCTTTGACTTCTCAATAATTAAAATCCGAAGAGTTCTACATCCTCAAGAAGTTTTAGCAATAGTTCTAGCCATTTTAGTCTTAAAATCGCAATTTTAATGTATGAAAAACCAACTTTTTAAGATATATCTTATTATTAAAGTGAAATCTGGGTCAGATCAAACCTTCATATGATGGACAAAACTATCATACACGATTTTTAAAAAAGTTCTACTTCCTTGACCAAAACCACTAATTTTATATTTTTTTAATGAAAAAAATCGAACTTTTGTGAGATGCTGGGTTAAAATTTTGAGTTCTGGGTCAGGTCAAGCTTGAACATGATAGATAACGATGTCCTACACGATGTTCCACAATAGTTCTACTCCTTCGACCAAAACCCTAATTTTAAAAAATTTTTAATGAAAAAAATCAAACTTTTGTGAGATGCTGGGTTAAAATTTTGAGTTCTGGATTAGGTCAAGCTTGAATATGATAGGTAACGATGTCCTACACGATGTTCCACAATAGTTCTACTCCTTCGACCAAAACCCTAATTTAAAAAAATTTTTTAATGAAAAATAATCAAACTTATGTGAGATGCTGGGTTAAAATTTTGAGTTCTGGATTAGGTCAAGCTTGAACATGATAGGTAACGATGTCCTACACGATGTTCCACAATAGTTCTACTCCTTCGACCAAAACCCTAATTTTAAAAAAATTTTTAATGAAAAAAATCAAACTTTTGTGAGATGCTGGGTTAAAATTTGGAGTTCTGGGTCAGGTCAAGCTTGAACATGATAGGTAACGATGTCCTACACGATGTTCCACAATAGTTCTACTCCTTCGACCAAAACCCTAATTTTAAAAAATTTTTTAATGAAAAAAATCAAACTTTTGTGAGATGCTGGGTTAAAATTTTGAGTTCTGGGTCAGGTCAAGCTTGAACATGATAGATAACGATGTCCTACACGATGTTCCACAATAGTTCTACTCCTTCGACCAAAACCCTAATTTAAAAAAAAAAATTTAATGAAAAAATATCAAACTTTTGTGAGATGCTGGGTTAAAATTTTGAGTTCTGGGTCAGGTCAAACTTGAACATGATAGATAACGATGTTCTACATGATGTTCCACAATAGTTCTACTCCTTCGACCAAAACCCTAATTTTAAAAAAATTTAATGAAAAAAATCAAACTTTTGTGAGATGCTGGGTTAAAATTTTGAGTTCTGGATTATGTCAAGCTTGAACATGATAGATAACGATGTCCTACACGATGTTCCACAAAAGTTCTACTCCTTCGACCAAAACCCTAATTTAAAAAAAAATTTAATGAAAAAAATCAAACTTTTGTGAGATGCTGGGTTAAAATTTGGAGTTCTGGGTCAGGTCAAGCTTGAACATGATAGATAACGATGTTCTACACGATGTTCCACAATAGTTCTACTCCTTAGACCAAAACCCTAATTTTAAAAAATTATTTAATGAAAAAAAATCAAACTTTTGTGAGATGCTGGGTTAAAATTTGGAGTTCTGGGTCAGGTCAAGCTTGAATATGATAGGTAACGATGTCCTACACGATGTTCCACAATAGTTCTACTCCTTCGACCAAAACCCTAATTTTAAAAAAAGTTTAATGAAAAAAATCAAACTTTTGTGCGATGCTGGGTTAAAATTTATATGTAAATAAAGAATGCCAAAGAATTTTTAATGCTTTTAAGACTTTAGACAAGATTTTTATCGTATGTTTGCATTGTAACTGGTAATCGCTTAGGTAGCCTCGGTATCGATTTGATTCGATTATAGCAATTTTTCAAGTAAAATCCCGAGGAAAAGCTATATGAACATGTTGAGGAATTTAAAAGTAATCAAAAAAAGCTAGAATGAACTAAATCGGTTGAATTTTGAAAAATGTTATATATACGTAGTATTAAGGAATAATTAGAAGTATAAGATTTGTATGAAGATTTAAAAATATTCTATAAACGGATATGGTGAAACTGCTTTAAATGGTTGGTATATACGGTAAATGAAGAATGCCAAAGAAATTTTTATGCTTTTAAGACTTTAGACAAAATTTTTAGCGTAAGTCTGCTAAGAATTTGTTATCGCTTAGGTAACATCCGTATCGATTAGATTCGATTATTGAAATTTTGCAGTAAAATTGCAGAAAAATGCAACTGGTTAAAGTAACAGACGATATTAGATGGGGCATGGACAACAGGCAGCTTACTGTGCTTACTTTGTTAGACTTCAGTAATGCCTTTAACAGTGTTGATCATGATATCATTTTAAGCTTACTACCTTCTTTTAACATATCTCCATCTGTGGTGGGTTGGTTTCAAAGTTACCTTAGGGGACGCCGGCAACGAATAAAAATTGAAGATTCCTACTCATCCTGGTGTGATGTCCATGCCGGTGTTCCTCAGGGTGGCGTTTTGTCGCCTTTATTATTTTCTATTTTCATAAATTCTATATCACAAAATATAACTTCTCTCTATCACATGTATGCAGATGATGTCCAGATTTATACTCAATCGACTCTTGAAAATCTTGCCACTGCCATTACTACAACTAATAATGACCTAGCGTTAGTTTACCAATGGAGTCAATCCTTCGGGATTAAAGTGAACCCTGGCAAGTCGCAAGCTATCGTCATTGGAAGACCAAACATGATTTCGAGAGTCGACTGGAGTAACTTACCACCTATTTTGTTTAACAATATTATTATACCCTATAGTACTAGTGTTAAGAACCTGGGCATTCATATTGACGCCACTTTGTCATGGACTATTCAAATGAGCGAATTAAGTAAAAAGGTATATAGAGTTATGGGCTCATTACGGCGCCTTCGCTATCTTCTTCCTATTTCTACCAAAACTATGCTAGCACAATCTCTTTTTCTCTCCATTTTAGACTACGCTGACGCAAGCTATTCTAATCTAACCGAGGAACAATTAAATAAACTTGAGAGACTTCAAAACGTTGCTATTCGGTTCATATTTGGACTACGTAAATATGACCACATTTCTGAATTTCGAACTAAACTCAAGTGGTTACCCATCCGCCTTCGTCGGAATCTTTATACTCTTACTCTTTTGTACTGTGTGCTGTTTAATCCAACGTGCCCTGAGTATTTAAAGCAGAAGTTTGAATTTACTGGGGACCACATTACAGTGTTGCGTTCCTCTGTAAACCTTACACTAACACTGCCTGTGCACCATTCAAAGTTCTACCGTGGTTCTTTTACAGTCCGTGCAACTATTCTGTGGAATGCTCTCCCTGCCAATATACGCCAATTTCCATCCATTGACGTATTTAAAGAACGGGTAAAAGCGCATTACCTTACATTCGAATGACGACGCCTATAATTATTGTTTTCATTTATGTATTTATTATATAAAGTTTAAATATAATAACATAATAGTTTAAGTATGTATATTTGTGTATATGTATGTATGTATATTGAATATTTATTTAGTTTGTTGTTTATATATTTAGCGTTAGTATTTACGTTTATTTATTATAATATTTATTGTGTAATTTATTAAATTTACGTTTATATTTACATTATTATATTCTCTTTTAGCCTCACTTCTCAATCTCCTTGCTCAATATCTTCAACACAAAGGTTGTCTGGAAGAAATCGCTATTAAGCGATAAGACCGCCTTATTGTACAATCCTGTTTTTATTTTTATTTCCTTTTATATTAAGTGTTTATTTCTTTCTGTGTGATGTGCAATAAAAGAGTATCTATCTATCTATCTATCTATGAACACGTTAAGGAATTTAAAATTAATCGAAAAAAGATAAAAATAGAATTTGTATAAAGATTTAAAACTATTCTATGAAAAATTATTTAAAACTGATAAGAGTAATGCTCAAGAGAGTAGAACTATTATTGAATCATGTAAAACATCTTTTTCTCATCACAAGTTTGATTTTTTCATTAATTTTTTTAAATAAGGGTTTTGGTCGAAGGAGTAGAACTATTGTGGAACATCGTGTAAGACATCGTTACCTATCATATTCAAGCTTGACTTAATCCAGAACTCAAAATTTTAACCCAGCATCTCACAAAAGCTTGATATTTTTCATTAAATTTTTTTAAAATTAGAGTTTTGGTCGAAGGAGTAGAACTATTGTGGAACATCGTGTAGAACATCGTTATCTATCATGTTCAAGCTTGACATAATCCAGAACTCAAAATTTTAACCCAGCATCTCACAAAAGTTTGATTTTTTCATTAAAAATTTTTTTAAATTATGGTTTTGGTCGAAGGAGTAGAACTATTGTGGAACATCGTGTAGAACATCGTTATCTATCATGTTCAAGCTTGACCTGACCCAGAACTCCAAATTTTAACCCAGCATCTCACAAAAGTTTGATTATTTTTCATTAAAAATTTTTTTAAAATTAGGGTTTTGGTCGAAGGAGTAGAACTTTTGTGGAACATCGTGTAGGACATCGTTATCTATCATGTTCAAGCTTGACCTGACCCAGAACTTCAAATTTTAACCCAGCATCTCACAAAAGTTTGATTATTTTTCATTAAAATTTTTTTAAAATTAGGGTTTTGGTCGAAGGAGTAGAACTATTGTGGAACATCGTGTAGAACATCGTTATCTATCATGTTCAAGCTTGACCTGACCCAGAACTCCAAATTTTAACCCAGCATCTCACAAAAGTTTGATTATTTTTCATTAAAAATTTTTTAAAATTAGGGTTTTGGTCGAAGGAGTAGAACTTTTGTGGAACATCGTGTAGGACATCGTTATCTATCATGTTCAAGCTTGACCTGACCCAGAACTTCAAATTTTAACCCAGCATCTCACAAAAGTTTGATTATTTTTCATTAAAATTTTTTTAAAATTAGGGTTTTGGTCGAAGGAGTAGAACTATTGTGGAACATCGTGTAGAACATCGTTATCTATCATGTTCAAGCTTGACCTGACCCAGAACTCCAAATTTTAACCCAGCATCTCACAAAAGTTTGATTTTTATTCATTAAATTTTTTTTTTAATTAGGGTTTTGGTCGAAGGAGTAGAACTATTGTGGAACATCGTGTAGGACATCGTTACCTATCATATTCAAGCTTGACATAATCCAGAACTCAAAATTTTAACCCAGCATCTCACAAAAGTTTGATTTTTTCATTAAATTTTTTTAAATTAGGGTTTTGGTCGAAGGAGTAGAACTATTGTGGAACATCGTGTAGAACATCGTTATCTATCATGTTCAAGCTCGACCTGACCCAGAACTCCAAATTTTAACCCAGCATCTCACAAAAGTTTGATTTTTATTCATTAATTTTTTTTTTTAAATTAGGGTTTTGGTCGAAGGAGTAGAACTATTGTAGAACATCGTGTAGGACATCGTTACCTATCATATTCAAGCTTGACATAATCCAGAACTCAAAGTTTTAACCCAGCATCTCACAAAAGTTTGATTTTTTTCATTAAATTTTTTTTTAAATTAGGGTTTTGGTCGAAGGAGTAGAACTATTGTGGAACATCGTGTAGAACATCGTTATCTATCATGTTCAAGCTCGACCTGACCCAGAACTCCAAATTTTAACCCAGCATCTCACAAAAGTTTGATTTTTATTCATTAAATTTTTTTTTTAATTAGGGTTTTGGTCGAAGGAGTAGAACTATTGTGGAACATCGTGTAGGACATCGTTACCTATCATATTCAAGCTTGACCTAATCCAGAACTCAAAATTTTAACCCAGCATCTCACAAAAGTTTGATTTTTTCATTAAAAATTTTTTAAAATTAGGGTTTTGGTCGAAGGAGTAGAACTATTGTGGAACATCGTGTAGGACATCGTTATCTATCATGTTCAAGCTTGACCTGACCCAGAACTCAAAATTTTAACCCAGCATCTCACAAAAGTTCGATTTTTTTCATTAAAAAAATATAAAATTAGTGGTTTTGGTCAAGGAAGTAGAACTTTTTTAAAAATCGTGTATGATAGTTTTGTCCATCATATGAAGGTTTGATCTGACCCAGATTTCACTTTAATAATAAGATATATCTTAAAAAGTTGGTTTTTCATACATTAAAATTGCGATTTTAAGACTAAAATGGCTAGAACTATTGCTAAAACTTCTTGAGGATGTAGAACTCTTCGGATTTTAATTATTGAGAAGTCAAAGAATCCAAATCCGATGAGATGCTAAGATGCATTTTGCGAAGTTAGCATCTCATTAGGCCAAAATACGTTTTTGATTGTAAAATCTAGATTATGGCTGAACTATTGTTAAAACCTATCTAGAACTGTAGAACTATGCTGGATGCTACTAGAACTGAAGTTTTTTTGAGATTCTAACAATTGAGATGCTAACTTCACAGACACGACGATAAATGTATTCATTATGAAACTATTGGAAAATAAGATTAATTTTTTTAATAGTTGCTAAATATATTACTTTAAAATGGCATTTATTCAATATAACGTACATTCTTGCTCGTTCGTTGTCGATTTGTGTATTGACCATACGGACATCCATTATGTCCGGAATACATATGTATACGGGTCGTTTTACTTTTTTTACGCGTATTTCAGCACCCAAGTTACAACTATATTACGACAAAATATACAACTATCTTAATAGAGGCCGCGTGTGTAGCGTTTTATTGAATTTAATTACTAATTAGACTATCTAGACGCCAAATGAAAGTGAAAGTAATTCTAAGTATAATGTTATTATTATTCTATATTTTTTAAATGTAGACGGTTTCAATAATTCATTTACAATATTGGGTGCGTTTTGTTATGAAAATATATGGTTTTATTATTAGGATCACTATGGAATCCGTCATCACAACGATATGTATAACACAAGACTATAGTTTATACAAAGTTTAGTTTAAACATTAAAATTGCTATTTAAATCGACCCATTATTTTGACGCTATTATACTATCACGCTGTTTTTACATATTTTAATGTTACAGACAGACTCTTGTCCAAGTTGTTTTAGCTAATAGGTACGTAGGTATCTGTTTGTAGAGAATTTCAATTTCATACAATTTATGTATCGAAAAATGCAAAAAAAAACAATCTTGTGTTACGATTTACAGTATCATGTTTTATACAACATCTATAGGTATATTATTAATTATTTATGGAATCGTTACGTCACAACCACGCCTCCGTATAAAATGTAAATTTATACAACAGATCTGACCTGACAAAAAACAGTGCCATTTTTTGTCTAAAATAGCGCTCTGTTTCTTGATGGTTCTGGTTCATAATTATAGGTGTTAAAGTAATATATAAATATTTACAAATTAGTGTGATGTAGGAAAGATTTTAACTGACGCATCAATCTATTTTTATCATTAATTATTTAACCACTGTACCAGTGTGGTTAATTATTTGTTGAAGACTCGTAGTTATAAGTAAACTCTCCAGTGGAATGTAGTGGAATAATTTATTGAAAAAATGCACGAGTATATATACAAAAATTACAGAAACGAATAACCAATAAGAAAATAGTATACAAAATAAAATATAAAATTATAAAATGAAATTCCAATTAAAAAGTCTACATTAGTACGCGGGCTTCTGATAGGTGGCGTCCTGCTCCCCGCACGCCGCTGTCTGAAGCGGGAAGGGCGCGCGGGAGGGACGCGCGCGAATTAATAAAATTGACCGCTGCGACCCGGCGTCGCCTTAGAATCGTCGAGCGCCGAGTGCAGCGAGGTCGTCTTGTCCGTGTTCGGTTCCCGCGTCGCGTGTTGCTTGAAGTAGTATTGTGTGAAGATTCTTATTGGAAGCTTGAAGAAAGAAGAAACTGTAGATCTTCGGATCTGCATCTTAAAAACGCTCTTTTCAGAGCGACGCTGTTTCGCATACCAACCACGCCTTATAAGGCATATAAAAACAGTTCTTTTCAGAGCTATCTACGTTCATCTATTCCGAACGATGACGTAGAAAATAAAGATAAATAAAAGATGTGTAGCGTACAATTATTTCCTATAACTGCACGTTGGTGATGCTGCTACAGTAATCCCCCTCAAGTGAAACGTACCGGCAACTTGATGGTACGGCCTAATCGTGTTTGCTTGAGATTAGGTTGTGACGTCATGTTGTTCGCTTGCTCTGGTAATGTGGTTTTCTTGGTAATGGTTTCTGGTTGGTATGGTATGGTAATCTTGGTAACAGGTTCTGAAGGTAAAAGGTAACCGGTATCTTGAAGTACATATGCAGGTTTCAATCGGTCGATTGATATATTTGTTTGACGATCGGGTAATTGAATTGTAAAAACTTTATCCGTTCGTTTTACAACTCGATAGGGACCTTCATATGGTGCTTTTAAAGTTGACTTTGCTGCGTCGATTCTAATAAATACGTGCGTGCATGTGTGTAGGTCTTCATGTACGAATATGTGTTTATTGTTTCGGTGTGCGTTCATTGGCTTCGGCTTGTTCTTTGCTATGTTCGCGCGTAATTTTTCGACGTAACTGTAGTCCATTGATGAAGTAGCGGGAGTATTTACATCAAAGAAGTCGCTAGGTAGTCGCAAGTTAAATCCGTAGGTAAGTTCGGCGGCGCTTACGCCGGTGTCGGTGCGTAAGGCGGCTCGTAGTCCTAGTAGTACGGTTGGGAGTTCATTCATCCATGAATTTGTATTTGATAGTTTCGCTCGTAATGCAGTCTTCAATGAACGATGCCAACGTTCTACGATTCCGTTACTGTGCGGATGGTAGGGCGTAGTACGATTTTTTTCTATACCGAGTATTTTTGTAAGATGAATGAATAGGTTACTCTCGAACTGTCGTCCTTGATCGGTCGTTATCGTAGCGGGGCATCCAAAGCGAGTTATCCAATGCGAGTATATGGAGTCGGCGACTGTTTCTGCGGATATATCAATGGTCGGGATCGCTTCGGGCCATTTCGTGTGACGATCGATCATTGTTACTATGTAGCGATGTCCTTGCGCAGTTGTAGGTAACGGTCCGACTATATCGATGTGTATGTGTTGAAATCGTTCGGTTGGCGGGAATATTGCGATCTTGCTGTGCGTGTGACGTTGTATTTTACTTTTTTGACATGATAAACAGGTTTTAGTCCACTGACCTATGTCGGTATTCATTGATGGCCAAAAGTATTTTCTTGTTATTAATTTTCGAGTAGTTCTTGTTCCGGGATGACTAATATTATGTATGCTGTTAAAAATTTTTCTTCGGTATTCGATAGGTATATACGGTCTTATGTATGAAGTTGATGTTTCGCAGTATAATTCGATGTTTGTGTTAGGTATGTTGATCTTCTTGAAGGATAAATTATTTTGATGACGTAATTGATGTATAGTGCTGTCTTTGTCTTGCGCGCGGGCGATTTCTTCGTAGTCGATCGGTGAAGGACAAGTTATTGTCGCTATGCGGTTTGGGTCCGCGGATCTTGTTGCGATGTCGCTTGTTTCTATGCGGCTGAGAGCGTCGGCAACTGTGTTTTGTTTGCCGCTTACGTGACGTATGTCGGTAGTAAATTCGCTAATGAATAATAATTGTCGCGTTCTGCGCGGAGTTTCGTTTGATGTTGTAATCTTGTTCATAGCGAATGTAAGCGGTTTGTGATCCGTGAATATGATGAGTTCGCGTCCTTCAAATATTTTTAGAAAATGTTTTACTGCCATATAAATAGCTAATAATTCACGATCGTATGTTGAATATTTTTGTTGCGCGTCTGAGAATTTTTTCGAGAAGTATCCAAGTGGTTGCCATGTATTATTGATGTATTGTTGTAGGACGGCACCGGCTGCTGTGTCTGAGGCGTCACTGAAGATTGCGAGGGTGGCTTGGTGTGAAGGGTGGGCGAGTAAAGCTGCGTTTGTGATGCTGGCTTTACATGCCTCGAATGCTTGTAGTGCTTCTTTGTTCCACTCAATGATTGTTTTATCTCGCTTCTTGACGTTGTGTAGGTATGCGTTCAATGGAGCTTGTAGCGTCGCGGCGTTATGTATGTGATCGCGGTAGAAATTTAACATACCGAGGAAACGTCTTAGTTCTTCTATGGTTTTCGGTTGTGTGTACTCAGTGATAGCCTTGACCTTCTCGAGTGGCGGTTTGATTCCTTCTTGAGAAACGATGTAACCGAGAAATTTAACTTCTGGCTGGCCTAGGTTGCATTTCGCGGGATTTATTGTTATGCCGTTTTCTTCTAATCTTTGTAAAACGCATTTCAGATGTTCGCGGTGTTCGGCTTCGTTTGATGAGGCGATAAGTACATCGTCGATAAATGGGAACACGTAGTCGAGTCCACGAAGTACTTCGTGTATGTAGCGTTGGAAGGTTTGTCCAGCGTTTTTCAAACCGGGACACATGCGCGGGAACTCGAATAAGCCGAATGGAGTAATGATAGCTGTTTTTTCAATGTCTTCGTTTCTTACGTTGATTTGTTGATATGCGCGGTTGAGATCGATTGTTGAAAATATTCTTTTTTCTGATAGATGATGAGTGAAGTCTTTGACTCGTGGTACTGGGTAGCGATCGGGCTTTGTTATCGCGTTGAGCCTGCGATAGTCACCACACACTCGTATATCCCCGTTCTTCTTGGGTACTATATGCAGTGGTGATGACCATGGGCTTTTGCTGGGTCTGCAGAGTCCTTGTTGCATCATGTTTTCAAATTCTTTTTTGACTGTTTCGTAGCGATGCGGCGGTATAGGACGAGTACGGCAGTGTATAGGTTGACCTTCTGTTTCTATGTAGTGTTCGACGTGGATCTTCGGTTCGAGTTGCATTGCGGTGAGACGTGTGATTCCGGGAAATTCGGCTAGGATGTCGTGGTATGAGCTATGTATATCGATACTGCGGACTGTAGGGATGTTAGTTGACATCATCGGAGCTTTAACGTTGAGATTTGTGACAGCATCAATTAATCTTCGATTTTTAACGTCTACGATAAGTTGATGGTGGTTTAAGAAATCGGCTCCTAGTATCGGTTTCGAGACATCAGCGACTATGAATTTCCATTTGTAGGGACGTCGTAGGTTGAGATCCAGTTCGAGTGTTTTCTCGCCGTAGGTAGATATAGTTGTATTGTTTGCGGCGTATAGTTTGAATGGTAGCGGCGTTGCTTTCTGGCCTGGTTTTCGAGGTAAGACGGATATATTAGCTCCCGTATCTACCAAGAAAGAGTAGCATGTCCTTTTGTCCTTGACGAACAGGCGGTAGGACTTGTTGTGATCGCCGAATGATTCCGTTTCTGCCAATTGTTGTTTGTGATTTGACGACTGCTTCTTGAAGCTGCAAGGAGTTGTACAGCGTGTTGCTGCGTTGCTGAATCGACGGTGATAGTAGCAGAGTGATGAGTGTGCAGATGAAGATGAAGTATGAGACCGGGAATGACGATGCGATGTGCTTCTGTGATGAGAATGTGAGTGTCGCTGGTGTGGGTTATGCGTCGGTCTTGCTTTCAGTTCTGCGAGTTCTGCTTTTAATGTATGTAGCACGTCGGTGAGGTATTGAGTGACGGTCTGGTTGTTGAACGTGGCTGGTGCTTGGCTGTCCTCCATTTTCCGGATAGGGTTGTCAAGCAGCGTAGCGGTATTCGAGCAGAGCTTCGTCACGGCAGCGGGTAATAGAAAATTTCTATTAGCAGTCGGGCAGAGATTCCACGTAGGGAGAGGTTTTTTCTCAGAAGGGTGCTTCGGAGCCTGGTTCCTGTCCGGTATGCTTCTGTTCCTCGGGGTCACCACTTTAACCACTGTACCAGTGTGGTTAATTATTTGTTGAAGACTCGTAGTTATAAGTAAACTCTCCAGTGGAATGTAGTGGAATAATTTATTGAAAAAATGCACGAGTATATATACAAAAATTACAGAAACGAATAACCAATAAGAAAATAGTATACAAAATAAAATATAAAATTATAAAATGAAATTCCAATTAAAAAGTCTACATTAGTACGCGGGCTTCTGATAGGTGGCGTCCTGCTCCCCGCACGCCGCTGTCTGAAGCGGGAAGGGCGCGCGGGAGGGACGCGCGCGAATTAATAAAATTGACCGCTGCGACCCGGCGTCGCCTTAGAATCGTCGAGCGCCGAGTGCAGCGAGGTCGTCTTGTCCGTGTTCGGTTCCCGCGTCGCGTGTTGCTTGAAGTAGTATTGTGTGAAGATTCTTATTGGAAGCTTGAAGAAAGAAGAAACTGTAGATCTTCGGATCTGCATCTTAAAAACGCTCTTTTCAGAGCGACGCTGTTTCGCATACCAACCACGCCTTATAAGGCATATAAAAACAGTTCTTTTCAGAGCTATCTACGTTCATCTATTCCGAACGATGACGTAGAAAATAAAGATAAATAAAAGATGTGTAGCGTACAATTATTTCCTATAACTGCACGTTGGTGATGCTGCTACAATTATATTCGAAGTATTAAAATGTAACAACTATGTCAATATTGAAGATATTTTCGGAATAAAGTGTATTTTTTGTTGTTGTTTTTGTTAGTGACATCATCATTTATTTTCATAAACAGTTCTTGTCTGCGCATTGGATTCATATAAATTTTGTTATGATCTGATCAAGGACGCACAGAGTACGAAAGTTATCAATTATAAGATTCGCAGTCAAAACATTTACAAGCATTTGATGACACGTGAGTTCGTAGTATGTGGAAACGTACCAGGCACGTGTGTACGATAAATTGAACAGTAAACAAGAAAGCCATTAGTCACTACAATTGGGTTACTACGGACTGACCAAATTTTGCGGAAAACCGTGCAAGGTGAATTTTCATATCTATGATGTATGAAAAATTCTACTGTATTAATAGGCATGGGGCGTTAATAAACTTAGTATGGTTTATTTCTTTATTTTATTTATACTAAGTAAATTAATAATAATATATTCTATGGTTCCAAAGATAAGTACGACAAAAAGGCGACTAGCTTTACTACAACTCAACTGTATGTATACAAAATATAAAATTTCCTTCAGTTTTGTATGTATTTAAGATAAGCCTAACTTCATAATAAATGGGAATAAAATAATGTTGTTGATTTGAAAGCATGTTACAGTTTGTTAAGTACATGAAATTAATAAAACTAAAGATATATAGATAGGTCATAGAATTTAATCAATAGTTCAAATGCGTGTTACTTCTAATTGCAAGACGTAGAAGGTCGGAAACGGTCACCTTTATTGCGTCACTATATTACGGACTACCGTACCGTGGGGTAAAAAAATAATGAAACTAGCTACTTATAGAAAGGGGTGTCTCGATCGTACATTTGTATTAAATTTAAAATTTTATAATTTTCCATTCGTATCTTTTGCTTTCTCATATATCTCCTTTCTTCGCCCCATGGATTTAACTTATATTGAAAAAAAAAAAAAAAATGTTTTATTAGATATATATATAACCTAAATTGATACGATCTTTGATAATCATTTTTCTGAAGAAACGCGGCTTTTGGGAAAATTTTCGTTCTTTATTTTCGCATAAGAGATATTTATTATCATGTTTGAAGTTACTGTATATTTCGTCAAAATAAGTTAAATAAATACAGACAGAGTAATTTTCCATTTATTCGAAATTGAATAACAAGTTATTGGAACTCGTTATTATTATCTACATTCGATAAAGTCTTTGATACAATTCGTACGTAATTTAGCCTGAAATGTGCCAGCGAATACCTTTAATAATAGAGGACAATTTATATTATTTATTTATTTATTAAAAATTTTTTGTCATAGAGCAGTCTACTATTATATGATACAAAATTACATTACTATTCTCATTGTCTATCTTAAAGGTTTTATTAATGAAATCATCGTAATAGATATTTAATCATCCGAAAACATTTCTCGCGTCTTTGTAAATGACAGATTTCCAGTTTAGGATACTGTCCCTTAAGGGGGTGATTCTGAAACATTATCACTAGTTTAGATAAAAAGTCAGATTTCTTCGTATCTTAGCAAAATTAATAAAACAGCACTTCTTTTTCAACTTTTTTACAATAAAATCAAATAAAAACCTTGTTGATTATATTATGAAAAACAAAATTAATATATTTTTCTTTTGTCATAGGGTATGGCTTTTACAATTGATGAGCGTCAAGCTATGGGTATTCACGGTCTGCTGCCTCCGAGGGTGAAGAGCCAGGAGGAGCAGGTGCAGCTGTGCAAGCTGTCCATTGAGCGATATGAGGATCCGCTAAACAAGTATATCTACCTGATGGGACTACTGGTGAGTACTTAAGCTATAAGCTTTGCCAACCTAGTGTCGGAGTTGTACAGCTCGACCGAACAGGCCGCAAATAGCAAACAAAAAGCAAGCAGACAGCTTAACGTGCTCTCCGAGGCATGGTGGGTAGACCCAAAAGGACATGTTTAAATTCGAGGGTGTTTATGCGTGAGATATTGTGAACAAAGGAGAATTCTTATTGGATTCTTATCCAAGAGGTTTTAACTTTATATAACAGATATAGATTTCGTAACTTTTATCGTTAGTCTGATAACCATTAGGTATTATACATTACAATAAGAGTATCAAAGAATGAGATAAGTAGTCAAAATTACAAATTTTAAAGGTTTTATTATATAATAATAATCTTTTTCCTTGTTTGCTATCTGCTCTATCTTTGAGCGTAGTGATATAGTATGTTAATCAGTATGGCCGGAATCCAATAATCCAATGTGTAAATATATTCCTGTTTACAAAATTGCAAAAGATAATGACTGTTTATTTTGAATTATAAGATAAGATATTTTCATATAATAAGAAGCACTTGAACATAAATAGATAGCATTTATAAGTGTTTTCAATCTTTGTAATGTTTGCTTTTAGTATTACGTAGCATGTGTCAGGGATTTTTATAGATTAAAGTTTTTATTTGCTTTGAAATTGTACATGTTAATTAGTACTTGAGTTTAAATAAACATTATTACACGTTTGATTAATGATGAAATTGTTTTTAGAAAAGTTTTATGAGAACCAAATTGATAATAAAGTCAAAGTTCTTTCATTAAAAAGTTCAGGATCGCTCGCGAAAACTTCCATTATTTTCAGTTATTGACCTTCTCTCGCATAAAACTCGAAGATGATTTTCATTTCGCGAACATAAATTAATTTACAATCTCTTCATATTTTATATTCCTTACATTGTGGTAGAGTAATATAATTTGCTTTATAAATAATTTTGAATATGACATAGTTTTAAAATAGAATTTTCCATAAACAATTTTTGCATTCGCATTTCGCATCGAAAAGCATTGACCAGCATTTAGCTGGATTTTGAACACACTTATGAGCATCGTATGCTTAAGCATCCTTAAGCACGCTTAAGCTGTTTTCTATAAAGAGTATGCTGATCGATGATGATATATGTAATTGAGGCCTAAGGGGTAACTAAAGAAATGTTTATTGTTTGTCCACTCCAAAACTATTTTAACCGCCGGTTACTAATTCTTATTAACGACATTTCGTATAATATTATTTACGAGATTTCGCGAGGATAAATTTATATTTTCTATTTTAGGATCGTAACGAGCACCTGTTTTATCGATTCGTTGGTGAAAACGTAGCGGAGATGATGCCTATAGTCTACACGCCAACTGTTGGCCTCGCGTGCCAGAAGTACGGGCTGGTTTATAGACGGCCACGCGGACTGTTTATTACCATTAATGACAAGGGTCACGTCTACGATATACTGAAGAATTGGTAAGTTATTCATGTGTGTATGTTAAAAGAAAAAGGGGATACCGGAAGGGGATATCCATAAAATACGTCCCAAGATTTGTGTGATTGTGTGATCAATCCTTCGTTTCTGTCACAGGTCATATTTGTTAGACTCTCCCCTCTCTAGTGTGACGTCACATATTTTTTTGCAATTTTACTTTTAGTAGTTATAAAATTAAAACAGCCGTAGATACCTAAATTAGTTAAGTAATACTTTTCGGTTTTAGTTAACCGCATACAATACATATATTTTAAAAAGTTACGTCACAAAACTTAGGGCGGGTCCGACCCCTTGTCATACAATGTCACACCTGTTAATATATTTTCCCCTTGAAGTGTGACGGACTTATTTATGGATGACCCCTTAATACATTTTTGTTTTAATATCAAAATATCAATTAATTTAAAAACTTCAATGTGTGAATCTTGTATTTTATGCAAATATTCAAAGTCACACAATAATCTGTTTAACGTCAGATGATCCCTCTACGTAATCATTGCGAACAAACCCTAAGGATGACGTAAAAATGCTTATTTGTGTGGTGAATTTTGTTTATACTTTATACATATATTATTATACACGCAAGTTTTCCTGATATTGTTCATAGGAGTTTTCACAAATATTTCCTCAATTGTTAACATTAATTTCACTAGCCGAATTTTTTAAAATAAATATCGTTAAATTGGTGTTTTTTGTTTATTATTATTATTTACTCTAATTAAACGATCGCGGAACAGAGTATAAATTCTTTTAAAATCTTGGCGGGAAGCGGTTATTATCGCAGAAAAATAACAGCTCCTTGGCTTAGTTCTATGCTATAAATATGCACAAAATTTTGTAGAAATTGTAAATGAAAAATAATAATTGTATAATTACATTGTATTCTATATAAAATATCTAAGCAATAACATCAGCTGATGTTATTCGACTTGACTTATATAACGAACTTCCTTATACGCCTCTTGTAGACGTACACGTTTTTTTGAAGATGATTTTATTAAAATCTATCCTTATTTGTTTCCATTGCTAGTACGTTGTTAAGGAAGAATTGAACGAATAATGTAGTGCGATTTATGCAATTGTTTTCCTGACAATAGAGGAACATGCGTAACTTGTGACGTAACCGTAATTCGTAGGGTGTGTAACGTTACGTACCCATTTTTCATATTATAGTGGTGTAAATAATTTTTGATGTTTTTAAATGATGTTTTGTATGTATATCTATATTTATCGTTGATCATAATATATTCATGTCAATTATAATAACACCTACATTATTTATATACATAATATAAAGAAACCAAAGAACAACTAACAAAAAAAATATAAAACACCTTTTACATTTGGCAAACGAGCATACGCCGGGCCTGATGGTAAGCAATCATCGCAGCCTATGAATGCTTGCGATACTTGAAGTATCACATACGCATTGCCAAACCAATATAGGAGATAGGACGTAGATAGCCTCCTATGTAAAGGATGATAAGGGAAAAAGAGGAAGGAACAGAGAGGGAGAGAGATCGGGCCTCCGGCGTTCTCACTCACGAAATGCAACAGAACTTACTGATATTGTTGCTTTTATTTGATTTGAGCGTAGTACTTCACCAGTCGAGCCGGCCCATTTGTGCTAGGAGGAGCATTATTCTAATCTAATCAATGTTATTTGACTTTAGGCCAGAAACTGACGTAAGAGCTATCGTGGTGACTGATGGAGAGCGTATCCTTGGTTTGGGAGACTTGGGAGCTTGTGGTATGGGAATTCCGGTGGGCAAGTTGTCGCTCTACACCGCACTCGCTGGCATCAAACCTCATCAGTGCTTGCCTATCACTCTTGGTAAGTTCACAGCACTTTTTAAACCTTTTTTTTAATATTTAGTGGCACTGTTCCTTAATTGAAACTGAACATTAAGATCTGATTAAACTCAAAGAAAGGATTGTATCCAGATTACGATTACGATATGAGTTTGATTGTTAGGGAACAGTTTGTTAAGGAACTTAATTATATATAATATTAATCTAGATTCTCTATTAGGCTTTTTGGTATGGAAAAGTTCTTTCATTTGAATCGTGTTTGTAGATGTTGGTACCAACAACCAAACGATGTTGGACGATCCTCTATACATCGGTCTCCGTCACAAGCGCGTCCGCGGCGCCGCCTACGACGAGTTCATAGATGAGTTCATGCAAGCCGTGGTGCGCCGGTTCGGACAGAACTGTCTCATACAGTTCGAAGACTTTGGGAACGCCAATGCTTTCCGTTTGCTTGAGAAGTATCGTGGCAGGTGAGATTGTTGTTGGTGATTTTAGTTTTGAGAGTTGAAATGTATGTGTGTAATATATACTGCTGGTTCTTCTCCTTGAGATGTATTATAAAAAAAGTATCGTGATAATAACTTTGAATTGGTCTGCCGTTTTTTAGAGATGTCAATCTACTATAAATAGATTAAGAGTATATAAACTTAAAAATTAAAATAGTAAATAAAAATATTAGCCATTACTATATAAAAATATTTTAGTATTGTTGAGAAGAAACGTAGTATAAAATTAATAAATAAGTATTAATTGTTTATACCTAAAAAGTTGGTATAAATTTTACAAATTTGGATGTCATGTGTATTTTAAGATGACATGACGAAATGACAAATCAAACCAATTAATGTTTAATTTTTCCAATAATATTAATTTTTCATTTTATTAGATACTGCACGTTTAACGATGACATCCAAGGAACAGCCGCCGTCGCGGTGGCGGGTCTCCTCGCCAGTCTGCGCGTCACCGGAAAGAAACTATCGGAGAACACCTTCGTGTTCCAAGGAGCTGGAGAGGTGAGAAACGTTTAAATATTTTTTGATTAATTTACTGGTGGTACCACCTAAGCCTCAGATATTCTACCGCAAAACAGTGTTTTATCCATTATTATATATCGGTTTGAAGGACGCTGTAGGTAGTGAAATTACTGTGCCAAATGAGATCGAAGAGTTAATATCTTGAGATTTACAACACGTGAGTGACCCCTATAAATGAATAGTGCTGCAAGTGCTCATAGGCTATAGCCTATGAGTACTACGGTATACTACGGCATAACTGTTTACCGTATGCTTGCTTGCAAACTAAGTCAAATAAAAAAAATAGAACGAAGTTCACTTCAAACATAACCTTTCCAAGAATTACGTAGGTTATGTAGGTTACATAATTATGTAGGTAACATAATTATGTAGGTAACATAATTATGTAGGTTACTTTTACCGCAATATACCCTGAGAACAAATTCTGCTTGGGATAATGCGGGCGCAAAATTGATGAACTTGTTACCAGATTTACTAACTGAAGTTAATTTTTGCTGGAAATTAACCCACCACCGCTCTTTCGCCATATTTATAAGGAATGTTCTTCAAAATGTTGATGTATGAATATTAATTTAGCTTACCTCCTTAACAGGCATCTCTCGGTATTGCGGAGCTGTGTGTGATGGCGATGAAGGCTGAAGGCACACCCGAAGCGGATGCTCGCAACCGCATCTGGATGGTAGACTCCAAGGGTCTCATCGTGAAGAATAGGCCTGAGGGTGGTCTCAATGAACATAAGGAAAAATTCGCTAAAGATTGCCCTCCGATTCGCACTCTCGCGGAAGTAGTCAACGTAGCTAAGCCTTCTGTGCTCATTGGTAAGTCTTGTTTTGTTCATATAGCTTAGCTTGTTTTAAAAAAGTTGGTCTTTATAAAAAATCTTATTGATGTCGTTTAAAGGTTTTAATATAATAAGTGATCTTTTTCTGCTTATACTCTTATCCGGATTTGACGGGCTACTAGTTATTACACAGAGGGATAGCAATTTGACTTTCGCAACCCAAAAAGGGTGGCCTAATAACTCATTGGACAAGAGAAAATTACCTTTTAAGAGTTAACGATTATTATCAGATAACAACCGGGAACGAAAGCTTAATGTGCTCACCAAGACACGGCGGGTAGACCCACAAGGACAGACTCCCACACCGAAACAGATACATATTTACAAGAAACATCTACTCCGAGCGGGAATCGAACCCACTACATATTACAGATAGGTGATATAGAGCTGTAACTAGCTCTGTAGAGCGAATCTATATATAGCTAAATAATTGTACATAACCAATAGACAGTAGAGGTATAGTCAATAGGAGTGTCTACCCATTAGCAGCGCGCCAAATGTTTTGTGTACTAACGCAGGCGCGGCGGCCATCGGCGGCGCGTTCACGGCGGAGATCCTGCGCGCGATGGCCGACAACAACCCGCGCCCCGTCATCTTCGCGCTGTCCAACCCCACCAGCAAGGCGGAGTGCACCGCAGAGCAGGCCTACGCGAACACGGACGTATGTACTAACTAACATTCTTATTTATGTCAATGATCCCAACATTTGTATAGTAAATATATAGTTAAATATACCTAATACTTTTTTTCTCCTTTTAAGGAGGTTGATTCTGGCTTTATTTATAGGTTTTATACTGAAACTGACTGAAAATGGTGTCAAAATTGCAATCAATTCACAAATTGACATTTTATTTATTTTAAAAATTATTTTATTTCTTTTGACCTATCTAGATAAATTAACATTCTTTATCAATAAAATCCATAACTATAAAATTGGCAAGACCACGTAGACCCGAATAAAATTTATCAGCATCGACTTAGCTGGATGGTTTAAGATACACTTATACGCATCGTACCCCAAATTAACTACTTTAACCTTTGTAAGCATTCCTTAATATGCTAAGTTGAGTGCTACGCTTATAAGCATTTAAAAGTTAAAACAGAAAAATGCAAAATTTGCATCAATGCTGAAATGAGAATCACGAACGCATCTTCATAGGTACTAAATGGATATTTTCTGAAGAGAATATGCGAATCGATGCTGCTAAATATAATTAAAACGACATCTAATTAGCTATTGACGAAATTTCGTGCTATGTAGGTTAATTTAAAACTGAAAATTTTTTATAATGCTCAACCTTTAACGGTAGCAGGGCCGACTCTGATAACGCAAACGAACACTCCTGTCTCAAGTTACGAGCTTAATCAGAAAGGCAATAAGAATATTAGTAATGACTAGAAAACCATTGCGACAACGACAATTAGTCGTTTAAAAAAAACGGAATAAAATATCAAAATCTTGATCGTTTAACGGCAGGACCGTGCGATCTTTGCGTCGGGCTCGCCGTTCCCTGAGTACCGCGCCAAAGACGGGAGCGTGCTGCGGCCGGGGCAGGGCAACAACTCGTACATCTTCCCCGGCCTCGCGCTCGGCATCATCGCCGCCGGCCTCGTCGACATCTCCGACGACTTCATGCTGCTCGCTGCCGAGGTATGAGACTTTGGAACTTTTACATTGCACTAACTAATTCCATTATTCCACCCTCACCACCTCGAGGTCTTGAAATCGACGAAAGCGCGATTTGCATGGCATTTTCGTCGACGCACAACCACTCTGAGGAACCAGCTTCCGACGGCGGTCTTTCCAAACGAATACGACTTAGGAACTTTCAACAAAATAGTCTATTCCTTGATCAATGGTCGGCAAGGCATCTGCATATCCTCTGGTGCTGCAGATGTTCATAGGCAACGGTGTTTACTTAACATCAGGTGAACTTTGTGCCCGATTGTCACCTCTGGTATGAAGAAAAAAACGCTTGTAGCTATCATGATTATGTTTATAACTACCGCCGTCTTATCAAATACTTGTGTCTTTCCAGGCATTGGCAGAGATAGTATCACAGGAGGACCTGGACCATGGCGGTCTGTATCCACCTCTAGAAAACATTCAGGAGTGCTCAGTGAAGATCGCTAAGAAAATTGTAGAACACGCATACAAAACAGGTACCTACGAATTCTTGATTATAATTTACAGAACTTATAGTAATTGATACAAATAGCAAATCGGTCTATTGACATCTATTGCAAAGCAATTGTCGATCGTTACTATGTTATTGGTTGTAATAGACAAAAAATAGATTAATCCTAAAATTCAACAAGAAAATAAATGTATTGAAACGGCTTTTAAGTTAAAACAGCAAAATGTCGATCATGCTATATACACACGTATAAGCAAATATTAAGTACATAATACTGACTGTCGTTATGGCACAGTGCCTGAAATGCTGACAGTCTACGCGTTGGATTCCCGTTAAGAGCAGACTTTTTTACCTGTTTATGTATTCACTGCTAACAACTTTACGCCGAACTTTAGGTCGAATTTTAAGCTGGGCAGCCGTCTTAAGTTGTTATTCTATCCGTCGGGAACAGTAATTTGTTTCTGATGAAAGTGATATTTGAATATAAATTATGTCCTTTACTGTACACTTGACAACTCTAGTGACGCTAAAGTTCCTGATGATGGATCGAGTAATACTAATAAGTGAAAGCGATAAGGATGAAGACATGTAATTCCGTTAGGGTGTCAGGAAACCACTAAAGAATGCAATTTCCATTCCCCAGGCAAGGCGTCGGTGCAGCCACAGCCGCTCGACACCGAGGCGTTCATCCGCGCCCAGATGTACGACGTGCGGTACGCGCCCGCGCTGCCGCCGCGCTACGACTGGCCCGCCGACGAGGCGGCGCCGCGCGTCAACATGATGTAGACTGCGACTGCCACCCACCGCCGTATGTCACCACCCGCCCACCCGGGGAATATAATCTGAGCTAATTCTATGTATATTAAATCTTTTTCTAGATGTTCAACATTTAAGAACACTTAAATATAATTCCACATGACACATTATAGGAACCGCATCATACGATAGTTTTTGCTGTCTATTTTGTGCAGTATATATCGTATAATGCGATGACTTAAATATCTGAATTCATTGAGTTTTCTATGACATTAAGAAGTATCACATTATTATCACATTATTGCAGTTTTATTCTTTTTTCCTTGAGACAGATTCTTCTTGAACTTACCATAGTGTAAAGCTTTTCGTTGTCAGTTGCAATATTGTATAAATTGAATTGTAATGATTTTATTCATAGATAGGATACAGTAAAAATAATTATGTCCATAAATGTGTCTAGTGGGTTTGATAATCGGTCTATTTATCTAAGCGCTGCTCTCGCTTGATCAATGTTCAATTAGAAATCTTGAAAACATTTTTATGTATAAAACGAATAAGTATAAATTTCCTTAATTAATTATATTACGTTTTTAAAACATCACAACGAATAAGTTATCATAGCCAATTGCCACTATATCGAACGATACATGATTAGTGGGTTAAGCTGCTTTAGGCGTGGTCAGTCTATAGATGGGTGACCCCGCGTAGTGGTATTTCAAGTCAACGCTTCCGTGCTTCGGAGGACACGTAAAAAGTCAGTCCCGGCGGTTATCATTTTAAAAATAGTCGATAAGTCAAAGGCCTGTACCGGGGACCTGAACAACTCTGAATAAATTGGCCAAGATAAGAAGACAACGAATATAATATTGTTTTGAGTAATTTTAAGAGACAGCAGCGCTTTACGTGTGATCTTTTTATGATGTAAGTTTTAATGACGAGGAATCTTTTAAAGAAACATTCGAACTTATCAATCAAATTTTACGTTTTTTTTCTGATTACTTTTCGCTTCTTAATTTATTATGCCTTTGAAATTTTATGTAGTTTGACTCGTAGTAATTAGCTTTCGATGTCTAACGACTAATATGTACTAAATATAAATAACTAAAGATCGATGAACATAGTATTTATTTTATTCAATTTAATTAAATTGTAGTGCGATGATAATAATCTCAAAAGTCAGTAAGGTAAGGTGCAAATTGCAAAAGTTATTTTGGGAACTGTGCATTGCCAAGTGTAGTGACGCAATGTCTATTCCCATTGTGATATGAAGTGATATCATTTTTCTTAAGTCTTTTTACTTTGCCACCTGTCGGTAAATTATTTTATCAAAATATTGGAACATTTTTATTATTTTTAGGATTGCTGCAACTAACAAGTTAACATTCCAATTTTCATAATTCCTACTGTTTTAAGAATTTGAAACCAAATACGCATATTTTAATTTTATTTTAAGTTTTATATTGTGTCGAAATTACTTTACGTTGACATATTACTGTTATGTTATAAAGAAATATACTGGAATTAATAAAAAAAAATTGAAATGATGTTATTTGTCACTTTTGTTAATTTTATAAAATATTGAAATTATATTTAGTTCATTTAATTAAGAAGAACCTTGTCATGTAACTAGATGATTTAGATTTATAATATTGAACAAACTAATTTTAAAGGACCGGAAATGCAATAATATTTATTTGTAAAGCATGAAAATAAATTATTAAAAATTCAATGTGTCTTATTATTTTATATATTATTACTCCGAAAATATTTCCATTAAGTTGTTAAAGGGAATGGTGATAATTGATTTAATTTTGGGACATAGAAATGTTTATAATTGTCTGTCCCGACTTACAGCCCCGCTGTGTAATGCAGTGACTATAGTAGAGAAGCCTTGGAACATCGACCTTCACCCATCTAATGACTTTATATATTATGTACATTGTTATATGTTTATATATAGTTATCACAAAGTTGATCTTCAATATTTCTTTGAGCATTAAATACCCAGTTGTGAGGTTCGTTCGTACTATATTAACTTCTTTTTTGTAATTTAGCCAAGCTGTCTGCTAAATACAGTTAAAGAAACAAGTATCGAATCATATTATGTCCTGGCATTTGAATTCTGTGGTAAGCTGCTCTTTCTAACAATTTTCCAGATATTCAATAAAAATTAAACCAGTTCATACAAATGTTCATAAATTTAAATTTAATTCATTAAGCTTAGGCGTCCTTTATGTATCAAAAATATTTCAAAAGTATTAGCTACTGAAATGAAATAAAATATAACTCCGAGACCAACAGTCTTTATTACAAGTAATTATTATTTATAAATACAAATTGAGAAGTACCGATTCACAACAAAATATAACCTAGATTACAGCGTTCGAGAAAATAATTATATCACTTATCACTTCATTAACAATGTACACTTTCACACGGGAAGGGCGGCCGGGGCGACCAGCGGCGACCGAATCGGGCCGGCGTCGGCCACTGTCGGCTGTGTTCGACCGTTTTCGGCCACGGTCGGCTTCGTTCGACCGAAGCGGCCGGCGGCGGTGCGATTCGATCGTCAGGGCCGGCCGCGTCGGCCGGCGGCGGCCATTGTCGGTCAGTGCGGGCCGGGTCAGTCAACGGCGGCCGTTGTCGGTCGGCCGGCTGCGGCCGGTGTCGGCGAGGGCGGGCGGCCGGCGGCCAGCGCGGCGCGCCTCACCTGCTGAGCGAGTGCGATCGCTCACGGGACCCCGATGCTTCACCGTTGCACCGCCCGCGGTCATTGCCTATACGAAATATATATTATTTATTTATTCATAAAAATATAAAACAAAGTCGCTTTTTCTGTCCCTTTGTATGCTTAAATCTTTAAAACTATGCAACGGATTTTGATGCGGCTTTTTTTAATAGATAGAGTGATTGAAGAGGAAGGTTTATATGTCCATTAAATAGTAGTGAAAAAAATAATAATTTTTGAGGTTTCTAATGTGATGTCGTAAATAATTACATTGTGCGCGCGTGCGGGCCACGGGCAGTAATGAGTAAATCAAAACTACTGGATCGATTTTAATCATTTTTTCAGTGAATGATACGCTATATATTTTATACCCGTGCGAAGCCGGAGCGGGCCTCTAGTTTATTCATAAAAATATCCTTTCATCGCTTTACATTAAACAATGACATACTTTCGATATTTCTTGTTTTTTTTTTTTCGTTATAGTACTTATAATAACACTTTTGGGAATATGGGCCATTTAAAAAATAAGTACAAAAATTAAAAACGATTACATATTATAAAATATGATTTGTAAAATAAATGATGATGATAATGAGCATGCTTGTAAAAATGTTCGACATTATAAATCTTCATAAAATCATTCCAACATAAAAGTTAAAAAGTTCAAATAAAAGATAGTCACGATAAGATGAGTCACGAAAAATAAAACATCCTGTTATATACTGATATTTGAAAGCGAACACTATTATATGCACACTGACAGTAGAAGTAACGTAACAAAAAAAAAACTCAACATGTCGTATTATGTGTTCACACGAAAGAAATAAAAAGCTCAGAAGCGTCTAACAAGTCAAAAGAGGCCTGACCTAAGAAACGACGGTCTTGTAAACTGGTATCCTAAAACAAATATAAATAATCACACATCGGCCACTTGATATTGTAAGCTTATATTATTTAGCTTACACCTAATACATTCGTGTGAACCAATCTTTTAACCATTTTTTACACATACAGATATGATTATAACCAAATATTGCTTTTCACCAGATAATAGAGATATATTGCGATTTAAAATGTGAACTATTTATTCATCCAGCCTTAAATGTAGTAGCCAATTCGAAATTTTATCATTTTTTTAACCGAATGAACATGACATAAAATATTATATGATGTTAATATTTTGCTTATCAAATATAAGGAAATTTCGTACTGGCCTCATTATGACACACTAGTGTAGGGGTAGGTGGTGGATGGTAAATTTTTTAAATCATAAAATTAGCAAAAAGTGTACCGGTCGCCTGATGGTAAGCAGCAACAGTAGCCTACAATTTGCAATACCGACAGTATTACAGACTCGTTGCCGACCCAAGCGAGGTAGAGGACGGGGGAAGTTCAGAAAAGGGACGAAATATATGGAGGATACACTACATTGCGAGTCTAGCTGCTAGTTCATCCTTCAATTTCGCTTTCGGTGGCGCTAGTTCATCCTTTAATTTTTATCAATTTCAATATATGGGATAGTCTATCTTTGTCCTCTATAACTATGAACAGAACACAACTTTAGTACTTCATGACGATATGGTGTGGAAGGGTAGTACTTCCGTAGCAGAGTCGACCTATCCTTGAGTACTACTGCTGGATTGGTGGGTTACCACCCAGTGGGTCGTACCGAGTCGCTGGTGCGGCGGCAGCTTGCTGAAGAAGGGGTGCTTGAGCGCGTCGCGCAGCGTGATGCGCTGCGAGGGCTCGTACTCCAGCATGCGCGCGATCAGC
This sequence comes from Hestina assimilis, assembly GCA_023373885.1. NCBI lineage: Eukaryota > Metazoa > Arthropoda > Insecta > Lepidoptera > Nymphalidae > Hestina > Hestina assimilis. Next base: position 3,443,187 of record CM041750.1, on the reverse strand, counting down.
TCGAACAGCTGCCGGTCCTCCTCGCTATTGCTTTGCAGGTACCTCTGTGGAATTACGTACACATTATAATCCTGCCTTACTATCTTTATTAATATTATAAATGCGAAATTAAACTCTGCCTCTCTGTCTGCCTGTCGCACTTTCACGCAAAAACTACTGAACCAATTTTAATAAAACTATGTACAGATACTCTAGCACCTGAGAAAGGACATAGATATAGAGCTAGAAGCTTGAAAGTTAATTATACTGTTGAGTCTGTCTTATTTGTTTATATCAACAAATAAGACATTCAAAGTTTTTAAACGTTTTACGCTCAACAAGGGTGTAAAATAACAATAGGGAATAAGGGATTAAAGTTTGTACGGAAATATGTAAGGTGAATATTTTACAAGCGGGTGAAGCCGCTGGCTAAAACTAGTTATTTGGTCAAGTGTTTGTAACACTAATATGGTTTATCAATAAATAGGGTTTTGCCAGATAACAGTAATCTTAGTAGGCTCATACTTGCAATTATTCTGTTTCATCACTTGTGTTTAGTGTTTATTGTATAATCAGCAAAAAATTCTTTAAATAATAAGTAGTTGCAATTTTGTATACTTACCAATAGTGGTTTACAATTATCTCTGACATATCGGCCGGCCGACGATTTGTCGTCCCAATCTAATTTGCCATGGTAGAAATACTTTGTTCTTGTCTTTCGTGCCATTCTGAAAAAAAAAAACAATATTAATTGTAGTATATTAAAAAATCATTACTAATTTCCTAAATTTAATTTAAAGGAGCCCACAATGTACCTGCCCAGTTAAGAAAACTTACTATGTTAAAAATGTTAAATTTTTTAGCAAACATGATTGATTGATAATAATTGGAAACATATAAATAAAGTCCACAGTTTGTAGTTACTTATAATAAAAATAAATAAACGCTAGACCTCAACGGCCCTCATTAGTACAGTTATATCCTGTGTTGGGGGTCCGGAAACATATACAATGACAAAGAGAAACAGACGCAGACTGGAAAACATGCCTGTAGTCATTACAAACATGTGTTCCGAGCTGCAACCTGTGGCGCTTAAGGCAGGCCATCTTACTTTATAAAGCATATTAGTAATGCTTTTCAAGACACTACTAATAAAGAAGCATGTAGCTTATTGCTAGGAGTGGGTATAACAACATCTTAAGTGGGTATAACAACATCTTAAGAGGTTAGGGATCGAATAGTTGATCCGCGTATAGCCGACGCGTATCTATTGTGTAGTGTAGTGTAGTATACCTGTAGGGTATGGGTCCGAGGATGCGCTCCATCATGGCGAGGTGCTCGCGGTTGTCGTGCGTCTGGAACAGCGTGATGCCGAGGTGCAGCTCGAACATGATGCAGCCTATCGACCACACGTCGCACGGCTGGGACCAACCGAGCTCTGGAAGTATACACAATATTCACTATTATATATACTAGTATACATTTAGAATACAAATAAAGAGACGCATTTAGTAATTTAACATTAGCATAATATCAAGTCTTTAAGAGAAATACTGCGATATATGGACTGACAAACAGCCATGACCAAATTATTAGATATTTTTGCCATTTAGCTACGGAACCATATAAAAGCACATTTTTATTCAGTTATTACAAACTATTTTGTTATTAACCTTTTTATTTTGATTTTCTTTTAAATACTAATCTAAAAATGTAAGGGATCGATTCTAAAAATTCTTTTATTAATTGAAAGGTTTATTATTCATGACCACTGTAAATTGTATAATAAATAATATATTTGTTGAAAGAATGGATTCAGTTTGAGAACTTCATATTTGTAAGGCAATTCTCGACACATAAAATAAATCATGCAATGCAACAATCAGACCTACTTACTATATATACATATATAAGTGATTTATAACGCTACATAATGTAAATAGCAAATAAAGAATAATCACACACACGAGTGTGCTGTATGTTGTGTGTGTAGTTATTACCTAGTATGACCTCGGGCGCGCGGTAGTGCCTCGTGGACACGATGGTGCTGTGGTGCTCGTGGTCGAAGGTCGCGCTGCCGAAGTCGATGAGCCGCACGTCGCTGCGCTTCACGCGCCGGAGGTTCAGCTTCTGAAAGTATTGACATCTAAAATGTCGGTGCTAAAGGAGCCTAGTAAAGCTTTTATAGCTCAACGGTAGAAGAGCAGACTACGTTAGCGCGAGAGTTGCAGGGTCGGCTTCGACTTTAACCCTTTTGGGTTATTATCATATCCACTCCTAGTAGTACATACTATAAAAAATAGGGTGGCTTGGTTGAGGGAGTGTTATACTCTTCAAAGAATATCGACAAGATGCTATTATTTCTTAAACGCCACACATTCAACAGCCCTCATTAGGGTAGTACACAAAACCTCTTTTAAGACATAATTTAGCGAAATCGAAAAACGGAATTTTGAAAAACATGTATATATATCTTAAATTATAACATTTTTAAACAAATTCTCAAGATAGAAAATCTTTCAATTTTTTGCCACCACTTAATTTTTTATAAAAACGTTTTAATATTAAAGCATTTCTTTTCGTTACCTATAAATAATATAAATTTATTTTTGTTAAGGAATCTTCACAAATCATCGACAGCATTATTCATAGTTTGTTTACCTGTTACAAATAATAATTTAAAAATAGGAAAATTGCAAAATGTAATAGACTTTTGGCATGGTCACATGTTGTCAATAAGGCTCTGACAAGCCTACTTTTACTGCCAAGAATGAGTCGCGTTGTGTATGTAGTTATACAAGTCATTCACTGGCACACAAGAGCAATAGAAAAAAGTACTGAGTGATACTAGAATATCTGTTTGGTATTTTTTTTAAAACTAACAACAATAATCTTAATTACATATGTAAAAAAATCAGTTCATAAATGGAAAACTGTTCGCACAAAAAACTAAATATCCAATTTAAAAATTTCCCTATTTCGAATTTGGTTAGAAAATGAAATAATTATGATCTACAACTTATGTTTTCGTGACAAAATAAAAATTTTATTTTCAAAATAAAAGATAAACTAAGTAGTTTTACAGAAAAATCATTCCGAAAAATGCATAAAAATTACAATGTTACAAAGAATTCCTACAAGTAACCTTTAAACATGTCTTGGGGGAAGTTCCATTATCTCAGCTACAATAATAATTACACTGTAGACTTCGATTTTTGTGGTTTTCCTCTTGTATATAAATACATATAGTATTCCCAAAGGCATTAATTCCCAGTAGATCAACATCAATTAACAGGAAGATGTGAATTTAATGATATGGGCTTTTGTATTATACAAGTATATTGTGTTAATTTGTATCATATTTGTCTTTCAAACTTTGGTGGATGGATGGATTGGATTTCTTAGAATGTTTATTATAGATTGATATAGATAAATGTGGTACAATATATTCTCCCATACTAGAGCATGTCCATGTATGGTCAATACAAACATCTGCCCCGAGTGTGAACAGACCCCGTGGCTGTAACACAGTAGTACCATAGGTCTTTACGGTTGGCAAACCAGCTTATGGTCCACCCGATGGTAAGCAGTCACTGCAACCTATGAACGCGAGCGATACTTGAAGTACCACATGGGCATCGACAACCCAAAGGATGAAAAGCAAAAAAGGAAGAGAACCGAGGCGGTAGTAGATTAGGCTTTCGGCGCTCTGACTTGCATTTTTTACGTCGATTTTCTAAGAGACCTACCTAATATTAGACATCTGGGATCCGTACTTCGAGCCGGCCCATTCAAGCTAGGAGGACTGTAGTTCTACTACTACTAAAACTATAACGAATGAAAATAGGGTGTGACTAACTTAGTTCCGTTGCGTCAGATAAGTGTACTCACTTTCTTGGAACTGTTGTAGACGCTGACGAGCTCGTAGTCGCTGTCAACAAAGAGGATGTTCTCCGGCTTGAGATCGGTGTGGGTGAGCTTGTTCTCGTGCAGGAACAGCACGCTGTAGATGAGCTGGTACGAGATGTGCCGGACCTGCTCCAGCGGGTACGGCTGGTAGTTGTTGTCTTTCTGGAACATTATAATAAAACTATATTGAATAAGTGGAACTTACTAAATTTACTTTATAGATATAATTGATTGAGCGAGAATCTAGCTGATTCTCGCGGAATTTTGTAGATTCAGTTTATGGAAAGTTTTCAAAAAGTTGGATCTTCAACAAATATTTTTTATGCAGAATAAAAATATTTCTTTTTGATTTCGGCAATTTACAGAAATATCACAGAGCTTATCTGTCTGAACAACTTTTACATCCGATAAGCTTCAAGTTTTATGATATGCAAAGACAGACCTGCCAGATCGAAAACTCACAGACTCACTACTTATAAATATAGTTAGATAAACTGAGTACAAACGTAATATATCTTATATTCTAAACAACTGTCCATCCTTTCACTCTGGAGCTGTGGATAACGTCTGCCTTAAGCCTCAACAGATGCGGGTTCGATTCCCGCTCGGGCAGATGTTTGCATTGATCCTACAAATATATATTTCGGTCTGGGCGTTTGTACTTGTAGGACCGTGCCTCGGAGGGCACGTTAAGCTGTCGGTGGTCCCGGTTGTTATCACATAACATCTGATAATAATCGTTAACTCGTGATAATTAAATTGCTCTTATCCAATGAGTTACTGGTTCGGCCTTAGGGTTGCGGAGGTCAGATGGCAATCGCTCCGTGTAAAAACTAGTAACCTGTCAATTCCAGACAGGAGTAATAAGCAGACCCTGGATAATTACTCTTATAATACCGGGAATAAGAAGTAAAGATAATATACAGGAAGAAGTAAAGATTGAAGATTTAATCGTTTTGATCTAGACTAAACATTAGCATGTGTCAAAAATAGATACTTCTCTAAGCAGTTTTTAAGAAATATACATTCAATGTATTTATCGCTACGTTATAATGTAAGAGTTGTTTAGAGCGTTTATTACTCACCAGGAAGTCAAATACACTCTGTCCAAGCATTTCGAATGCGATGCACATGTGTCCGTGGTACTCGAACCAGTCCAACATCTTTACACATAAACTGAAAATAAATATAATAATGTTATTATTTATGATCGCATGATTATTAATATTATTGAGGCTATATTTATTAATAATTAAAAAAACTTTTTTTTGAAATATTATGTATGGAAAAGGAATTTAGAAACTAAAACCCAAAGTAATGTTGATTAATAGCTACATGCCCTTAGTTTGACGACCGTCGTGGCTCAGTAATAGCGAATCTGCCTTAAGCGATAATGGTCCCGGGTTCGATTCCCGTCCGGACCTTGACTTTACAATTTTTTTTTTTACAATTTCAAGTGTACTTCACTTATCCCTTATAATTTAGCACGTAGTAAGTGAAGAACAGACACACGGATCGATCGTGAGCGGTTGTCACCGACGGCTGGCGCGCCGCCAGCGCCGCGTATAAGCGGGCAAGGTCAGATATTGCTACATTCGCCCGTCTAATAACGCACGAGCGCGACAGAATCGTCAACAACTTCGCTATTACATTTATATAAGCTTCCTCTTAAACATTCAAACAAAAACACGACGCCGTCCGTCGACGGAATTAGCAAAGCGATAATAAAACTATTCGGTCTCTTTAATGTACTTGAAAAATCATATAAACTTACTTTTTACAATCCGGATCAATGTCAGCTAATTTTTCTAAAACGTTAATTTCTAGTTTTGCAGCCTCTCTGTACTTCTCAACATTTTTAATAATCTTCAGAGCCATTCTGTGCTCCCTGGAATAAATGAAATACAAGTTGAGAAAGCTTGAAACAACGAGCGATAATTATTTATTTGACATAAACGCTGGCAGCGGAATGGCCGGTAGTGCTAATATAAACATATGAAAATAGAATCAGATTTATCAATAGCAAACGCGATGGCCGACAATAAAATCTTTAGCTTTTATAAAACATCTGATAAAATAAAAATTAAGAGAATAAACTAAAACTACGAATTATATATTCTATAAACGTCTGTTTGCTATTTTATCGAACATTTGTCAAGGTTTATAGCGAGAAAAGAAACTATTTAAAGCAATTAATAATGTAAAGAAAACGCCATTTAAACTAAAATTTTACTTAAAAATTATCTGGCACATTTACAGCATCCTTATAAACTGTCAAAAACAAACTAAAAATAGTAACAAAACGAAGTGAAATTGGCTAGAATGAATACAATTAAATATCTTAGGGTACAATATAACCCCCCCCACCGCAGAGGTAAAACTCGGCGGTACCCTGGGCTTGTCGTGCCGGGGAGGCTCAGTAGCCGGGAGTAATAGTCGATTGTGCAGGAGGCACCTTCGGCTACCCGGTGAAGCGAACAGGGTTGCCGACTTCCCGAGTCTTCGTCCAGACTCGGGAGCCGGTCGGTGAGGGCCGCAAGGCCCACCCGCGTTTATGCGGGCGGTGTATATATGTATATAGTGGAGGTTTGCCGACTTCTTGGGCTTGCCCTGGAAGTCGGCCGGTGGGAGCCGCAAGGCTGTTTGTATATTTGTATATGTGTTTTTATGTATATATGGGGGTTTTGCCGACTTCCTGGGCTTACTCGGGAAGTCGGCCGAGGCGGAGGCCGCAAGGCCTGAGCGTGTAAGCGCTAGGGGGGTTATTTGTGTATATATGTATATATTTGGGGTATCGCCGGCTTCGTGAGTTTATTGAAAAATAAACTTCCCGAAGCCGGCCCAGGCGGAGGCCGTAAGGCCTAGGCACGCAGGCTCCACGGGGGTATATTTATATCTTTATATATGTATTAGTATGTATTAGAATTTATGTATGGCGGCACTATATTGCCGCCCCTGGAGGGCCTCTTGTGGGCAAGCGCCGGGGCGAAAAAAAGGGTACAATATAACCATAGCATTTGAAACAATTTATCAAAACAGTCGTTAAAAGAATATTCACAAATCACACTAATAGTGTATACTAACTAAGTAAGGAGGTAATAAATAATGAAGATTTTGAACTTACATTTCCAAGTCCTTCACCTCGACCACCTTGCCGAAGGTGCCTTCACCGAGCGTCTCGATGATTTTGTCTGCAATAAACCAAGTTGAAACGATTAATCAACTGCGTGCTCAGCAAAGTCATGATGGTATTCCCGCATTGGTTTTCCACTTCCCATGATATAGTTTTTTTTTTAATTTATTAAAATAAGTCAATAATTTCATTTGTCCAGGAAACAATGAATCATAGTTGTCTCGATTAAAAAAAAACCAATGTTCTGTATATCCAACATGACTCGATAGATTTTACGACGGCCTCTGTTATTAAGAATGAAAATAAAAATCACAAGCGGTAAAAGTAGTAAGTCTGAATTCTTCAAAACTCAAATCACTAGGGCTTGATATTGGGCAAAGTGACGTTAATTGTCACTTTCGAGTTTTTGTCGTTTTATAGTGAAATGCATACATTTGATTATATGCACATAATGTTCTTTATGAGCGTATATATAACATGTCTATGTATGTATAATCGTGTATGATGTACGTGTTACGTGTGGAGTGTAGTAGACAGTGATATATTGATGGTATAACAAGTGTTAAAGGTATGGTGTGGACACGAACATCTCGCTCCCATGACATATCCGGGCCAGTACACCAGGTGTCCGTCCTTGTCGTCCTTGACGGAGGAGCGTGCCCGGGAGCTCTGCAGGGCCGCACGCGCAGACACGCCGCCGAGTCGCCGCCGCCGCGTCCGCACGCACCGACACGCCAACACGCCATCACGCCATCACGCCACACGCACCAGCACATGCGGAGAGCGCCACGCGTTCGCCACGACCCGAGTAGTGTTGTACCCAACAATCAGACAATGGAACGGTTGCCCGTCAGACAAGCGACAATTGGTATGGTGTGTCGAACATGCTGTTAGAGGGCGGACGGGTGGGCGCTGCGGTGCGGCTCGCGAGCCGCGGCGGGCGCCCGAGGGGACCGACTCGGGCGACCGCCTACGATAGCGCGCCGCTCGCGAGGAGACGGGACTGAGGCAGGACTAGGATGGGTGAGGACCAAAGAGCACTGGAAGAGGTTCCGACGCATCATTCACATTCACACACGGCTTCCAAAGACCACCTTTCAACTCAGGATTTAATAGGTTAACAGTGTCCACCCGACCCTATCTAAACTAATTGTGTCTTTTTATCAACTTCACTTTTACTAACATTTCCGTTAATAGATTCACAACTCGGTTTAAATTTCTTTGAAAATATTTTTACGCAAAATAAAGACATATTACATTTTAAAATACACATCAAAAAACTCATCACATGCACTATCATTGCTGGAGAGATATATTTTTATGCTTCAGCTTTATAACAAAGAATACGGTTGGTTAGTTACTAAATGTCCTACAAAAATATTTAATCATACCCTCTCGTTTCGATTTTTTTTATCTTGAGACAAGTAAGTAAAATTTCTGAACGTTTTGTGCAAAATACATGCATTTCATTGGATTCAGACTATAAAAATTGTTTCTAAAAATTTTATTTTAATTTATTTCTTAATTCTTTTTATGTTATAAAAAAAAACGGACCAGGTTATAGTTAGCGGCACACAGAGACGCAAGCGGGCGGTTGTTAGGTTGTTGCTTACAGGCGGCGTGGCCGCTCGTCGCATTAGATGCCGCGGCCTTTGCGGGCGCTGTCTGCTGCGCAGCTCCGGCGGTAACGCCACTACATCCCCAACACTAATAGGTTCCGGCTTCCTAGGGACGAGTGCGTTTGTTACTCCGTTAGGTTCCTTCTCAGTTATGCGACCGTAAACTTCGTCCAAATGAGCATATTTCATTATCAGGCTCTGAATCTCCTTTCGCCGATTCTCACGTTCGTTTAGCACTCGGTCACCAACCGGGGTCTTATCGTCATCTTCGTCACTCGATGGGAAATATATTTGCTTTTGTCTTCCACCCTCGTTAACCGGGGAAGATGCTGGAGTTTTCGTCGAGTTTGATTTTGTTTCATTAACTTTTTGAGCTGGAGGTGAGATTAAATCTCTTACACCTGAACTTAAGCTGATATCGACTGGCCTTAACGTTAATTTTCCGCTACGTTTATCACTTCCACTTTTTTCAACTCTTAACGATCTTCTATGATGTTTGCGATATATGCTATCCCTGTCTTTACCATACTGAGGACGGTCTCTGGGAGATACGTCAAACCCATTTTTAAATTCGTTTTTATCACTTTGTTTATGACTAGATAAACGGCGGTCTGCCGTATTTCTGAAAGGAGTTTTATCTCTAGTTTTCTCTCGTGAGTAATTGTTCCTTTTAAATGAACTCTCACCAAATACAGCAGTTGTAAAACTTCTCATAAGACCTCTAGAAAAGGACGATTCAGGTTCCAGTGTCTTATCACGATCTTCTTTTTCTTTTCTAGCTTTTTCTTTTTTCTGAATGGCAATTCTATCTAAAACGGATGAATATTTGTCTTCTAAACGGCTACGCGTACTACCTAACAAAATCGTGCTATCTAAATTGTTATTATTAGTTTCCTTGAGAGGATAACGTTTATTAAGTGGCGATGATTTATTATCCTTCATGTGAGCTCTGCGGAATGAGTCACTGCGGCTGAGAGCGCTAATGCTTGGATTTGTATGTACTGGTGATTGTTCAAGACGAGTCTTAGGTGAGTTCAGGTAACTTGAGTAGGCACGCTCATCGCCAAACTTCTTCGCGGACGGCGTTACGCTTGACACAAAAGGTTTGTACGGTGATATGTTGCTATTGTTTTCGTAACGTCGCACATTTGTTATTGCGGAGTTTTTGCTTGTGAGTAACTTATCGTCGTAGCGCGTACGCGCAGCAGACAGTTTGGAATCTATTATAGGGTCATTTTTCTCCGACGGTCCTCTACGAGTAAGCCGATTAATGATGCTAGAATATCCATCAGATAATAGCTGCGAAACGCTCGTTGTAGAAGAACGTGTGTACCGTTGACGTGGGCTCGTTGTTCCACTCCCAGTGGTAGTTAAGCTACTGGCCATATTGAACTCGAATTGGTTATAAAAATTATAGTATAACACTTCAACCCGGATATATCACATAATAATTCTTGAAAATCATAATTTCACATACATGAGCTTATAATAGCACTCAACTATCAAGTATATCTATATTTTTTGCTATTTTATTGATCACAGATAAGAACAACCCTGCCTGAGAATCGGGAGCAGGCCTTAGCACTGAGGGATTTTAAAAAGATCACTAGCGCAGGCGAGTACGGCCGTCGGTGCCAAGTAATGGTCGCGAACTAAAAATATCGGCAACCCGTGGGAGCGCCCTCCCGCGCACTCCGAGGTGCCACCGCACGCGCATTTTCGTCGCATTACACTCACTATACATATATTTAAATACCATACTTTTTATTCTTTAGATTACTTTGTCAATTTTTTCATTTTCTAAAATAAAAACGCATTATACTTTTATTTTAGGTTATACGTTAAAGCAACAGTTGAATAAAATTAAAAGTTTACATTTTATTTAATTGTCAAGTAATATTTAAATATCATACTGTAGGGTAAATATTTTTTTAGATTCTTTACATTTAACAAAGTAATAAATAAGTAGATTAAATTTATTTCAAGGGTGCTAACAATAAAAGCAGCAAGAGCTTTTCTTTGGCGATGGCAGTGAGCTCGAGAGCCAAGACAGTTCTGTCAATAAGCAGTCACTAATTGGGTTAGTAGAACGCGCATGTAACTGAACAATACTGCTGTTCACGTGCGTAGGCCATGTTCAATAGTTGAGCACGAGCACATATTAGTCTGAAACTGACTTCTCTACACAAGTCATCCCGCAGGTCAAACTTTATCGGGTTTTCATTTACAATCGATAATTGTTGAGATAAGCAAGTCTTTATCTTACTTTTTTATATCCAATGCAGACATGAGTGATATCTAATGCAAGTATAACAAAAACATGCGATGCGTGTCGTTTACGACACGAACACTCCGCGTGCCGACTTTGGCTTAACGTATTGTGAATAAGTATGTGAAATATTTTAAATATCATTAGGACTAAGTTGATATATTACAGCCATTCTCCATCTTTGAAATTTAACAGTTGCAGTAAATTATCAAACGACCTATATTTTACGTGGCGGAAACAATAACGTCCGTTTAAGCAGTTTCATTTCAACCGACGGAAGCGTCGCAAACATCGTACATTCTGGACATGTTATATTCGCGCTTCGATTTCAAAGCATTGCATGTTACTTTCTCCGTGTGAATATTTTCGCGTCGAGGCATGTTCATTTTTTATAAATACCAAGCTAATAATGGCATTATAAGCGTATACTGATCAATATCTAAACCAGAATAGCTTTACCTTTAGCCAAGAGTTGAAATGCAAATACGTGACATTGGATTTACAGACGAAATGGAATGCAAGTATTTTGCTGCTTTTGTTTAGCGCGCATGCATACCTCAGAAAAAGAAATATCTTCAGTGAAAACGTAGAGAAAACATGGGTATATGATATCCGTTAGGCCTTTCAGAGTCTGTTTTAAATCACAAGACATGTACATTTTGTTTATAATGTATGTAACAGTTATGAAAAATAATAGAACCGACACTAATGATTTGTCAATAGAAGTTATGAGAAAATCGCACCGATTTAATATTGTTAACATTTTGATCACTTAAAACTTTTAACTATCAAGGCACTGTTATTACACGTCATATTTCTCGTACCAGCTGTTTACTTCCTGTGATGTAAACTACAACAAGGCAGGGATCAGGTAAGAAACGGACCCTTGTCGCGATTGGTCCAGACACCCATCGTTTATAGGGGTAAGTCGATGTAATAATAAAATAAAGCAAAAATAAGGTAAATAAGACCCGTTGTTAAGTTTGTTAGAATATGACATTAACTTTATTATTTAGACGTGACGATTCGGTATGAATAAATATTTTAATGTTTACATTTATGACAAATTTGTATAAAATTCGCTGCAAAAAAAAAAATCTTAAACAACTTTAGTTTTGTTGTGTCAATTAATATCGCTATCTGTGTAAGTGTAAGTACTATTATCAGACAGTAATCTCGCTATGAAATACAATATGAGACTAACCTTGCCCGCAATTTTACTACACGCGCCGTCAACATCGAAAAGGACCTCCGCAACGACAGAGAGAAGTTTAGCGATGTCGTGCCACTTGCACCCATGATCCTTGAGGAACCGCTTGTACAAGTCGTAAAAGGACGCGAGTCGCAATGGTACATGTGTGCGATCATTTTTCACAGCAATTTCTTTCATTTCTATTTACACTGGAATATCACTTCACAACGCGTTTGGTATTGGTATTGTACGATCGAGCGTACCTAAGGGGCGAGCGGGTAGTTGCCCGGCCGATTCACAACTGTGCGCTCAAACCGAACTATATCAGAGTGAATGCGCTTCGATTACTTACGTTGAATGATCGTAACTTATAAACAACACGTTAATAATATTTTTAAAATAGTTTAAAAGTAATTAATAAAAAAAAAAAGTTAATTTATAAACGTTTTATGAGATGTCACTGTAATAGGTTCGCATCTGTCAACGTCTTAACATAAACTGGGAGTAGATTGCCGTGGAACAGCAATTAAAAGATGCTAAGCGTTAATTGAAGCGTTATTTGTCTGAAGCTTTCGGTTCAAACAGGATTTATCCGCGTGTAAACATCGCCATTTTTTAATTGTTTACAATTTCATCCTTAAATGACATCTGTATAATATTAATTCGAAGAAATCCTTGTGCATCATTTACGGGTATGAGCTTTTAATCAAATGAATTATTTAAAACAATTTTCATACGTTTGAAAAATGTTACAAAAATAATAATTCTTAAGATAGGAGAACACAATTGAGTAATAGTTCAATCATATGACCCTACGCAATGAGTGTAGTAACCGGTAAGGCCTAATATCCGCCCCGACGGTAGCGATACTACGTGATCTCAATCAAACACGCATTGTTTGTGTGAGTAACGAGTGAACCGACTGAAATGTTAGCACCCAACTTTTTGATAAGACTTGATTTATAAAAATATACTTTGAACGTTATAATCACTATGTTTTTAGAACTGCTGACATTAGGACGTTGTATTATTTGTAAAAAAGGACAAGTTATAATTAGATGTAAAAAAAATTTCCTCGTAATTATTGACTGTTCCAAAAACAGGTCAACTGTGTAAGTGATCGACAGGCGCGGACTTTGTTCTATATTTTTTCGCTAATTTTTTAAAGTGTTCAAAATAGTCTTGAAGTTTACCGAAGCGCACCCCGACCAGAGGTGAATCGGAGCGATGTGAGAGGCGCTATCGTCAAGGCCGACCGGAAGGAACAGCCTTTTACTAAACAGATATAGAGGCGGGTATAGTTGTTATCTAAGCCTCGACGTACCCGTATGAACGAAGCGATTGCACTCGCAGACCTGACCTCAGGCTATGATGATTAAGCTCCGAACATAATAAATATAGTCGATATTTTATGTCGATTTTCAAATTATGATTGAATTATGCATATTTCGTATATTATATACGTACCTAATTACCAAAAAGTAATTTACTACTTATATTTTTAATTACTGAGGTAATTATTAAGTTTTTAATGGTTTCAAGTTTTAAATTATACTATTTTATTAATGAGCAAATATATATTAATTAATACAATTATTTGAAAGTAAAAATTACGCAGATTTTTTAAAATAAACTTTATAGTAATAAGCAAATAAGCTTAAATTAACTTTTCCCAGTCTGACTACGGCAGAACGTTTAAGATTAAAGTACTTAATATGTATACAACTAGCCCTACCATCTGTACTTACAACGAATATCTAATCAAACCTAAATATTTATCAGTTTTGCCACATAGCTCAATTTCACTATATATCTATTAACTTGTATTCCCTAAAAATGATAGTGTTATTTCAATGTTATTAAAATCCCTTTACATACAATCTGATTCATAAGCAGTGGGTGTAAAATTTAATGTTCCCGGCAACGATAAAAACAGGCATCTGTCGAAACGTCATTGTAACACAATATACGCATGTAAAAATAACCGGAACTTATAAACGTCGAGAGGAATATGATAATGCACTTATCAACGCCTGAGGTCGAAATTCGACCAACGATGCCTGTAAGTTATCGCGAGTATTGTTTGTCTAATTTTTTTGATATTCTCACAGGCAAGGGTTCTGGGCTCCTATTATACAAACCAGAGTGTGATCCAATGCTTTATTTACCCTGTGTTATTTGGAATTTATTTGTATTTGGAATGTTTCAAATGTTATAATTTTTTTTTAAAGATTTTACTTTAAAATTAAGAGAAATTTTGATTAAGCTATAATATACAACTAATGACTTATAGATTATAAAATTGGAAACTTTCAAAACATAATAATTTTGTATTAATGTACTTACATTGACTTTATTTATTTTAAGTTTTTTGTCAAAAGTGAAAGGACTGATTATTAAATTCGTCATGTGTATTTTATGCATGTAAATATTGTATATTTATGTTCATATGTAATTCAGGTCAGATTAGCCGCTCACTACTATTACAAATGTGAATGTAAAAATGAATCATCTTATCGAAACCTCATAATCAACATTCCCAATTGCTCAAGAGTTAGGAATCAAGTTTCTGATTCATTCAAGCCTGGCTCGAACCAGCTGAAACAAGTTTCAATTTAAGGTTTTTGTAAAACAATTCAGAACAATTGAATCGTAAGCGCGCAGCTTGATTAGACTCCATTAGACAATGTTTTTATTCGCGTAGTGGGAACAATTTATTGTAACACTGATATTGTAATATCATGACGAAGTCCCGAATAGATTTGATAAGAGTAAACGCTAGAAATATCTACATATTCGTTTTAAATAAATAAGAAAGTTTGTATTTGTTCGAGGTTAATTTTATGAATTCCATGGACGTTGTTGCGGTGATCCCCTGATCGAGTGGGCGGCGCGTGCGGCGGGCAGTTATCACAACAGCGAGCGTGCCGGCTTTTCGCCTAGGTGAAGGTGATCGGTGCTATTTTTACGCGCAGGCGCACTTCATGTATTTAACTAACGCTACACGTGGCGCCATCTAGTGATCGCTATTGGAATTGCATAGTTAATGCCAGCTGCTGAGCTATTTCTGTCGGTTATTCGACTAATATTGTTTATTGTAGATAGGTTAATCAAATTGCGTCTCTTTTGTTGCAAAACGTTTCGAATAAATATTTATATGTGCATAATGTATGTAACATTTTATATTATAATTAATAAGAACCAACGCAAGTATTTAACAAAAGTACGTTTGTATAAAAGTTTTTAATTTTGAAATTGATAATATTAAGAAAGGAATATGTAGATATTCCTTAATTATACATTACACGGACATAAACAATCAAATAGAACGAACACATTTGTTAAAATAATCTGAAAGGATAGTAAGAAAAGAGAATCCTTGACCTAATAATATAATTTAAAATAGATACGCTATGATCTCAATATTATATGTACGCGGGTTTTGCAATGCGTAGTTTTTAAAAATTATTAGTAATAGCGGCATGTAACATCCTTTATTTATGACCAAACAGTAAAGAAATAAATTAGCTGACCTCTACTTCTTTCGGTTGCTTATCAGGCTTTAGTTGTGACGCTTGTGGAGGTACTGGCGGCACATAAGAACAGGACGGCTGAGGTTCCAAAGCTGGTTTATTTACAATAACAGAATGTTTCGCTGATGACGTGGAGCTCTTATCATGATGCTTCGCTTCTCCTTCCGTGTTGTGAATGAGAATCTGAGGTACTTCTTTTTTTACGTTTGCTTTTCCGTGATTATGAATCTCAGTAGGCGCTTTCGCTAACCAAGCAGGTGGTACAGCGGGCGGTTGTGGGCGCTGCTTGATTAGTTTGGATGGTTTTGTAGTATCCACATTGTTTACAGAGGTAACTTGAGTGATAGGATTTGTAGTCTTATTATTATTTGATGCACTCGGAGGTAATTTTACACTATTATTAGGTACATATTCACTCGCGACAATAGTGTCAGTGTTTGCAGTAGAACTAATTTTATTTAAATTTTTAGTATTCGTTACACTTTTATGCACAGAAACAGGTTCCGTTGGTGCTTGTTTATGAATTGGAATGGAAGGTAGACTTATCAGAGATTTATCTGATTCTACATTGCATGGTCCATTGCATTCTTTTTTAGCGACACAAGGTACTAATTTAATTTCATCCTCATTTAATGGAGAAGGTTCGTCTCTACTTTGAGAAAAATCAGTGCTATCACAACAAGAGAGTTCATCTAAACTTTGAGCTAAATCGAGCGCTGAAGCCTCGTGATAATCAGTTGAACATGGAGAAGTGTCGTCACTAGTATCGTCAGTTCCACATGGTCTTTGTGAACTTTTACTACTTGGCATAAATGCCAAACTGGAGGTCACATCGTTAGAAATATCCGCATTCAAAGATTCATCACTTCGAGATGATTCTCTATTGGCGGTAGATTCTACAGCACTCATTTTATCTTCCTCACTCAAAGGACTATTTATTACCACTACAGAAGAAACAGATAGGGCTGGTTGTAAAGTACTAACTTCACTTGTATTATTTAAATTGACAATGTCCGCACTTGTATAATTTTGTTTGTTTTCTTCCGTCATCTCTATTTTATTATTCATATCAGTTGAGGGTGCATTTATTGGCTCTTGCTCAACAGCCGGGAGACTCATGTACTGCGGGATGGCATAGTCGCTTAAACGCATATATTGGACGCCCTCTTCAGTCGGTATTTCAAACTGAGGTGAGTAGTATTCAAAAGCTGTGTTAGTGTTACCATAAACAGACCACGGATCGTTAGGCGGTATCAGTGGAAGTCCATCATAGTAAAGTCCAGGATTTATTTCTTGGTTTATCATAAATTCCGGTTTATAATCCCATGTAGGTACAAAAGAATCTTCAAATGCTAAATAGTTTTCTGGCAACATAACCATATTTTCATTTATATCTCCCGGAGTTAAAGCATAAGATCCGTCATAGAAAGGATTATTTAAAACAAGAGGAGGAGGTTGTAAGGGTTGCACAGAAATTTCAGCTTCAACAAAAAATCCGTATTTTGATAAATCTGGTTCAGATCGTCGGGTTCTGAAAACGCTGTCGTCTAACTCGTTTTCACTGCTTGTCATATAAATATCTGAAATATCAAAACTTCGAGTCCGACGTAAAAAATTATATGGATGATATTGTCGATCTTCCAAAGGATCTTTCTCTAACGCTTTTTCCGATTGATCACCAATCAGTTCATCATAAGAGGGCACACCCACGTTGTTTATTTCACCTAAGTGATTCGCATCGTTGCTCTGGTCAAGGACAAAGTTTAATGCAACATCTGAAGATGTACAGTTGATTGGGGCATCACTTGGCACTAAAACTACTTGAGGTAAGGAGGGTGGGGGTCCGCTAAATAGTAAGTTGTTGGGGGGCGGACGCGGTGGTTGAGCAGCCATGGCTCGCACTGGCCGCCCGCGGCGCGAGCGTCTAGAAATTTAGTTCGGCGGCAAAGACGCGTTGGGCGGCCGGCTGAGCTTTTCGACTGACTGAAGGCGCACAGAGTGACGAAGGCGAACACAAATAGAACAGGCGCAAGCGCGAAGAGGTCGCCGTCTCTCGCGCACGTCTTCACGCTAGGAGGCGCATGCGCACGCGCAATCTCATGCCAAAACCTGTCCCGCTACAAGAACGAAGTGACGTATTCTATTTTATTCAGGTTCCGGACATTGCTTACGACATGTACCTTATATTACTAGTTTTAGACAGGTTTTCGGGTAAACACTGTAATGTCGGGTAAATGATGGCGAGCGTTGGGTTTCAAAAATCACATAAGCCTTTCATTCGTCATCGTCAAAAAATAAATTAGAAACGGTAAGACTCACCTGTTCAGGAGGTGAACGCGGTGAAGACTCGTCGCGATGATGTCTCCTTCGCCGGTGTGAAGTAGGCGAACGCCGATGATGAGATCGTTTAGATCGTTCATTCCGCCGCCTCCACGAGTGCTCCGAGCTGTGAAATCAGCGATCGGTAGGCTATAGGGTTAGTGAGCAGGGACACCGATAATAGACGTTTGGATTGCAAAGAAATGTTAAGGTGAGGTTTGAGTGTGTACTAGGAACGAATATATTTTACTAACGTAGTCAAACGTTCTTCGTAAGCGGAATGTGGACTAATAAGTTGGTTGAGGCTGTCGGGCGGCGGCAAACAACAAGCACGCAGCAGCGCCCTGACAACAGCCCAACGCTGGCGTCCCGTCCCTATACCTTCAACTCGTCCATTACAAGAAATAAAATATTGTTTACACAAAATTATGCAACCTGATCGATTTTTTACATTAGATCCGAAAATAATTATCTTTTTTTCTAAATTAATGTGTAAGAGCATTTCCAGTGAGCCGTGAAGAGATATTTCAACAACTTAAGTTTGAAGGTCAGTTTAACGAGCGAATTTATACAACGGAAACCATAATAACTTAAATAGCAGTACTGGTAAGATAATGAACATGGCAAAATTAGCCAATGTGGAGGACGAACCGACTCGCGCAGCGTTCGCAGACGCACTGCCAATAAGAGCTGCCCGCGCACCATAAACGAGCTAAAGTGAAGCTATGCAATCAATACCCTTTTCATAGCCTAACAGAGGAACAATCAAAATAATTACGTCACACAAACGTCGAATAACGTGTGTAGGGGTAATACGAAATTAATCGTGAAAATCATCGTTGTCAAATATAACAATAACGCTAATAGCTTATCAAGTAATTTACAGTTTTAAAAAATGCTTAACTAACTCACAGTCAATTTCAGACATTATGGTTATCCGAAAATGTTTTTGTTGTCATCTTACAATATAAAAAATTTCATATTGTCTTATTTTATGTATATACTTGACTATCTGCAAGAGCGCGAGCAACTAAAGAAAAATAAATCCAGAAGCACTGCTAACAGTATTAGCTTTCTTGTAATTGGTTTAGGTACGCAGCCGGACAAGATGAATATTAAATATAAGAAAAAGACGTAAGTAAACTCATGATGAGATCGTTTATAAATACTAAGTTTTTTTTTAGTTTGATTAAGATGTACCAAAAGACCGGAGTAATTATATGACGAGTTATGTATCTATTGTGCTTCGTAGTCCTCTGAACAACATCGTAAATCAACAATAGCTTTCCAATACTTTTTTGAAACTTATTAGTGTTTTTTTTTTCATTTATATTGTCAAGTCAATAAATAAGTTTATGTAGTTAAAGGCCTTTCCCATCGATTCCTACTTTTCTAAAAAAATTTTACCAAACTCTTCATTAGTGAGTTGTAACTTTTTTTTAAAATTTCTAACCATTTTTCTTAATTTCGATGAAAATTTTGTAGGTCTGATATAATACATAAAACTTAAATATATCTATTAAATATTATAATGTGTTTCTTTCGTCGTGACTCAAGTTACCTACAACAGCAATAAATCGGACAAAGCGGAGACTAAAAAAACCCTTCCGCTCCAAATAGATACAGAATAATAAATTAGTAACATAAAATTACACTTAAATCCATGACCATAAAACCGATGAAATGTCTTTTTAATTAACGAGTAATTTATAATTGCAACTGGTTATTACTGTTAGTATCAAGTAATATGAGTAGATGATAGAACTTATCACCTGCACACGAGTATGTGTTGGCAGCCGGCAGGTGGCCTCAGCAACCGTAAGTTTTGAGGGTCGTTTCGAGAAGCGCGGGTGTGCGTCTCAGCAACGAAAGTCGCTACATTGTTCAGACAAGTTGATCTTGAGCTCGCGGGCCTTACGCGATCGAGACCATGTGTTACATAAAGTTAAATTAATTGAATTAAATTATTCTGTATTATCGAAATGTCTAGTTTATTTTACATATTAATCGACACTAATATTAATATATAAATTATTATGATAAAATTTTAAATAGACAACTTGAATTAAAAACGGACATAAGATACTTCTTATCGCGAAAGAGATGCATACTGTAGTCCCCCTTACTTTTAGAATACATTAAATATAATATTATCATACAAATGCATAATTCGGCGAATATATTTTCAGTAATTACTATCCTGTAACACTTATACCATACTGCTGTCAAAACAGGAAAATATAATATTATTATCGGTATATTATATTTTCATTATAGGAAAATCCAATGAAACCCCCTAAGTAAAACAACTTTAATAAATCATTTATTTGTTTACCATAAAAAAACGAACGGAACTTATTGGTTTTATTTTTAACAAGCTGGAAGGTCTACATCTCTCGAAAATCTAATATACAAATTCAATTTTTGTTTATTTCCACGGAATAGCTAGTACTACGCAATACTTTATTTTCGTATTACTGAAAATAATGCAATAATTTTGTTCTGTAGTACTGAGTATTTCCGAAAATCGAGTCTTGGTGAACTTCGTTTTTTGGGTACTTATGCTTGAACGCTTTATCCGCGTGAATAACGATTTTAAATGAGACACCTTAAATGCAATATAGACAAAAAAAATCACCCATAAAACTTTCGTCCCCAATTTTAGCCCTTCTAAGTTTTGTTTTTGGGACAAAAAGTAACCTACAGTCTCCATGGTCCTTTCTATACCAAAATTGTTTGTATGACAACTAATGATATACCGTACTGAAAAGTTTACAATAATAACAGAATTATACGAGAAAAAAAAGGAAGACTTAC
Source organism: Hestina assimilis (assembly GCA_023373885.1). Taxonomy (NCBI): domain Eukaryota; kingdom Metazoa; phylum Arthropoda; class Insecta; order Lepidoptera; family Nymphalidae; genus Hestina; species Hestina assimilis. The sequence continues at coordinate 3,422,417 of CM041750.1, read as the reverse complement.
TCCCAACTAATGTGTGTTGCAAATTAAAATCAAAATAGATTACGTATTTAATATCTCATCTACGAATGAACGTATGACAAGGACAAGGCCGGACGCATAAATAATGGAACATGAAAAAGCAGGATTATTTCTTTTTAAATTAATGTAAATTTGCTAGTTGACAATTTCACCGTGTGAAAGTTTGGAAACTGGTTCATTTTGACAACGTATAAAATTTCTCTACAAGAAATACAATTTATTTGTTGTAATATTAAATAAAAATGTATGTAACTATTACTTAATAAAATCTATAACAGTAAATAATTAATGAATGTGTCAATATTTCTAATCGGCATATATACTATTATAAAACTAATAAACGAGTTTATCAGTACATTGCAGATATTTCTGAAAACAAACTTGCTGTCGAATATTTAAACTCAAAACAATTATTTTTAGATTTTTCTATTGTTCTGCTTTTTATGACATCACGTTAAATAGCATTAATCTGTTCAATATAACGGAAGATTTAATTAATTGATCTGTGCACGATGATGTTAGTAAAGAAAAAATATCGTCAGATTACCAGTTCGATCATCACGACGCCAGACGCGAAGGTGTCGATCGCTTAACAAAGGAGCGCGTCAGACGATTCATCGCGAATAACAAACACCGGAACATTCACTTTCGATGGACAACCGACAACATCGATATTATAATTCAACAAGTGTCATATATCATTACACAAGTTCCTAGTGGGACCGGTTAAGCAATTTGTAAAACGTAAACATACAAAATATATGGAAAACTGGCTTTTTTAATACTCACAACGTTTGTAGAAGGAAATCGGTTGAAACTTGTTTGTATAGCGTTTCGCTTTTTAGACACTTGTACTTGTACACGTAAAGCATGCGGTTACTTTTGCTTTAAAAGATTTCCTTTTAAATAAATGAATAAAATACGCGTCAGTTAGATTTTGTACAAATCTTATGATAGTCGAAACCCATTTTCATATTGCGGTCGGCCTAATAGACGTTTCTAATTTAGTTTTTAGACAGGGTTTATTCATCGAACTGAATATAGGTCGAAAAAGTTCCCAAGGTGGCTGGCTGTACAAAAGGTGAAAGCTTTGCTTTGTGATTAGCGGCCATTGTCGCGATGCCGTGTGCACTTTCTGCTCCATTCGAAACAGATGATTAGCTTTTTACGCGATAGAAGAAACTACAAATTTGCACATATCTATTAACAGGTAAGTAACGCACAGCAATTAAAACAGTGCTTTAAATTTGTATAAGAAAACAATAAAAACATAACTCGCACTAAATTTTTGCAGGTTGAGTTTACGTATTCTTTGAGGACGTACGCTCATTATAAATATTACAAAAATATACGGGTGTCTGAAAACGCGATGAAGGAAAACATTAATTTACAATGCGGTCAACGTTCAAGCAAATACGGTATTCGTACAACGGTTCTTTATTTAGATACTCCGAACACGTGTATTGGATTGAATCATCTCGCTTCTATTTACAGTACAACGATATTTCCTGATGTCATAACATATTGCATGGTATATTCAGTGACGATTTCAGAAAACATTTTGATAGACGACCAACTGATATTCCGTTAAAGACTACTAAAGTTGAGAAATGTGTCAATAAGTTTAAAGGTTAGCTCGGTACAGCGTAATTAACGCTGAGGGTGAAGCGTTTTTGGCACAATGACCATAATCGATCGGAGTCGGTGCAGTGCGGACTCTTGTGAAATCGAAAGCCGCGATCTTCAATGTGAAACGAACTGTTTCTGGTCAAGGATTCCTAGCGTAAAACAAGGTTTTAATGACTTTTTTTTGTTATTAACTCACCTAGAACCTCACGTTCATAATAAGTTTTTACCTTGACTCGTTTTCGATTAAGAACCAGTTTTTTTGTCATGTCGTTTATTTTCAACAGTGATAGTTTGTTAGGTACTTTTTATGTTTAGAAATGCTTGACAGTGCAATGGAGGGCTAAGGCTATTAGAGTAGCAGGTAACTAAAGAAGGCCACGTCGGATCGTTAACTATAGTAATCCACGTTAACACTGCAACCGCGACTAATCGCCCGCCCGCGCTCTCGGGTCAATGACAAGCGTATCTCTCACTGCAACGAAGCTACATAAACAAAATTTTAATTAGCTATGAGGAAGGTTTATCTTCCGCATTTGATTTTTGAATGTAGCATTATTTTATGAATGAACACTTTTGTTAGACTATTCGGATTGATTGATAATTTCAGCAACAATATGATAATTATGATTTATAAAAATAAAAACTTCACCTAAAACAAGAGAAGAAAATTGAGCGTCTCACGATCGCAAGCTTCACAGGCGTCGAGTAAAAATTGATACAAAAGCAACGTTTGTTTTGTTAGGTGTGCAGGCGACTTTAGTACTGCTAGATTAGCGAGACTGATCCGAATGCATGCATCGCGCGGACGATATGGCGCACGCGTAGCAGCTTTGTGCAGAGGGTTGCGGGACGCGGGACCAGTCTGCAGTGAAAGTTGATCAGACTGCGTAACTACGGGCAACTTCTGACATTTGTCATATGTACGTGAACTGACCGTTAATGCCACGGTTTTTATTGACAAAACGACACGCGGACGGTCCGAACAAATCTCGAAAGAAACGCAAGCTATGTAAACACTACGCGTTTATCATGTTTGGAGAAAGTTATTATTGACTTGGAAATGATATATGCTCTGATAAAAAGCAAAAGACGTATGCAACAAGTAATTTATCATGTGATATGTGTTAAACAATGTAATTAGTGTTTCTTTTATATCGTGCACGATTTTGAAAACAAATTGTTGAAGTAGAGCAGAACGTACGATAGCATATCATCACGTTTAGAGTTGCTTTATAGTAGAAAAACATTTAATTTAGCTATATAATTCAAGTTGAACACTAGCAGGAAAACCGCAAAGTATCTACTAGCACCCTATTAACACTTTCTCTTTGATGTAGTTTAATGTTAACGTTTATTTTCATCATAATATCTCTTCGTGTTTTTTAAAATGCAATATGAGTTGTGTATAATTTAAAACTTCCATAAATATAGCTTGACAACAACCTTTAGAACTAGAGAAAGATATAAAAGACAAAAATAAATTACGTCATAATGTTAACCAGGTTGACAAATCCTTTGCGAGCGTATAAACCAGGACGGGACCTTGAAACATTCACTAAAATGCTATCGAGACGAATCTTGTAAGATTTAGCTGCGAGAGCGCCCACGGGTTTTCAAATGTTTGCTTATTATTGTCTTCCAAATTTAACACGAAGTCTATTGTTATGAAGATATAATAAAGACAAATAAGAAGATGCACTAGGATTTTATATAATTTTGTAGGTTATTTAAAGCTTGTTTGTTGTGTATAGTCGACCTTATTTAATAATGTCAACCTTGATTTTTTCTTGTTATACTTAATTATATTAACATGATAGGCAAATTTAGAATCTAAGTATGGTTCTTGTCGATTTTTATACATGATCTCAGATCTTTAGTTTACTCTTTGAAAGATTCTGTATTGTAAAAGTTAGTAGCCCTCTTTTATAAGACTCCTTTTGTTTCATAACGGTTTCCTCCCTTAAAGCTGAAGTAAGTTGATCTTATGTTGTTTTGATTGCTCACGATTAAAGGTAAAATTTCCATGTAATAGTGCATCACTATTTGTCGTAAAAAAGCCGAACTTAAACAAGTTTTTAATATGACCACTGATACCACTAATGTTTAGTCAGTTAAATAAAATAACGACTACTTTAATTACGGAAGAAAATTAAAAGGTTAAGCAAGTTAATTTAAGGGCAAGTACAATATAACGCGGTGAGTCATGAAAACTTTTACAATGACTTTTGTACACTACGAGCGTAATTGTCATGTTACAGGTAAACCATAATAGCAGAATGTCAAATGCGAAACAGACAAGGAAAACAAAAATAGTTTTCAGAAAGTACGTCAATAAGTTCAGTTCAATTACGTATTATATTCATGCCTGTTTATTTGCTCACAAACTTTATTATGTAGGCGCATATATTAGATGTTGGTTGGTTAGGTTGCGATGGTTTGCGAAACGAGATTGTAATAGCGCTGCACTCTAAACCAGTAGCGAAGTCGATGCACTCTTACTCCCGGCTATGAGCTCAGCAGGTTTTGACTTTTTTATTTTTATACACGCGATGCTATTTAATAGACTAGCTATATATGCGAACGTTAAGCTCCTGAACACACTCAAGGATATACTAGTAAATATATTTTGTTTGGTAGGAATAATAAGGAATATGGGTATATTAGTGTTAGTAGGTGCATTTTTACAGTATATTTAGTACATACGATATGCTCCACTCGTGTTCACGCATACTCTTCCGGAAAGCGGTAGATTTAGGAGTCCAAAAGTCGACACCCAGGTACAGGGCTGGCAATTCGGCAACCTTCACTTCGAGTCTTTCCGCTAGCCTTTGTTCTAGACTAACCGTCTTAGAACCATTCGTTGGTGGCCTCTGGAACTCTTTACCATTTCGCCATTCTGCGTCACTGTAACCGTTCAATTTATCTCTGTTGCAAGACGTCACGCTTTTAGGACCATCTGTGCTGAGTAATTTACTTTTAACGGTGTCAGTTTTACCGTAAGTTTTAAGTTGCACTGATTCTGTTCCATTCGCGACTCGCGAATACTTCAAAGAATCATTAGCGTCGCCGTTAAGACTACTGTATTCGACGTTGTTTAGGTTGATATCCCTGTCGATGCGTTTCGACGAGATATCGTACCCGTTTCGTTTGTTATAACGTTCATCCAAGTTTTGTTTAAGAAAATTATTTTCAAAGCTAGTTTTACATTTAGGAACATTATTAAGGTAATCACTATAGCTTATATCGTTATTGTGTAATCCTTTATCACAGTCCTTTTTTAGTGTCTCCTGTATGTCAACACCGTTTCCACTAAGCCTTCCGTACGTGAAACTGGCTGGCTGACAGTTGTCGATTTTATCTAACCTTTGTGTGCGTTCGGCATCTTTGCATTCAAATTCATGTCTGACGAGCGCAACACGTGAAACTTCCTCGCCTTTAGCATTTCCTTTGTACGGTGTCTTAATAGCAAAATCTGCAGCTGTAATACCAGCTCTGCTTTGTTCGTTAGGAGCAGTCCATGTGTCGTGCTTCTTTCTTTCACTGCTTTTAGAAGACCATGCTTTTGCTAATGCGGCCTTAAGTGCCTCTCGTCTCTCATGCACGCTGACCCTAGGGTATTCGTGTATAGGTACAATGGCAGGCGCGTATAATGTTGAACGCGGTGTGGCCCGCGTTATGCGGAAACTTCTGAACTCCCTGTTGAACTCCGAATTTAGAGAATAAGCCGGTATTCTCGAAGTCACCATTTTGAGATCAAAATTTCCACTTAATAGTAAGAGTAAATTATTTCGTTCACAATTAAACTTATTTTTTTAACGAGTTCACTGAACACATATCGGCTCTACCTGTAATGCAATCACAATGAAAATGTATCGAACGCTGACTTAACAGAATTTCACGTTAGAGTACGCTAACGGTAAGGGACACGTAATGATGTTTAAAATTAATTTCGCAAAGATTACGAGCGTGTTATGGTGGTAGGCTGTATTATAGGGTGTGGGCCGCGACCTTCGCTGTGGGCGGCGGCGTGGCGGGACAACGTACTGGTCAACGAACCGCCCAGTTCGCCGTCGCTCGCACTCGTAACTTGCATAATGCACTCGCGACCCGCTGCCTTATCTCTTATGCAGTTATGCTACCGATCACGTCAGCCGTGCATAATCGAATGCGACTCACAAAAAAGAACAAGCGACCTTTTAATATTTATAAGCCCGGCCCGCTGATGGATTAATTAAGTTGTTGATAATGATAAGACGTCAGTCAAGCGTTAACTTGTTATGTGGAGCATTTATACCGTATAAGTGCAACAAGTGTCGCCTTGGTGGCGTCCCTAATATGGCCACTTGCGGAGCTGCCATATGGCCCACGGGCCGCGACCAACACATCCTCGCCTGTACAGCTCCAGTTATATGAGTGCGACAACAATCATAGCACAAACATTAAATCTGGGACAACGACTCCACACTTGTTTCTTTTATGTTGTAAGTTGTTTTGGTGATATCACATTGACATTGTTTGAATTCGTCAATAAATATTTATAATTTTCCTTATTGAAATTGATGTTAAATACACTCATTTGTTAAGTTAGCCCGATTCGAATGTTATTTATACAATAAATAATGTACTGGTGTGTTTATTAGATAATATCCTCTATGTTTTATTAGATACTATCCTCTATGTGGAGGAATTTAACTTTTATAAGTGAAAGTGTACGAAAAATTTCAGCGTTCAACACATTTTCACATATGATTTTTAACTAACGACACGTTTTATCTAAACATCAACAAATCCACCAAGAAACACCGATCATAGCACAAACTTAGGCGGTGGCTGCAATCGCGGCACATACAGCATCCGGTAACCAGTAACTTTAATATCACTATAAATATTATAAATCGTGGCAAACGATAAGTCGAGCTATCTTAAACGAAGGAGAGCAGCCACCGGAAGCGAGTGCATGATTCGAGCGACGGTTGTGGCGGAGGTTCGAGTCGGTCGTGCATACCTTCTCGTTGCGCGCGCGAGAACTGCGTGCGGTGTGCGTGCACCGCTGCGACTAAACTGACTGTAGGGAGGCAACGCACGCTCGGCCGCGAGGACCCCACCGCCGCCGCCTCTCTCCTGCGGTTCGCCACTTATGACTCTAACGCGGAGCACTACGGCCGGAATCGCAGGAGCACTGACCTTCACTACCATGCCGAGCACCAAGCCAGTTCGAGTGCCGCCTGCATCAACTGTTGCTCCATTCGCACAACCAACGCACCCTAACACCGACACCATGTCTGTTACGCGCGGACTAGATAATATACAGGACTAGTCACGACTGTCTTGTAATCAAAATTTCATGTTGGTTTCGGATATTTTTTCTTTATGGTATCACATAATGATAAATACAAAGGCTACTGAACGGATTTTCATACGTTTTTCACCGTGGAGTGATTTATGAGGAAGGTTTAGATGCATAATTTGTTAAGATTTTGTGTAAACTGGTTGAGATATGCCGACAATTATTGAAAATGTCGGGAAAATAGACAAAGGCTTTGGGTTGCCAAAAGCCTTGCCGCTACAGCAACGCGTGGCCGGGTCTATCAGTCATATATAATAGTGTTATTTTACGTTATATTTCATCATAAAAGGAGAAAATATCAATAGACGCAGCACATGTTTAACTATAGAATATAATGTTGGATATTAAATGCATATATCCACTTTCGTTCAACTACAATGTCAAATAACTTAAATACGTAATGAATAATTTACTAATATTGGTAAGACGATAATATTCGATTGCATTTCATTGAGGTTCATTGTTTTAGCAATTAATGGAAAAATTCATAAATACCAATATAATATATCATAATCATAAAGAAATCCTTCACTGAAAAAAAGCTGCAACCTTTGTGTAAACATAATTATATTTACTATGGACATTAAGGTTTTTTCCTCTTGGTTCGAAAACTCACAAAAAACTATACACACGTGGGCGAATCCGTGAGCTGAAACTAGTAACAAAATAAACGTGTCGGTTTAATCGTGCCATTGCCCGCCTTTTATATAGCGTTCCCAATCGTCTCGTTACCAACGTGAAAAACGATGATTTTATTAATTAATCACGCCAAACGTCCACGCGAGAGAGTAATTAATGCTTATTGCACTTGCTAGTGTCATATATTTTTATCATATCACAACGAAATAAACCTCACCGCAAACATTTCTCTATTCATATTGATGTATTACCTGCAACAAAAAAGAAAGATAATTAATATATGTTTAATTCATAACAGCTTACGAATGTATAATGAACTGAGTTCATTAAAAAAGAAATCATTTAATCATTATGCGAGCCGAGCATAGAAGGTCGATTCTGTTTCGAAACTTAACTGCATGTTAATATAAATATAATATTATGCATTTGGGCCACTGGAAATAAAAAACAAAGCAAGTATAAACACTTCAGTTAGATATTTTATTAGTTAGTTGGCAAGCAAGCATACGGCCCACTTGATGGTAAGCGGTTGCGGTAACCTATGAGCGTTTGCAGCACCATTAGTAGGTAGCCACTGACGCGTTGCCAACCTCGAGACATTGGTTCTTATATCTCCTTTGCCCAGTAATTTCACTAGCCTGCAGTGCCCTTCAAACCGGAACACAGTAGTGCACTACTATTTGGCGGTAGAATATATGACACTGCGATGGTATCATATCTAGCCGACCTCTTGCAACAAAAGACCAGTGTGACTGATTGCATTGGTGGAATAATCTCTGCTGTGAGTTTTATTGCTCCATAATTTTATTGCATATACGGGATCCTAATTAGAGTCGATTTGTCATTTTATTCGTTTCCTACCTAGACGATATATGTCACGGAAGAATACTCTAACTTTATTTCAAAAACTATACGGTTTTTTTTAAGAAGTCGGAAAGATTTATATTCTTCCTAATGCAAAGCCGCAGGCAAAGTTTAGTATTTAATCAAATCGTGACTAAATAAGTATGACATTTATAATTTGTCATTTAAAATATTATCTTATTAAAATTGATGAATCAAACGAGAAAGATAAAACACGTATCCTGATAAATTAAATAAATTCTTATGAGTGTTTACGAGAATTATCTTGGTCTAAAATTATAACGAGAACGAGATTACGGGGGACACACGACAGTTCAATTAAAGTTAATAATAAATTATGAAATTAAAGTTAATAATAAATTATGAAACTTAAAGATTCACTATATTTCTTTATGATTTATCTTCCACAAGCGTCTTCTATCGCAAGTAATTTAATTATTCAAACTTTTTCCAAAGAAAAAATTGGTATCAAACAAAAAAATCAGCTTTGTTTTCATCATAGCTGATGGAGACATTGAATTATTATAGACAGCAACTATTTCATTAGGTTAAGGCCTTACTTAAATTAAGTATTAGAAATAATTTGTATATTTGCTTCAAATAATCTCGACTTCTAATTCTCATTAGGTATAACATTAATGAATAGCACAATATAATTTCCGATATTTCGTAATATTTTAATGATTCAATAAATACGAAGAAGTTCAAACAACATGACTAAGCGGAAAACATTAATATGTTTAAGTACAAAGTTCCTAAAACCGAGTGAAAGTTGAAAGTTAATACGTAAAACAAATTAAATTGATAGGCAGCGAGGCGGCGACATAAATAATGACTACCTACGTTTTGTTACCGAGAAACACAGCCTTAAAATAATACGGTCATTGATTAACATGTTCTCGATCATAAAATACCAATAGTTTAATATTTCAATCATAAATCTTTCAAAACGAATGCGCCAATCTTCAAGACATTTACAGTTAATATATGATAGTCAATTTGACGACTGTTGTAGCGTGCTGGTAGCGACATCTCGCCTCGATTGTCACGGGTTCCATTCCCGCTTGGAGAAGATGCTGTTTCGGACGTTTGTCCTTGCAGGTCTCTCCGCCGTGCATCGAAGAGCACGTTAAACTGGAGATCACAGTTGTTATCATAACATCTGATAATAATCGTTAATTTTTGATAGGTAATTTGGTCTTATCCAGGGTTAAAAGCCACCAGAGAGTGAAATCTCATATTTTCAAAGGATCTCTTTCCGTACTATTGAACTAAAATCGATCAGAAGAGGAAGGCCCTTCTGATGGACCCCGGACGGAACGAAAATTTAGGTGTTGTAAGAATTTACCGTAGATCACTCCATTCACATGGTTTTTGTGTATAAGTAATATATGGTTTTAAAATGTTCTAAATACAGCCTCAAACTCAAAACGATACATCTGTATCGTATAGTATCTGTATATATTCCTCCAAATTGTTATTCTGGGCAATTATTATGACAGGCGTATTACAATGTTTGTATAGTAAGATAAAAGCAGTTATTTCTTATTTATAACAATGTATTTTGTATAAATTTACCAAGTCTTTTATCGATTGACAAATAACAAAGAAGCTAAATGTTATTAATACGTTACGTTAAACTCAAAGGTATTTTTCACAATTTGTCACTAATCACAATAAAAGACAATAAATATTGATAGCAAAACATATTTTCCTAACGAATATAAATCTCATACTGTGATGGAAATGTTTTTAATTTTAAAGCTTTTAATAATATTTCTTCATTAACTTTGAGCTTTTGTTAGTAATCTTCAAGCAGCCGAATGTATGTGATTGTGTATGGTTATGTAAGATCTCAAAGTACTCTATAATTATTAAAAAAATTGGCGCTTCGCAAAAAAAAATGGAATAGTATCTATTTCCTATGTATCTAAATCTATCTTTTATCTATATAATATATCTAAAAGATAGATTTATCTATCTATCTATCTATAAATTAACTGTATATTTAACATCATCTAATTGTAATCTTTCTTTCGTTTAAATAACATGTCATGTTTGTCTCATTTGTTGAGCATACGAACACAATACAAGTGTAATGTTTAACTCGATTTGTAGATAGCTCGTGTTTAATTTCTTATATTTTATTGACACAACCTAAAGCTCGATGCCGAGTGTCAAGATCTTCGTACATATTCATGAAACACAAACAGACTACACGTTCAATATTTATAAAAGTGCTTGCTTATACAAGAATGATATTATTATTGCGAATCATGCGATGTGTGTCACTGCCGATAATCATTCGCTTGTATGATTTTATACCCCAAGGGTCTGCTAAGCTTTGTATCGATAAAGATTTGACCTATAAAGGCATGCTAAAAATAATTTTATATTAATAAATAAATAGTAGCCACCGAACCGTATATTTTGCAACATTATTGCGCAAGACGAGAAACCAGTAATTATGATATAGCCGAGCTCGTCTGATTCAGCACACCCTTCCTCTAAACCGTTAGCCGGTTTTCCGTTAGGTTTTCTTGCGCCGAAACAGCGAACGGAATTATTTATGCACACCTTAATGTTTTTACAATGAGGTAGAAGATTGTATCAATAGCTCAACGCGAATCGGTGTTCTCGACCGCGTCAGACAATTCAATCGATGGCAAAAAAATAATGGCATCGGAGGCGAGTGGGGCGGCGAGTAGCCGACAAACGGCGAGGTCCAATGACCCAAATGGTTCATTACTGGGCCGCCTAGACTAACGAAAGAAAAATCGGTCGCCACTCTAGCGCACTATTGCCTCACGTCTCTTTGTCTCTCAATGTTAAGAAATTACAAGCTGACAGTTTGAAAAGAATAAAAACAACTTTAATGTCTTCGCTCTACATAATGCGATCTAGGTTTTTTAACTACAAGCGTCCCATAAATATTGTTTTATCTCTAGGTACAATCTTTATTACACGAAGTGGTATTTTGAAAACTAGATAAAGTTAAATAATTTTAAAACCTTTTTTTGTTACCAAATAAAGTTTTAACGAGAATCATTACAATTCAATATAGATGAGCAATAATAAAAAGTGATTCGCAAAAAATATCGATTTGATCTCCTTATGGCTTTACCGAGCATCCAGTTCATTACGCCGGTCACGCACACATGTCGAAATTAGATAAATATGAAGCTAAAAAAGGAAACACACAAATATAGTTAGCATTGAAAAGTCGATTGTATTCAAAACAAAATAAAAACAAGCATACATAATAAGTAATCGTTTAAATGTTTCAAAGCGTATCCGTGATTCAAGCAAATGACCACGGTGAATTAATCCTATGCCGTAAATGGTGCTCTAACAGAAACCTGATCCGAACAACCACGAGTCTAAAGCCCGACCTAAACAATTTATCAAAATAGCACCTATATATGGACTTCCTGGGATACATCTCGACTATGTACTCATCAGCAATCAAGCAATGCATTCGGGTATTTTTAAGCTTTAACGGTAGTCATCCATAGTTCGAGTTATGTTACTCGTTACTGGGTAATTATAGCACATTAGTGGCGGCGGAGATGGTCATGTATTTCAAAAGTTAACACAATAATAAATCAGTTAAGAATAACGGTCCTCATTAATCATCGAGGTCAAAATTGGTCATACACACGTACATCAGAACATTACTTGTCAATGTAGATTCGTCATCTTTCTTTAAGATTGCTTCATATTTTATTGAACTTTCTATTTTTTATAATTTCTTGACTAATCTCGTATAATTTTGACGGGGCTTATAATTACAATGCCACATCTAAATTTAATAAGGCAAGGTTTTTTTACTGGGAAATTATCATTTCATATGTGAGACATTGCATTTCCTTCTGACACACTTAAACGCCATCTTTAAATTCTTCGCAAGTCTATCGTGCCGATATCAAAGTAAGCAGACATTTAATTATATTAAAAGGTTTGCGTCTTCTGTAAGCAGGACAAGAGAAATCAGTCCGTCGACCTGCATTAAAATACCTTTCCCACAAAGACTTACCAGTTGTTCTTCTGAGAAGAACAAACAAAGATCCTGCGTATGAGTCACGGATATGCCGAAGCCTTTTATCCAGATAAAAGTATAAGAATTCAAAGTATGACAAACAACGAATTCCACTCATCGTCATACTGACATGGTTCCCTTACTCAAATTACCTCACGATTTATTACTTATAGTTATCTTTCAAATTCTCATAACATAACGTCTTTAAGCAATTTAAAACTTCATTAACACAGTGCTTCCACGTAACGGTATCCATTGTTCGAAGAAGGATTGTCAATTCTTTGGGTATAAAGATTTTTCCTAAACGGAAAGAGAGTAAATCATTTGTTACGAATTTTCCAGTACAAATGCCGTTACCAATGTTAAAGTAATTGGGGCAGAAAGTTTGATATTAGTACAGTTCGATTCGACGAAGAGCCGTGTAGGTGTTACATTACTACCGTCATCCTTTATAACACGAAATTTCTTGTTCCCATAATTTATATTCGGGGTCGCCGTCACACTTATGATGAGCCATTAGAAAGGAGATTGCAATTGTATTGATATGTAAAACGATTCACACGTGGGTTGGACATGTTTTTATTGTAAAAAAGATGCTTTCAAAACACGACCGAGCTGTAAAAACTAATTGTATTCTTGTCTTGACCGCCCGAGGTCATTTTTTATTTCTCATAGAATTAAGTCAAATATGCATAATTATAAACTCGGACGACATGAGTCATCTTTAATAAATGTTTGTTAACAATAATATATCAAAACAATTTAGTTCTATGGAAGGTTAATAGTTTGAATGTGCATAGAACATTCCGTCACTATAGGAAACACGACGGAACGTTTCCGTGGCTGTTGAATATGTAATCACTCATTAACCCTATCGAGCAGTCATTAGAGTCATTAACACCTGTGGTATATTGAAAGTGACTCAGAGGACAAACAAGAGTTCATAGTTCCATAATTATATATCAATAATTACTATTGATTTTTTTTTTTAATTGGTTTGAAATATATAGATCTAAGGCACAAAATTTATATAAAGGATGTTGGCTGTTTCAACAGTCTTTTTTTGCTTTAACATACAATTATATTTTCTAAAAATAATGTGTTCATTTGAGACAAGTTATACTGGTTACAAAGATACATACAAGTTGTGCTTATATGCCCCAATGAGAACCTCGGTGTTTCACACACAATTGTTTATTAATAAATAGAGATTCATGTAGTTATTCTATAAACGTTTTCAATTTAATATGAAGTAGTTACAAATGAAGTATGTTAAATGTTTTACTTTCTTCGAAATATAGCGAGTCGTAACGGCGCCGTTAAAACCCAAAGAAGAAAACTTTCGTTTATTCAATATATATTTCAATAAAAAGGGAAATCATGTCACGTTTGACAAACGACTGCAGACAATGTGCAGTTGCGCGGGCGGAGGTGGATAATAATCAAGGTCAATACGTTTGAAAACAAAAGTGAGCACGGTTTACGCACTCGGAATTATCTTATTATGTAAACAAAAGCTTTATAAACTAGAACGCGTCGAAGTAAAAGAAACGACAGCATTATGTAGCGATATCTATGGGATTGTGGCATCATAGTCAAAAGTCTAAGTTTTCGACTTAGTAGGCTTATTGCAAGAGGCTAGGTGGATACCACCGCAGTGTCAGATATTCTACCGCAAATCAGTGTACTGTGTTTTGGTTTGAAGGAAATTGTAGCTAGTGAAATTACTGGGCAAAGGAGAATAAGGAACCAATATCTCGAGGTTGGCATGATCATAGGTTACGACAATCGCTTACCATCAGGTGGGTCGTTCGCTTGCTTGCTAATTTGTTCACATAATATTTTTTTGTGTATGTATATAATTATATACATAAATCATATGAAAAAATAAATAAATTTATTAAAAAGGAAAACCAACATAATTATCAACTATGTGTCATATTGAAGCAAAATTAACATTTTGACGTCACATAGGCTGGGGTTTTTTAAGTGTTATTTTAATTTTGCATAATTTGTAATGAATACAAGAATAAATATTGTGTTATAAATTGAGATTTTTTATAATATTAATTTTCAAAAATTCCATATATTAATTTACATGATATTAAATCTTTTCATAAGCTGCACACGGAAAACTACTTTGAGATAAATACTTCCGTAAAGGGGCGAATTGCCTAAAGATCGTTTGTAGTGCGACGCGACGCCTCCATCGATATCTGAACGATACGTAGGCGGTCGATGCATTGTCGGACCATACAGGTAAACCTCGTTTACCTACTTGTCTTCCCTTTAGGATAGCTGATATCGATCCACGGCAAGGTCTCACATTAAATTCACTCATGTAGACTATTTGGAATGCAATCTCGTTCATAAGTGCCGCCTCGCACCATCATCACACCTTTCGGCGAATATTACACCGACAATTGTCGCACGTGCTTCCGCGAACGTGATACGCACCGAGTCTCATTCGCTTAGTTGGTATATTTAAACATCGGGAAGTGCAATCTTCAGCGTATATTTTCAATCAGAAAAGGAATTAAATGATTAGATTAGCATAATCCGCTACGAGCTGTCACGGATTGTCTTTATTTAGCGGCCACAGCCAATAAGCCGACGGTTAATAAGAACAAATAGTCAGTTTTGAATAAATTATAGATAAAATGTCATATCGATGCTAATAGCCGTGTAAATCGGAGACATAAACGCTGCAACGTGCAATGTTGATATTTTTTAATAGTTTGCTAAGTACGGTAGGATGCGATGATCAATGTCAGTGGTACAACACGCACCGACGCTGAAACGAACAAAGGGCTATCTATGACTCAAAAACGTGCTAAGTGTGAAGACGATGCACTTTGACTGTATCGTAACCTATTATTAAAACACGTGCTATTATAACATGCATGCGTTTTTATTTGTTTAAAGTAAATTTGAAACACAGTGAATTTTTAATTCATAAGTCATCGTCAACATTCGTAGGTATTCTAGATCTTAATACATATTAGGGTAGCGCCAAGTTTGTTACCTATTTGTCGAATTAAAATCTAGAGGTTATTTACATAAATTGCTAAGCTTTTGTATTACCCAAGGACAATAATTATTATATAAGAAGAAGTAACGTGACATAGATAATATTGTTTACACATTATAAAGTGGTACAGCGGCTTCAATTATTAAACAAAGAGAACTAAAACAATAGTTACACATATGTTTATTTGACAATTTTAGGTTAGCACTATCGTTCGGCATTGGTGAGTCAGTACCGAAAAGTAACTGTATCGGTCTAGGTATGCTTGTTCTAATTACCCAGTTTTTGAAGATCAAATTACCTATGGTCCGATGTAATAGAACTAGTACAAATTGTGAAAATTAATAAACTAACTAGACTATTGTCCGTTTTTACTAACTGCTCCTAATAATACATTTTTACTTTTACGTGAACAGAACAAACACATCCTAATTTCATTTTCTGGTGAAACGTGTTAAACGTATACTTGTTGAATCGAAAAATGTACGTTGCTCTTTTAAGTTCTTCAATACAGAAATAGTGGCAAGCATGCCTAAAGCCTAACTGGCGTTAAGCGGTCTACATATAGATGTTTGAAAATAATACACAAAAAGACTATTCAGAAATTAAGGTTCGCTATGATTGTAAGTAAGGAAGCATCAAATACTCTCACAGCTCCTTTTAAACCTCCTCCTTTAAAAGGGCGGTATCCTTTGCATTTGTCAGTACACCAAGACGTCTTAGACGACACTCTTAAGACGTCAGCTTGGCCTTTCCCTTAACTTAAAGTGACTTCGGAACTGAATCTAAATAAGAGATTTATATATCTAGCGATGAACACGTCAATTTATGAACGGAATTATTTGGAGTTTTGAGATTGCTTTGTACGAGTTATATTGAAATGTTTAATACATTTAAAATCTGTTTTATTTTATGTGTTTTGGTGTTTATCTTTGTTCTATAATCGTAACAAAAATATTCACGCTTCACTGTACAATAATTCGCAATATTATTTAACAAGTAGCCGGCATTTGGGTTTATTGATTTCAAAATAATCAGTGTTTTCGTTGTCACAATATAGCAATGTAGAGAATAAAAGTTAATTTGATCTATTGTGTACTCAGTAGTTTTACAATCTCTGAAGCTGAAGTGTTTCTTAAAGTGTAACAATTTACTTTCACGCGATGATACCGCGAACAAAAGACGAGTTGTCCAAGTTCGGCAGAACAATACCAGAAATTAATTATCACAATAACGTCCGTGTGACACACTTTTATGAATTATGCGTCTAGATCAGCAAAATATAGAAATGTTATGGTTAGATGTAAAAAAGTATAAGTAATAATAAGTCGATTGCAAAATGTAATATAGCATTCAATTACTGAATGTTGGATTATGTTAAACTACCAAAATACATAAATTTTAAATAAAAATAAAAATTATACGATTTTTAATTCATAATCGTTTTACAAGCGATTTTCTATTTATTAATAAAAAACATCAGAATTCAGTTGTAAGATAAGCGCTATAGATACAAAACTTAATAGAAGCTCGTGGGTACAATTCATGTCATAATTTAGAATGAAAAACAATCGTAAAACATGTTTTGTGGAAGAAACATCGCAGGAGAGAAACGTGGCCAATTTTTTTAATGAAAGAGGACTGAAAATAGTCCAACGGGATACAGAACTGGCTTGAAGCTTTTGGTCCAAAGGCTATCAACATACCACTTCTGTTGATCTCTCATCTGCGGTTAAAGATACACTACCCACGCATCTCGATAGACACAATGCGATATTGTCCGTAACAGTTCCATGAAACTCCATGCATAAACATCGAGTTACAAACATATCCACCCTCTACGCAATCGGAGCTCAGTTTAATGTCTTCTGAGAGTTGACATTGTTGACAACGTAATACTAATCTTATCTTCAACATGGTACTTTCTTTGATGGTTGTATATTTTTAGTCGAGATTATTTTATGTATCATTAATATTACAATAAATATATAAAACGCGGCTGCTGTAGCTGTTTATATGTACATAACGTTAAACTTTCTTAAGGCACAATTAACGATAAGGCTAAGGCTGGTTTCCATCGGAGCTGCTTGAGGTAGCTGAGCGGTGCGAGGTTGCGTAGCGAAACTGAGAAACGACGTGAGAGTTTCAACCAGACGGCTGAGCGGTTGCGAGGCGAGCTCTTTTCAGATGCGAGGGAGTGATGATTTTTCCACTGATCCTTATTTTCTCACAACACACACCTACCTCTACCAAACGCCGTGTAGTGGCTGCTATCAGTTTCTCGCTCTCGTTCATTACTAGAAAACATCCTTTGCACACACCTCGCATCCATCACTTGCTTGTTTTGTATTACCCCATCGCCCGCTGTTGGGATAATCTGTGTGACAGCAGAGATTATTCCACCAGTGCAATCAGTCACACTGGTGGTAGGTCTTTTGTTGCAAGAGGCCGGCTAAGTAGGTACCACCGTAGTGTCAAATATTCTGCCGCCAAATAGTAGTGCTTTGGCATTACTGTGTTCCGGTTTGAAGGGCAATGTACGCTAGTTACAATTATGTACTATAATGTACGCTAATAGAAATTACTGGGCAGAGGAGATTTATGAACTAATATCTCGAGGTTGGCAGCACGTGAGTGGCACCTACTAATGGTACCGCAAGCGCTTACCATCAGGTGGGCCGTATGCTTGTTTGCCAACTTGTAACATAAAAAAAGTTAACGTTTCCACAAGAGACAAGAGCGAGGCTAAGTAAATGAACCGATTCTATTGGTTCTTAACAATCACATCCTCGCACATCACTGTTGGAAACACAGCCTTACACTTGTTAAATATTTTATTACTGCAAATAACCATAGTTAATGTTAATTTTATTTAATACGTTTAGTCTTTAAGTGTTATTTGAATATGATGTACGTAAGTTTAAAGTCACGAAGCGCCAATAAATTGTTTATTTCATCGACTGCGACGAATCGTTTTGATTAACCCCATTTACATGATCGTCTGGTAGACGTGTAAAATGTATTATAAGATATCTACTAAGCGTTTGTAAAAGGGTACCTAAACTTCAATCGTAATAAAATTATAATTTACTAATGCGATTGTCATAAGATATTGACCAAATTGAAATAACGGTCGGACGGTTTGACTGTATCTTTCACAGTTTTTACACGGATTTCGTAAATATTAATTAACTCAAGTGTATTAATTAAATCTGTGCCATAATGAACGCAAACCCGGTGCTTTCACTAGCAGTCGCCCACCTGCAACGGTCGGGTTTCGTCTTAAATATTAATGACGGCGCCGAGAAAAATAAAAGTCTAATATAATAAATTATAAATCTAAATTAATTAGTCTCTTGTAATTTAAAAAGATTCGTTTGCTAATTTGATTGACATAGCAGTAGCGAAAGTTAAAATGATTACACGCTTTTTGATTATTCAGACGGAGAAAGGCTGACTAACGTATTTTTGGATGTTTTAGCAAAATTTGCTAAGAAGGAAAACATAAAAAATAATTTCATGATTTTAGTAAGCTGAAGACAAAGACTTACAAACTTTCGTTTTTAGAAAACTTACTAAAATTTTAGGTCTTATTTTGATTTAATGTTTAGTACATTAAAAGTAATATTTAAAGTATATAAAAATGCAATCATCATTGAAACATTTGGCGTTGCAAAACTAAGACGAAAACTTATAATTTTTGGCACCGGATTTGTGAGATGCTAAATTCAAATTTATCTGGTCGAACCGTGGGTCGGCCATCATATTAAAAAAGAGGGGTAAATCTGTAACAAAACGACGTTGACGACGTTGTGGCGCAGCGGTAGCGAACTTACCTTAAACGCCACAGGTCGCGAGTTCGGTTCCCGCTCGGAGCATAATATGTTTGTATTGACCATGCATGCATTTTTTCCGGTCTGAGTGTATTTGTCCTTGTCCTTGTATGTGTTCCCGGACCCCTGACACAGGATATCACTATCCTAATGACGGCCGTTGAGTGTGTAGCGTTTATTTATAAAATTAAATCTCTACAGCTTTGGTCTTATATACTCAGACTTTTTGTCAGAGACCAGAAAATAACAAAGATATTAACGAAAAAGTTATAATAAAATTTCTGATCATTTTACAGTACAAATAACAGGAAAACATTTAAATAGCCCACTGCGTTGTACCGCCGCACTAAACATCCTTGACATCCAAAACATAAAATTACGTCCTCTGACTTTTGCACGCCAAGTCCAAAAACTGTTACATTTCAAATGGCTTTTGAAAACTAAAAATTAATTACGTTCATTTATGTCAGAATAACGACTTGTGAGTGACATGTCGTTCTCGCACGCGGCGTGGTACTTTCTACAAGAATCTTCTGCGCTCTACAATGAACAATGATTAAACTTCTTGTATGCAATGGTAAAAAGTAAACAAGCTGTCGACAGCCATGTATTACAAAACACAGCTGTTCTCATTGGGTTACGAAGGAAAGTATTAGCGCAATGTAATAATGTTCACTGTCAAGATAAATAACTCTCTTCGTGATAACAATCTCTCGTTATTTCAAAAATGATTTAAAGCACTAGTAAAAAAATGTTATTTTCGGAATGATAATAATTTTAATATTCTTTCATTTTATGGAAATACTAACAATTAATTTATTTAGTTTTACTTAACTTTAAACCAATTTAATATAAACCATTTTGATTGATTGAAACATGATTTTTTTGTACAGTGTTACCTCACAATACCCATTTATATTATTTCATGTTTTTCATAGAAAATAGTTGAAATATTACTGGTTGTATAGAAAAGCGGGATTGGTACTATTCGAACTCACTTTACACGGTCTACAACTGTTTTTGTTACTTTATTATCTGTTGAAGACATCGATGGATGTTTTGACCTAAAGCTCACAAACGTATGATTCTAACTAAATAATTTGTAATCGTTCGAATAATATAATAGTTTTAGTATAGTAAATGTATTTTTAAAGACCGAAGTTCTATCCAAATAAAAATACAGCCATCGAGCAGGTATTAATTTAATTAGCTTTAAAAATTATTGTATGCATCTTTTAATTTGCGAATGAATTGTTATAGGGTACTTATTTAAATTTTAGACTACTCATTTTGATTAACAGGTCGTTCTAAATCTGTGGTTCTTCTATTATGCCTAAATCTGCAATTCTTAGTAATGGAAAATGTCGATACAAATCGAGGCGACGCGCCGGTGTCAGGCGCCATATATCATATATATATTTATTGATACTTGAATATCATGTATTATTCATTGCAACACTCACGAGATAAACACAACATTGACTATTATGAGGTAATATTGTTTACTTGAAAATATATTTTCCAGTGACTTTTATTTCAAAAGTTTCCCTCAACAAATATAGCTTTTACGGAGTTATCTTTTCATCGGATTAATTAAAATAGCATTTCAGTGTAGGGTCCAAGAATTATAAAATAACAAGTAATCCAAGTCAATAAATAAATCTGTATTAGTTAACTAAGTTATTACTGCGAACAGATGGATACCTTAAAATTACGCCACCTATTTATCAAATTTCGGTAAAAGTATATAATTAATTATTTATTATACCTAAATACAAAAGTCCTTATTATATTTATGTATTAACTAAACGTTATTTTAAAGAAGTACGCTTAAAGCTAATATCACCTGTTTTATACTGTTGTGTTGACTGTTTCAGACAGACAAGACAGAAGAAAAAGGAAGGCAAAAAAAATTGTGCGTGCGTACAATTCGAAATGAAATCTGTATATTTCAACAGGTTATACGATAAAAAGATAGTTGCGCATCCCGCTGCGCACTCACTTGCTAGTGTGCTCATTTGGCTAGATACGCACACACACACCATACGGCATTTCGTTACGTGACGATACCTACTAATTCGCAATATCGGTGAGCAGCGTTAAAGGACTTCTTTCCAAAAATGTTAACACAAAACTATCGAAGAATTTTATTCTTGATATTATTCCCGACTGAGAAAGCTCAATTGGCCAATTGAACTGTAATCAATATATCGATTAAATAAACAGTTTCCCAAGATATTTCAAACCTTATTAACCTTTTGCTGCTATAATAAAAACGCCCATGTATGTATTATACATAACGTAACATTGACTTTCATGTATCTTTTTAAAAAAAACAAGTATTGATATTTTAAATATAAATATCGGCTTTGTAAAGTGTACGGTCAAATAGGTGCTCAGTGAGCGTTAAACGATCCGCAACGACAAAGGTCACTCATGTGTACAGAGAACAGACTGACTGCCCACACATTGGAAAGTATAAAAAAAATATTGATATATTGTTCCATATTTTAATATTCTTGTGATAGATAAACTACAGTTAATATGAGCAATATGTTAATTTTTTATTGACTGTCGTTTGCAGGTTAATGTAAGGATACATTAGTATTATCTCGTAAATGCATTGTAACCCAAAAGACAAATTTTCACATTTTCTATTTTTTTTATTTTAGAATTAATTTTGAACGACCCAACTGACAAATTGATTGGTTTTTTCAATTTAAATATAAATAGTTTAAAGTGGAGGTCCTTCTCCAACTATAAATATATCCCGTTGTGGTTTGCTTATCATAAAAAACTAGAGAAGGCATAGGAAACCTGGATCAGTTAAAAAACAAATGAAAATCTTTATATGAAAAAGCAATGAATAACTAAAATGGATAAAACAAACCCAACCAATTTAATTATTTAAAGGAACTGCATCGTGTGACAATTACTTTAAATACGACACTGACGACATATAAGTTAATGTCAAGAATATGCATAATCATAATTTTTTGAAAACGTTTTATGTGAAAACCTAAAGTGAAAGGGAACGATAATTTTGAAACAAACAAAATTACATATCCTTGCCATTCAGTTTTTAGAGAAATGATCCGTGTTATTAGACTTGATTACCATCATCATCAAAAAACAAATAATTATACGTATTAATCTGAGGTTAACTAAGCCTACACTCGCTTTCGTCTCCCAAAATGGCGATAGCAATAATGATGAGTAATGAATAGAGAGCTGGTTTAATTCGCGCCGCTGCCTCCGCCCACGCAGCCGCTGTACGCCGTGCATCCACTCGGAACAATGCTTACTGGTTTACTTTCTCGATTGACTCATACTAATTCATTGTGCACGTCTAGCGATTTGAATTAGATTAATGGTTACAATTACTCTCTGGATGTATATCTCGTAGGTCAATAGACAGAAACTTTCGTTGACATCAATAAACCGTTCTGTGACTGGATGTAGAGTATTTATATTGCTGTCAGAGGTTATCTGACCGGAAAATATCGTCGTGACAGACAATCAGACACAGTTATCCGTATCTAGTGGCAGTAAATATACATATACAAAAATAATGCTTTACTGTTTACATATGTTTTTAATTCATTCATTTTTTCCAAAAATCAAAAACAAATATTTTTTTATTATTCAAGCTTTTATAAAAACTTTAAATTATTTATATCCACAAATATGGTTTGAAAGTAAGATCAGTTGTAACCGCAATGCGTAAATATAACAATACAAAATATTATTGATCTGTGAGCAAAATATATTAAAGCTGCACAACAAACCTCCAGCGCGACCCTGGCGAGTGCGATGTCCTCACAAATCTTTTATATCTACAATAGGCATCTTTTCCAGGGAAATAAGTCAAATTAATATTTACAATAATGTGAGTAAGAAAGGCGAGATCATTGGTTGTAAAATATACTGAAGGACATTCTGTGCAAATAATTGACGTCTCGTAGCATTTAATAACAGTCCAGTGTTTGAGGAGAACGGAAACAAAAATTTACAGCTTCCGCCACGAGATTTTTTTAAGTTGTCTTGACGACCTTACTGTTATTATTAGTAGTTTCATTGTCTAATGTAAAAGTACACGAATTTGTATATAATCGAAGCCCAAAAGTACTATGATATGATATAGAACGATCTATAGATATCGGCGCGAGCGCATGTCAGCACTAATGAACGCGTGTTGCGGAGCTGACCCCCGACCCACGCCAAGTTCATCGACCGCCTTCCCCCCGCTCCTGCCTACCTCCGGGCCCTGGGCCCTTTGCTCCTGGACGATGCCAGACATCTTTATCGCTTTTAATCAGCTAAGACGACTGCCTCCTATTTACATTTTTCATAATTCTCCAGTCGGCTTCGTGTCAACGGCGATAACGTATGCATTGTTGATTTTTATGCTGTTATTATAATGAAGATAAATTCATCCGTTTAAGCCTACTTTCTTAGGGCCCATCACGATGTTATACCAAAATAACACGATAATCGCGCTCGATTTGCACAGTCTATACAACAATATTATTTGCAAAATGTAAAGTTTAGAACTTTTTTTATTAATGACATAATTAGAAAAAAATAACAAAATCTATGCTTTTTATCTTGATTAAAAACAACGAAACAAATGTTTTTAAACAAAAAAACAACATTTTTTCATAAATCAAACAAACCTTACTTAAGTAGCTTAACAAAACTTGTAATTTATTACAGGGAAAATTGTTCATTTGAAAAATTTAAGTTTACGAAACTACTGTTTGCGATGTGCGACGTGACTTAAACATAAAATTTTATATTATTTGGTAACATCTTTAATGAAATAGTTTAATGGCAAGTAAAAATATATTGGGCACTGTAAAAATGGTAATGTTTGTAATATTAATTACGTTAAGCTTTGCGCAATTTGTTTGCAATTAATTTTACAACTGCATTTGCAAAATAGCCGAAGCGTTTAATTTAATTTTAATTTACATATAGAAATACTAGCATCTGCTCGCGGCTTCGCCCGCGTAAATAGCATTTTTAACGAGGTTAGTTTTTTATTGCAACAAAAATAAACAGTTCCAGGTACAACTTACATGCCATATTTCAGCCTCGTTATGAATTTGTTTGTGACAAAATGTAGTGTGTATGTTTTTTCCAAAGTTTCATCTATTTCCATACCAAAATCGTTGCAGGTATCAAACAGATAGATACTTTCGTTAGAGGTTTATATCGAAGTTTAAATCCTGTAATTAGTGTTACAAAGTGTTTGAAAGTATCCTCTGTTAATACAGGTAACGATCTATATTTGTAGCAAATTTCAACTAAATCCGTTCAACTATTGTATTGAGTAACATACATTTGAACAAACAAACTTTCATATTTATTATATCAGTAGCAGTTTTACTAGCGCACTTACAACATAATTGTACCATCTTTACCGTTTTATTATCGACCTTCCAAGTATTTGGGGGCTTCATAACATAACACAATAATTTATCATCAATTATTATGTATCTAGTAATGGAATCCATTTGGAAACCTGGTATTATTTTTGGTTCTTGGAAATATAATACAGTTATTAAGCTCATGCCTTAGTAAGACCTAGGATTTTTTCTGAGTCTAAAGCGGTCAAACAAGGGTATGGTCCGTCTGATGGTAACCGGTCTTCGTAGCCTATGAACGCTTGTAACACCAGTAGTGTCAGATGCACGTCTCTGACCCAAGAAAACGGGAAGGAGAAGGAAAGGTTTCATTACCTTTCCTTACGAACGGAATGGGGAGGGAATAAAATACCAACATAAACACAATAATTACCGCATAAATTACTATAGAACAAATGGACGCAAATAAGCAATACCATGTCAACCCACAAAATTAAAAAACTGAGTTATATATGCAGAAGTGTTAGTAAATGGCTGAAGAACATTTTTCTTTAATATTTGTAGGGTTTTAAGCTTTAAAACTTTTAAAAAAGCCATTTTTTATCATGCAATTTATGTATTATGTTAAACGTTTTGGGTTATATTATATACGAAATATGCAGTTTGTATACTTATTTTTGTGAAAATAAGTAAAATAACTTACATAAATCTGAAATTGCCAAAAACTTGGACCAATACATTAAAAATTCATATAAAGCAAGTTGTTCAAATTTTTCAAACGCATTTTTCTCGAAATGACATTCGTGTGGATTGACATGGTATTGCTTATTTGCGTCCAAATAATTCTTACTAATATTATAAATTCGAAAGTTACTTTGTTGTCTGTCTGTCGTGGTTTCACGCCAAAACTACTGAACCTATTTAAATGAAATCT
Source organism: Hestina assimilis (assembly GCA_023373885.1). Lineage (NCBI taxonomy): Eukaryota > Metazoa > Arthropoda > Insecta > Lepidoptera > Nymphalidae > Hestina > Hestina assimilis. Next base: position 3,396,717 of record CM041750.1, on the reverse strand, counting down.
GGTACGCAAATAGTCTAAAGCCTAAGAAAGGACATACTTTTTAATGTGAAATAAGGGTTGCTAGGGGGGATTGAAAATGTGTTTGGAAGTATCTACATTTTTAAATAAAGCAAGAAGCTTGAAACTAATTTTTTACGCTGTTGATTTGTTATAAATAAATTAATATGACATTCAAAGGGCGCGGTTCAGAGTTTGTATTGAAAACAACACGCGGGCGAAGCCGCTGGCAGAAGCTAGTGGATAATAATTTTGACACAGTTATTTTTAATTGATTCAGAATACCGATTATAAAAACCTGAAAAGTCAATTTCTATATAAAAGGCAAACAGTTCTTCTTAGTTTAGTTTATTGAGAAAAAGTACGTTATTTTTTCCATGTAGCAAAATATACACCTGCTTGCAATTATGCACGTAAAAGCGGACATGTGCAGTTAAGATAACAAGACACCAACGGAACCTGTCAAACGACTGACGAATGAAAACATTTCTGGATAAACATAGGTACCTTTATCAGAAACCTGTTAGAATAAACTTAGCTCGCAGTAAAAGTATAGTTGCTTTTTCATTTATCTTGTAAAGAGAAACGAACGCGGAAGAAACGTTCAATGCATTTTACCGAATAGCGGTTTTTCTTTATGATACTTTGGACGAAGCTACGACCCATTTAGGTTTAGACTGTGGCGATATTAAGAAGTCGGCTCTAGCGCTGCAAGGGCGCTAGTTGATATACAAGGCTATCGTGTCCAGGGAGACGACGGGCAGGGGGGAAGGAGGGAATGGTATAGAGAGAGGTGCATAATTCGCGTTCGTAGGCGCAGGCGGCTCTCGGGAGTCAATGTACTGGGACCGGTTCATTAATCGAACCCACAACAGCCCGCACTCCTGCCCTCGGCTAAATGCGACTATAACGGCGCCTGCGCAACTATGTTAGAAAAAGACGTTTGCCCAGCTCTTTTCCATCTCTTTTTACATTTCCTTGCATATTTCTAAGCTGTCAAGATGCTTATATATTTTTTTCGTTTAAAGCAAGATCGAGGTTTCATATATATAAAGCACTGAATACACCTGTAATTATTCGGCAATATTGTGACATTTTCCAATTACATAAATTATTATTATACGTAACAATAACAACTGGACGTATTGATTTACCCACGTCTGTTGTGCAAGATTTACCAGTTGTAGCTTGCCGGTGACAACTCGATACTAAATCATTATGTCAATAACTCATAGAAAGCGAACAATTGTTTGCATTATTTTGAAAAAGACGAAATCGTAACATATTGCGCAATGTCTCTCTCTGGTCTAAGTTTCCTTTAGCGTGACAATTATTCCATTGTTCGTGGTCCTCTTGTTGTGATACAGTCGACTCGAATTGGGATTCTCGTGAGCTGTCGTCGCCAATTTATCTTTACAAAAGTTTTATAAATACGTCACGGTCAGCAATGTTGTATAACATTTTCGCCAATCAATTTCAGTAATATCCTATTGCTTATGAAGTTGTAATCCATTTTTACTTCATACGTGATCCACAAACTATTGTTACTTGTATGTTGTAAACATTTGTGTAACTTTGGCACGAAGATTTTTAAATTACACACAGTAAGTAGAATTTCATCAATATTGCACAAAATCGAATATTTGTAAGGAAATATTCAATCTATTGAGAAAGTAGAGTAGACGCTTTTACCTCATTATTTTCTCAGTCTGGCGAAATATTTATCGACGTACGTTTTGGCACAAATTTTTATTCTAATTTTAAAATAGTATGTATGTAAATGACGCGATTAAATGCCTGAAGATTATTTCAATTTTATTAGCAAGGAATTAGAAGTTGAACGTTCACATCATAACGTTGTAATGCAGCTGGGATCATAAAAGAGATAAATGGTCGATTGCGGTCACTCTGCGTTTGTCGATTGCATGTGCAACAAAGCCGTCTGACCGAATAAATTTCAAGTGACTTAATAAAGGCACCGATTCATAAGTCGTTTTATAAACAGGAATCGGACGATCGGATAAGAACATATTTGTATTTATTTTGTTTATTTAAATAAATAAACACCTACAGATATAACAGCGACATATATTTAAATGAATCTTCATTTCAGATTCTTTTCGTCTCATTCATCATTCATAACATTACAAAGGAGGAAGCGGTTTAAAAAATACCTTAGATAGTGCTAACAATGTTATTAATTGTCGAAAAACAACGCATCGCAATCTCATCGTGTGCGATGAGACCCTGATGATGCCTTCATCGGAGACGAAGACAAGGCCACTTCAATGGGCCTTTGTCGAATTAGCAGGATGTACTTAAACGACCTCGTCACCGTAATCCGATACATTTGTAGGGGAGCAGGAAACGATTTTCTTTAATGATCCTCACCTTGGACCGATGTCAAAAATTAAAATTATAAACATATATAAGTATGAATCGTTAAGGTTAGAATTTTCAAATTGTCTCTGGTCTTAAGTAACAGAGATCATTCTCCGACACATAGTTTGGAGTAAGGTGATAAAAAAGTAAGTAAAGTGATAAGTAAGTAATATAAATAATGTAGGAAAGATAGGTATAGAAAAGTTATAGTTATATTGAGTATGCACGCGTTCCATCTTGTGACATGGAAAACGTTTATTGGCCCACTTCACAGTCTCCACATAATATGTACTTATGTATATCTAATGATGCGTCGCGTCGCGAATTATCAATCAAACATTTTTTATTGAAACCAAAATAAATAATTACAATAGCTCATTCGATTCTCATAAGGAAATTATTATTTTCATCTTACGAAACTTTTGATTGTAAGTTTTACGCTAAATAATAAAGTAACTAAAATTTCAAATAATAACGAACGCCTCGAGTTCCAGATTATGTAAGGTTTAAAATTGTCGCCTAGATAGCGATCGAGTCTAGTTAAAACCGATAGATTACCTAACATGGTCTTGGATAACTTTATTGCAGAATTAGCATTAGCGCAGGGCTCTCAACATTTGTTTAACGTCTGTTTAGTATAGGTGTACACGGAACGCGTAGATCTGCCGAGTGAGATAGCTTGAGCATGACAACAGAGGTATGTTGCAAGAACGAAGCCTAGAACCCAGATGACAGGGCGCGGATAGTCGTATTTGCAGTTTGCAAAAAGCTCAGCGTGGGTCGACTGCACCTACTGCACTTCTAGTTTTACTGTGTCAAGAACAACGCCTCTCGACCCCCCCGCCCGTCCGTCTCGCCATTATTTTGTCACCTGTGCTTAAAAACTTTCATAAAATCCCATAAACACCCACTGTGACAAATGTCATGTTTTTAACATTTTATTTACAAACAGAATAATTATTCTAATAACTAAGATTGCATAGAAAAATATTGTATGGATAGAGGAAGTGTTGAGAAATTCACACGTTCGTGAAAGTAACTGTTCAATGACGGTAGATTTTGAACGACAAAATCGTCATGTAAATTAATTTGCTGTTACAACAAGACAAAACTTGTTAGTTCTTTTTTAAATATCCACTGCCTTTGCTCGATTATATTAAGCGGAATTCGCAAATACTTGTTTCAAGCGATTGCATCGATGACGTGAGTGCAGTTAAGAAAATATTAAACGTACAGATAACATAAAGATTACCGTTTTAGCGACCGACCTTCCAAGGGTCCTTGGCACACAATGATTGCGAAAGATGTGAAAAATTAAAACATATCGGCACGTTTGCCGCCTAATGTAAATATGTACAAGACAAAAAAAAACTGTTTACGGTTCGGAACGAAATTTTGTGTACGTGATTATCACGTGCGAATTATTACATTTAGGTGCAGCCCGAGTTTGTTATAATTTACAGTTAGACACAGATTGTATCCTTGAGTCACTCAAACATGCGATTAAAGAAAACACGTTCGGGCCTCGGGTACGTGCAGAATTTGTTGGCCATTCGCAATTATTATCGGCGGTCCTTTGTATGCATATCGGACCTATAATTCTGCCTCGTGTTTATGGAGCTAATTATACGGTAAATTACATATATCGGGTCAGCACAACAACGTTTTATTTGAGTAGTTACAATGTTTTCGAATTAATAAAATTTTATCTGTAATTCACAGACGATTACGCCTGTCCTTTGAAAACTTTTCGTGTCGAATATCTTGATAATACAAACGAATATTATAAATGCGAATGAGAGTTTGTTTTAACATGATCCGATTATGGTGAACTTTTCTATAGATATAGACGAGACCATGGAGTTTTAGTAGAGCTGTACTACCCTCACACAGAAAATCGGCTTATAGCAACAGAGTACTGTTGCGATTCATGCCAGGAGCAAGAGCGCCGGAGGCTCAATCTCCCACCCCCTCTGTTCCCTTCCTTCTTTCCCTTCTCATTCCTTTTCTCCTACCCCTTGGGTTGACAACAAGCATGTGAAATTTCAAGTATCGCAAGCGTTCATAGGTTGCGGTGACTGCTTACCGTCTTAGGCGGACCGTATTTTTATTTGCCAACCGTTATAATATAAAAATTGGAGACGGTTATAGGCTATTTTTTGACAAAAAGGGGTGAAATAGTTTGTATGATGAACCAATTATTTCCTCATTGCATTAAATGTGAAAATCATTATTCAAAATTTAGTTGCAAATAAATTGTTCAATTATAGTATCTGTAAAACTATAAAATATAAAAAAGTAAATAATAAGTAACATATTGGCGTTACAACACAAAACGATTCCGTATTTTAATTGACTAGCAATGAAGCAACTTATCAGTTTGATAGACAGACATTCGACAAGGAATAATGCCAACAGTTTACATATTAAATTAAGTACAGACACGAGCCTTACAATGCAAAGTTAAGATTATATTATAGTTAGCTGTGTCCGTGGCTCCGCTCGCATGGACTAATGTATTATTTTTATTACACCGAACTACTACCGAATACTATTTCCATGGAAATAAGTTGAAACCTCCTCAATAGCTCAACGGTAGAAGGGCCGACTCGTGAGGGTTGCGGGTTCGATCCTGACCCCCCTTTTTTATGTTACAAGTTGGCAAACAAGCATACGGCCCACCTGATGTTAAGTGGTTGCCGTTTTTTTTTTTTTTGTTGTCGGGGAGGAAATCTACTGCCAGATACCCGGCGTCCTGGGGAGGAACAACCGGGTTATGTGGGGTTCCATGACAAGGTGGAAACGTCATGGGGACCCACTAAAACCTCCTCGGTGGCCGACCTCAGTGTTTTTGTCAGGTTACGGGAACTCTTGGAGAACAAACCAACGCGACCTGACAATCACATGGCTCCGGTTGGTAGCGGAGCTCAGTCCCGGGGGGGCGAGATGGTAAGCCCCACAGCGCTTCCCATGCAAGCGCACACGGCAGTCGGGACCACACCGCCTGCCGTCCTCCTTAGGGCCGCTCATCTCGGACGCACAGATACCCCACTCTGCACGTCCACGGCCCGAGGGTGAGCCCTATTTATATAGCCCCGGGTAACGGGGCTGAGGGGCCGGGATGGCTAGCGGCATCAGGTGGTCGACGCCTTTGCCGCCGTTGGCGTCTAGCTGGATCGGCCCTCTCTCGATCCCGCTAGGCCGTCTCCTTCCGGATCATAACGGTCTCACAGAAGGAGACAACGGCCTCCCATGCCGATTCCCTGTCTAGCATCGCCGACACGACTGCTGGCAGGGAGAGGTTCCTTCCAATCTCTTCGACTAGAACTCTACGCTCCGCGTTCCACGCGGGGCACACCTCAAGGGTGTGCTGTGCGGAGTCCTGGTCACCACCACACTGGTGGCACATCGGCGTGGACTCTCTACCGATTTTGCACAGGTATTCGCCAAAGCACCCGTGTCCGGTTAGCATCTGCGTTAGAAGATAGGTCACCCGTTGCCGCCTCTCCATCCAGGCTCCGAAGACCGGCAGGATGGCTCCGATGACGCGTTTGCGGGCGTACCGCTCTTCGCGAAGGCGGGCCCGCCACGTAATTAAAGCGCGTAGCTTCTCCTGCCGCTTGATGGCTTCGAGCGCACTTGGAGGTAGACTTTCGCCACCTTGGCGGAGGATGCGAATCCGGTCATAGATCCTCGCATCCATCTCTGCCAGCACGTCTAGTGGCGGAAATCGTGCTAAAACGAACGCCGCCTCGTACGATATCGTACGATATCCTTGTACGATCCGAATGGCCACTCTGCGCTGCAGGGCAAGGAGCCTAGTCCTGCAGTGCCGGACGCCAAGCCTGTGTGACCACACAGGCGCCCCGTAGAGGGCCATGGACCGTACGACCCCGCATAGAGGCGGCGAACTTCCTCCCTCGGTCCCCCGAGATTAGGCAGCAATCTGTGCATGGCACCTACTACCTTCTCGATCCGGGGGACTAGACGCTCGAAGTGTTCCTCGAAGCCCCAGCGACCATCCAAGGTGAGTCCCAGATACTTGAGGTACCGTCCCACTTGGATCTCCGAGTCACCCACTCTTATGTGCGAGATGGGAGGTTCCCTACTTCTCGGCAGTCCATGGAACCATAGCGCCTCGGTCAAGTGGTTGCCGTAGCCTATGAGCGCTTGCAGCACCATTAGTAGTAGTAGTGAGTAGCACACTCACGCGTTGCCAGCCTCGAGATATTGGTTTTTTAATCTCCTCTGCCCAGTAATTTCACTAGAGTACAGTGCCTTTCAAACCGAAACACAGTAATGTCTAAGCACCACTATTTGTCGGAAGAATATTTGACACTGCGGTGGTACCTACCTAGCCGGACTCTTGCAACAAAAGACCTACCCACCTACCAGTGTGACTGATTGCACTGGTGGGATAATCTCTGCTATGACAGCGGTTGTCCCAACAGCGGGCGATGGGGTCGTCACATGCCGACGCCGGGCTATTGTCGTACCCACTCTTAGCGCAAGCTTCGAGCTTTTTGGGGCAATAGAAATATTAGTAATACCTTGAAAAAGGCATTACTAATATTATTTTTATAATAAAAAAATAAGGAGATTAGAACGAACGGAACAAACAAAGACGTTTTTTGATATAAGTACCGTGTTATACTTTCATATACATTTAGTAAAAACTTGTTATTTTGGTATTACAAACAGACATTTGAATTTTATTTATTTGTATACATGTAATAAAAGGAGACGTTTATTTATATAAGAGATTTATGTTTGAATTATACTTGCGAATAATTTTCATTGTAATATACAACTCACAAACGCTTTCTTTCAGTTTGTTGTACAAATTTTAAACAAAAGAACATTTTCACACCTATTTCAAATGTTTAAAAAACAAAAACAGCAAAAAACGAATCGAACTCGCGCACTATTCTGTCCCACAAATAATACACATTTTTTTTTTGTTGTTAAATGTAATTTTACCTTCAATTATTCTTGGCAGTCATAGTGAACTTAGTGTTAGTTATCGCGTAGGTAGCGATCCTGCCTTAAACGCCAAAGGGTTCGATTCTCGCTAGGGGTTGATGTCTGTATTGACCATAAAGACATGTGTTATGGTCTGGGTGTTGTGCTTGCATTTGTGTGGGTTTCCGGACACAGGATATTACTACGGTAATGTGAGTCGTTGAGTGTTTAGTGTTGATTTGATTCTATATTTTTAATAGCAACATGCACACGAGCGGGTTAGCCTCTAAAATTGGCCCCATCAATATTATTTGTATAGGCATACGAAAACATAAATATATTCGATTATTTTTGATATCATATTATATTGTTTATATTTACACTTTAAAAAAAGTTTTCGACTTTTATTTTACAACTTTAGTGGCATATTTTATATCAAATATGCCACTAAAGTTGTGATCAGTATAAGTATGTTAATCGCAAGACATAATAATAATAAAAAAAAGTTTACCCGACTTGAAAAAGATACACCTGTTTCTCAGTTCGGGTGACATTTTTTTCGTACGTTAAGCGACGTCACAGTAAGATTTGGATTTTTTTTTTTTCTATTTGTGATTATCTAATCTAACTCCTCAAACTATAAGAACTAATTACCAATACCTATTGATATGTGCAACTTTTTTATACTTATGCCTTACGCGGTTGAAGTCCATTATCGTTATATTAAAAAATCGTTATTTTGCTAACATTAGTCCACCTAATCTATACACTAATAATTATAGGATGTCCTAATCATATTAATATGACGTTTGAGTTTATTTTTTGTTGCTCGTCGGTATTCGTGGATTCCGTGGGAGTATAAACACATTCATTGCTATGTTAGTAATGTAAAACATTGCTAAACAATAAAATATAATGTAAAGATTAATAAATAACTTTCTTTTTCTGATCGCTTTTGGCCCGACTGGCCTTGACAGCTTCACTAGGAGGTCAGGTGAGTACCGAGACCTGGCTGCGATAAAAATGAAACTACGGCATCGGTAGGCATCATGGAGGCGACGGCGTGAGTGCAACGTGCGAAGCAATAAAGATAGGCAAATAACCGCCACAAGGGTTCTTTGGCGAAAATCCGGAAACAAACATAACCAAAGTAAAACAAACTTTGGAATTATTTTAGAATCTAGGTCCACGCGAACGAAGCTGTGGGCAAAAGCTAGTAAGAAATAACCGTAAATACCTCGTTAACTAAAAATATTTCAGACAAAAACTTGACCTCGTTATAGCATTATCAAATGAAACAAAAAAATATGTACGCAATTACAATAACAAAAAAAGCTTATATATTTTTTTGTCGACATCATTTAGCATCGACCTAATCCGATTAACATGACGTGATCACAGTGTAGCTTATGTATTCCTGATTGTCATACACAATCACACACTATGCGCGTATATAGTTGATTGTGTAAATATGTACCAGTTTTGACTCGTAATTTTACACGTGTTTAGTACACGTTTATTATCTGTATGTCTTTCATTAACTCAATTTGGTCTAGCTATAGTACATCATGGAGAATAGCTCCCACAATGCCATAATATAGAGTTCAGTTGGCGATTTTATTATTAGAATAGGTTTAATTTCTTAATAGCAATATTTTTAAAAGATTAATTTAATTTTCTTTGTAAATTTGATAGATACATAATAGAGTCAACACTTGAGTCAACTAAAAAGCGATGTCTTTCCGAACCGATACGATCTGAGAACCTTCAAGTGAAGAGCCTATTCTTTCCTTAAAAGTCGGCAACGCACTTGCATGTCCTCCGGTGTTGCAGATGTTCATGGGCGGCAGTGATCGCTTAACATCAGCTGTGCCTCCTGCCCGTTTGCTACCTCTTACATTAAAAAAATGCAGTACCTATGTGTTATCAACACCATAAAAGCATAATGTCCTCCTTAAAGATTTTTCGATATGTTTTCGCAGAAACTACAGCTCTTTTTTAGTTTGTTTTAATTGAAAAAATTAAAATACAAAAAATTATGAGTAAAATTATTGTATATTTAAGTAAAGTTACGAGCTAAAATTCACCACATAAGGTTTTAAAGTCCTAAGAACACCTCCATATACAAAATAAAAAAGGATGGCTGCTAATTTGATCATATCAAATTTATTTCAATAATATATAATTTGTCCTTTAATTTCGTAAGTAGTTAATAAAAAAAAATCTTCCGCAAAATTAAATTTTTGCAGCGATTAAGGAAACAATATAAATAGAGTTTATGCAAAGACGGTCATGGGCATAAAATATTGACTGTCGATTGGAACTGATCGCAAGCTGAGATTTCGTCCGTTTAATGGCTGGGAAAAAAAATACGTTTTGAAAAGTGAAATCTTTAACAATGCCCATAAACGTTTCTCTGTCAGAGCAATTACGAAGAAACTTCAACGTTTTTATGATTCAAATCGTATTTTAAAAGAACTATAAATTACGCATAAAGTTATTTTATTGTTGTTGTTATACTGTTTAAACAGATAAAGATATCCGAAAGTATCCTCGGTATCAAATGGACCATTCTATAAACGAGTTCAAGCCGCGTTCGTATTTCTTTGTTCTCACTATATCTTTAAGACTTTCAGGATATAAATATTAAATACATATTTATTATTATTTTTACTTGTTTTATGAATTCAAAACTTGTTATATAAATAAATAAATAAACTGTATTTTTTTAACGATTTTTTTTATAGAAATTAAAAGAATCGGTGGATAGGTGAAATAAGAATAGCTATTCGGAAAAATAATAGGCATTAAACCAAGCTAATTATCCCAAGCAGCGTTCACAAAATATAAATTAATCCATCTTACAACTGTATGCAAGTATAGTTCCTTAAATGTAACTTGAACCAAAATGGCCTCTTCTGCGCAGGTACAATAATGGACAAAAATGTTAGACAAAAATATTGCTTTCGTCTTATTTAAATCGATTCTTTATAGAGGGAAAACGGAATTAAGTATATAATATAGTTATTATTTCTTGTAAATTCAATTAATTATTTATTTATTATCGTTATTAATTACTTTATTAAATAGAATAAAACAAATAAATAGTATAGAAAAAGGTAAAAAAATATATAAAAAAGTTAATGTACATTATTAAGTCTAGTGAGACAGACTTCTTCGTATCTTCCGCAGTATTATTCAGAGAATTAGCTATATTATTTTCTTTTAAAAATAACTATAAACGTCAAATACCATCCTTCTCTCCCGTCTCCTTAAAGTTGATTGTGGTCGAGGCATTATCTTGAAATTAATCTTAACATATTTGACAAAACTAATTTATATTTTAATTTAATTTTTAATAATTTATTATTAAACAACTAAAACAACCGTGAGCGTGTGTACTAAACGCAGCCCCCTTCATATCGCATACGTTTGAGACCCAAAAACGTGTTACTGCGCATGGTTCAACTAACATTGAACAGACTATACACAATGGGACGAAACATAAATTTATCACTCAAAAAAATCCTCCTTAATCTTAAGACTCCCAGGGGTTTCAAAAATGATTTATTTCAAATATCAATCTCGTGTTGTCTGCCAGTCATTGATCAATTGTGAGACTTGTTAATGTAAAAATTAGCGTTCGCGCCATCTATCGAAATATAGCCAAACGATTGTTCTGGCAAGTTCGACGGCAAGACTTGAAAGTAAACGTTTAGACTATTTGCCGCTAGATGGCGCTATTTTACAATTTATTTTAAAGCTCATATTGTGTTCTATTTTCCGAATAAAAAATTAAATGTAGATTTTAAATAGCACCTTATAAATTAGACTTATTAAAAATACTATCAATTTAAATCAAACTAAAAAGGCCTGACAGTAGTCATCTTAGCAATAAGCAAGATTAAAATTGTATGAATTATATTTGCGCTCATTTCCCCAGCATCCTGTCACACACTTCCGTACCTTTTACAAGATCACTGCCACAAATTATAGGAAAGCGAGGGCAAAAGATGTTTACATCAAAAATAATTAAAAGCATGTTACATACCTTTCACGTTCCCTGCTGCGGCTACGTTTTCTGTATGTCTCCTCCTCCCTTGTACCGTCATCCAGACGCCGTCGCTTCGCCTCATACGATCTGGACCTCGAATGAGACGCGTAGTGCTTCCTACGTGTGCGCGGCATCTGTAAATCATGACACATCAATCATTTCTTAAAGAATTCCTAACAAGAACCCGTATGTACACCATGAGCATGGCAATTAATATTAGCCAGTATGTATGCAATTATTATAAAAACAATTGCTTTACGTTAAATGGCGTGTTTATGATATTAGGCGGAAACGAAGCGTGATCCACTGAGGCTCATTATAATATACGGACATCTCCATACAAACAAAATATCAAACTCTCTGGTGCAACATAATGAAAGTTAAGTGTTGAATTTACGAAGGAGCGAGCACCAGCAAATCTTTGGACATTTTTTCTGTATGGAAAAGCCGATCTTTAGTTTATTGTCAGTCAATGGTGTTCCAACATTTTAATATTTATATTTTAAGATACAAGAGTATGGTAAGTATGACTAAAGCATTTCTAATTGCAAGTAAATAAGATGTTTATGGAAACATGATGAAATAGTTGATTCATTTGCTATTTAATTTAAATTATATGTAAACAAGTTCATTGAGGCTTCTAAAGCTTTTAATTTAATACAGCTTATATACATATCAACTTCGCTTCTGAAAAGCATTCAGGTTGTCTACGATTACTATAAATAATTTTTAAATAACTTCCATGACAAAGAGCAATATAATATAGAGCATAAAATATCTATTATTATATTTTATTAATTATATTTTATATTTAAGTTCACTATTATGATTATGAATAAATTATAATTGTTATATTGTAGTAAGAAAACCTTTCTATTTTAATGATCATCATTATTATAATATAGTCATCTAGTTATCACAAAGGTGGAGAAAATACTAAGCAACTTTTCTTTTATTTTAAATCTACATTACAAATAGCACTTTCACTCACAACTTCAATATTCGAAGCGAAGGATGATTGAATAGTTACTTTCACAGTTAACTGAAATTTGTTTAAGAAATATTATTTAATCTTTTTTTAATCAATAAATCTATTTAAACTACTATATTATACATAATAGAACTATTTCTCATTTTTGTAACTTTATTATTAATATTATAATTATAATTTTATTCCAGAAAGGAAAATTAAAATTTACAATATTTAAAATTACTTCCACCATATTTGATGTAGAACTGACATTAGAGATATGATTATGATTGTTGTTTCATACATCTTTCATGCATTACTAATATGGAATCATATAAACCCAACAGTCAGTCCCTTCCATTTAAACCTTTTCATGCTCTGAATTAAAAAATAAATCACACCCTTGGTTCTATTTAAGATTTACATATATGTTTTTGTTAAAATATTTTAATTTATTATGTACAACATGTCACTTGATAATGTACAACAAAATATGATAAAGTTAGTTGTGAGTCAGGCGAGTGTTTTCACAATAAATCAATTTTTTATTTCAAACATTTATAATATACTTGAATTATACTTTAGCACAGAATATATAAATTTATATAATGTAATTCTTAAATAATCCAACTGCTAAAAGATTCATAAAGTCCAAGCCAAGATTTTTAAATGATTAGTATTATCAAAACCTTAAAATGCAAACCAGCTATGAAACAACAACAATTTAATTGCATGCATTATATGAATTATAAAATAAGAATTTGATGAACTTATATGCCTTATATTAGATACTGCAGTGAAAATGTACTAATACTGTTATAAAAAAACATAGTTGTTTCATCTTACGAAGGTGGGTTGGTCATAGTTGTGCTCAAGCTGCTGGTTGGGCTACTAGTGCTCATTGTTTTGAGTCAAAATTTGATAAGGGCGGCTGTCCATAGCACTCACAACCACAGCATAGCTCATTCACCTTTCTGAGATGGAACAACTATAGCTGGTTGGTAAGTGAAGGTTGTTGTGAAAGTTGAGAATTTGTTAAAGCCGTACTACCAATCATGCATATATACAGTTACTACATTTTTCTATTATATCATATGTATCAATGTTTAGGTTTAGATTAAAACAAATAGGAAAGTACTGCTGGTACTTCCACTTACCATAACAAGGATACCAACTCGTATCCAAGCAGTTAAAGCTGAAAAACATGAAATTATTTAGACCACAAGTATTTGGTCAAATTATTTGGGATGTTATATACTAATAAACCGCATGCATAGTAAAATACGACGCATGAAATTAAGAAACAAGAAATTTCAACCACTAAAAATATAACGTTGTTATTAAATTACATAGATTATTATAAATATCCCATATTTCTGCAATGAAATCATTTAATATATAAGCTCAAAACCCTTTTATTATTAATAATTAAAAAAAAAAACAGTATATTTTTTAAAGGAGCTATCGGGGTGATAAGCTTGTATATTTCTCACCAGCTGTAGTTTTCTAATACGTAGTAATATGTTTAATATAAAATAAGGAACTAATATCTAAAATTACATTAAATTCATAGTACTAATTATGATAAAAATTTCCAGAAGTATTACTAAGTTTATATCAAAACATCCATGCTGCGAAAACTAGATGTCACTAGAAGTTATTTACATGCTGACGCCATGTTCTTTCTACGGTTCACGGAAGCCCTACATACGCCAAAGAGAGAATTATTTATATATACAATCAGACTTACCCTCAATTCACGTAAATATTTCAATTTACACCAAAGTAGTTGAGTAAAATTAGTAAGGCAATTCCAAGTTCGCGATGCAGAACCCTGAAGAATGCTTCTCCGTAATAAAGGCCCGAACATCGATCCAATTGCGAGACAGCCAATATCTGTAAGTTGGTATCACTACTTTGGCGTTAACTTCGCCAAAACCTGCTTCCTGCGGACAAAAAAATACTTAACAAGATAAATATTATAAAAAATAAAATTCAATAATACAGTCTAAAATGCGGTCTAAGTTTTCATTTTAAAATAAAGTTTATATTATTCGGACCATTTACAACATTCTTTATGTCAAAGAAACTATTTAAAAAGCGGATATGATACTACCAATCTAAGAAAAAGCAGTGTCACCAATATTAAAAATGCTTTGTTCAAAAACTCCAGTGTTTACTGTTTATACTTTATAAAAACTAAACTTAATGCAATAACATTAAATAATAACATAATTATGGTATAAAATAAATTATTATAAAATGATAATGATTGTGTATTATATAATATAATAATGTTGGTAGGTATCAGTTACCAGATAACAACACGCTAAGTAAAATTAAAAATTCAATCTAATTAGGTATTTCTCAGATGTAAGTACATTATCTGCATTATCGCTCTTGTATTCGTACGTTAAAGAAAATATTTCTATTTTGTTCTGTTTCTTGCGGTTTCTTGCAACACCATTACGCATAAAAGAAATATTTGACGTTGTGACGTCAAACGTGGCAGTAAAATACTTCACAGAAATACTTTTTTTCGGTCAAAACGCTAAAACATAGAACAATCCATCAACATTCAGATACAGCGGAGTTTATATTTTCTGTATGTTTCATACAATCTTTAGAATATTATTTCATAATTTTCATTGTCTAAAAATATTGATAAAAATAGAATATTTCCTGTCATGCTGTATTAATTAATGTATTGACAAAATTATAGTGGGGTCAAAATCTCATTAAAACTGTTGCATACATGGACTTGCTATATACTATAATAATAGAACGGCCCATTTATACATTTTCTTTTTCTGTGAGTTAGTAACTCCGTACTGCGTACAATCAACAGCAACGCAATGGAATAAACTTTGACACACGCTAACTTCATTGGGCTAAGGCCTGCATAACAGCCAAAGGTAGCGTGTGACTTGTTCGCGTTCGTTCTTATTCTACATCGTAGTTCATATAGAGGGCGCTGTAGTATTTGCTAAGTTTACGGTGAAGGAAATTAATATGTTCGATCGTATCAATACTTTTTAAATCAACATTTCGTCATGATTTTAAACTTTTTTTTACTTTGTTTTTGTTCTGAATTCGAAACCCTAAACTATAATAAATGCGAGTTTGTCTTTTACGCTTTCACGCCTTAATTACTTAATCAAGCATGGAATTTTGTATTCTAGTTTTCAGAGGTCGTTCATTTTGATTTGAAGTCGACTCAAAACAAATATTTCGTTATCGAATAATAACTAAAACCAGAAGATATAAAGAAATTAGTAGGTCGATCGATTTTGATCTAACTACGATCTCCCACTATTCATTCGCCATTCTCCTAAATTATTGAACTACTATTTTTCGCAACTGAATGGGGGCTTTTTTTAAAATATATTTTGTATTATATTGTATTCATGTGTAACACCACAGAATTATTTGCCCGTGCCTTTCTAAACTTATTCTATTTCTTATTTTGTTTTAATATTTTTTTTGTACAATATAATCATTTCAACAATATGCTTATATCCTTACTACTTAATTTATATATTATATTACAATATTATTTTATAAATATTATGGCTTTTAAAGTTTTAACTTGACATTGGGCCTTCCACCACTGAGTTTCATAGGTGCGTTCCATTACTTTGTGGACGCCGTAATGACTTTCGGGTTTCGGTCTTTTATGGCCATCCTCAGGTTGTGATCAGTAATTAAATTTATAAGAACAGTACTGAATGGGGCTATTGCAATTGAAATCGCATTAGAAAATTTTCTTAATTCTCCAACGGTAGTAGAGCTATGCTTCTCTCAGCATAAAACCGGCGTCGGGATGTGACGACCCCATCGCCCGCTGTTGGGATAACCTCTGTCACAGCAGAGATTATTCCACCAGTGCAATCAGTCACAATGGTGGTAGGTCTTTTGTTGCAAGAGGCCGGCTAGGTAGGTACCACCGCAGTGTCCAATATTCTGCCGCCAAATAGTAGTGCTTAGGCACTACTGTGTTCCGGTTTGAAAGGCATTGTACGCTAGTGAAATTACTGGGCGAACGAGATTTAAGAACTAATATCTCGAAGTTGGCAACGCGCGAGTGGCACCTACTAATGGTGCTGCAAGCGCTCATAGGCTGCGGCAGCCACTTACCATCAGGTGGGCCGTATGCTTGTTTGCCAACTTCTAACATAAAAAAAAAAAATAAATAAAAAAAAAAATAAAGGGCCGGCTCGACCGAGGTAGAACTACCCTCTCACAGAAAATCGGCGTCAAGTAACAGTATCATTACGTACTGTTGCGTTTCGTTCGATCAGTGAGAGCGCCGGAGGCTCAATCTCCGCCCCGTCTGTTCTTTTCCTTTTTTTCCTTTTCATCTCGTCCCTCCTGTTCCTTGGGTTGGCAACGCGCTTGTTATACTTCAAATATCGCAAGCGTTCATAGGTTGCGCTGACTGCTTACCATATAGGTGGACCATATGCTTGTTTGCCAACCGTCATGATATAAAAAAGGTTAATTTTGTAAGATTTTTAATCCGTATATCATCGATTTATACGAGAACTTATTTGTGGTTATATCGCTGTGAAACTAAAATCCGCAAAATTATAATTTCACTATTGGAACTATAAATTGATTTTGACATAGGTTGAGTTTAGGTAGCTATAGTTTCGTCCCTATGCACTATCATCCTACCATCGAAGCGCAATATTACCACTTCACCCCAATATTCATAGAGAGACATCATGACAAAAATAGCAACTAGAAATTATAGGCGTGGTAGGTAGGTGGTGTACGTTTAAACTTGGGAAAATGAATAATAATCTTTCCCGCAACATTATTATAGTGGAACATTTGAAAAACTACTGTGACAACACGCACACTTTTTCTGAACACGCATATTAAAATCTTCGAATACGGAAATTTTATCGAACAGAAATAACCGACGATCGTGTCGACGGTTTGTAACAAGAAAACACTACGCTCGTGATCCAACATTATTTTTATTGAAATCCGACCAGACTAATTTCCCTTATTTTTTCCATATTGATTCATTGATTTAGTTTAAGTATCAGAAAATTTAGTAGCAGGAAATTTTAAGTCTTATACATATATTTATAAAAAATACAAAAATATAAATTATACTCTAAATATACAAATATCAAACTTCGCTAAAAAAATGATTATCGTCGAAGGTGCACACCTTTATATTTATAACAAACTACCCTAGTTAAGAATTATAACTCAATGCAAATGTTTAAATCTAAATTAGCACAATATGTTTTAGATACCTATTCTTAGTTTTATAAACATATTATTATATTTATACATGTCATAGTATTGTTTACTTACTAATATTTAGATTACTTTATGTAAGTAACTTTGAACGAGGAACTTACTATATAATCATTTATTTATTAAACATGTTAACATTTCTCATGTAAGTGACTATAGTCTTTTTGAGGAATAAATGTCTATAAACCTATTTAGGTTAGGTATACTCAAGGCTCAAAACAATCTTAATCGGTAGTTCTGTCCGGCGGTAGGAGCTTATAATAGTCACTAATCAGTGCCCTTTCAATCCCACCATACACACAACCTTATTGCGAGACTGTGAATTAACTGGAGTTTTGGCAGTCTGTGAAGCTTGGC
Source organism: Hestina assimilis (assembly GCA_023373885.1). Taxonomy (NCBI): domain Eukaryota; kingdom Metazoa; phylum Arthropoda; class Insecta; order Lepidoptera; family Nymphalidae; genus Hestina; species Hestina assimilis. The sequence goes on along the minus strand of CM041750.1, from coordinate 3,378,718 downwards.
CATCCTTTGACCACGACATCATTCAGATTCTTGTCGTACATGATCCACTTTTTACCTTTTGTGAAGAGATTCTTAAAAAAAGGTTCGGTTTCATTATGTCTCAATAAACAAAAAATGACTACGGTTCATTAAGTTTCTTTCAGTGAGGTTGTGTGGCACCCATATATCGATATAATAATTTCAAATGGGTCAAAACTGTTTTGTGGTCAATTCCTAGTTCTTCAGCTATGTCGTAACTACTAATATGCCGATCTTACTCCACTTTTTCAAAAATGGCAAAAAGAAAAAAAATATATTTTTCCCGACCATTATTTTCTACCAAATATTTTCTTCCAAAGTTCCTTGCCTTATGTCCCGATGGCTAAGTAATCATAATATATAAATCTTAGCATAGACTTCTGAAGAAAATTTTTTTTTAGCTGTTTACTTTTTTAGTTGTGAAGTCAGTATTTAAATATATACAAATTTAAAAATTTAATAGCAAAAGAAAATCCGAAAAGTACATACAATTCTTTTATTAATTAAAGTATAGGATTTGAATTTCATGGACTTTCGACTAGTCTAAACAATTTTTTGAAATTCAATAGCAAAATACTTATTACGTATAATAATACGTATACGTAATACGTATAATAATTAGTTGATTGATTAGTTTATTTTGTTTTCAATTTTTTTAGGGTTTTATGAGATTGGCATAATATCTGTTTGAATAAAAGAAAAAATATTTGCTTCTTTTTATACCTACATACTTATAGTGTTATTTAAATGTCATTTGTTTACCTTTTTCAAATTCCTGAAAGGTCTTTGATCCTACTGGATGGATAATTTATAAACTAATTATTTATCACTTTTACTTTTAATTATTTACAACTTTTTAAAGCATCTAATATGCAATTATTATTCCAAATTCAAAATTAAAATATTAAAAACTAAATTACATTTGCTAAAATAATAGTAAAGAAGTGCTTCAGAGGAAGATCTACACAACATTTGCACCGGACAATAACCGTGTCACAAATAAAAGATACAAGATGCTAATGTACGCGATAAGATACTTGAAATTCAAACTGAGATAATTTTATTCGTCTAATCTTAACCTTCATAGATAAGAATAGCGACAATTAACTGGCTATCATTTTTATAATATTAGATATATGTATTTTAAGTTATCATTATAAAGTGTTGAAAATTTGGTTTATATAAAAATCGAGATATAAATTTGACTTTTATTAATTTAATTTTACGTTTAATACTTGTTATGCATATTATCTTAAATGCATATTTACCTTGTGTCAGAAATCTGGAAAAAGTAATAAACAAAAGTTCCCTAAACAATAGTTTGCCAAACGGAGCGTAAAATAATCTGCACCCTTTTTTCAAGATAGTGGCTGAGCCGCTAGGTTTACGGTCCTTTAAACTTGGATTTGATATCCCAAAATAAATCTGCTTTCCTTGACCATTATACGCTCTATCCAAAAATTGTAACATTTAATGGACTATTAACGTAATTGACAAACTTAGACTATTTACTTGGACATAAATAATAAGAATTCTAAAATTGCCTCAGAAAATCTGTATGTACTATCTTTTGCAATAAACTGCTGTTAAACTTTGTATCTCCATTGAAGTTCACAAGAGTTTATGTTACACGGGAATAAAATATGGTTTCCGCAGACCCGATTTCAACGCGAGCGAAGCAATACAGAACGAAATATATTGCGTTGTAGAAGATTGCCACTACACACCGTTTTGTGTATTGTATTGTTGTATTTGAATAAAGTATTTTTCATAATATTTGTTATTATTATATAATGTAAAACATATATATACTGATGCTTATATTTTCTCTTCAATCACTGCTTTAAAAATTTTTGACATTTTATTAAATTATTATTATACTAACATCTACCCGAGGCTTCGTCTGTCTGGATAACCTTTTCAAATACAGAAACCTTTATTGCAATATAGAAATATTTTTTTTAATGCAAAAGGTGAAAAACGGGCAGTTGGCTCATCTGATGTTAAGCGATCACCACCGCCAATGAACATCTAGATCGCCAGAGGGCATGTGCGTTGCCGACCTTTAAGGAAAGAATAGGCTCTTCTTCCCAAGTCATATCGGTTCGGAAAGACCGCCGGCGAAACGAGGAAGAAAATGTCTTCTGAATCGTATTTTTATGGATAAATGTAGTGGGAACACAAACTTACATCGTGACAAAATAAGTATTTTGCAAAATGAGATAATCCGTGAAACCAAACTATAGCTAATATTAATTTTTCTACACATATTAATATTAAATATGAGTTATGAATGTAAGTATGGCTAGCCTGAATAATGTTACTATCTCTGCGTTTTGTCAACAAGAGTCTTTGTTTGGCTGAAATAAATAGCTTGTAAGCCAATGACCGAGATGGAACGAAATATTCTAGACTTCAGATTCTGAGATTATACTATAATATGTTATGATGACTTTTCACATTATCTTCTAAAGTACGACTTTATAGCCAAGAAACAACATTAAAATGAAGTGACACTAAAAAATAGGCCAGCTCGACAGCGTTCGGTCATACCTACCATCTTAAGACAGAATAATGGATAAAAAAGCACTGTTCGTACAGTTATGTGTTGCTCTGAATACTGTATACTTAAATTCCACCTTCATTTTCCTTTTCCTCCTTCACTACACATGGCATTAATGTACATTGAATTTCATGCGGAATTTAATTGTATAAAGTTTGTCAAAAATTATTGATTATTATATAATTGAAAAGAGTAACTTTAGAGTTGCTTGCCGGTTCTTCTCTACAGAATCTACGAATTGACGACGTTGTGGCGCAGCGGTAGCGAACCTGCCTTAAACGCCACAGGTCGCGGGTTCGATTCCCGCTCGGAACATAATATGTTTGTATTGACCATGCAAGCATATTTTCCGGTCTGGGTGTATTTGTCCTTGTCATTGTGAATGTTTCCGGACCCCCGACACAGGATATCACTATCCTAATGGGGGTCGTTGAGTGTGTAGCGTTTATTTATTTATTTATTTATTTAATCTTGCAAGTCGGAGGTAAATTCACTTAAACTAACTCAACACACTGAAAAGAGGATTCCAAAGTCGTTAAAGGCCTTTGTTAATAAAGAATATTTTGAGTTATGATATATTATTGATGTTGCAAGCGTCTATAGGCTATGGGTTTCTTACGATCAAGTGCACTATACGTACACACATAAGTAAATCTGCCAACTTTGTGGTATTAAAAATGAATAAGTTATAATTTCATCATCAATCATTTATAATATAAAAAGTAAATGATTTAATGCTAACCGTGTGGTGTAGAAAAAATGTTTATTCTACGAAAACGCCAAAATATAAAATTAGAAAATAATATTGTTTGCTCTTTTATCAGGCAGGCGCTTTTCATAAACGCTCTATATTTGCTAAGTGAAAAATCTTTTAGATGGTAACTTTAAGTGTGCAGGCCTGGCGGGAATCAGCTGATCGGGGTTGCGCAGTGCGCAAATATAGGGTGAGGGGTGCGCGGGGTGAAAGAGCTATGGGGTGTGCGGCGGCACCCGGTCAGTCGCGCGCCTCCGCGGCCCGCCCCGACCGCACCACGTACCGCGCCGATCGCTCGCCACGCGGACACTGCCACCGAACACACTGACTTGAAAGAAAATCCATCTTCCGACCACCCAAGACCATACCTTTGAAACCGCTCAATGCTTTAGCTGTGATATTCATACATAAATCGACACCGCAAGCCATGCGGGTACGGATGAAACCGCGAGCCGCCTCGCAGTCTCCCGCTCTTCCGTACCGAGCACATATTGTAACATTATGAGAGACGTTCAGAGCGTGCCTGACACATGTACAAAAATGTTTGATATGTCAATTCAAGAGATAAATGGTAAGGGACCTAAAAAAGAAAAAGTCCTTAGAGCAAATCTGTGATAATGAGGGCAGCGCGCTGATTTAGAAGAGATTGCACGAGATGAAAGTGAAGGTGGCGGTGTAAAGAATGGTGCAGGACCGAGGGCTGGTCGTGCTGAGGCTGCCGAGGGTGTGGAACTGCTGCACTGGCGCGACATGCCGCAGCACCTGCAATTCAATCCATACGTCCTGACCGGCTATCGGCCGCTGCAGAGCTGGGGCGGCTGCGTACGCAGTCTCTTCTATTTTCACAATGAGACGATTAATATACTTACACACGGTAAGTGTTTATTCTTATTAGATTAGAAATATTTACGCGCCAATTTTTGGCGAATAGAATAACTAACTGAAACTTTGTAAACAAAGCGTTTGCTAAAATATTAAAAAGATGCTATAAAATTATTGTTCCATTCGTTCTTATTCTATTGATGTGCAATTTAATAACAACAAGAGCCTTATTTTATTTTAATTTTAGACACTAAACATTTCTCCATGGGACTTGAGTCCTTTAAATAGAAATATCTATAACTATAGCGGCCTTTCGCAGGGGCTGTTCCCCTCGTTCTAACCTTTACCTAAAGGAAATGGGATCATTATTTTTTCATTACAATATGATTCTGTAACAAAATTTAATTTAAAATGCAACAAAAAGAATTATAAACCACAATTTAATTTATTTATAGTTAGTTGCAGCTATTTTTATTTTTGCGATTTACAGAATATTTCTTCAAGTTTCTTCAACTGCAAGTCTCGTAGCGGCACGCTACGTCTTACGGTTACGGTTTTTTTATTGAATAAAATAAAAAAAATCGTAGCGCTACATAGAATCCATGACATTCATCAATAATACCATTGAAATATTTATTAAGTCTTTACCTGTTAAAATGTATAAAAATAATGCATTCAGTTATGTGAAATATTAAAGGCAAAATCACTCGTTTTGTAAACTAGTAATAATGTACAAAGGCGCTTTATATAACATAAGCGAATACCGAGAAAGAAAATTCAACTCCTAAGAATTCAAATTCTGCACGAAACGCTAGTAAACTACGAGGGGAAATTCACGTAACACATACAATTATACATATGTTATAAAACACTAATGTAGAGTATAATTTTGGATTTAAGTTGAATGAACTTGAGGCTCTATTCTATAATTAAGAAGCCCACATCTGTTTACTTTATTTATAAAATCTAGGTGTTTATGTAATATGTACGTTACAAACACTGGCTCAAGTTACCTATTATATTGAAACAATTTGTTTTATACTTCGACGTGGTAGACTCAACTTAATTAAGGCAGCACTTGTACTGTTTCAGTATAAGTTCCAGCGTGACTTAATACTTATTCCATTAATGTGTATAATCGGTTTATGTACTTCGCATTTTAAAATTTTTAAACTAATATTTTGGTTGTATGATGGCAACGTATATGTGAAAATAATATTAATGATTTCATCACAATTTCCAGTATTAATTGGTTCAATATCCAAACTCATAAAAATAATTTTATTTATATACGAGTTTAAAAAAGAGTATTCGGAAAGTGGGAAAAATCAAAAATGAATTTTCGTTAAGCGTTCAAATTATTTTCACAGACTTCAAGATCAATTTGAAAATTTGCAAACTAGTTAAGGACCGCTGTCAATAAAATAATTTAAAATTGAGAAATATCGGAAATTGAATTTCTTCTTAACCCTTAAATCGAAATTCAACGCAAAATTATTCGGTTATTTATGTCGGTTCTCGGCTGTTTCCGGATGGGCTTATGTAGCTCTCAGTCCTAAAAGGTCACTGAATGGAATGGAAGAACTTGATTGATCTAATTTAAACTTCGAAAAACTTTAAAAAAATTATAAAAATACACTACAGCAGAAAACTGAAATAACTATTATTAAATATATAAAGTCATTTAAGTGTAGTAAAAATGGCGTAACCTAAAGCGTTACACAATTTTTATTTCTATAATTATTTCATTGGTAAGAAATAAACATACCTATAGTAAGGATAGCATTATAGGACTTACAGTCAGATCAAGAATTGAATGTGCCGGAATCGATAATAAATTTATATTCTTATATATAAATTATTTATTTATTATTTATTTATTCTTATATATAAATATTTTATTTTTGTATATATTCTTTTTTTTATGTTACAAGTTGGTAAACAAGCATACGGTCCACCTGATGGTAAGTGGTTGCCATATCCTATGAGCGCTTGCAGCACCATTAGTAGGTGCCATTCACGTGTTGCCAACCTAGAGATATTGGTTCTTAAATCTCCTCTGCCCAGTAATTTCACTAGCCTACAGTGCCCTTCAAACCGGAACACAGTAATGCCTAAGCACTACTGTTTGGCGTTACAATATTTGACGCTGCGGTGGTACCTACCTAGCCGGCCTCTTGCAACAAAAGATCTACCACCAGTGTGACTGATTACACTGGTGGAATAATCTCTGCTATGACAGAGGTTATCCCAACAGCGGACTATGGGGTCGTCACATCCCGACGCCGGGATCATTAACATTTTATGTACTATAAATTACCCTCAAACTTTATAGTAATGTTCCGACCGTCATTAAGTCACACGCATGCCGCTTAAACCGATCATAATCATAAAATATAACAATGTAATGTTTACACACATTTGCCATAAAATAATCTGTTACAATTAATTTTATTTAGTAGGTCATATAAATGTTCAAAACTGACTATTTATTATTGTTCTATGCAGTACAATATTACTAGCATTTTTAACGATTGATTAATAAGATCTCACGACGTTTACTTTATTCAAGAGCTTTATATAAATAGCTAGTATTTATGCATTATCTATAGTAATAATGCCACATACGGAAAAAGGTGTATACAGAACAACTTTTCAAAGTTTCATCATAGGTATTTGAATAAATGGTTTAAAAACGCATACAGTATATACGAACAAATATTTTCGTTTACTTAAAAGATTAGAGCATGAGTGTAGTGGGTCGATCAGGAATGTACTACAACAGATAAATACCAATACCGTACCGCTTTTCGTTCAGTTTCGGTTTATTTAACTTAGCATAACTATACTTTTAACAAAATTTACTGTGTTTAATGTTAAAAGACATTCTATTATATTTTATTTCTTAGTTTAATCTCGTAGGTTACTCGTAGCTTTATTATAAAATTTACTAAATCTGTTCACAAAAAGCCTGATCAAACAAATTGATGGAGACTTCAATTTTAAGTAGAGGATAAAAAATTATTTACTTACAAAAAATCATAACGTTAAAATATGAAAGCAAAACATTTTCGAACGAAAATAATAATATTTTTATAAATAGCAAAGCATTTATCTGTTCTCAGAATTACAAGAAAGGCCGATGTCCTCACGATGTTTTCTTTTACTGTAATGGACGAAAAAAATTCTAAATCATATATCTGAAAAAAGGCGGCTATTTTATATTTGATAATGTTTATTAAAATAAATATTTCAATTCTCACGGGATTCTTTTTACGTCCCGTCTGTATAGTGCTTAACATTTTCATAATAGATTAAATATAGTAATGAAATAGCTCATTAGTTACATTTATCGTTTTAATATTAATATATAATACACACAATTGTTTTAAACCCATTATTGATATCATATAAATGACATATTAAAAAAAATACTATAATTACAAAAAGGGTGTGTGTCAGATTTTAGTCTTTACACCTTAACCTTAAATACGGTTGTCTTTGAATATGCATTAGACAAAGAGGGTAAAAAATATATAAATTAGTATATTTAAAAAAGAAGACAAAACAGAATCGCAAACATGTATGCATACATAAAACAGTAAAAAGTAAAAAAAGAATCAAAATAAAACAGAAAACCCTCATAACGCTTTTGATTACTAAATGTTATATGAAATTTTTCAAACTTTATATTTTTCAAACCTTATATGAAAATCGATTATTAAGGAGTAAACTCAAAAACTGTTAGACTTAAAAACAATTAAAATCTTCGCAGTTTACGCGGTTTTTATTATTATTTTCAATGCTTAGACGAATTTTTTGCTTCAACAATTCTTAGCTCTATGAATAATAGTAGCTAGACAAGCGAATCGGCGTATCATATCGTCTATTGTATTTATATTACACTATAAAACTGTTGACACATCACTTATCAATCGTATTTAGTCAAATTATTTTTCAGATATCAATTATAATAATAGCTTATTACTTAATACGAATTTACTAATTTATAATCATTTTGGAAAGACAAGTGACAAGGATAAACGATACATCTATATTCAGCTTTCAATACGCAATATCAACAAAGCTGATATTTATCTACAAATGGACAATACTATACAAACAGATGACGTGCCATCATTTCTCTCGAGATCACATTGCGCGGACAGCTTCGTACAATACATTATTTATGACTTTGTATATGTATACCTATTTCTATTCATATCATTTCAAAATATATAGTGGCATTGGATTTCCGTCTTTACATATATGAAGACTGATACGTCTTTCGATATTATGTGGTATGGTAATGTAGCATTATCTAGTTGGCACGGTCACCGTTGTGACAATGTGATAGCGTATCTGTATTAATTGCTGATGGTGGCGGGTACGATTCCCGCTCTGGTAAAATGTTTGTATTGACCAAACTTGTATTCCGGTCTGGGTGGTTCCGTTTGTATTTATCGTTGCCAACCCAAGGGATGGAAGGGAAGTAATGAAAGGGAAAAAAGAAAGGGAAAAGAGGGGGTTGGAGATTTGGCCTCCCGCGCTCTCACTCCCGCACGAAACGGTACAATACCTACTGAAACTGTTATTTTACGCTAATGTTTTGAGAGAGGGTAGTAATTAAATAGTCCGGAAGAGCCGGCCCTTTTCTTGCTGTGAGGAGCATGGCTCAATTACTACAAAAAGTTTCTATACTATAATCTTTGAGTTCAATCAATATTGGCAATCCGTACCACAATAATATAACATTTAAAATAAAAAAAACTAAGTGATATATAATTATCGAATTACGAACAACGAAATAAGCTGAAAAAAACTACATTTTTATGTTTGCCTCAGAAGGAGAGCAATTTTTATTGTTTATTTCTTAACTCAATTAAATCCATCGAACACTTTGGGTCAGTTTGTAAAATTTACTGTATGAGGTACCTAACTTTAGGTTAACTTTATTTTTTTATGTTATTAAGTTGGCAAGCAAGATCATGGTAAGCCGTAGCCATCTGCGCTTACACCACCAGTAGGTCCCACTCACGCGTTGCCAACCTCGAGATATTGGTTCTTAAATCTTCTTTGCCCAGTAATTTCACTAGCCTACAGTGCCCTTTAAACCGAAATACAGTAATGTCAAAGACACACCTGCTTTTCGGACTAACCTAGCCGGCCTCTTGCAACAAAAGACGTACCACCAGTTTGACTGATTGCACTGGTGGAATAATCTCTACTTTGACAGAGATTATCCCAACAGCGGGCGATGGGGTCGTTACGTCCCGATGCCTAATAAAAAAAATTATCTTCAATCACGTAAAGTAAATGAAAATAAGTTATATTAATTGCGTTTATCACTAAGACAAGTGGCATTTGGGCAGATGGATTATAAGAAATAACATTGGGCCTTTAGTTACTTTAGGAACGCTTATTTATCATTATATTTTGGCGGGTGGGCTTACCTCCGCAGCGTACGTAATATTTTGTAACAAAGGTCAGGCAACTGATAACGATCTAGGCAAAATCGTATTACTTAGCTATTTCTGTAGTGTTATATCACGCAAGCTTCTTTAAGGTAAAGCTTTTGATTTGGATGTATAATCGATATAATTGGGATCCGATATTTGTTAATCAAAAACTAAAATATCAATAGTAGTTACATAAAAAGGCCACTGTTTGTTATTGTCTTTTCAGCTAAGGGTTTAATTTTGTGAAATATTTTATCCCAAATAAATAGTGTTTGTATGGTCGTTGATTCTCCTCTCATTTGTCTCGCTCATTCCAAGAAAGCGATTAAATAAATCTTATTATTTTTATTTATCTTATTTCTTAAAGATGTAGAATTGCGTTCTTTATTTTTCTAAATATTAATAGGTATTCACAGCGACATAAAAACATTGATTATACTAATAATAGTGGCAAACAAAGGTAAAATCTCTATGAATTTGTTTCATAATGAGCGGACGCATAAATTATTCACTATAAGTGCTCGTTTTCAGTCAACAGAGCGAGCGTCATTACAGACAAAGGGTATTATAAGCCTTGCGGAACCAAACATAGTAATCCTTTGTAATAATGTACTATATAATCGATGTCGGGAAATCCACAACAAGCGCTCATAGGCTACGATAACCGCTTACCACCGGGTAGGCTGTATGCTTGCTTACCGTAATATGTATTATTTTCTAACAAAATAAATAGGATTTTGCAGTAAGAAATGGGGGGTTTTTATTATGATACAATTTAATTTTGGTCGATGTAAATTGATACCATTCATGTTCTTTTTTTATTTCATTACGGTTGGCAAACAAGCATAAGGTCCACTTGATGGTAAGCACCGTAACCTATGACCACCTATATTTAAATCATCACATGCGCTTTGCCACACCAAGTGATAGGAGGGAAGGAATGAGATGGGAAAAAAGGAAGAGAACTGTGGGGTGGGAAACTGCGCTTTAGGCGCTCTCAATCATCACACGAAACGGAACATCGAAAAACAACTACTGATACAGTTACTTTATACTAATTTTTTATGAGAGGTTAGTACTTCCCCGGCCGAGCCAGCCGTTGAAGTACGAACCTCTCAAGTAAGTTCATAGAAAATGGCTGTGCGGCATTATCAGTTTTCCAACGAAAGTAGAAAAATTAGCTTCCTCTGATATAATGTGTACGGACGAAATAGGAAATGTGTTTGGGGGATCATTATTAGGCAAAGGGAAACAAATAGTAATGTACGACATAAAAACATATATGATGTTTAAAAATTATATTTCACAATACGTTACTAATTACTAGATAGAATACAGTTTTAATCAACTTAAAGCCTTGAAAGAAATAAATCTTCGGTGGATTAAACGAGTCTAGTCAGCGGCAAATAAACTAGCTGCAATTTGGAATTGTTCTAGTTTTAAAAATCCAGTGAGCTTAGAGCAGATTTTCTGCACCACCTGATTTTTTTAGGTTTTATTGGAACGAAGTTCCTTATCGCGCGTTGCGAAAGGGGGCTAGTTAGACCAAAAGTTAGGACTTAGATTAAGACCAAAAATGTAACGACACTTTTTGCTATAGTTGTAAGCCGCGCGGCGTGCGCGTGTTTCTCTGTCTCTCTCTCTGTCTCATAGAAAGAAAGCCTGTTATTTTCGTTTCGTCTTTCTATTTCGCATAGAACAATGTGGTGTCGCGACGATTATTAAAATAAAGAAATAATTAGTTTTTAATAATTTAATTAATTAATTAATTTTATTAATAAAATTTTATTACAATTCCTTCACTAATTAATCGAAAGGAACTTCGTTCCACCCGGGTGTCCCTTGACACCTCTCAAGTTTTTCATTGCCTTTTATGTATAACTTGATAATGCCAACGAGGAACATATAATAAGCGGACGCGGACGGTAGTTTTCAAAAGAGCACTCGTCGTATTAGTCAGTAATGGCTTTGCAATCATCAATATAAGCTATCGCTACTAAGTATTATTTATGTAGGCAGGGAAAGTATATTTTAAAAATACATAGCAAAATATTTATGCATTCTCGTAGAAAATTTGTTTGAAAAATATTGAATTACAATCAATTATACAATATATTTACAATTGAAAACTAACTATTTTATAAAATATACAATTTTATAAATCATTAAAATGTGGTTTCTCTTTTATTTACGGCCCGATTTTCAGATGGATACAATAGTAGATACTTAATAAATAACAAAAAAAACTTAAAACTATTACCGCGTTGTAGCGCAGCGGTAACGGAACTGCCTTTAGCGCCGCTTTCATCGGAGCAGAAGGTTGTGTTGACCATACAGGCATGTTTCTGGTTTGGATGCAATTGTCTTGTTATTGTGAATTTTTCCAGATCCCCGACACAGGATATAACTATCGTAATGGAAGTTGAGTGTGTAGCATTCATTTATTTTAATCGCTTAGCATCAGATGATCCTCCTGCCCGATTGTCCCCTCCAAAATAAAAATAAGCCACAATTTTGTTGAGTTTGAAAAATGATATCACTCTTCTCTGACAAAACAAACGATGTAAGCGCCCATTGTGTACCATTAATTTCAAAAATAGGAACGAGTCCGCAATAAGTGATGACTGAGGGTCGCTATAAGGGTTAACAAACAATACATCGAGTAGGTATTCCTCGAAAAAAATATACCACACAATGTTACACTACTGAAATATGTTTTGTTTGTTGATGTGAGGCAAATGGCAAAAACGAAACCCTTATAGTTTCGTCACGTCCGTCTGTCCGCCTGTTCGTCCGTATGTCACAGTCATTTTACTCGGGGTCTAAAGGCTCTATCTATACGAAATTTGGTAAATAGGTGTAGTCTATGAACCGCTACAGAGTTTTGTAGTGAAATAATAAAACATTTAAAAATTAAGGGTAGCAGTCTATATATGTAACTGAGAATTGAAAAAAAAAATTCAGCATACGGCAAAGTATGAGGTATCTTTGAATAGGTCTTTAAAAATAATAAAGAAGGTTCATTTTTATATTATTGTTTACCTTGAAATTGTTCTTAAGTCTTGTTGTACACCATTCCGTAACTTGATTACTAACTATGGGCCACAAGAAATCCAATACAGCTTTACTCAAGGTATCTGTACTCAATCAATCTTGCACTAAGTAGTCGCGAAAAAATTCACCTTAGACATAACTCAAAGGATTCCGAACACGAAGCACACAGCGTCGTCAGCAGGTAGCCAACTAAACGGATATGAAAGTAGTAAAAGTCCCAGTCTGTGGGTGCAAAATCGTTCCCCATGGCATAAATAAGAGTTAAATAAAGCTAATATATGTTAATATTTTTTACTAGTTAATAAATAATCCATTTAGGCCAGATAACTGATCGCGCAAATAATTTAAGAACATCTCTGTTTCTATCTCGCGTAAAAACTAGATGAAATCGCTATCAGCATATTTTTTATAATATTTTAATAATAGATTACGTTTCGTTGCAACTCATACAAGCCACTTATTGGGTCAGCTAATTAATGGAATTGTTTTGTATGATATTTACATAATAGGTCTTGAGCACTAACATTTTAGTGCATCTACACGTGCTGTCCGAATTATATAGTGTATCGTAATGCATTTCTTTGAACGAACGTTAGAATGTTAGAACTTTAGAAGTAGAATTTAAAAGTTAACGACACAACAGGTGACCGAAGCTGCTCTTCGCCGAGCCTCTGGCGACCTGCCAACTATTGTGTAACGGTTTCAGGTTAAGGCTGGATTCATGACACGTATTCCGCAGAAATAGGCTAAAACGTAGCTTTCGTAAATTTTTATTAAAATGTATGCCAACATCCGAAAACGTTACCTAACTTTTCTTTATAGTAAAACTTGTTTTTCACGAGTTGTTTTTTTTTGACTGGAAAACTGACAAGTACAACCCTGACAGCGAATACCACGTGCCCACATCTATTCCCTTACTTTTTCTTCTTTTTCGTTAATTAAGCGATGGTAAAGTTCATTTTAAAAATTTAAGTTTATATCTAGTGCAGGTTTTTAATTTTTCATAAGAAGATGCTATTTTTGTCTGTTTTTTGTACAAGAAATTATATCAATAATATAATAATTATTACTTATTTTATTTCAAGTCCGCATATCTGCTAAAAGTGTACTATTTTTAATTGAAGTTGCTGGTACAAAACCGCGTAAGTGACTTTACACGAAATCTATACAAGTTCTTAGTAGATTTCCATTAAATTCCTATAAAATAAGTAGCAAAGAAGCTACTATATAGTTCAGTCGGTAATATAGTTAGTTATAAATTACAAAGTTATTAAGTTTTTTCTTCCTCATGTAAAATCTTAAAAATGAAGATACGCGGTATTTGCACGCGCAACGACCATATGCTTCTTTTGTATGTTTACATAACTTTATTAAAAATAATACATGTATGTTTTTAAATCTCTCAACGTTATAATGTGGTTGTGAAAGTTTAAGAGCACATTTTCTAACGTCAATAGCTCCCAGGTTACATCTAAAATGCTTCGTTGAAAATGTATTTAGATATTTGCAGACCAAAACATTCATACATTTTACAGTACCAAGTATACTGTAGAACCACTTTAATCTGATATTTCACAACATATTATATTTAAAAGGAATACCGCAAAAAAAGTCACGAAAAACTGTAAATCGTAATGCTATAAAAGACATTCAGTAATAACACAGTCATGAAGTAAACATATTAGATGTTCATATGATTCTTGTTACATACATACAATCCACCATTTAATCATATTCCGCATTATACAAGTACGTTTCACGTGATCTTGTAAGTAGAAGGCGGAGAGATTTTTCGACGGTATGTTTCGTGTCTTGAGAAAATGTAAAAATAAATAGGAGTTATTTTATGACTGAGTTATTCAGATCGAGGCTTCAACGAATGAATTATTTCAGTACGTGTATTTATTACAAAGGTTTTGTGATTCGTAGATCGTAGAGCTAGAATGTAACATAAAAAATATCTTGAACAAATTTATTATTGAATTTCAATAACATATTAACATTTATATTCAATCGCTAAATCGTGATCCGTCTGTAATACCATCACAGTTCCAAAGATAACTTTGTAACTTTGAGTCGGCGTAAATCGAATTATGTCTCGGATGCCAATTTAATATTGCTGAATATCAGATCCTCAGAGTTGAGAAACGCGGAACGTGAAATTCAAGTTTCACACACACACTCAACGGCCTTTATAAGGAGTAAAATCGTGTGTCGGGGGTACGAGGACAAGGACAAACACTCTCAAACCGGAATTCGGACCCATGGTCAATACAAATATCTCCGAGCGGGAATAGAACCTTTAATAAATACATGGGAGATTTTTTTTGTATATTGTTTTTGCTGGTCTACCACAAGGCTTAAATGCCCGCCTTGCTAGCGAGAACTGTACTTTGGTGAAAAACTTGTATAGTGACTGTTCAACCTGGTTTGGGGTGCCAGCGTACACTCAATTGCATCTTAAAGGTCGGCAACGCACTTTCATGCCCTTTGGTGTTGCAAATGCCCAATGGAGACGGTAAGCCTCTTGCTCGTAAGCCCCATAACATAAACCAACATTTTAACATTATTTGTGACAAAAGTTTAATCGAGATCGTCTTTTATTATTCAAACTCCAGTTAATTTCAATAAAAGCGTACCCAAGTCTTTAATAGATTTATTGATTTGGAACACAATAGAATGCCTTTTCACGGCTTTAAATATTTCATTACCGCGTCAATGAACTATCCGCATAGGGTCTCTGATTTAAGAAGACATATTGGAATTAGGTTTTTATTATTCAATGAGGGTAGGCGTGCCAGTAAAACAAGGCGTTATTGGTACATTTGTAAAATGTGTTAAATATACTTTGTTATTAGATATTTTCGTATACTTACGTCCACATTACATTAAAGTAGTTATATACTTATATAGTACAGACTAAACACACACAGTAGCAGCCAATACTGCCAATCGTAGGACTTAAATTGTATGCATATATGTATGACTATTTCTTTTGGAATTTCTTTGGCATCAACGACTCTTGTAGAAATGCAATCTCTCGACGACCAGAATACAGGTATTTTATATTATACACGTAATGTAATGGAAATGCTAGTAATGCACCTAGAGTATAGAAATATTCAAATTCATTCAGAACTCCGTGGATTATTTTCCACATCTGCCATTTTCCATTTTATAAAAGTAATTTTCTGGCATTTCTTTTAAGAAATAGTTCTTTGTGAATTATATTGTATTTTGTAACGGCGTAGGTAGTAAAACTTCTTTAAGACATTAATTAGAAAGATTTTAATTAATGAGAGATATTTTCTGTTACACTAGTTATTTTAATTAAACACTTTTTATTTGAGGGGATAAAAAAATATTAGCAAACACTTTTTTATTTTATACTATCTTACTAATATTATAAATGAGATTGTTTGTTATGTTTCCTTTCATGCAAAAGTTACTGAAAGGATTTAGATAAAATTGGGCATACGGATAGCATGTAGTAAACATGAATTAACAAGGATAGGGCTTTTTATCCCGGATAAATTGTTGGGTTCCCGTAGGGTTATCAAAAAACTAAGTTACCGTGTGCGGAGCGGCGGGCGTAACTAGTTATTAATATTCCTATTGTCCCTTGAACTATTTAAGCCTGAAATTTTGGCTACAAGTGACGATGAGAGGCGATGCCCTTTCTGTCCATGACAGGGATTTTTAGAATTTTGTATATATATAAATACTCAAGACTCTCCACTAGGTCTCCCCACAGTGACTCGGAGAGCACGTTAAGCGGTCGGCCCCGGTTGTTATCACATTTTAATGTTAACTCTTTATAAGTAAACTGCTCTTATGTAATCAGTTACTGGTCAGATGGCAATCGCTCCGTGTAAAAACTAGTAACTTGTTAAATTCGGATAAGAGAAATAAGCAGACCCTAGGTAAATAAAATACCGGGAATAATGACATGCGAAGTAGAAGACTCAAGACTCTGTGCCAGTATAAGCAATTTTACTTTGCGAAAGAATTTCAAATTCATACGAAATGTTAGAAAAAAACATCGCAAATAATTTACCCGCCTCTGAGTTTAAAATTTCGCACAAACACTTAACACACTTACACAGCTTGCAATTAACGTGTCTTGCAATTAAGACTCGAGGTTTTTAATCTAGATCCGTATTTTACATTTTTCCCGCTTTTCCTAAGTTAAAAAATTCTTTAAAAAGAATTACAACAAACATTCGACATTCATTTTAGACTTTTAACCTACTTCTACAAACTACCTCCATGTTTTCAATTCGAGTAGTTTTTTTTTCGTCGTTTTTGAACGTGCTTTTAGGGTTTATTTTTATTATCTCTGTACAAAGGCTCCAGTATTAAATAATAGGGTACGAACAACAGAAGTATGAATTATGATTATAAAAAGTCATTTATGTGTGTGTGTGCTTAAATCAAGCAAACATAATTGACATATTGACATTGTTATAGACAACATTTATTTTTAAACTTGAGCTACTATTTTTTATTCGTGAAAGGTTACACTAATACACTTTATAGTCGTGTCGGGTCGCGTTTGTTACCAAGTTTTAATGGTGTCTAGTCTTAACGAGCTAAGTGCTCAACCTAGCACAGATTTTCCTTACAAATAATAGTCCCACAAGTCTATGAACTTCATGGTTACTATATCTATATGTGCAGTTTTTTTGTGGAGAAACAAGTGAACTTAGATGATCGCAAGAACTTTGCAAAGTGAGGTATTTAGCCATCTTTGTGATATTAAAAAACACGTACAATTCCTCTAAATCTTCAGAACGAAAGTTTTTTTTCAAATAATAATAATCGTTTATTTGCTTAAAACATGGTACAATTTGTTGGCAATAAGTTATAGTGACCAAGCATGTTTCGTCTATATCTGACGTGCAAATATAAAAATAATTATAATTAATGATAAAATTAATGTTCAAATTTATTAAAATTCATTGATCCACATACATATATTTTAAAACTTAATTTATCAATTAAAACATTAAATAATTATCTAAATTATATAATACAAAATAGAGAAATTACAATTAAATAAATGTCACAATAATAATAAAATTGGTTTCAAAGCCCTCTAAATTCATTCAATGAGTAGAAACACTTTTCTACGAGCCATTCATGTAATTCTCTTTTAAATTCTTTTAATGTCAATTTTTAAAATTTTTCTGGCAACCTATTATATATTTGAACAGACATACTATAACAGTTTCTACTTAAAAGGGCTGTTCTTGACGAAGGCATTAGAAGTCGATCTGGTTGTCTTGTGTTAAAATTTAACGCATTACCTTTTTTTATAAATAAATCAGACATATGTTTTCTGACAAATAAACTAATCTCAAGTATATATAGACTTGGTAGTGTAAGTATCTTCAATTTAGTGAAAAGAGGCTTACAGGAGTCCAAGGGACCCGCTCCACATACAGCTCTGATACATTTTTTTTGACCAATAAACAATCGCTTAATATGTACAGAGTTGCCCCACACAACAAGTCCGTACCTCAATGACGAAGCAACGAAAGCATGATAAGCCATTAACGCTGTTTTCTCGCTTACAGTTTGAGACAAGCGTCTAAGGACATACACATACTGATGTATTTTTTTGCTGACCTTATCTATGTGCAACTTCCAGGACAATTTTGTGTCTAATGTAATTCCCAAAAATTTTATGGATTGGGACTCCATTATCTTATTGTCATAGTAATTAATATCAATGTCCTTCTTTTTACCATTTATATTGTAATATTGTATGTACTTTGTCTTTTCTAAATTTACCGATAGATTATTGGCACTAGACCATTCAATTATATCCTTAACAGTATCATTAATTACTAAATTGTATGTCAAGTTATTTGTGTCTTTAATAATAATAGATATATCGTCAGCAAACAGAATGCATCTATGCGTAGTTAAGTCAGGTAATTCATTAATATAAATTATAAATAAAAGTGGGCCCAGCACACTACCTTGTGGCACACCTTTAGAATTTACTTTGGGCTCCGATCTATGAGACACCACTTCTTTGCTCTTATTTAAATAGGTGATTTCAACGTATTGTGTGCGATTGTAAAGATAACTTCTGAGCCAATTATTTGCCAATCCACGAATACCATACTGATCGCATTTGTATAAAAGTTTTCCATGATCAACGTTGTCAAAAGCCTTGCTCAGGTCGAAAAACACAGTTGTCACAGGAATTTTCTTGTCTATACATTCAGCAATTTCTTTGATCAACGAATAACATGCTAAAGTTGTTGATTTTCCTTTTTGAAAGCCGTTTTGGTCTTTGCTTATTATATTGTGTTTCAACAAAAATGATATCAACCGTTTATGGATTAACTTTTCGAAGATTTTGGCAATTGTAGGAATTAGTTTTTTTAGGCAAAGTTTATCTTTTATAAAATAATAAATTTTGTATAGTTTTTACAACACAAAATTCTGAAGGTCATGAAAAATGTCGCTCTTCCAAGACAAAACAAAGAAAGTAAGCGGCCATTTTTCAATTACTCTCAAAGTACGAACGAGTCCGCTTCGCAATAAGCGATGACAAAGGGTTACTACAAAGGTCCGACAGACAATAGATACGAGTACATTGAATAAGTTTTACTGTAAATGTACCATACTACTAGATCTCAAAAATAGCTAATGTTTCATTCAACTTTTCGCTCACTAATAAAATTTTCGTTTTGGCATAAGTCATGATTATTATTGCAAATATTCTATTTCTAGTCGTTTTGTCGTAGTCGTAGCCTTCTACGAAAATTTCTTCTTTTCAATCGCATTACTTTTTGAATGAGAATATAATTATATTTCCATTATGTCTGATCACATAACTGTGTTTACTTGAGTGAACTGGTTTTGTAAATTATCTGGATTAAGAAAATATTGTATTTAAAAATAAATTGTTATCGTTTAAAAAAACAACAGCTGCAATGACATCCAAAATCTCAAACTTTATTTAATAAGTTACCTCCATTTTGTTACTTTATTGCAAAATTATGACTTATAAGCCACGAACGGTGCGAGCATGTATTAGTATCGCTTATTCACTTTGCTTACCATTGCTGCTTAAGCTATTCAATATCCGGAGCGGTACAAACGCACGTACCAATTTAATGTGAAACTTACGATATTGTCGTGCTCTGCGTTTTTAATAGTGACCAAGGACATTCAATTTATACTTATCTTTAAATCTCTTTGGTAGTGACAGCATGGGTGAATGGAAAAAAGGTCACTGATATTATGTTATGGTGCTATAAAAAAGTCGTCTACATTGTAAAATAACTCTTCCTTTGTATTTAACTTTCTCAATGATACACTTCTCTTCATCTCTATAGCATGATACTCTCTTTGTATAGATGTATAACTACGAGTGGATAGTGGCACATTTATTTAAATATACGCTGTATGAGAATGTTAAAAGTAGAATTTAAAAGTTAACGGCACAAACAAATAAAAAACACACCCCAAAAACGCATAAACGAAATAATCCAAAACATAAAAATAATACAATGTAATGTTGGTAGAGGTTTTCAGGCTCAACATGAATTACTTCAATACTCTCAAGCGAATCAAATTGATATCATATTTATTAACGAACCTTATATCGGTAAGGAAAAACTATAAAAAAATACTTCCGGCTACACTACATTCCAATATCCACACGATAAGCACACCAAGGCTTGTATACTGGTAAAGCAGGGATTAGGAAGCATTTTTGGACTAACAGAATTCTCTACGGGGAATCTCTGTGTTGTACAGTTATTAAAAGAAGGCAAGCGAATATATCTTTCAAATATTTATATAGAACCTAAAACTGATATAAATAGAACAATAGATAAATTTGAAAAGTTTCTAAAGTATACAGACAACGCCTCTCACATAATCGCAGGTGATTTCAACGGTTGGCATCCCTTATGGGGCTCAAAAGAAGCTAACAAGCGTGGAAATGAGGTCGCAGATCTTATTATCGCCAACAATATCGTAGTCAATAACCAAGGATCAGACAACACTTACGAGACCGTTGCAAACGGCTCTATTCGAGGCTCAGTTGTTGACTTAACACTGACAAGTGATTCAATATCACAGTTTATCGAACACTGGAAAATCGACCATTCAGCTTGCCCTTCATCAGACCACCACGCTATTAGTTACGAATTTAAAATAAGCCATCATAAAATACACCTTAATAAAAAACAGTCTACATTTAAGTATAATACCAGCCGCTTTCAAAACTGGAATGAACTAAGTGAAACCTTCAATAACAAAATACTCGAATCTGGCCTTCTTGACTTTGATATACAAAATCTAGGAGAAAACAATTTAATATTATTTGTCGACACTATGACAAAATTTATCCAGAAAATCTGTAATAAATATCTCCCTAGATCAAGTCATCGCTCTCCACGGCCAGTATGGTGGACTGAGGAATTAGAAAGAAAGAAAAAAGCAGTAATCAAGAACCATCACCTTCTTCAGAAACTCAGCCGTAAAAAATTACCACTGGAAGAAGCTATAGTTGAGAAAATCAACTCAAAAAGATTACGCTGAAGCAATACGACAAACTTCCACAGAAAATTTTAGAGAATTCTGCTCAAAACAAGGCAAAGATGACGTGTGGTCAACTACTAATAGAATATTGAAATCTACTACTCCAGCACAGCCCCCCTCTACGCTCAAAATAGGACCTAATAAATATACCATCTCACCACTTGAAACAGCGGAAGCCTTCTTACAGAAATTCTTCCCAGATGATACACCAGATGTTAACAACTCCCAGAAGAATATAAGAGACCTTAGTGAAACTTCACCTGAAACTAGTAACGAAGCTAATTTTACTACAGAAGAAATTTTGAATAGTCTTAAGGAAATGAATCCGCGAAAATCTCCTGGCCCCGACCATCTTACCTCTGATATCTGTTACTGCTTCGCTAAAACTTTCCACCAACTTATAACAGACTTAATGAATAGGTGTCTTGCTCTATCGATCTTTCCCAAGCAATGGAAACTCGCGATCGTGAAAATAATTCCCAAATCAGGCAGAAGCGACTATTCTGATTTTTCCGCGTATCGACCAATCGGATTAATTAACATATTCGGCAAACTCCTAGAAAAACTTATTACCAAGAGATTATCATACCACCTCAACATTAATAGGCATTCTAATAATAATCAATACGGTTTTAAAGAACAAAAATCTACAGTTGACGCACTTAGTAACATTATTAATCAGGTTCAGGAATACAAAACTAAAGGGGAACAAGTTATTGTAGTGTCTCTAGATGTACAGGCGGCTTTTGATCATGCATGGTGGCCGGCCATCCTTCGAAGACTACATCACGTTAACTGCCCAAGAAACATCTATAATATTATATATAATTATTTAAAAGAACGTCAGGCTAGTATAAACTTCACGGATAGTATTGCAACAAAGCTCTTATCCAGGGGATGTATACAGGGATCGGTGGTGGACCTATTTTTTGGAACCTCATCTTGGATGAACTTCTTGAAAGTACCATGCCAGCTGGTTGCAATATACAGGCCTTCGCTGATGACGTCACACTTATAGCTCACGATAAAAATCCACTAAATTTACAACACAATATCAATGATGCTTTAAAAATTATAACTCAATGGGGTAATACGGTTAAATTAAATTTTGGAATTCATAAGACTCAGGCGATAGCATTTACCAAAAAATCAGCTAAAACAATGATATTCATGTCCGGGGCACAAATAAAATATTGTAACGAAATAAAAATTTTAGGCATAATAATAGATAAAAACTTGAAATTCATCAAACATGCACAATATGCAATACAAAAAGCGCGAAAGATATATAACAAACTTGCCAAATTTGTAAGACCAACTTGGGGCCTTCAGTCTGAAAACATTAAAATACTTTATAATCAAATAATCGAACCCATAATTTGCTACGCTTCAGTCGTCTGGAGTTCTGCCCTCAAATATAAATGTGTGAAAAACAAATTATTATCTGTACAACGCAGCTTTGCTGTTAAAATCATTAAAGGATTCAGAACCATAAATACAATTAATGCAATAGCCATATCAGGATTGACTCCAATACATCTAAAAATAAAAGAATATTCGGCCATCCAAAAGACTAAGCTAACCGGCGTAAGCGAATACTTAGCATCTGATATAACCCTGGATAAGTCAGCAAAACCTACAGACTTACTTCATCCATCTGAAAGAATAACTTACAGTTATAATGAAGCAACAAACGTATCCCAACTAATTTCACAAATTTCACCAAATGTTCACCACATTTACACAGATGGAAGTAAACACAATGACACAGTCGGAGCAGCATTCATAATATACCATCCTGAAACCAATGAAATGACCAAAGAAATTAAATTACATAACTCTTGCTCCGTCTTTCAAGCAGAACTTATTGCCATTCTATACGCTTGTCGTTGGTTATCTGTAAATAATATACACAACGCAGCAATAATGTCGGATAGTAAATCAAGCCTACAAGAAATTTGTAACCCAAACAGCACTAATTTCCTCGCAAACGAAATTCATAAAATATTAAATAGACACAAAATTACACCACACTTCGTTTGGGTAAAGTCACATACTGGAATACCAGGAAACGAGGCTGCTGACTTAGCAGCGAGACGAGCTGCCAGTAGCCTTAACCAACCGGAATATACAAAATTTCCAATTAGCTGCATCAAATATATTCTACGCAAAGAGACAGAACGATGTTATGCCGAATTCTACACGGATAACACGAAAGGGAAAATTTTAAGGGACTGGTGTCCGACACTACAGCAGCTGGAGGAGGTTACCAGAAAAATGGGGCATTCCTTTGCACTAACACAAGTGCTTACCGGTCACGGCTTCCATAAGGAATATCTTCATCGTTTTAAAATTACGGACACAAATACTTGCCCCTGTGACGAAAGAACCATCCAGACCATTGAACACATTATTAAACACTGTCCAAAATACACAAAAACCAGATACAAACATGAAATGATCTGTCTGTGTCAAGCAATCCAACCTTTCGATTTAAACGACATAGTTAAAAACGATAAAAGCACTCGATCCTTTTTGTCTCACATACACACAATCGTTAACAATTTAAAACAATTTAATAATACCTAATAACGCCTAATAAAAAAAAAAAAAAAAAAAAATATATATAAAAAAAAAAAAAAATAATAATAAAAAAAAAAAAATAAAAAAATAAAAAAAAATAAAAAAAAATAAATAAATAAATAAATAAAAAAATAATAATAATAAAAAATATATATATAATAATAATAATAATATATGTATATATGCGTGGGTTTATGTGTGTATTTATGTATATATATAATAATGGAATATATATATAAGTATGTATATATGTGTGTATAAATATATAGTATAAAATTTAAAAATGTGTAAATATGAGTTCATGTACATATATAATTTTGCCGTTTTATAATTTTACTAACGTGTAATTAACATAACATCTTCTAATACAATTAAACATTGTTTTTAAATAATTTACTTTAGGCACAACTCTGTATCAAATAGCAGAGCAGCAAATTCCTAGAAGTATATCCAAGCGATTACTTCACAGGAACAATAAAAAAAAAAAAAAAAACAGGTGACCGAAGCTGCTCTTCGCCGAGCCTCTGGCGACCTGCCAACTATTGTGTAACGGTTTCAGGTTAAGGTTGTATTCACGACACGTACTTTGCAGAAGTAGGCAAAAATTTTTGCTTTCGTACTTTTTATTCAAGTATACGCGAAACATTCAGAAACGTTACAACTTTTGTCCCAGAATATATTATAATTTTATAATACTCTCAGCACTGAAATACTTTTTATGAAAGAGTTACAGTAAACTTTCTGACGACAATAGGTCCCAGGTTTCAAATAATTTATTTAAGTGTTGTTAATATTTTTTTGCACGACTTTGACAGAGTGTACATATTTTTCTGTCCCTTTTTTTTACATATAATCCAGTCAGAAAACGAGCTTAATATTGCATAAGCTCATGGCAGTCTAAATTCGAAATGGCGACCAAATCCCGCCGCTGTGTTAGCCGTTGAATTTAGGTGAATTGTTATTTTTTTAATATTTTTAATACTACACTTATTCATACTGTATGTATAAAATGGATATTCTATATACATTTTGTCAGGATCTGATTAAGGACTATATGAGATATGAGGATAATAGCTAATTAATCGCAATCACTACAATCGAATGAGTTTTATGTTTATCCAAAAGCCTTAGAGCTTAAAGGGTTAAAAATGTTTTGTTTAAACAGTTCGGCATTCTAGTTAAAAATTGTATGAAAAAAATATTATATAATCATACAAGATTATATAATTTTCAACTAGGCTGGATATAATAAATTATATTCCACACTTTATTTATAGCATATTGAAAGCTACCGTAATATCGAAACAACCGCACCGAAGTATGCTTTAGAAATAATGGTCACGAATATTAGTAATATTTCGGCATGTTACAAATGGTACTTTTTCAACAAGATTGGTAGCACGCAAGAAGTTTGGAATGATTTATATTACAAACGAGCTGGCATTTTGTCATAGTCTAAAGGTGGTTTCAGACCAGCGGTTTATACGAGTGTATATGCTTGTTTTTCCGAGCGCGTATAGGTGCTTTTTTTCTGATTATGTATTGCTGTTGGTCTTACTGGCCTTTACAGCGTCACCGGGCGAGGAAGGCCGAGTACTGAGACCCGGCCGAGAAAAAGGGACAGGTTTCGCGGAGACTCAAAGATGATTTATGCCAGGCCACGTCTATGAACGTCATCGGGAATCGAATATAGGTGCGTATCGCCTTTTACCACTCGCGCAACTCGTACGAGAGATGATGCGCTTATGAGCTCGTATACGCGCGTATAAGACGCTATAATAAGCTACTGATATCGCCACCACAGGTTCGAGCGTACACTCCGGAATAAGTCCGTCTAGGCGCATTCAGCTTTTTGAAGCGTGAAGTGAAGCGCGCATGCAGAAATGTCCGTATACGCTCAAAAAAAAACGTTGGTTTGAAACCTCCCTAAATACCTACCTACATTTTACGTGAGCTAGTATAACTCTTACAATATAAGTTGAACCAGGCGCAGTAACACATTTTTGGGTCTTAACCGAATGCGGAATGAAAAGGGCCGCGTAACTATAGCAGCGCAGGCACCCTCGACCCGTTTGGTACACTCGCTCACGGTTATTTTAGTTCTTTAAAAATAAATTATTAAAAGTTAGGTAAAAATATAAATTATTTTTGTCAAGTGTGTGAACATTTAATTTTATTTCTAGATAAAGTCTCATCCCAATAAGTGACAGTTATTAAAAATGTACATTAACTATTGTTATTATTTTTTATACCTTTTTTCTATATTATTTATTTGTTTTATTCTACTTAAGTAATTAATAACGATAATGAATAATAAATTAATTAAAATTAGAAGAAACAATAACTATATTATATACTTAATTCCGTTTTCCAGCTTTATAAAAAATCTATTTAAATAAGACGAAAACAATAATTTTGTCTAACTTTTTTGTCCATGATTGTACCTGCGCAGAAGCCGCGATTTCGGTTCATTTTAAAATGAGAGAACTATAGGCAAATACCAAAGAGATTTTTCATCGGAATCTTACTTGTATATTGAGACTTAGTCATCATATTGAAAATGTTGAGAATTTTATGTTCCATACTTATTTATCTTTGTAATACCATTTTACGTTTCTGTTTTAAATAACTAAGTTATAC
Source organism: Hestina assimilis (assembly GCA_023373885.1). Lineage (NCBI taxonomy): Eukaryota > Metazoa > Arthropoda > Insecta > Lepidoptera > Nymphalidae > Hestina > Hestina assimilis. The sequence goes on along the minus strand of CM041750.1, from coordinate 3,352,254 downwards.
TAGTCAGGCTTTAATGGAGTTTACATCAATTTAGATTATATTATTCCCAAAGGTCTCAGTGTAGGAAATTACATTACGTTATGGATCACAGGGAATGGTTGATGTGATTTAGCAAAGCGGAATAAAAATATACACATTAAAAACTTCACTGTATAGTTTTACATACATTCACATTATTAGACAGTATACACATTACACAGTTCAGAGTAAGAAATGAACAACTAAGCATTGTGGATTCGAGTTGTTTGCCGGGTTTATTGTGTTTTGTGAATGAGAAACTTGAAGCATCTAGAAGTAGTTACTAGCTGTGCAGTGTGCAGTTATCAAAGTATGTACTTGTAGATTGAGATACATACACACTCTCCGCGTTCCTTTAGTAATGTGGCCTCATATAAGCTTACTCGTAACTAAATTAAAACTATTTTTAAAGTAAATTAAAAGAAATTTAGCCGCTTTAATTTTCCACTCATTTATTTAATACAATTTCACTTCGTAGCTATATTTGGTTTATTTTTTTTTTAATATTTTCTATTTGGCGGTTCAAATACAGAAAGTTCTACAATTTTGTGAAGCAGACGACTTTGTTCCGTTACGATGACAAGCCTATCCTCCACGATTTCGAGCAGAACTACCTGAAACAATGATAAAAATAACGTACGAAAGAAGATAAGAATGAGGATACAATAGTTACAAAAAAGATCTCTAAATCATTATGAAACAGTCAATTTCCACCCTCATAATCATTTGTTAATTAAACCTTGTTCCATCTATATTTTTAACTATTCCACAGTTAACTTCATAAATTTCAGCTGGCGCAAATCGAATTATGTGCCGGATGCCCATTTAATATCGGCAATATCAGATGCTCGAAGCCCGGAAACTCGGAAATAGAATTTTCAATCCTCGCAAGCCTTCCTCAAATACTGTAACTATTTTATGTGCCTGAAAATTTTATTACATTTGAGTTCCATTTTTTATTTATATTAAATGTTGTTAATTTTCGAAATAAGAAATATCTATTTATATTCACCACAATATAACAAAGTTTATTAATTATTTATCATTTAATTAACAAAACAGGAAAAACAACAATTTTAATGAACACTTAGCAATAACATTTTAATTAACTCATATCAACTTTGTTTGTGTGTACTTATAAGAAAAATTTATGTTATATTAGTAACATAACGTAACTAGTTGATATAAATTTAACTTGTTTGATATGAGACGTGTTTTATGAAAAATTAAGAAATCTAGAAAGAAATCTAAGAAGACTAGGAATTGGATAGAGATAAGAGGATATGACTTTATTATTCTTAATTTCGATAAAGCTCTTAGAATCCTCGGCTCAGACTGATCTCTACCAAAATTATAAGCTATAATATATATACAATATATAAACATAAAAATCTTTCTCGGTTGTATGCAGAATAATTTTTCAAAGTTCAAGATAATCGGATCAGTGATTTATAAACGCATAAAGGATAAACATACAAATATTAATTTTTATTTATGTAGATTGTAAATATTATAATAAAAGTTATCACCAATCAAATTCATTCATTCACTAGTTGTAATCAAATTTAGCTAATTGAAATGAATTTGATTAGTGATAACGTAACACACTTCACCTGAAGCATTAAAACATAGCAACTTTAGGCTTACTTCCATTTTGGTGGTCGTTATAAGGGCTTTTCTGCCGTAGTATACTCGTTGTAAGCTATTGTTACAAACGTGGCAGGCTTAAATTCCGCTCAGAACACATGTTTGCGTTGGTCAATACAGACATTTTTACAGTCTGGCTTTCATCTTTAAAGATTTCCACACCAACAGCACGTACAGCCTTCTGTTATTGGTAGTGACCGACCGAAATTTCGGTTTCGGTGTCGGTTTCGGCCAGTTTGAGCCAAAAAATCTAGTTTCGACTTTAGTTTCGGTTTCGGCCAAAATATAGCCGAAACTTTCGGCTTCGCCGAAACTCGAGTGTTCGTGAGTTTTCGTGCGTTGTTCGGTAAACTTCGCAGCTAACTCGTGACCGCTCGCTGACGTGGCCAAAAAATCTCCAGAAATAAGTATTTAGATTGATCTTTAAAATATTGTGAACACAACATATTACTAGTTAGTTATGTACCTAGTATATCTAACTACAAATGGATTGTAATTAAAAATAACAACTATTAAAATTCAACTTTACTTCTCCTTCGTGCTAATATAAATCTGGACAAGTAAATAAGGACACTTAAGAAAAATGTACATTTATATTAAATTCATTTAAAAAGTAACGCTTTCTATTAAAAATTAACATCAAATAATGACACGTTTCGTTAGTTGGTAAATGGCTGCAGAACATTTTTCTTTAATATTTGTAGGATTTTAAGCTTTAAAACTTCTAAAAAGCCATTTTTTAATCATGCAATTTAAGTATTATGTTAAACGTTTTGGGTTATATTATAAACGGAATATGCAGTTTGTATACTTATTTTTTGTGAAAATAAGTAAATAACTTACATAAATCTGAAATTGCCAAAAACTTGACCAATACATAAAGAAAAATTCATATAAAGCAAGTTTTTAAAAATTTTCAAACGCGTTTTTTTCGAAATTACATTCGTGTGGTTTGACATGGTATTGCTTATTTGCGTCCAAATGTTCCAAAGAATTCATGTCTAGGCTATTGGCAGGCCAATCTAAAACTGACAGTAGTTCATAGGCTAAAAATCGTTTAATAAACAGTGAAGTATATTTTGGATCGTTTTCGTATTAAAGCGCTCATGTAACTTCGCCACTAAGTTCTAGTCCAAATATTTGTTTTTTAATAATTACAGAGCCCACAAAGGGAACTTTTTATAAAGATATTACCAGTCTGCGATCTAAATTTCTTTCCAGGTACACAGTTTCAGTAGTTTTATATGTTTGAAAGTATTGAAAAGCGTTGAAAACCATACTTTTGGAGCAAATCAAATGATAAGCTATTTTACGGTATGGCCATTTACGTTGAGATAAAATTGTTTTCGCTTGGATAGAAACTATAAACTAAAGAATGACGCCAAATAAAAATACAAAAGCTTTACGCCTTTGTATTTCATATTTTATTTTTATTTAAAAATCGAATATAAAAGACTAACTCTTGTTGTCCTTAATGAGATGGTCAGCCAGTAAATGAGCAATTTCGATGCAAGAGATTTCATTTTAAATAAACCATAATTAAATATTTTTAGCTTCGAAAAAGTACACACCATTGAACAGTATACCGTATAACAAACAGTATCTCATAAAATAAACATTTTAAAATGTTTACCAAATTATTTTCCGTTCCTAATTAGTTGACTACGAATGTATACATGCAAATAAATGTAAAAAAACTTGAAATTCAAATTTCATTAAAAAAAAACGTAATTTTAAATATTTTTTAAAAGTTTCGGTTTCGGTTTCGGTTTCGGCCGAAACTGAGAGGGAGGCCGAAAGTTCGGTTTCGGTTTCGGTTTCGGCTGAAAAACCAGTTTAGGTCGGACCCTAGTTATTGGTATATAATATTTTATAATATTCGTTAAATCTTATGAAGCTTAATCTTATACAATAACTCGTTCGCTGTCAAAAGGTTGCAGTGGTGAGGTAACCCTGTTAATATACTAATGCCAAAGGGTGTCAATACCACGAAGGAGATGAAATGGGAAGCTAATTCACTAGGATCATGTACTTCGGATCTTAGAGAGATTTGACTTGCCTGGATTTCAATCCGAAACCTTCAGTTATTAAAGTTTACATTTTCTATCTTTTTTATTATAGAAGGGGAAATAAGCTGGAACTCACCTGATATTAAGCGATTACCGTTGTCAATGAACATCTGCAACACCTGAAGGCATGCAGGTGCTTTGCCGACCTTTAAAATGCAACTGGCTGACCTCAAAATGTGGTCAACGAGCAGTCACTTTATGGAAATTTTACAAAAATACGGTAGTAGCTAACCAAGTGGGCATTTAAGCATGTCACCAGCAAAGTCAAAAGATGAACTTGAAAAACGCCAGGAAATGTTGGAAAAGACAAGTAGCGAATTTGATATTCTTCGCTGTATAATATAAATATTATTAAAAATATTTAATTTAAATTTCGGTACAAAATCATACTTGAGCGATAAGGTGATTAATTTGATGAGGGTTCATTTTAAAGAAGGGTTCTTAATTATTATTAATCTATGTAATTAAAATCTTTCTTACTGACAAATTACCGATGCCTTCCACTTCCAATTTAACTGTAAAAATTTACTCTTTTAATTTTTTCTGGGTTAAATTTTTAATATAATATTTTCCATTCTCGAATCAAGTTGCAATTCCATTATTGAGAGTTTTCCCGCAAATAATAATGAAATTAAAATATTACATCGTTGATAGGATTGAGGGTTGAGATGAACTAGAATACGAAATATGGAAGTTTTTAATGCTTGTTTCCTTGTGGTCGAAACCTAATTATTTTGTTATTAAGAGACAGTTAAATAGCATACACATCGGCCTGCGAGGAAAAAAAAAGATCAAAAGTGTCAATATTTAAAATCTACTTTTTATCTTTAATTTTGCCGCCGCAAAAAAGTGAAGATCTGCTCAAAAACACATTAAAAATTCCAACTGAAGCGGATAGTTGAACGTGCAGGGGACTCGGTACGATGAATTCAAAGCCGTGAAAACAAAAGTAATACTGAGAGACAACCTTTAATACTGAGAGACACCTAGATTTGTAAAAGATGAACGTTTGTGAAAAATTAAACTTCTCATAGTTCAAAATGGTTGTAGAGTAAAATTGCAAATTTTCGAAAATATTAATATTATAATTTCAAAAGTTTAATTAAAGCATAGCCCACTTAAACAAAAATTGAAATTGCTGTGACACAGTCAGAACAATATTTCGAGATTTAACCTTAGGTTCCTTAAACGTTCACCCCTTTTAGTATCAGCAATTTTTTAAATTTCAATTTAGCTAAAGAGTCATCTACACATAAATGACCGATTTTTCGCCGAAATAATCGTGATTGCGATTCAGAGGAGAAATGCAGCTAGCATTCTTGCCACCATTCCCCGTGGACATGATTTGTGCAATTTTAATTATTTGTAAATATAGTCAGTTAATGAATTGTGAATGTATTGTAATGTTGGTTATAAATTAATATTCGAAAAGAGTATTAGGCTGTGGACATCTCTATTGTCTATGCCGATGCGGCACCGGCGTTATCGGGAGAAGAGATACTTTAACAATTATTTTAAAGCAATTACCACAAATATACCAACCACATTAACACAGTTATTTGTGGACATTTAGCCATTAGCTACCTGCATTTATGCTTTCGGCCATAACAATAAAATATTATCGGATAGGCAATGAAGGAACAACAGCTGTACGCGTAAATTTTAATGTTAATCCTAGCTCCTGGCTAAAAGCCGATTATAAAAGTCCATTGGCTTGGTTTTAAATTTCTTTTACGACGCAGATACTAACTATAAATGTAATACTTACATTTTTATTTCTTCTATAGTGTTAAATATTTAGTTACTTACTATAATATAATCATAAGCCGGACAATATAATCAATTCTTACATCATAACGCTAAAAATGTTATTCTTCACTTAGTTTTCTTTGTTTGAAAGCTTATTGATTTCTGGCATTTACAGTCTGACTGGCAAAAAAAGTTAAGTTAGTCTGTATATTGAGGTAAGTAGTAACCATGTCACTACGACCTAAAGAAGCAGAGTAGCAACCATAAACGTCAATCAATCTGACAAATTGTATTGCGTAAAGTGAAACAGGTGCGTTGAGGCGGGGTGAGTAGTGGCTCTAGGAATGAAACACCCTAATTTAACACAGGCTAAACCGCGGGTAGTATCTAGTAGATTATTTTTTAAAAGGAAAATCTTTTATATATTAATAATAATAAGTAGGGTATAAATTAGTTTTTAGAAAAACAAAATCGACTTCAAAATCTAAAAATAAATATTTTCTACAGAAGAAATCGGTGCCTTATTTCACAATATATGTATATTATACTAGCTTCTTCTTCTTCTTATCGAGTGGTTAGTGGCCAACCTAGTGTCAGAGTTGTTCAAGTCGCCCGTAGGCCTCTGACTTGATCGACTGTCATCAAATTGATAACAGCCGGGACCGACTTTTTACGTGCCCTCCGTAGTACGGAGACGCTCAGTTGAAATACCACTATGCGATCACCCATCTAGTGACTGACCGCGCCTAAAGTTGCTTTACCCACCGATCGTTTACCGATCAGTGAGCGCACCCGGCTATGAGCTGAATCGTGCCCACTTCATTGGGCCTTTAAATATAAAAGTTACACATATGCTGTCGATGATTTTTTTGTAGACATTATCAAGCTCTACATTTTTATTCCAGAACTCAATCATATATCTCTTATGTTTAAGGCAGCGTTCGTTAGAAAGTATTTTCCCGAAAAGTAATAGTCTTTTTCTGGAGTAATATATAGCCTATGACACTCGTAAATAACGTGGCTTTCTAATAGTGAAGAAATTAAAAAAAAACAGTTCAGTAGATTGAGAGATTCCTACCACCTCACTAACTTTACATTTTTGTAATATTCAGTATATATCAACTAAAGCTCATGTGGCGATATCTAAGTTAGCAGTCGATCACAGATGTTTTCTATTAATCTTATATATTAAGTTCGATTTATATCGTCTAAAAAGATAATATATTTTACTATTGAGCTACGATTATGTTTAGATCTAGTAAGGCAGCTTCTCGAATTTCAACCACTAACAATATTTTCTTATTTCATTTTGAAGAGTTCCCTCTTAAGTCTTATATATAATATCTTTGCATTCTAAGGTCCAATACCAATGTAATTTAAATAAGATCACTTTGATTTTACTCAGTAATCCGACACAAAAACTATTGTTATTATGATAAACAAAAACTTAAGCATGAACAGTATATTATATACAAAAATTACACACTGAATTGAGAACCTCCCCCATTTTTAAAGTCAGCCTACCTTACAGAAGTATGCAGTCTAATTACAGAAATTAAATGAATTCAGATTAAACCTGAGTTGAATGTGGACCAAGTTTCTACTACAGAGAAATTTTCTACAGAGTAGTGCATAATTTTTCCCGCTCGCATAAGTTGCTACAGCGGCTTACCAGGCGGCGTGCTTTGTGCATGTTTTAAGTACTAATTTGCATTTTACTGTGGCAGAATTATGACAGTCTTTTTAATATTTTTATAATCGTATTTCATTATTAATAGATTATTCATACTTATTAATATTATAAATAAGAAAGATTCTTTCACGCCAAAACTACTGAACCGATTTAAATGGTATTTGGTACACAGGTAGTTTAAAGCATTTTTTTAGCTTTTACTTTTTATGCGAATAGAGGGTGGTAAGGGGTTGAAAGGCAGGGTATAAAGTCGTATGGAAGTTTCGTAATTTTTAGAGCTAGAAGCTAGAAACTTATTTTTAGGCTGTTAATTCGATATAAATTAATATGACATTCATAGATTGTAAAAGTTTGCTTTGCGTAGATCAGAGTTTGTATTAAGGTTATCCACGCGGGCGAAGCCACTGGCAGAAACCAGTATGTATATAAAGTAAAAAGTAAACCCGAGATCGCCCAGTTGATAGAAAACGTAGACTAACCGGTCATGGCTTCGAAGCCTGGTAATGCAACTCTGAATTTTCAAGTGTTTAACAGGAGAGGAAGACATTGCTTAGCAGTTGGACATTAAGTTGGCAATTGGCTACTATCTAACATCAAAGGCAAAAACTTGTTTTTCTTGCCGGATCTTATCGGTAGATGAATAATAGGACTATAAGCTCTCTAGTACATTAAATTCATAAAAATTATTATTTATATTATAAATATATTGTATATCAATGACAAACGTCTATGGTTTTTACAATAATTTATTATAATATTTCGCCTTCAATTTAAAATATATATATATATATATATATATATATATATATATATAATTATAATTTTATAAATATTATAATTGAATATTTTTTTGGTTCAAATGTAAATAAAAAATATATCAAAATTGTAGAAGCTTAGAAAAATCGTGTTTTTCTTTGAAAAGAATTGTATGTTTTTTTTCAGAATGTGTATTGCTGTTGGCCCTACTGGCCTTGACAGCGTCACCGGGCAGGGAATTGTATGTAAAAAGTAATTCCCGAAGGGTATAAATTAATATTGAATGCAAAATTCTCAAGTTATTTACCAATTTCAGAAAGCTTTTCATGACTTCGAAAAATGATAGTATGTTAATTATGAAATTACTTTTACAATCACCTCATTTGTTTTTGCTTATTTAGTACAAGTCAAATTTAATCGCAATATAATGGATTTCTTATTATTATAAGATAGCGATCATAATCTGCATGCAGATATGATATAAACGCTACACACACAACGGCCCCCATTAGGACAGTTATTTCCTGTTTCAGGGTTTTGAAAACATACACAATGACAAGGACGAATACACCAAGACTGAACACATGAAATGTATGGTTAATAACAACATCTGCCCTGATCTCAAAAATGCTTGGGCCTCTTCAAATGCGGGATCTCACTTAGGATTCAAATTTTGTAATTCACAATTGTAAAGAAATCTATATCAAAATAGAACTATTGAATTTCTCCGCCGAATTTCGAATTTCGAATTGAATTTCGCCGGTTCTACTCGGTAGATTCAGTTTTCCGAATCAGTGGTAGCGTTTGACGATCCAAACCTCTACACGAATAAAAGTAATTTTGATTTTGAATAATCATGTATAGACACAAACGGATAGAGATACAGAAAATATGTTGTATATAATAAGTAAGAGTGAGAAAACATAATTAACGTGTATACTGAAATATCAAAGTAGAAAACCTATACAGTAGTGTTTCGACCATTAATCACCGGGCCGCCCGTCCGGGCCGCCACGCACCGCCAACCAGACCGTTTGCGTTCCAATATCTTACATTAGGTATCCGCTAGAAATACCGTTGCGGTATAATTACGTAAGTTCGCTTGAATATAGTCACACAACAAACTTCTGACGTATTATTAGAAACTTCCCTCTTACGCAGACACTAAATGATAATATCTGCTATTAACCATAGGCCAGCCATGACGCCTGGGTTTTATGAAAATATTAATTACTTTTATAATCGACTTAAAAAAAAGAGGAGGTTCTCAATTCGTTTGTATTATTTTTTTTATGTTTGTTACCTCATAACTTTCGACTGGGTGAATCGATTTTGATAATTCTTTTTTTTTTTAAAGGTCTATATATTTGGTCCAGTTCTGACAATTACATACATGAGAAAGTTATATAACTCTTAAGCTTGCATTAATCATTAAATACTATCATTCGTAAATAAAAAGTACAAAATAAAATAATTTAAAATAAATATAGCCATTTCAAAATTAAAAAGAAAAAACGGAAACTGTTGTAGAAAATATTGATTGGAACGAAGTTCCTTATCGCGCGTTGTGAAAGGGGCTAGACGGAAAAAATTCTTACGAAAAGTTGTCACAACACTTTTTGCTATAGTTGTAAGCGGTGCGGCGTGCGCGTGTTTCTCTGTCTGTCTCTCTCTCTCATAGAAAGCAAGCAAGTTATTTTTGTTTCGTCTTTCTATTTGTTTTGAACTTTGTGGTGTCGCGACGATTATTTTTGTTGATTTGTTTTTTGTACATAATAAATAATAAATTAAAAAATATTATTATAACTTTAAAAAAAAATTACAATTCCTTTACTAATTAATCGAAAGGAACTTCGTTCCATCCGGGTGTCCCTAGACACCTCTCAAGTTTTTTTTTTTTTCTTTTTAGTTTTGAAGTCGGTACTTATTTTTTTTAAATAATTTATTAATCAGATTTCTCTGATCAAAACTGTTAACGAATAAGATCGAAAACAATTTTTTTTCCGGTTGTGGTTGTTAAAAAGTACTTAAATTTATAATATGAAATATGAGATCTGGCTTTTAGGTAAAAATTATAATATAATATTTTATTTTTGAAAACTTCAACGGTTTTGTTTCCTCATTGGTAGCGCGCGCGCTGGGGCGAATGTTTGTATTCGTCTCACAAACATCTGCTTCAGTCTGGGCATTTATCGTTGTGGGCCTCGCCCCGTGCCTCGAAGCGAACGTTAAGGTGTCGGCCCCGGTTTTTATCATATAACATCTGATAATAATCGTTATCTCTTGATAGATAATTTGCACTTATCCAATGAGTTCCTGGTTCGCCCTTAGGGCAGCGGAGATCAGATGGCAATCGCTCTGCGTAAAAACTAGTAACCTGTCAAACCTGAATAATGCTAGGAAGAAGAAGAATCATTTCACAGACATAAAACTCTTAAAATATAAGGCGGAGTATGGTCATTTGTAAAAATCAAATCTTGAAAACTCTGACGTAATTGGACTTTAAAAATGAGGTAATAGTGATCACGAGTAATCAATCATTCTACTTTGATACGTTCCTTTTTATGTTTCCACAGTCCTTGAATAGATCATCAAGATCATCAATTTATGTTTATGGGTACACCCTAAGCATATTAACCTATCCAACGAACTTATGTCAGTTAATCTCAGTCACAACGTAATTATGTAACAAAGACATTACGCTTCAACTTTGTATGCTGGAAAACACAAATTACTCGCAACGGTAGATGAATAAGTCCCATACTGCGCCGACCGAGTTGCACGGACTGACTGACTGACTGGACGGTGCCACCCGTAGGCCTGAACACGCTAACGCTAAAAAAGATACTCTGGCATACAATAGAATCTAGGAAACACACAACATTATGTATAAATCTCTGATTTCTGAACTAGACTGACTCTGAGTACTTGTATTATAGAAGCCAATTCCCTCGGAAAGTGGTAAAAAACATCAAAATCAAAAGCAACCAAATGAAGCTCATTAAATAACGAAACCTAATTTTTGAAGTTCATTAAAAATGTCACGCTTTTATTCTTGCAATAGTTTTCAAGGCATTTTAATTTTCTTTCCATAAATAGACTGGGCCTCATCAATCATTTTTTAGCAAACGTCACAACGTTGAAACTGGATAGTTGAGAAAACACATTCTTTTTCGCATTTACATTCGTGAAAAGATTGATTCTTTTATACACATTCTTTCGTTGATATAATAAATTTACTTGTAATAGCTAAAATAGATAGTAAAGAATATCTTCTGCCAGCGGCTTCGCCCGCTTGAGTAACGATTTTAATACAAACTTTGAACCCCTTATTCACCCCTTCAGGGGTGGAATTTAAGAAAATGTTATGACACGTATTTATTTTTCAATTGTTCGCCAAAAAAACAAAGTTTCATCTTTCTAATTGCAAAATTTACATCCCATTAGAACTGTCAACCCTTTTTACCCCCTTATGGATTGAATTTCGAAACATTCTTTCTTAGGGCTCGTTTATGTTTTAAAACCAGGTTCTGTGAAAAAAATCAGCTTCCTAGAGATTACCGTCTCTAAGGGTAAGGGTTTAGGCGTTCATATATTAGTCAGACCTTCCTCTTTTATATATAAATATTTGCAATAGATATTCAAATAGCACTAGTACACCTGCATACTGTTATATTATGTGAAAAGTGTATTCACACAATATAACTACCAAATTGGCCAACTAAATTGTTGATTCGTGTGAACAAAATAACAAAAACACGACACAATAATAAATTTAATGAAAGCGCTAGCTTCTACTTGTAACTTCAACCAGAATATCGAACAAGCTAAAAAGTTAAATACTAAGACTTCTTAAATATATTCTATGTACAGATGTTGGCCAGTTACAATTTCATTATATGAATAAATAAACTTAGATATATCTATTTTCAAGAAACCTATTTCAGCTACGCTAAAAACGTTGAAATTCGCAAACATCCCCTTTACATAATCGAAACAGACACCGCCTAAATAATTTATAACATGTGTACAGTCACGAGCAATGAAATGTATACATTGTCAATTTTTCAAAATAATGTATACGCAATATATTGCAAAAGAAAGTATACGAGTTTTTCTTCATAAATATGTAACCGTCAAATAGTTTCATAATAATGTATACAGTGAAATTTTACGTCTATAGAAGAATATTAATTTACTTTTAAAATATATTCTATTATTATGTGTATGTCACTGAACTTTTCTAATTGATTTTGATATTTATTTTTGGGTATGTGTCTTTAGATGGCTTAGAAACAGGTTTTATTTTTTTAGATTTTTCTCATATAACCAAATACCCTTCACCTAAATATATAAACCCTACTTGTTCATGTGTCTGTTACTGATATGAACATATGGACGAATTTTGACGAGACCTCAAATATCTTTTAAACCAGTAAAGTCTGGTAAAAAATGCTAGCAAAGATTTTTGTAGACCATTAAATTTTTTAAAAGAAAGTATTATATGTTTTATTATTTGTAAATTATAGGCATATATGCACTATTAAATATGAAATGAGAAATTGAATGTGTAAGTTGACATTTTTTCCAATTCACGTCTGCACAATACATCGCAAAAGAAAGTATACGAGCTTGTTCTAAAATTATGTAATCAATTAATGTTTCATTAAAATGTAAACACTGACATTTTCAATAAAACTAATGTCTTATACGTTTTATTTAAAATTATATACAAAATATATTCGAATAAAAATATATTATGCATTTTACAGATCTCTTATTATAATATTTACTTAATTGAAAAATAGCTTTAAGAACATATTTTCACCAACCTAAAAAAAGAAGGAAGTTCTAATTCCTCCCATTTCTTTTATTTATATTACTCAAAGATGGCCCGTATTATGAGATAACTTATACAGTCAGAACCTGATGGTGGAATCCTGGATAAATTATATGTGAACTCTTAAAATTTTATAAACACCTATAAATTGCGATTTGGTATTTTTGGAACGAAATTCTTTATAGCGGTGTAGGTTTACAGTAGGTTAGCCAGTGCTGGATTTAGAGGTCTGGAGGCCTCAGGCCCCAAATTATTTTCCAATTAAAATGAACAATTTTTCTCAATAAACAATTTACTGTGCAACCAAGTAAACTATTTTAGTATTTAACAAAAATAATATAGTAATATAATCGCAAAAAGAATTATCTGAAATTAATTTTTTGTCGGTAAAAGGTAAAACAACGAAAATACATATATATCGAAGACAAATATTTTGACTCGTGTTTGCTAGTCGGAATTTGAAATATTTTTTTCCGAAGTGTCTATTGTAAAAATTGTTTTTGTGGAAGCCCCGGTTGCCCTCCCAAGGTCCGGCCATGGGTTAGGCGATTGGCGTAGGAGTGAGTGCCAGAGAAAACAAAATGTTATTGTAATACAAAATTAATTACATAACTGAATTTACGAATATGAGCTGTTTATTTGTAATTGTATGGGTGTTTGTCAAATCATTTACTTTATTTTAAGTGTGTATGTATATTTGTGGAGTTGTGATATAATAGGACTTGGTGAGATGGCATGGATTGTAGCGGAGAGAAGGAAGGGAGTGATGTGCAATGAAATGAAATAAAGGATATTTTTGTAAAATTTTATTTTGAAGGTTTCGTAGTCTAATGGTAAAAAGGGAACCCTTATAATTTCTTAATGTCTGTCTCTCCGTCCGTCGCTCCGTATGTCACAGTCATTTTATTCGGAGCCTATTATCACTATCTATGCGAAATTTAGTAAATAGGTGTATTCTAAGAACAGCTACACGGTTCTGTAATGAAATCTTAAAATATATAAAAATTAAAGGTAGTCCATACATGTAACTATTTGGAGGGGCAATAAGAATATTAGTAATGCCTTAAAAGCATTGCTAATATTCTTTATAAAAAAAACAAAGGGTTGAAAAAAATTCAATTTATGGCGACGTGTAAGATATTTTTGGATATTCAAAATGATAAAGAGGTTTGATGTTGTTATTTTTAATTACGTCAGTAGTTATTGAGATATTAGCTCCTAAATCTATAAAAAATGTCTCTATTTTTTGAAATATAGAATTTAAAATTCTGCAAAAATTTGAGCTTGTAGAATTGAACTTTCATCCACATTTGTTTTAAAGAAGATAGGTCAACAAACTTTAGGGGTATATAAGTTGTTCCCATACTTATGTCTTTCATATTATTTTTAATAATTACTATAAATTTAACAACTTATTTTGCGGTGGGCTTTAATTCGTATAATTTTTAAAGTCCTTAAGATCTTTCATCATCAAGCTGCGGAACCCTTTAGTTTCGACTGTGCGTGGTCCACAATACATTTGACTGATAATTATTATAAATATTATAATGTTTGTTTGTTATTAAAACGTATAAAAAGCAACCCTTTATTGTAGTATGCTTTAGAGAAACTTATTTTGCAATATTTGTATTCAATAAAATATTAATTAACTAGTGGCCTGCTCCAGCTTCGCACGGGTATAAAATATATAGCCATCATTCACTGAAAAAATGATTCAAATCGATCCAGTAGTTTTGATTTATTCATTACTGCCCGTGGCCCACACGATTATTTATGACATTCCATTAGAAACCTCAAAATCAGCCGTATTTCTCCACTATTTAATGGACTTTGTTATACATATAAAGCTTCCTCTTCAATCCCTCTATCTATTAAAAAAAAACCGCATCAAAATAGGTTGAGTAGTTTTAAAGATTTAAGCATACATAGGGATATAGGGACAGAGAAAGCGATTTTGTTTTATACTATGTAGTGATTAGCAAAGCTGATTTGGTTCGTATCAAGTGCCACGCGATACCTTTTATTTATTTTTTAAATTAATCATTCACATTTTACTACTGCGTATATGATTATAATATTTTTTACGCTAGGTAGATACTGCAATAGTTTCAGGTGACAAAGGAAATTAATCTTTAATTCAACATCATTAAGACATAAAGCATTTGTTTATTAAAGAAACTGATCACAGTTCCTATTGAATAAAGTATAAATTCCTTTGACACTGATATATGTCACAGTATTCATCTTACAATTTTACATCTTATAAGCGTATTTTCTACACAGCCACTACAAAACATAATAATGATGATATCGAATATTTTTAAAGTTAATGTTACGCGTTGTCATGACTACCGATTTCTATAAAATCTTGTTGACATACTGTATATATAATAATATTATTTTTAAGCTATAAGATGGTGACATCATTTTGAAACAAAGCGCGTATACTTTCTATTGCGATGTTTTATGAATGAAATGTTAAAAATGTCAGATTATAAATTTCATGAAATGATTAATCATTTTATATTTTAGGGTTTGATCGGGGTAAGGATCTAATGAAAATTTCTATTTTCACGGCTGGGTCCCGGTACTAGGCTCCCCACCTTATGAAGCTGTCAAGGCCGGTAGGGCCACCAGCAATACACATTAAAAATATATTGGCACATGGCAACGTGTGACTTTAAAAAATGTAGCTTTGGATAGGCGTTAAATATAATAATGACGTTTTATTTTAACTTTTTTGATTATATCATTAGTTTTAGAGATCTCATAGAACTCATAGAAATCGTGTTATCCATCTTCAAAATTTGTGGATCTAGAACATCAGAAGAACTTTCTTCCCTAAGAAAGATTTTGAAGAAAATAAATCATCTACAAATTGTAGAGATGTCTAAAATTTTCTTATAACTATGGTTTTTCGTATAAGTTTGAATAATTACAATAAAATAATGAAATTAAAAACTTATTTTTGCCGTAAATTTTTAATTTCCACTATGCGAGGTGAACTACCACGCCCTTGACTGGTAATTTCATGAACACCTTTTCAGTAGTTAGGGTCATTTATTTAGAGAAAGGATAGGGTGATATAAAATACCTGAAAAAATGAGTACTCGATTTCAACGCTACCTTCCGAGTCTTTTGATTTTTTTTGTATTCAGATGTTGCCCTGGATGACTTATAATCATAATAAGACCCGGTAGATACCGTTGAAATCGAGTACTCTTTTTTTCAGATATTTTATATCACCTTACCCTTTCCCTAAATAAATGACCTAAGTGTGTGGTGTTCATGAAATTAAAAACCAGTCAAGGCGTGGTGGTTCACCTCGCATAGTGGAAACTAAAAAATTACGGAAAAAACAAGTTTTTAATTTC
Source organism: Hestina assimilis (assembly GCA_023373885.1). Lineage (NCBI taxonomy): Eukaryota > Metazoa > Arthropoda > Insecta > Lepidoptera > Nymphalidae > Hestina > Hestina assimilis. The sequence goes on along the minus strand of CM041750.1, from coordinate 3,336,108 downwards.
ATTATTTCATTGCAATTATTCAAACTAATACGAAAAAATTGTAGATGATCTATTTTCTTCATTAGGGAAAGAAAATTCTTCTGATGTTCTAGAACTACAAATTTTGAAGACGGATAACACGATTTGTATGAGCTTAAGAGTTCCTATCTCTAAAACTAATGATATAAACAAAAAAGTCAAAATAAAACGTCGTTATTATATTTAACCTCTATCCAAAGCTAAATTTTTTAAGGTCACACGTTGCCATGTGCAATATATTTTTAAATGTGTATTGCTGGTGCCAATAATTTCAAGCCAATAATTTCCAATTAAAATGACTGTGACTTAAATGGAGTGGAGACATATAAGTGGAGTGTGGAGAAAAAATATAAATTAATTATAAGAGTACGTAACCCTTATAATTTTTCTATTTAGCTATGGAACCCTAAAATACGAAATGAGCAATGAAATTTATAATTTGACAGTTTTTTTATTCATTCACAATACATCGCAAAATAAAGTATACGAGCTTTGTTTTAAAATAATGTATCCATCTAATAATACTAGAATAATATTGTTTATATAGTATATCAACATATTTTTTTTGGAATTGAAGGAGGTTTTTTTTTAAAAAAAAAAAACTAGTCATGACGGTATTATATAATTTAAAATTATTCGATATTTTCATTATGTATTGCCTTGCGTTGTATTATGTGTGCGTGATATATCACTTTATCACTGTGTGCATGTGTCAATTTATCGTTTACAATTCTTACAATAGTTTAAATCAAATTTAAAAAATACAATTATTGACGTTTAGGGAATTAAAATATAAGTTGCCAAACCTATATATATGTATGTCTATTTCTTTTACTCCTATTAGTGATTCGAAGCAACAGACTAAGATAGCAATATCTCCTGTGAAATATGGTTACAAGAGCGGCAACAGGATATGGTTCCGTCCAAAGGGTTCTTAGTCTAAGCGTAAGATGCATACTGTGACATATAAGTGTCAAAGGAATTTATCCTTTATTCAATAGTAACATGATCGGTTTCTTTAATTATCAAAGGCTTTATGACTTAATAATATAGAATTAAAGATTAATTTTCTTTGAAACCTGAAACTATCGCAGTATCTATCTAGCGTAAAAAATACACGCGCACGCTGTAGTAAAATGTAAACGACTAATTAAAAAAAAAATTAAAACGTGTCTCAGGGCACGCGGTATGAACAAGTTGCCTTTGCTTATTAAATAATATTTTGCTGACTAAAAATATTGAAAAGTAAGTTTCTCTAAAGCATTCTAGAAGAAAAACTTTTTACGTTTTAAGAACAAACATGCATACACATAAAAAATTATTTTACAAAAATGGGCATTTTATTTTGTTGCACTGGCTTCGCTCTCCTACAATCCATGCCATCTCAACAAGCTCCATTATATCGCAACCCATGCCACTGCATAAATATAGAATTATACATACCTACTTAAAATAAAAAATTTGTAAAATACCCATACTAATACAATTTCAAATAAACAGCTCATATTTGTAAATTTATGTAACGCATTTTAATAATGTTTAATTTTTTCTCGCATTCCCTCCTACGTCTGTCGCCTTCAGCCGGATAAAGAGGAGGGCCACCGCGGCGAAAGCTTCGAGGCCTCCACAAAAGAGGCTTCAGAAAAAAATATCCGACTTGTGAATACTAGTCCACATATTTTCCTTTGATTTTTTCCCTCGCAAAAATTTAATTTTCTGGCCTAACCTACCTAAACCTAAGCCGCGATAAGAATTTCGTTCCAAAAATACTAAAACGCATTTGCTTATAAAATTTAAAGCGTTTACACATAATCTATCCAGGATCCCATCATCATCTTGACCGTATAGATTATCCAATAAAACAGGCCGTCTTTGAGTAATAAAAATTAAAACAAATATTGTGTAGAATCAGCACTTTTTTTAGTTTGGCGAAAATATATTGTCAAACCATCTTTCATATACAAAAATATTATTTTTAAAAGAGCAGTAAATGCATAATAAATTTTCATCTAAATATATTTATATAATTTTGAAGAAAATATGCTTATAACGTAGATTTTATTCAAAATGTCAATGTATACTTTATCGAAATCGGTCCCCACGTTCAGTTCAGTAACAGACCAAGTGTCTGTTTGTTTCAACAATTATGGTTTATATATTTTGTCGAATGTGTGTGTGATATGAGCAACTATAAATAAAAATAATAAAACCTAGAACTTTATTTCCTATTTGGAATTAAAGTCTTATTGTGATTGTAAGCTATCCAGGGATAACAAATACCCAAAAACAAAAAAAAACATCAGAATCAATTAGAGAAATTCAGTGATATACACATAATAATAAAATATATTTTAAAATAAAATTAATATACTGCTTTAGACGTAAAAATGTCTTGAAAATGTCACTGTATACATTATTATGAAATAAATTGACGCTTACATATTTATGAAGCAAAATTCGTATACTTTCTTTTGCAAAGTATAGCGTGTACATAATTTTGAAAAATTGACAATGTATACATTTCATTGCTCGTGACTGTACAGGGAAAATACTTAGTCATTCGGAATTTTCCTCAGGGAAGACCTCCATGGCAACGATCGCGTGCGTCCCTTGCGTGAACTACGTACGTGACAACTTACCCCACCCAGCCCTTGCCAATCCATTCGATAAAAAAAAAAAAATAAAATAAACGCTACACACTCTACGGCCCCCATTAGGGTAATTATATCCTGTGTCGGGGGTCCGGAAACATTCACAATGACAAGGACAAACACAACCAGACCGGAAAACATGGCTGTACGATTAATACAAACATCTGCTCCGAGCGGGAATCGAACCCGCAACCGTCGAGGCTTAAGGCAGACTCGCTACCCACAACGCCACAACGGTGTCTTCGATAATTCCACTTTGCTTACACACAGAACAAAAGAACACCATTAATCGAATATTATAAAAATATTAAATAAAAATCAAAGTTCTTGTATAATCGAAGACAAAGTTACCCTGTAATTTCAAGGCTCAAAAGTGCCGTCAGTCGCGTCGAGTAAAGAATGTTACGGCTGTGCTCGTCGACTTGAGTTGGTCTCTGCCGTGCCCCTGATAAATAAACTACGATTGATAAATCCTTCTTTGTTTATAGGATGGTTTGTTGAAATACCTAGGAACGAAGGTCCTTATGGCGTGTATTACCCACCCAGGGTTAGTGAGCGAGCAATAATCGACTAACATAAAAAAATATATGTAGACGAATTGAGAACTTCCTCCTTTTTTGAAGTCGGTTAAAATTTAATACAATCCTTTTTTTTAATATTCCATCAGGAACAGAAAGACTATGTAGTTGACGTCTCTTTTCTATATTTAGCTATTAATAACGCATTTCGCAACGCAATTCCATTGACCATTCCAGTTTTTTTCAAACGACTAAAATGTGTGAGTGTCTATTTTTTGTTTATGTTATGCAATATCTATGACATTTATGAGGGGATTATTTTTTATATAAAAATGCACGACTATGATATATATTAGACTGATTGAACTGATTGAACTAATTAAGAAAACAGTTATTTTGAGACCACTGAATTGGGACATTGCAAAATGTTGGCTACAAGTAGCTATACCCTTGAACTTTGGCGGTTGGAAACAGTGTTGTTTTCCTAAAGGAGACTCATTATTTATTTAATTATTATATTGTTTATTACAGCTTATATAAATACGCCGTCAAAGTCTGTGATGAATGAATGAATTGCATGGTGTACGTGCAGTTACGCATTGATGCCTAAACACTACTGTTTGGCGGTGGAATATTTGACACTGTGGTGGTAGCCGGCCTCTTGCAACAAAAGACCTACTACTAATCTCCACTGTGACAGAGGTTATCCCAACAGCAGGCGATGGGGTCGTCGCGTCCCGACGCCAATAACGTCATAAAAAAAATTTGACACTAAGCACGTCTACATCCTATTAATAAAATAAATGCGAGACTAACTATGTTTCCTTGCAAGAAAAACATCCTATCCTGCTATCATAATTATTCTATATAATAAATGTGAAAGTTTCTATGTTTAGATATTTGCTCAATCACGCAAAAACGGCGTAATGGATGAAATGTAGCACAGATATAGATTGTTGATAAAAACTTAAGGCGCGGTCAGTCAGTGTTTCGGAGGGCACGTAAAAAGTCGGTCCCGGCTTATCAATTTGAAATTCGTCGGAAAGTCAAGTCCGAGGTCTATACGAGCGACCCGAACAACTCTGTCTACGTTGACCACAAACCCCTCGATAAGAAGATGTACTACATGATCTTTTTTGTCTGGCGCGATTTCACTGCCATATAGCTCATGTTATAATGAGTAACTTAAGTTCTACTTTTATAAAAATTTGCTTTTCGCGCAGTGCAATTGTTAGTTAAAGTCTAAAAGGTCTCATCACTCGACTTAGTCATTATCTTGTAGCAGGAAAATATAGAAGAAACGCATCCTTAAATTATTCATGTCATTTCATCATCATAATATTTATAAAGGAATGATTTATTGGTTTATAATCGAATAAATATAAACCATAGCGTAATGTCTATACGTATTCTGTCATGAATTACATAATGTAGTGAATACATGAATTAAGGTGGATGGTGGTGGTGGATTTTTGATGAATTACGATTATGAATTGGGATGTGGTAAAGTTTTGATGTGGGACAAGTTATATGATAGCATTTTTAATATTAAATGCCCAATATCATCAACCCCGCGTCTGTCTGTCTGCGATAAACTCAGAAACTACAGAACGGATTTTATCCGGTTTTTGTCAATAGACAGAGCTTCAGAGGAAGGTTGAAGAGCATTATTTTAAGAATAATCGTTAAAAATATCAGAAAAGTCGAGCCGAATCCTTTGTTGTCATAGCGAGGTGTGGCTGGGTTGCTAGTGCTATACAAAAGTCAAGCCAAGATAAGTTCGACAATTATAATATATTTTTAAGACAATTAGCTACCATTAATTAAAATAAATATAATTAACTATCTACCCTTCTTCTTATTCCTATTTATTGTAACATCAATTGCGTTGCAAGCGTCTCAGTTCCCTAGCCGAAGAAACCGATAAAAAAACTAAGCGCACGTTTGTTTTCATCCATTTCGTCCATGTAGGATAAAAAAATGAAATGTCTCAAAGATTTTAACAATTGCGCATTTCTTTCTAGGCGTTTCACTGGTGTTCATGATGGCCGTTCTTCCCGGACTTCTTCCATGGAGTGGTGGAGGTGGAGGTGCTGGGGCCTGGTTCCTCTCGTTATGCCATCTCCTCGGTGCCCTGGCACCCTGGTGCGGCTCATTCCTCTACCACCTCTTCATGAACCACACCAACGGAGCCAGCCTCTACCACAGATTGCTGCAGCTTGATATGCTGGGAATCTGGGTCAGTCAGAGCATCGGTAAGTCAAATCAAATTTATATAAATAAATTGAAAATTGGGTCAGTGTTTTAAAATATACTACGTGCCAGATTTTCATAGCTTTTTAATTTCTAAACTAATAAGGATCATTAGAAAAGAATTTCAGTTTTTAAACTACTCATCTAAAAACAAAAAGTCGGAATTGCAATTTAATTTGAATCAGACCATAAAGGTTGCTATGAAAGGGTGAAGTCATAAATAAAACAGACAAGACAGCGCTGAAGGGGTAAATTTAATAAAGGCTTTAATGTTTCATTTTGCGCTTGATTAATGACACTCAAGCGGGATATCTTGCTGTGGGATATCATTTTAAAATGAAAAACAATAACGATTTTTAAATCTAAATATAAAAGAAAAATAACTTTTCTTAATATAAACGTTCCAACAAATCGAAAAAAATATATATTTTTATTAAAAACTTAGCTGTGTTTAAAAAATATTTGTTTACAAACCATAATATTGATAAAATTTCTATTTTTAAAATCCGATTTATAAAATGATTCTGGGATTTTTTTTAATTTAAAAGCGATTTATATCAGTTATAATATAAATCGTAACGCTATAGTTATATATTTTAGACTAAAACCTTCCCCTAAGTAAACAAACTATCCCACAGATCAAAAAATCTGCAGTTAAATATATAGAAAATTGTGCCCATACAAACACTGATTTACTAGAGGACTTATATTTTTGTGATGATGTTGGGAAACGTACGGCCTTCCTGGTGGTAAGCGGTCACGTAGCGTACGGATGCTCCTAGCGCTAGTAGAACTGCTACGTGCAATACAAAATGTTGAATAGGAGGAGAATATGAAAGGACACAAAGAGTAGGTTTTGGCAAACTGATTCATCACGTCTGTATTTTATGTCACTCACTATTTGTATTTTAGTCTAAATATTTATAACGGAAGAGCGGAGTTTTCCTAGCACAAGCAAATTCTTTGCTTAAAAGGAAACTCCAACCACAACTATGTGTAGACTAAGTTTACGAAATAAAGATTATTTTAATTTTATTTTTATTTTATGTATTCTGTGACAAGGTATACTACATACGTCGACGCATACATGCCGCGCTTAAGCCATTATTTTTAAAGACGATTAAAATATAATAAAACATACATCTTTTACGGTTCTACAATATCTAATCTATAATATACATCGTATACGGTTTTACAATAGGATCCAAGAAAGCCTTCAGAAACTTTCTATTAACAAATTTAAAAAAAAGGTCAAGAGACGTTTGTGTGGTAAGGGCTGTTATAAAATTAGGGAATACCTTGAGGACATCACACGTTGGGAATGAGACAGTCACTCCAGGCTTTTCAGAGAACATAATGTGTAAATTACTTTGGCATTAAAAAAATAATATAAACAAAAATATATAACCACTCGAGTTTGTTTCGCCGGCTCTTCTCGGGTAGAGGTTTAAATTTAGAGCCGGTGTATATCCACCAAATGCAGCTATATCGTTTTTTTTTAATTTCATGACGGTTGCCAAACCAGCTTACCGTCCCCTGATAGTAAGAAGTCACTGCAACCTATGAACGCTAGCGATATTTGAAGTTTCACATGCGCGTTGCCAACCGGACCGGAAAAGCGGATGAGAAGGGAATCAAGGAAGGGGACAGAGGGGGTGGGAGATTGGGCCTCCGCTGCTCTCACTCATGCATAGTATATACCTATATGATACTGTATACGCTGATTTTCTTTGAGAGGGTAGTTCTTTGAGCTGATTTTCACTGTCGAGTCGGCCCAATTGTTCTGGGAGGATGGCTCTACAACTGTAAAAAATATCGTAAGTTCAATATTTATTTATTGCAATACGCCAACGCTGATCACTAAACCAGCATAACAATTAAAAATTTAAACCGATTCAATATTTATGCGTGCGCACTAATTTCATCCAGCTGACTGTGTACAAGCGTGGGTGTGGGGCAGAACTTCCAAACATCTGTTAAGAGATTTAAGTTACAAACGGCAGTTTCCCCTCGAGAATAACACAACGGAATACGCCGTCCGAGGTAATTTCCTTTGTAATGAGTTTTCACGTATGTAAATAGGCGGTTTACATAAGCATTATGGGTATGGAAGCAGATAACTTTGTTCTTTGAGAGGTCTGGTTACGTTTAATTATAGCCCATGAAGATTGTTATCTTTTAGCTTAAATTATAACGAAGATCTTTTTCAACAAATAACATAAATTTCTAAAAAACACCTTTGTAAGAGTAACAAAACATAAAAAATGACTTACGGTCGGACAGACGGACAGACAGAAGGACGGGCAGACGGACAGACGAAATTATAAACGTAGCCAAATGGAAATCTCCCGGCGTCGGGATGTGACCAGTGACCACCCCATCGCCCGCTGTTGGGATAACCTCTGTCACAGCAGAGATTATTCCACCAGTGCAAGCAGTCACACTGGTGATAGGTCTTTTGTTGCAAGAGGCCGGCTAGGTAGGTACCACCGCAGTATCAAATATTCTACCGCCACATAGTAGTGCTTAGGCATTACTGTGTTATACAGTTTGAAGGGCACTGTAGGCTAGTGAAGTTACTGGGCAAAGGAGATTCAAGAACCAATATCCCGAGGTTGGCAACGCGTAAGTGGCACTTACTAATAGTGTTGCGCGCGCTCATAGGCTACGGCAAACGCTTACCATCAGGTGGACCGTATGCTTGCTTGCCAACTTATACCATAAAAAAAATGTAATCCTCACTTACCAATCTCCTTCCTATCTTCTTTATCAGCCTACCCTATGTGACTCTAAAAAATAATCTATGACAAAACATACATTTTAACCGTCTTCCAAAAATTAGAGATTATAATCCAGTTATTTTTAATCTAAATTTTATTGTTACGTCTAAGTTACGATAAACAAATATTTTATTAAAATAAGTCTACCTCATATAAAAAAGGGAATTGTTGAAAATACTGAAGTCAAATTTTTTATCTTTAGTTTGGTAGTGATTATGGATATAAACCTGAGTTGTGTAAATATAACATTTATTTGACTTTATACTAGGTTGCTTCACCCAAAACCAGCTATGGTTACCTATGGTTTTGTTTTCGTGCAGATTTATGGAGTTATCCTGTATACATATAGTAAATCATTTTACCTTCTAAGAAGCCTCTGAAGAACCATTAATTTTGTGGTTTTAAATTTGAATAACAGCATTACATGCGAAATTTGGTCATTTTGTAATTTTCCTAAATAATTAATAATAAACGCTACACACTAAACGGCCCTCATTAGGATTGTTCTATCTGTGACCCCGACACAGATATCCGGAAACAATGTGGTTGTTTCACAAGAACAAGTACACCCAGACCGGAAAACATGCCTGTATGGTCAATACAAACATATGCTTCGAGCGGGAACGGAACCCGCGACCTGTGGCACTTAAAGCAGGAAATCAACCGCTGCGCCGCAACGTCGTCTAAAAATTGTATTAATTCAACATACACTTTTAACAGAATTAAAACTGGTAGATCGCCGTTCGTTAGGGTTCCGTGTGGTAGTGAAAAATCAGTTCACCACTCGAGCGGTGCCGTGGTCACAGCTAATTATAATTGTATTACGATTATAGTTTTTTCTTACATTTGTAAATTGTAAGCTGATAAGGAAGTTGGGTACACTACAAGTTCCATCTGATGCTGCAAATCTTCAGCAATGGAATATCAAATTTCGACTATATACGACCAAAGGAGGAGCTCACATCCAATCAATTAGGAAATCGCTGATTATCTTCATATAGATTTCCTTGAATCATAGCTAAGAACACTCTCGATAAAGTCACATGTCAAATAGAAAAACTGAATCAAAATCGATTCGGCCACACAGATACACAAATACACATATAGACTCATAAACCACCCCTCTTGGGACAAAATCATTTGTGTTGTATAAACACTTTTCTTGAATTGCATTTTCGCATAGAAATACCGTCTTCAGTTAAACAAACGTAGCGACAATCGATTCTATGCATCGTTAATAAGCGACTAATGATGAGGTATCATGTGCTGACGGACGGTACATCAAATATTAAGATCATACATGGACTTAGATTTCTTTTTCCGTAGACTTTTACGGTGAAAGAGTTATACTTTCCCAGAACGGATGGGCTGGCTCGACCGGGGAAGTACTACCCTCTCACAGAAAATTGGCATAAGCTGAGTGAGAGCGCTGGAGGCCCTCCCACTCCCTCTGTTCCCTTCCTTTTTTCCCTTCTCATCCCTTCCGTCTTGTTCCTTGGGTTAGCAACGCGCATGTGATACTTCAAGTATCGTAAGCGTTCATAGATTGCGGTGACTGTTACCATCAGGCGGACCGTATGCTTGTTTGCCAAACTTTTAATCGTCTTTAACAAGAATGGCTTCAACGTGGCATGAATGCGTCGACTTCTTTTTTTTCCCCTTCCTTCCTTCCTTGTTCCTCGAGTTGGCAACGCGCATGATACTTCAAGTATCGTAAAGCCTCATTAACGGAGACTGCACGGCCCGCGCGGTATTCAAGCATATGGCGTTGTATGAGTTCGTTTGCGGATAAGCGATTTTACACGCGTTTGCTTGAAATAGAGCGTTTCTTGCGGCCGAGCCCGCGGATGACGTTAAGCGTCTCACGTGGCGTTTATCGCTGGAGCGAAGAATTTTTCATAAATAAAGTAATAATACATGCCTTGTCAACGATAGTAACAGCAATAGTTAAAAGTGACACATAATGCTATTTCACTACATAGTATAAAACAATGTCGCTTTCTCTCTCTATATCCCTATGTATGCTTAAATCTAAAACTACGCAACGAATTTTGATGCGATTTTTTTTTATAGATAGAGTGATTGAAGATGAAGGTTCATATGTATAATAACAAATAATAATATAATAGTCGAGGAATACTGTTATTTTTGAGATTTCTAATGTGATGTCGTAAATAATTACATGTAACGCGTGCGGGCCACGGGCAGTAATGAAGAAATCAAAACTACTGGATCGATTTTAATCATTTGTTCAGTGAATGACATAGGTTATATTATATTTTATACCCATGCGAAGCCGGAGCGGGCCGCTAGTTCTAAATAAAGTCTGCTTGACACATGGGGCGTTCGATGCATTTTCAATAAAACCATGACGACAGCGCCAACAAAGCTTGTAACATTGTGACGTCATCACCTGATTATTACAATAACGTAACTTTTTAATTTCATATTAGCTTTTGCCCGCTGAATCATATCCTACGCTTAGGGTTGCCACCCGTACTTTATGATAAAGTTTTGTACGTTATTTCAGGCGATTGTACTCTATACTTTACGAGAATAATAAAGCGAAAATACTATATTTAGCTTGATTAAATTTTTTATCTCTCTGAATCTTATAAAATAGTTAATTATATTTGATAAACCCTGCCAAAACTAATAAAAATTATATGTTTGAATATAATACTAAAGAAAAACCAATGATACTTTATTTTGACACTATATACTTTTTTCTTACCTGTAATCACTAATAATAATATACTTTAATTCCAAATAAACGAGACACCTTTAATCCAATATAGATTGTTTATATATTTTTGTAGTAAAGCCATACTTTTTCTACCAAAAATGGATCATACGCTGCGTCTGATGATAAGCAGTTACCGCAACCTAGAAAGCTTGCGATATTTGAAGTGTCACATGCGCGGTGCTAATCCAAGGAATAGGAAGGAAAGATAAGAAGGAAAAAAGGAAGGGAATAGAGGGAGTGGGACGGCCTCCAGCGCTCTCACTCATCGCACGAAACGCAACTGTTACTTTAGGCCTTCTTTATGTGAGAGGGTACTACTTCGAGCCGGCCCATTTTCTAGGAGGAGCATGCCTCTACAACTACAAGCATGACATTCAAAAACAATATAACTTTGCCGAGATAAAAATAATACTTTCTGCTGTGTGCCGACTTTCATTAAATCTGTTAAGCCGCCTTTACGTTATTACGTAGCACAACATCATAACAAAAAATACATGCAAGGGACATGAAGGTATGTCGTGCTAACAGTCTGTCAAAACGTCACGCTCAAATACCAGACACAAATATTATCTTAATATGAAAGTATGAACTGCATAATTATGTATAGCAGATAATTATAACTCTGTTAATTTTATCAATTACAAATGGGCTGGGCGATATACAACTATAATGCCAAAAATGACAATCAGGAAGGGTTGGGTCCGACCGCTTAGCGAGAGCCGACGTCCCGTACACCAAGACGCAATCGTTAGAAATGCGTACAGATACTTCACTGCATGGCTATTTACAGAAAGGTACTGACAATAATCTAACACCTAATATCTAACTACCTCCTTTCTTGTTTAGATATTAATAATACTCGAATACCGCAGTTTGGGTGTAGTTGACATTGAATTTAGGAGTAGTTTCCTGAACTATAAACGAAAATTAACATCCATGCGATGACCTACTCATTTGATAGTAGCTTGTATCAAGATAAAAAATGAGGTACTTATATGTGAAGGAAGTTAGCTTATCGCCAGTTCTAGGTTGAGCATGTAAAGGTTTAGGTCAAGAGCAATGCTACACCGCACTATGGCGTGCAAGCTTGTAGCATCGGTTCAAATATAGTACGAGCCTTTTGCAGTTAAATTAATCTTTGACTATTCATTCCAACTATACAAGTTTTTTTAAATATTTTTCTTTGAATATTAATAACCATGCCAATCTATACCAATAAATAAAATTGAAGTATCTATTTGTAATTCCAATGAAACCAGGAAAATACAGAATGAAACCTAGAGTCCTTGGTAATTTATTACTAGGTTGTTCCTGGTAACTGTTGAAAAAAAAAAACGTTACACACTCGACGGCCCACACTAGGATGATTATGTCGGGGATCCGGAAACACGCACAATGACAAGGACAAACACACCCAGACCGAGGACATGCGTGTATGCTCAATACAAACATATCATCCGAACGGAAAATGAACCCGACCTGTGGCGCTTAAGGCAGGTTTCCAACCGCTGAGCCACATCATCGTCATCAAAATCGAAAAACTTAATAATATGTTTCATTTAAAGTTTCAGGGATATATTGAACTGTGAGATCAATACCTACTCCCACCCCCCTTTTTATAATTTAACTCTAGATCCGCGCACCTAGTACTTCTTATCCGCTATAACGACGAAGACGGTTTTAAAATTAAAACTTTACTCACTAGCATAGCAGATTCGAAATGAAAACGAGGTCCCTTTGGACAAAGCATTATAAATCTCAGCAAAAAATTGGGTAACTTTAATAATACTGCAGTAGTTTTAAAGTTAAGTATTACAGTAATTAAAAACGTTACAGTATTTTGGCAAGAGACAGTAGAATTTCATGGCAACGAAATGGGGCAATGTAACCATTCACCCTTTTAATATGTCATGGTTCAATTGTAGAATATTAGTTAGTTAGTTAGTTCTTCTTCTTCTTATCGAGTGGTTAGTGGCCAACCTAGAGTCAGAGTTGTTCAGGTCGCCCGTAGGCCTCTGACTTGACTTTTCGACTGTTGTCAAATTGTCAACAGCCGGGACCGACTTTTACGTGCCCTCCGAAGCACGGACACGCTCAGTTGAACTACCACTATGCGATCACCCATCTAGTGACTGACCGCACCTAAGGTTGCTTAACCTACCGATCGTTTTCCGATCAGTGGGTGCACCCGGCTGTAGGATGACCAATTTGTCGCTATCCGGTTTTTACCAAAATTTACAGCTGTTTTGGTACTTTGTCTGTGTCGTACTGCTGGTTAATATATTTTTGTACACTAGGACATAAATATGTCCTATAAGATTCGATTTAGGAGGGGAGGAGGAGGAGAAGTAAGGGAATGTAAGGGGAAGTTCAGGCTTTCAGCACTGACATTTTTTTTAAAGTGGACAAATGCAGCTAGCAATCTTGAAACCATTCCCCGAGGATATGATTTGTATGTTGTAATTATTTGTAAATTTATAGTTAGCATTGAATTTTAAATAATAAAAAAATCCAAATCTCTATTCTGTAGCAACTAATTTTATTTCACAATTTATTAAAGACTAGCATGTACCCGCAACTTTGTCGCGGTGAACTTAGAATTGGCTCCAGAGAGAAATGGATCAATTGAAAGTATATAAAGTTCCATAAGGCACATCCATGGCGGAATTCAATTGAATACGACCTACAGCTTATGTTTAGATAATCCTACAGGAACCGAACATTTTTCTGGGATAAAAAGTATCCTTTGTGTGAATTAAGATAATAAAGTTAGCTGTGTACTAAATTTCATCCCAATCCCTTAAACCTTACTAATAAATTTTATTAAAGCGACTGAGGCTAGAGTCAGTCAGCGACGCATGACTAGAGTTTACTTCTAAACCTTAAGTAGTTTAAATGTGCAATAGCCAAAGAGGGTAAAGAATATATAAACAAATAAAAAAAAATCAAGATAAAACAAACACGCAAACATGCATGCGGACAAACATACAAACAGACAGACATATAAAATAATAAAAAGTAAAATAATAATTATTATAAAAACTCTTAATTCATCAATTCTTAATCAATTCTTGTTCATAGTGCTATGACAACTAAATTTTAATTTTTATATTTTTTTTTAATATCGGGTCGGGTGCCTCATATGAAAATCGATTCATAAGGATTAAACCGCAAAAAGAAACTTTCACATTTATTATATTAGTAGGATATCTACTAAAACCATTTTCCGGTGGAAAATTCCCGATTATTGAGGAAAATGTAATCAAAATCCATCCTTCCAACTATAGGCCGACAAACAAGGTAAAAATAGACATGAACAACATTTCTAAGTCATTGTTAATATTTCTGTTTCCTCTCCGACTAACTGTTTGACTTTACCTAGAAGTGTGTACGACAATAGTTATTTAATATTACGATTGTACTTCAACATTGGTTACGACAATAAATTATACGTTATTTAAAAAAAAGGAAATAAAAATCAAAAAAGCTTATCATCACTACATAGTATAAAACAAAGTCGCTTTCTCTGTCCCTATATCCCTATGTATGCTTAAATTTTTAAAACTACGCAACGGATTTTGATGCGGTTTTTAATAGATAGTGATTGAAGAGGAAGGTTTATATGTATAATAACATCCATTAAATAGTGGAGAAATACTGCTATTTTTTAAGTTTGTAATGTGATGACGTAAATAATTACATTTAACGCGTGCGGGCCATGGGCAGTAATGAATAAATCAAAACTACTGGATCGATTTTAATCATTTTTTCAGTGAATGACATAGGCTATATATTTTATACTCGTGCGAAGCCGGAGCGGGCCGCTAGTTCTAAATTAAATGAAAACTCTCTTTAAAGTATTTTAAACTTAAAATTAATTTCTGCGTCATTGCCCTCAAGATGAAAGAAATATTCTCATTAAAACGTGAAGCTTAAACACTCTTAATCCTCTTTTCACCTTACTTACATTTAAGTAATTAATAATTAATGAAAAGTACATTTTGAGTCTTCATTTAACAATTTACGTACATAAGTCAGCAATATTCCATATTTTTCAATACGAAACAAAACATAGATAAATCTTAATTTGTCATCATAAATCAACCTTGACACGAGATTTCAATCTAAAGGTAACTAATCCCGCGATATCATCACGTCAGCTCACAATAGCGTGGTACACTTCGAGGCCAAGGCGGTAACTTGTCCAAAAGTAATTTCTTTGGGCATTTCACCCAAAATGTCTATTTAACACATTTTCTTTAATTTTTATTTTATATAATTTTAAATTGCTATATTCTCTCTTCGCGATTATCATCAGTCTGATCTATTAGGTTTTCGTAGTCAAATGTCAAACAAGGAACCCTTATCGTGTCGTCATGTCCGTCTGTCCGTCCGTCTGTCCGTCTGGTTGTATGTCCGTCCGTACGCCACAGTCATTTTACTCGGAGACTATTAGCTCTATCAATATGAAATTTAGTAAAAAGGTGTATTCTATGAACCTGTAAAGGCCTTTGTCATGAATTCGTAAAATATAGAAAAATTAAGAATAAGCATACGTGTGAATGTTGAAAAAAAAATTCAACGTATGGCAACGTCGAGATATCTTTGGATAGGTCTCTCAAGGTTTAATTTTGACTTTTTGCATTAAGTCATAAAAACTATGCCCCCGCATCTAACTTTTGACCCCCTCTAAAATTTGAGCTTGTAGAACATGAACTTTCAACCACATTTAGTTTGAAGAAGATAAATCTATAAATTGTAGAGATATATAAGTTGTTTCCATATCTTTAATTTTAATAATTACTTGAAATTACCAACTTATTTTTGCGGTTGATTTTAATTCTTTATTAATTTTAAAGTCCTTAAGATTGTACATAACCAAGTTGCGGAATCCTTTAGTTTCGACTGTGCGTGGTCCACAACGCACTTAACTGTTAATTATTTATTTATCTATTTCGAGGCACATACAAACAATTAGGTTATAGTTATAAAATATTTGCGATATCATCGAGAATCATAGCTACATGTTACACACTACACAATTTAATTATACGAAACTAACAGTTACATATCGCCTAGATCAGGAGGTCTACCATGAACTATTAGTTACAAATCTATGGCGATGCAATTCAATTTGGGTAGTAAAACAAATTCAGATTTTATATGGTACAAGGACGTATATACATACATATATATTTATGTCATGGTACGAAATACCGATGCAGCTCAGTTTATGTCGGCGGTAATATTTATTTGAATCGCAATAAGAGTTCATGGCAGGGTTCAGAAAGGCAGACATACAGACGCACAACCACCCTGACTGCAACACTAAAGTCTGTTTGTTCAATTATAGCTGAAAGAGAATCAAACCACGGATCACCGGCGTTTAAGTCAGGTTGCCAGGAATGCTCAAATGGTCTCTTTTTTTTTGTTATCGCGGAGGAAATCTGCTCACAGATACCTGGGCTCCTGGGGAGGAGAACCGGGTTATGTGGGGTTCCATGACAGGTGGTCAGTCATGAGGACCCACTAAAACCTCCTCGGTGGCCGAGCTCAGTGACAAAGAGAGGCTCCGGGATCTCTTAGAGAACTCTAAACCGGTGCTTCTCGACCACTGTGCTGGCAAAGCTCGGTCCTAGGAAGCGAGATGGAATGGCACCCCTACGCTCAAAATGTTCTTCAAAACCCCAGCGACCATCCAAGGTGAGCCCCAGGTACTTGAGGTACCGTCCCACCTGGATCTCCGAGTCACCCACTCTGATGTGCGAGATGGGTGGTTCCCTGCTCCTCGGCAGTCCGTGGAACCATAGCGCCTCGGTCTTGTGAGGCGGTATCTGCAGGCCCAACTCGCAGATCTTGTTGACTCGAATGGTACTCTTAGTATAACGTGATTTAACTTTATATTTTGTTGCTCTTGATAGAATAAAATTGTAATTTATAAAAGATTTCAGCTGCCATAATTTATATTAATAAGAATGGAAGCTCATCCAAAAAACCGTTTCCGACAAACGTTGAATTTTTAAAAGAAATATTTTCCAGAGACCGCCTAACGACACTTTCGGTTAGCTGCGAGTGTTATGTAGGCACTAATATTTTATGAAAAAAGCTTATTCGGAGCTCAGGCCTCTGATTGTTGTTGGCTTCTTAAGATTATTACATTCTCTTTTCCCATAAATTACGTTTTGAGACTAATATATCCTTATGTAATAAACACATGTTTAAAATTCTAATAATTAACTTAACAAAAATATGTTAAATTAACTACTCTTATTTAAGTGAAAATGTAAATAAATAAATAAATAAACATTGCACACTCAACGGTCCTCATTAGGATAGTGATATCCTGTGTTAGGGGCCCGGATATATACAAGTACAAGGACAAATACACCCAGACCAGAAAGTAAACTTGCATGGTAATACAAACATATTATGCTCCGAGCGGAAATCGAACTCACGATCTGTGGCGTTTAAAGCAGGTTCGCTACCGCTGCGCCACAAAGTCGTCAAAATAAAAGTATTTTTTCATATTTACATAAATTTTCCATTAATTTGGATTTTTACGGTAGCTCTTTTCCATTTATTAGTAACTGATTTTAGAATATTTATCTAGACAAAGCATTATTTTTATTTACAGTTGCAGATAAAATATAGAATATTTCAGTATGCGATTTTCATAGGCACTTTAGGCACTGACGCTCATAGCCGAGTGCACCCGCTGATCGGTAAACGATCGGTAGGTTAACCAACTTTAGGCGCGGTCAGTCACTAGATGGGTGATCGCATAGTGGTACTTCAACCGAGCGTCTCCGTGCTTCGGAGGGCACGTAAAAAGTCGATCCCGGCTGTTGACAATTAGACATCAGTCGATAAGTCAAGTCAGAGGCCTACGGGCGACCTGAACAACTCTGACACTAGGT
Source organism: Hestina assimilis (assembly GCA_023373885.1). Lineage (NCBI taxonomy): Eukaryota > Metazoa > Arthropoda > Insecta > Lepidoptera > Nymphalidae > Hestina > Hestina assimilis. The sequence continues at coordinate 3,318,225 of CM041750.1, read as the reverse complement.
TGACCACTAACCAATCGATAAGAAGAAGATAGGCACTTTGAAGGGATCCATAAAATTTAATTCTTTTACATTTTTAATTGGCTTTTTAAATAGGTAATAGCTGCTCGTCTTTAAAGAGAATGAAAAGAAAAACAAAAAATATTATTCGCCGTCTTTACGTCTTCCTAACTTTAATTATCACAAACTGGTGGTTGGTCTTTTATTGCAAGAAGCCAGCTAGGTAGGTACCACCGCAGTGTCAGTTATTCTACCCTAAAGTTTGTGTGTTTTGATTTGAAGGACACTGTAGTTAGTGAAATTATTGGACAAAAATGATTTAAGAACCAATATCTCGAGGTTGGCAGCGCATGAGTTACCCGTGCAAATATATGGCGACACAAGCGCTCCTAGGCTATGATAACCACTCACCATCAGGTATAGCTTGCAAGTGCCAACTTATTCAGAAAAACAAAAATAAAACAGTGTGCTTTAGACCACACGATTGAAGTAAAACTTCTTTAACTAAAATTAGTTAGCGAGTAAAGACTTCATCTGTCTGTCTGTCCGTCCGTCCATCCGTTCGTTCGTTCGTTCGTCGGTCTGTCTGTCTGTCTGTGTAAAATGTGTGTGCGATTCCCACACGATAGAAGAATGAGATGAATATATATAATATAAAATAGCATGTATATTTCTGTCTCATTCTTTGCCGGCTTCATCCTACACATTTTTGTATTTTTGTCTCTTACCTGTCGTTTTTCCGTTGCACCCGGTTTGAAATCACAACGATTCTAAAGAAGTTTCACTTCAAAATGTACAAAAGTAATGACACCGTGATAAAATTCCACAGTATTCATTTTTATAATTATCTATACCCTTTTCATTTTACGCAGATAATTTGTCTAGTTCGCAACATGACCAGTATAAGCTGTCCCTTTTAAATGGGTCACCTCATTTAGCTGCTGAATTAACAACGTAACTCCTTTCACATTTGTAATCTGCAAGTAATGAAGCTTGTTCCACTTTGAATATTTTAAAAGCCTCATAGGGAATAAAGGTTCATTCGTTAATATTAAAAGAGGTTCAAGTGTGATGTGTACAAAAGAAATAAACGAACTAAAAAGTTTTTAATGTTAGGTTTAAATTCTGTTCCAACGTCTGTTATCTCCATAAAATATCCATATATTTTCAATGACAAACCTAACTTCCCTATGAGCTTTAACGATTAGATGCTAAGATAACATTTCAACTTTGACACAAAATTCCTTACAATTTTGACACAAAAAGCTTGGGATTTGCAGATTAACTGGGTAATACGGTACGAGTATAAAACGGAAGATTAAAAATTGTAATATATTTTCGGAATCATATTTCAAAATTATAGTTTTTATAGGATTTATAGTTGGCTTTTAGAGTTTATATTAGGGTCAAAACTATTGACCAATGTAATGAAAAATTGTGAATAGACTTTTAAGGTCTAATTATTATTTATTAATTTCTAAATGATCTATATATATAAAAGGCTTTGTCCTGAATGACTGACGGATCAACGCACAGCCTAAATCGCTGACCGTAGGGACCTCAAACTTGCAGGGTATGTTCATTGTAAAACTTAGGCATCCGATAAGAAAGGATTTTTCAAAATTCTACCTCTAAGGGGGTGAAAAAGAGGGGCAAAATTTGTATGGGACAACGCTATTCCTTGGTTCAATCTACTTCAAATTTAGCATAAACCTTTTTTAAAAGAATTGATGGAAGACATGTTTCGTATTTTATTGAAATTCATCCCCTAACGGGGTCAAAAACGGGTAGAAAATTATTTTGTTTCGAAGTTTATATCAATACTCTTTAGTGATTTTGATTTAAATTACATTTTATTTTAACATATTTCGTTGATATTGTAAACTCAATCCGATATATGGCATATCAACGCCTAGCCTGTTAGACGTGTTTAACATTTTCTGTAATTCTTCTGAAAAGGCGAAATGAAGGTTCAAAGTTTGTATTAAAATCGTTATGAAAGCGGGCGAAGCCGTTGGCAGACGCTCGTCTCTGTATAAAACGATTGGTAAAAAATTGAGCAGAACATTTTACACATACATTACATATAGTACAAGTCTATAACAAAAGCTTACAATAAGCCAATGAAAAAAAATCTTTTATTACTAAAAGCTACAATACCATTCGCTATAGGTCTCAGTTGGGGGTGAGCTAAACTAGTTTAAAATGTAGCCATTACAGCCATAAGTGGGAGACCACTTAGAATATTGGGACACGTAATCTCGGTTTTACACCAAATTAACCCTATAGCATTCTCTGGGTAATAAACCCTTGGAAACCTGGCTTGTGCACAATGAAACCTTAAATCATCTGTCACTACGGATGGCTGAACATTTCTTTTGTTTTTAATATTTATAAATTCACATGTCATCTTTTTTTAAATGCTAAAATAATTTGTAATTGTAAGCAACAAACAGAAAAATATAACAACGTTTAACTATATTTTTACAAATGAAGGGCTTGAAAAAGCTTACAAAAGTCAGCGTAGAAGGATTAACGTTTACGCAAATCTGATATTAAAACGTATAATTAACCATGAATATTAAATGTTAAATTTCATACCGTGCAAATGAAAGCGTAAATCACGATAAATATTTTCATAACGAGAACGCTAGCTGTAATAACGAAACATCGCATTTATGAAAATTATTACCGAGTGATTAAACCTTTAGTTGCAAACGATGCAAGCCGAGAACTTCATATCGATACGCATTGGGATCATCTGATTTATTAAAGTGTATTAAATGGAACGACTTTCATCGTTAGCATTAAAAAGATAAAATATATGTCTTCTTGATAAATATATATGTGTATACCAGCATTAACTGTTGTCTTTAGGGTTCCATACCCTGAGGGTGCCAATGTGATCCTATTGCTAAGCCTGCGCTATCCGTCCATCCGTCTGTCAGCGAACTGTATCTCATAAACCATAATAAGTAGAGATTTGAAATTTGTACATAATTTGTATATCTGTTGCCCGTAATCTTAAACACCTTACAATAAAGCAGATGAGGTGATTATTCTGATATCTGAAGAAAAGACTTTGCTTTAAAAACACACGACAAGTATTGGTGAAGCATAAAAAATAAGTATCTAATTATTTTCTCCAATCCTCGTCTAAAGGCATCCCCGAATTTCAGGCTAAATATAAATATATCATCAATTGGCATCTTTTAAGTCAAAGCTTGTCTTTGCCGTACTTAAAATATTCCACAATAAGGCCTAATTCACAAATAATACGGATTCTGGAGATCCGCAATATCTCAATATAAAATATTTTATAATTATTTCACAATACCTTCAATTATTTTTTCTTAAGTAAGAAAAATTAACAAACTTGTCTTGTGTCTTTAAAACAGGCATAAAACAAATTATTTGTTAAGATTAAATAAAATGTAATGTCATGTAATTTTGCAGTATACCGTGCTTCGGTTTGAAGGACACTGTAGCTAGTGAAATTACTGGGCAAAAGAGATTTAAGAACCAAAATCTCGAGGTTGGCACCGTGAGAGTGACACCACAAATTGATGGTGTTGCAAGCGCTCATAGGCTACGATAACCGCTTACCATCAGGTGAGTCGCATGCGTGCTTGCCAACTTAGTCACATAAAAAAATTACTAATGAGGTTTATACTAAATAGAAGATTGTAAATCCACTGCTAGTACGTCAAATGAACATTTATCTAAATATATTTAACCATCCTCAAAATCACAAAATTAATCCAACCTCAAATTTTGGAATTTCTAAAGGAAAATATATGCCTCATTATATTTGAAAAGGCATAAGATACTCCAATCCGTAACTATTTGAATACAGTATAATATTGTGAATATGAATTGAATAGAGATATTCATATTATCTGATAAGATCCATTTCAAAAGGAATAATGAATAATAAGTTATCTCTAACAACCATCTAAAGATAAAAAATATATACAGAACACTTCACAAACAAATCACGTCTGCCTAATTAGGATAGCCATCGCTCTGAGTATGTACGGACGATATCTTATTTTATAGCATTATTTGTTCAACATTTTTACTGTACAGTTTTTTTTATTTCATGACGGTTGGCAAACATGCATATGGTCTGCCTGATGGTAAGCAGTCACCGCAACCTATGAACGCTTGCGACATTTAAAGTATCACATATGCTTTGCCAACCGAAGGAACAAGAAGGAAGGGATGAGAAGGGAAAAAGGAAGGGAATAGAGGGGTGGGAGATTGGGCCTCCGGCGCTCCCACTCATCGCACGAAACGTAACAGTGCAGTTACTTTACGCCGATTTTCTGTTAGAGGGTAGTACTTCCCCGGTCTAGGCGACCCATTTGTGCTGTGAAAAGCATGGCTCTACCACCGTAAAAAGAGAGAGAATCTTGTTTCTTTTGACTCTTCTCCTTCTTATTGTGTGGTTAGAGGCCAACGTATTGTCAGAGTTGTTCATGTCGCCCGTATAGACCTCTGACTTAACTTATCGACTATATATCAGATTTAAAACAGCCGGGACCAACTTTTTGTGTGTCTTCCGAAGCATAGAGCCGGTTGCTATAGCACTATGGAGTAAATAAATCTAAAAAAACTCAAAATACTTAAATTGATTGATTGAATTGTGTCAGCAACATTGTTGTGTCGCAAAAAGGTTTGCTATTCAGAATGCAGAGAGAACCTAACAATGGTTTTCAATCTCGCCTCAAATTTTTATAACGGGACGTGAGTCTTCATCAAAGATAAATTATAATATTTCATTATAATTTATACATAATATACAATTCTTCGAAATAGAATATTATACAAGTAATAATAGGAAGAATTTGGAAGAACAAAGCGCTACCACATTTCTGTATAAATGTTTGTAAGAAACGCTTAATGAAATACTAAAGATCAAAGTACCCAAAGAAACATTCTCAAGGGTTACAAATACCGCAAGGCCCACCTTTATACTTTTGCTCTATTTCAAAGACGAAAATACAGCCCCGTCCCAGTTTGCGGTTCTTAACAAATGGTTGCCCTATCTATAGTGAACTAACAATAGCATTAACCTTTGAGGTCTAGCCAAGGCCGTACTGACTGCGCCCATCGCTATTTAACAATTTTCTCCAGAAGGCTGTGATCAATATCGGTATTAAAGATATTATACCTTTATTCAGGGTGATGTGGGTGTGACGTGTTATTGGATTTACTTATTTGCTTGTGTATTTAATCATAGCAAATATTGCTATTCACTGTATTGATCGTTATGATTCATATTATTAGATAAATATGGATTCAACGACTTTTGTCCGCCTGTCCGTCTGTCTGTCTGTCCGTCTATCGCCAGACTGTATCTCATGGACCGTGATAGTTAGATAGTTGAAATTTTCACAGGTGATGTATTGCTTTTGCCGCTATAACAACAAATAAACTAAAAAGCAAAATAAAATAAATATTGAAGGGTGCTCCCATACAACAAACGTTATTTTTTGCCTTATTAATAGTTAATGGTACGGAACCCTTCGTATGCAAATCCGACTTGAACTTAGCCGGTGGTTTTTTGTTATCAATTGCGTAAATGATTTTTTTTTTGTTTGAAAAGATTTTGACGTTTCCCATTGTAATTAGGTCAGGCTCTGAAGATCCCATATCATATATGGACAAATCGAAGAAACTCTTCAAACATTTTACGCACCTATTAGGATTTGGGTATTTTTAAACTGTTGCTGATAGCCGCAAATGGCCACTACACACTACTACTAATTCCTAACTTAAAAGTGATAAATATTTTTTTAGATACGAAGAATACCGACATAAATATTAAAAGCAATACATTTAAAATAGATGCTTAATTTGCCGATTTCTACTTATTCGTGTAGAAAAATATGTATGCGAATCTTCTGACCTAAAAATCTATTCCTTTACTGAATGCTTTTTGAGAAAATTCAAACTACAACTGAAAACAAAAAGCTTAGCTTGACCGTAATTGAGAAAACAGTTCTATCAGAAAATAAAAAATTCAATACCAGACGATTTTTTAAAAAGAAACGAATGAATTGAAAAAAAAAAATAACTGGGTCTGCAACGTAATAAAATTCCCGTAAAGCTACGCAAACTCAACCGCTTAAAAATGTAAATGAATACGAGTTGAACTGAAGAGTAGCCAGAGGCTCGCAAACGAAAATAGAGTTAATTGGTACTATGTTCTATACATAGTACCAAATGAACATTTATATCTGGTAAATTCTAGTCTGGTATATTTTAAACATACTACTAATATACTACTAATATTATAAATTTGAAAGTTTGTATGTTTGGATGTTTCTTATACAATCAAATGTGGATAGACACAGAAAGCTATTTATGAGATACATATAAAAATAATTAAATAAAAGCTGCACACTCAATGGCCCCCATTAGGATAGTGATCCGGAACAGGCTCCGGAAACACATACAAAGACAAGGACAAATACACCCAGGCCGGAAAATATGCTTGCATGGTCAATACAAACATATTATCCTCCGAGTGGGAATTGAACCCGCTACCTGTGGCGTTGTAGGCAGGTTCGCTACCGCAGCGGCACAACGTCGTCAACCTATCAGCCGTATCTAAGATACGAGCCACAACCCTCAAAATTTTATTCTCTCTATGGCAAGCTACGCCACTGGTGAAGCACCTGTGAGATGATCGAAAAGCGTACTACAGGACGTATACACTTGAAATTATGTTTGGATCTTCGGTTTGTATGAAATTTAATAAACAGATAGTTCATTTTCTGGATAAATAGATAGGATAATATATTATAAATGGACGCAAATAAGCAATACCATGTCAACCCACACGAATGTAATTTCGAGAAAAACGCGTTTAAAAATTTTTAACAAAATTGCTTTATATGTTATTTTTAATGTATTTGTCAAGTTTTTGGCAATTTGAGATTTATGTTAGATAATTTACTTATTTTCACAAAAATAAGTATACAAACTGCATATTTCGTATATAATATAACCCAAAACGTTTAACATAATACATAAATTGCATGATTAAAAATGGCTTTTTAAGAAGTTTTAAAGCTTAAAACCTTACAAAAATTAAAGAAAAATATTATTCAGCCATTTACCAACACTTCTGCATATATAACTCAGTTTTTTCAATTTTGTGGGTTGACATGGTATTGCTTATTTGCGTCCAAATATCAATATGAAACGCGATAGTTTAAAATTTAAAACCACGCCATGCGGTTTTATTAGTATTCAGTTTTGAATCAAACTAAGCCATAAGCCGTTATTAATAACTTATTGCAACCAACAATACTTTTAATCCCTTAGCTAGATAACACAATAAATTGCACAGCACTGTAACTACTACGTCGGATTCCGTCCGTTTCGTCCTTTTTTTTATATGCGGTACGACAATTATTTTCTGTTGCGTCACATTGATGGTTTGAAAAGATATCATTCTAACGAAGCGTCACATTGATGGCTACTTCAATATGTGAAATATTGAAGACATCTTTTTCAAATACTGTCTTTCTAATCCAACGTATTAAATAGGTTCTATACTTCGTCATGCGCCAACAAATTTAATAACTCTGAAATTAATTGCTTTAGTAGCTTTAGGTCGAGAGGTGTCTTCTGTCTCACTAATCGATTTCAGTTTTTTTTTTAATAAGTCATTTTTCATTAAGTCACTAAAATTTTATAATGGAATAAGTACTGTTAAGAACTTCTGAGAATTTTATTTCATGCTTGCGAAGAAGTTAAATATATTAACTTGGCATTAATACGTGGCGCATTTTAAATTTTGGTAAAGTACCTTCATGAAATAGCCTTTTAAATTTGATTCCAAATTATGAAACATGCCAACCCAATAATATAGCGTGGTGGATTAAGCTTCTAATCCTTTTCTCGTTGGCTGCTACTTTTGCATTTTTATTTCCTATTTTTTTCCATTTTAATCTTTCAATATGTTAAAAATTCAAAAGGGTCTCGTCGCTTTGTTATTAACTTCAAAGAAAATTACTAAATGATGCATAAATTTCATTTTAAAATCTGTTTGAAGAAAAATATTTAGCGGTCAAAATTCTAACCCTCGCGTTTCAACTTTCAATACAAGTATACTAAATCTGTATATCTCTGAACTTCGGCAATTTAATCATACCACAGAATTAATAATAATTTATAGCTATATAATATAATGCTTATCTAACTGACCTTCTTTTAGTATGCAGATAAGTTATTTTTGCTAAAGATAGATAACCTGGGAATTACAATATTATGATTAAAATATACCATTTTGTAACGTATAATTTATATTACCATATGCGGTTTAACAAACATATGCCTGATAAACAGCAGCTACGATGACCTCAAATCTGTTCACTTGAGATAAGCAGGAGGAATGAGGAGGGAGGGAGACGGGAAAAAGTAAGGAGACAGAGGTGCTAAGTGTTCAGGGTACCTGTATTCTGTCACTGCCCTGGTTCATGTACGTTTTGTATACAACTACCAAGATATCAAGGCTTGTGACCAGCACTACTCTACCACGAGGTACGGCCTGCAACGAAGAGTAGATGCGCAGCCGAACTGACTATATCGGCTCAATCTGGTCTAAAAACGAAAGCTTATGTCATTGTAATTAAATGTATACTAATACCTCGACAACTACTATTAGACTAGCGATTCTCAAACTAAGGTCACAAACCCAAAACCCAGACTTTGTCCTTAATAATATGAGAGTTTATTTTATTAAAAAAAGAAAAATATATATTCATACAGTTGCGTTGGCTTGAGCCTAGGGCGGCAGATTTTTGGTTTTTGCTACCTCGCAGAAATCAAAAAAATTTCTCCATGACGGTCTTCTTACGTTTTCCCCTCTCACTTGTCACTGTACATTCCAAGTATCAAACTTCTGTATTCTAGAGTAAAAGCCTTAAAACCTCAACGGTAAAAGGGCCGACTTCTTTCTGTCAACGCGAAAGTCGCGGGTTAAATTATGACCCCATTGCTATTGCTATTGTCATACCCACTCCTAGCGCAAGTTTTGAGCTTATTTGGAGGGCAATAGGAATATTAGTAATGCCTTGAAAAAGTACTGCTAATATTCTTTAAAAAAAAAAAAAAAAAACAGTTAGTTTGTGGTCCCCAACCAGTAATCGGCCTTTTGTTGGATTGTAAAAATGATCTAGGACATAACAATTGCAGAGGCAAGGGTGGAAAACCTTATAGCCAATAATTAAAAACTTGGAATTCCAATTCCAATAACAGCATCTATCCATCCTGTGGTTTTTGACAACCACCACAGACATCCTTAAAGAAGCGTGCCAAGGACTTTTCTGAATGAATATTACTAAGCAGGAAAACTCAGTTTTTGTTTGCGCTTGTTTTTGAAACCGTTCAAAGAATTCCAATATTTTTGTCATTAAATCTTACTATAAGGAAAACCGTTAACATAATTTATACTTATAGCGTATTTGGCAAAATTATTAAGAATCAGAACAGGATATTATGTGTGATCTAAAATTATTTATCTATTATCTATTTGGTCTTGAACCTAGGATGCTGATTTTCTCTACAGAGGTTAATATTAAAACGTAAACGATTTAATTGTTTAAGAAAGGATTTTCCGAAATTCAACACTTACTCGGGTTGGGTTAGAAAGGGATTGAAAGTTTGTGTAGGATGTCCGTTATTTTTGAAACTAGAAGCAAGAATCTTGTTTTATTGGCAAAAAATTAAGGATAAAAAATACTACCCCTAAATGGATGAAATGGGGGTTCAAAATGTGTATTAATATGATTTTCACGAAGCCGCTGGCAGAAGCTAGTATTTATTATACATGCGAAAGTATCTCTGTCTGTCATTATCATTAATTAATAAATATTTTATTACTTTCTCACAAAATATTGAGACCGATTTATATAAATTGTAATTAATGTGAAAGCAAGTAATATTACTGTCTAAACATTCGATGAAAGCAACGCTTTAAAATTAATTACAACTTTAAATGTAAATTCTACAGACTACATCAAAGGTAAAGTACCGCGTCTAACAAATATAAACAAATATAATTATATATATGTACATATATATGAATATAGTATACATTCGTATAATTAGAACCTAAGATGCTCTGTACTTAAAAATGCCTTGGAAACCGGAAAAATCTGCTAAGATCTAAAGAGTTTTGAGCACATAAGAAACTTATTATTATAGTAATTAATATATTAATATCAACAAATCGATTATTTTCGGAGAAAATTTTCGTAATTTGTGTTATTTTTTTCAATAAACCTGATTGAAACGGTTTATAAACAAACCCCTCTTCAGCTTTGTTGATGACGTAAATTGGTTCAAAATTATAATAAAGTACCGGCTTGAGCAGGTGAGACATGGTTTTAAGGAAATAAACCAATTGATTAGGGTTTTTGATAACGCTTTACTGGTCACACTCCGAAAGGTATAAGAAAAGAAATTTTTTACTTATTCTTGTTCTAATAATTGGTAAAAATGGCTTAAATTTTTCTATTAATGACAGCGTACCAGCATAAATGGGCCAGTTCGACCGGGGAAATAGTACCCTGTCACAGAAAATCGGCTGGCCTTGACAGCGTCACCGGGCGGGGGGCCGAGTACAGAGACTCCGCCGTGATAAAGGCGCAGCCCTCACGGGGTCAAATTTGATTCCGTCCTTAGGGTGTCTCCTGCGAAACCGACCACGGCTAAGGACGTCATCGGAGATGGAGGCAGAGCTCCGAGCGCATTCTATATGATAGACTCACCCGACGGTGTGAGCGCGACGCGACGTGCGAAACAAAGGACCTCGTCGTTTGGACGGTGTTGTGTGCGTGTCTGTGCTGTGTAAGGATCATTTTCTAATGTAATCCTATCGTCAGGGTCTTGCAGGACGTGCTTAGGATGCCTTACATTTGTCGGTTGGCTACACCGGTCTGTGTAGATACAAGCATGTCTAATCAAAGGATTTGGATGGAAAGTAGCTTGATCGAAATAGTTTTGCGATAAGCGCTTCAAATGTTTGGGGATCGAATCGATTTCAAAGTCTCTGTGGAGATCTACGTTGCGAACGTACCACGGACAGCCCGAGGCCATGCGTAAGAAACGGTTCTGACCATAGGTTGCGGTGACTGCTTACCATCAGGCGGACCGTATGCTTGTTTGCCAAACGTTATGAAATAAAAAATAAAATAAAATGTAATAATCATAGAAATTATCAAAATACAATCAATTACTTTTCTTGTTTGTCACTGTGACATTGGCATGTCATTAATCTGGTTGAACCCTAAGATTCATCAAGATTGTTATTCCGTTGTCGTTAATAAAAAGGCGTCCGTTCTGGAAAAGACGTTGAGTATTAGGGCGGTTTCAGACCGGCGTTTTATAGGACTGTGTATTTGTGTAAGCTCGTTTTTCGAAGCGCGTGTAGGTCCGCCTTTTACGACTCGTTGAGACGCTTCTAATCTCGTATAAACGCGTAATATAAAACACTATAAATATGCTGTAATACTCTACCGGTTCGAGTGTACACGCCGGATTACGCCCATTTACGCGTGTTCGGCTTTCTATAGCGCGAAATGAAGTATGCGTGTACGAGTATATGTCGAAACGACCGAATACGATCCCAAAAAAAACGTTAGTCCACAATCGCCCTTACACTGCACGAAAGACCGAATTTTTTGCCATCCTACAGTCTAGACCGAATTTTTATGTCACTTTATTTAATGGAAGAATACAAAAGTTGTGCCAAAAGTTTTTTCTATTCAAAGACTATTAATAATTAAAAATGAAATAATTTTATAACTAATTAAATTACACGAAAATATTTGACAGAGTAATTATAGCTTTAATATATATTTTTTCATTTTTAATGAATTGGAGGCATCTTTTGTATTTGCGCACAAATGTGTGCACATCTGAGTACATACTAAATAAATAGTATTTAAATTTGAAGAAATAATTTTTGTATCTTCTAAAAATATTTTTGGACGAGACGGGTAATTCCGTTCTTCCAATGCGAGGTTAGAGAAGGGTCATTTATTCGTATTCGTTCCTAAAATTGAACCTAAAATGTTATCTATAAATATACCGTAGATAAAATCTATAAAGGTCAGTTAAAAGGAAAATACTTAATTGAATTCTATAAATAGGATTGAGACATTCTAATAACCGAAACGAGTCTATATTTTAACGATTGGGGGCCAATACGATTAATTAACAAATGGCCCAGTCATTTGATGGTAAAATTTCGTGCTAAATAGGTTACCGAGGAGATTTTAAAATTTGGTGTTGTTATAGATTTTGTTGTTTAGTTTCCAAGTTTCTACTTTGCCATTTTCACCTCTCCCGTCGTAGTTTACAATACGCTCTGTACGGTGAATGATTATATTCGTGCAAAATTGTATTTTTACGACTAAATAACCTTCGAGACCTTTTACAAATTTGATTTATGCATACCGACATATTATTCGCCAAAAATTATTATCATTTGCTTAAATTTCATTTTGAGTAAAATTGTTGACCCATTTATCATATATAATAATGAAACCGTTTGTATTGCTATTTGATTGCGGCTTTTAGATCCTTTTCTTCTTAAACAAGTATTGTAACAAAGAGTACATTTTGCACCTTTCATCCAAAAAAATTAATGGTCTTGAGAGATGCAAAAAAATAACTTTTAGAAGATCATTCGGCATAATATATAATATATTTTTTTTCAATCAACTCGTTAAAAATAATATGGATGCCAAATGATAAACGCTCTCTTTAAAACCTTGTTTATGCTGGATCTAAATTTATTACAATCTGATTAATAAAACATATTTGATTGAATACAAAACTAAGTTAATATCACTTAATTTCAATGCTAAAGTTTGATATTGCTCTTAAAGTTAAATGCAAGTTACGGTACAACTTCGCTTAATAATGCAACTCGCAGCAGATACAAGTAACTTTATGTTGTAAACAATTCAGAAGCATAGGGAATACTTTACAAACACTAATAAAAAGGTTTTTATTTTCTGTATGAATTAAAATTTTCAAATGCGTATTATGAAATTATAGTTCTTACCAATCAACGGAAATCCTATACGTAACATAAAAATATTTTTGACGATTTTGAGGCCCAGCGGTAGCGTACCTGCCTAAAGCGCCACAGGTCGCGGGTTCGATTCCCGCTTGGAGCGGATGTCTGTATTGACCACACATGTATGTTTTCCGGTCTGGGTGTGTTTGTCCTTGTCATTGTGTATGTTTCCGGACCCCGACACAGGACATAACTGTCCTGATAGCCGTTGAGTATGTAGCGTTTATTTATTACTTGATAACTAGCAACTTCCACGGCCTCGCTCGCTTTATTATACTTAGTTGTTATGACTTTATAAAAGTTATTTTTCTATTCAGTTATACACACAATATTTCTCTCTATAATGTTTCAAATTGATACGTCCTGTGATTCCTTTATTGATAATCCCACGGGAACCCTACATTTGCTTGGATAAAAACGCTTATGAAAGAGTTTGTATGCAGTAGTTTATTTGAGTCTTCAGTAGCATGCCAACGAGGTTGTTGATCAACAAATCATAAGTAGCCGAGCGCGTAAGACAACGGAAGTGCTATTTTCACAGAGAAAGCCAGTGCAGCACAATAACAATAATAATGAGCATTCAGGAGTGGAGTAACAAAACCATGGATTTTTGTTTGACGCCCCTATCAGAACGTAAACATGCGATGTGATATTTTGTGGGCCTGGAGAGGCCAACTCGTGCCATATTTTCGTACATAATCAATAAATTTTCAGAGTGATTTTTTATAGGGTACAACTAAACCCTAGTTATTTATATTACAAATATTACATAAACAAAAGTAATTAGAAGTAAAAATATACACAGTATTTTCAATATATAGGTTGTAAAATAATTTCCAGCTAAACTTTATACCGCTGTAAGGAAATTTACTGAAACTTTAGCAAAATTGAATTTCACACATAATACACTTGATCAATACAACCACCTACGCTATGAGATTAGCATGTTACCGGGATAATCTAATTCGATTAAGGTCGCTTTGCACAGCCGTTAATGCTTTCAGGCATCACTTATACGTAAGGGCTCTGTTTCACAGACAATATTAATTGTCCAAATAAATTTAAGCTTTTTCATAGAATGTCTGTAAAATCGTAAAAAATATTGTACATATTTCTCTGTCAAATCTGGCAACAAATAGACTTTCTTTGAGGCTTGTGAAGTACTGTATACTTTGTGCAATATGGAATATAATTTTTGGACTAAACCCTGTAGCCCTACCAAGACGGCCGAGGTGATAGCCATAGCCGTTGACCGAGCCCACCACCACTCTCGATCCCATTTTACTAGACCACTACGTAGTACGTATGCACATACGGGCCCACTCCCCTCCCCCTCCAATACCCCGCCTAGCATTGCCGAACCGACTGCTGAAAATGTTTTTATTCGGATCAGATCCCGTCCTATCATAGCAACCACAGCTCTACACGTCGCGTTCACGCGAGGGAACCCTGATAAAGCTTACCCGTATTTTTGCATGCTATAAAGATTTCTTGTGTTTAAAAATGTTTATTATTCCATATGAATGTTATAAACGAAACTTACTGGTTAACTTGTAAATAATAATTTACATTTATTAAGCGTACAGAGAAATCAATTTAATTATACATAATTAAGTTTATTTATAAGATAGTAGCAATAACTGACAGTAAGACATTTTACAATATAAAATAGTAAAGAATAACATTGTTTTATAAAGTGAGGAGATTGATTTGCTTTACATTGTTAGTAAATCAATCTAGCCACATCTAGTAGTGTGTACATTTCTTAGTCATTCGATCAAAGGTATACAACGATACCCTTAAAAGCACAGCTAATTATCCTATTGATAGTCAAATATAATGAATGATAGGGAATAATAATTCCTGTACAATTTTTGCCGGATAATGCAGATTTTTATAATAATCCGGACGGACGGATCCTTGAAACTTTCATAAAATAAAGCAGCAAAAAATAATGTACTCAGATTCAATAATATAATGGACCAAATCGTAATTTTTATGCTTATTAAAATTCGCATTCAAATGCTCGAAAAAAAAAACAATACTTGAAATAAATTACTGAAATAGTAATAATCCAATTTAAACTAGGTATACTTAAGTCTAATTTCTACATTTAAAATGATTCTAATGAAAATATAAGATCCTGTTTATTTAATAAAGAACCTTCGGTTGATGCCATTTTCGCCTAACTACCTTATCAATCAGCTTACACTAGCTCTGCGTAAATTGCACTATGAAATAAATCACAGGGCTTTATCGTTTAGTGGCGTATAAACACTCCCTAACTTAATACATTTGTTACGGTGCAGGTCAGTGGGCAAAGTTTGCGGATGACAGGCCCGAATCCACCCATTTCGGTACTAATTCATCAAATATAACAACAATTAAGACACGTGATACACGCTCACACAAAGGTTTCTGTTATTTCACATCATTTTAGAATCGACCATATATTATATGAACATCATAGTTTATTTATAATTCTATTTTATGGAAGGAAATTATCGTAAGACTTAATGAAATATATCAGTCTTTGTTTCTGTAAAACATATCTCTCGGAATAACAAAGAAGAAACAATTCCAAGAATTTGATTGAAGACGTGTGAAGTGTGAAAATGTTCTCATTTTATACTCAGACATAACTACATTTTGGAAACAAACTTATCGTACGTTTACGTAATATATATGCACTGTCTTCTCTCAATCTCTCAACTCAATTTTGGTAAAAATATTTTACGTCTTTGTTAGAAATAAAACTAAAATTGAAAAAGAAACATTTTTCTACCATCCATATTTCGTCGATATACCCAATATTTGAATTATGCATTTTCGTTCTTCATACATATTGCGCACGGAGTGGAATGGTCTTCCGGCGTCTGTATTTCCAATGCATTTAACCTGAACCTATTTAAGGTGCGAGTACATGGGCTTCTCATGAGTAAGCTCGCTCCACCGTAGACCTCATCTATGCCTTTGCGCTAAATCAAGAGCTTCCCCATTTTAGAATTTAAAAAAATAAAACTGAACTGATCAAAAATCAAACCAAAAGAGACTAATTTAAACTACTGCTATACGTGCACGGACGGGACGTTTACTCAGTAAATAATTAAAAATGACCCTATAACAGTTCTCCAGAATTAATTAATTAAAAATAGAATTAATGACCGATCTTTACTAATTATCTTTCTTCCTAACATAACGTGCCATTTGCGCAATTTTCCAGTTGAATGAGAACACTTGATGGCTGTCCCATTTCGCAGCTGTAAGAGCATTCATTCTTAATAGAACGACGCTAGCTGTCACCGCTGCATTTACTAATTGAAATACTTTTCAAGTGTTGTTTTAGATTCATTAAAGATATAATATAAAATATTTATTTAAAAATTAAATTTATTATTTACCAGATATTAATAAGTGTTATTCGTCTCGCCACGAACTGTAACCTCGTATTATATCGTTTTTAGATAAGGAATCGTCAATAAAATATGTCGTCGTCATTCTATAGACATCCACAGCAGAACATACATAGGTCTCTTCTAAATAATACTACGGGGAATAATCTTGTGCCGTCTGCATCCAGAAGCTCTCCTCAAATTTTTAAGTACCACCTCTATCCTGCCGTCTGGTCGTCATTATAACACTATATGGAGTATACTATTCAACCAAACTGTACTCTTTAATATGGGGTACATATAACTATTTTTTAGTGCCCCAACACTCTATATCTAAAAAATCACAAACCAAGTTAAAATATAATTGAATCTAACACTCACTAATGTTAACTGCTTACTAACTAAATTTCATAAAGATTGGATTATATTTGTTATTAAAAATATTTGTGTTTTCAAAAGCAACTTTCAAAATCACACAGTTAGTCACACTATCTCTTATTAATTTAGCAACCTCGACATATATTTTTAGATATACGAACAATATTGGTCTAGACTAAGGACCTAAATTCGGCAGCGTCGTTTGATAATTGTATATTTTAAATGTTTTCTATATATTTTTGTTGTTGTTTACAATAATTAATAACAAATCATTTTATCATAATATTTCTTATTCATTCTTAACGGATGACTTTAATGTACATATGACTTTCCTCAATTCTTATCCGCTTAGATACAAAATTTTATTGAAATTATTTTGATAACTTATTTTTGATAATATATTTAATTTTGTTACCTTGAAAAAATTTTTTTTAAGAGTATTAGCAATGCGTTTTTAAGTCGTAACTAATACTTCTCCTGCCTCTCCAAGGTTTAAGGTAAGCTGTAAGGTTGCGTTAGGAGTGGGTACGACAATAGCCCAAGGAGGTCAGGATCGAAGTTCGAACCCGCAACTCTCGCGTTAACGGAGTATAGTTGGTCCTTTAAACGTTGAGCTCTTAAGACTTCATTATTTATTAATAGCATTTAAAACATTACTTTTAACGTCATCGGATATCTCTATTATTGATTTTATTATTTAAAGATTTTTGTTGTACTGCAAAAAGGAAAAAATGTTATGCAATTAAATTCCTTCACTATAACCCTCGAATTCATTAGCCCTTAAAATCAGGCCAAGTTATATTGAATTGTAGAAATTGTAATTTGGTCAACAGTTATAGTTGACTAGTTAGCCGATCGAAGCCCTGAGAGCAATCCAGGCAATCGGAAAGCAATCAAATGCCGAACTACATTTGACGAGTCACTTCCGGTCCTCGATACAACTTTCCCATTTCAATTTTCTGGACTGATTGCACTAAATGCGAGTAAAATTTGTAAAATTTTATAACATGAATTTTTACTAATTTTACAATGGTTTTGAAATATACCAAAACTGAGAACGGTGGCTACTACCAACTGCATAACAGTGTTTTACCACCAAAGTTATTGAAGGAGTGAGATGCTTGTATAAAAAATGTAAAAGAAAGGGAAAGAGAAGGGTGCGGATGGGAACTCACACTGATCAAACGAATCGTAGCAGCACGGGTTTTGCTACATCTTTGTAAAAAAAAGAACTCTCAAAATTATAATTTATGAGCTATTGGACTACGACCCAACTATAGAAAATATTTTTCCTTAATAAAATTGAAATCTATGATTTCCAATGCCGATGATAATAATATAAATTTATAATTGAGTAGTTATTATGAGGAAAATAGATTGCCTCGTGACTCTTGTGAGATTATAGTATTTCTAGTTAATAGATAATTGTATTATGAGCAGTATGATCATTATAGCATAATTAAAAAAAAATCTATTCAACGTATATAGATTTTTCTATCGAGATTATGTTAATGTATGTACACTACAAATCTAGCCCCAGTTTTACTTGTCTCTACAATTCTATAATATAATAAAACTTATAGTTATAAGTGGCAACGCTTATACATACTATAAAACTCAACGTCCGTCTTTTCTTTTGGAATCTATATCCGGGACTGTTATATATATTTTTAAACGATTTATATTTATATGATTATACTGCAATATGTCTACATATTGCATACTACTATAATCATCCTACAAACTGCAATACAGCAAAAATTAATTATTCAAATCTTTTATATTCTATTGCCAAAGATTGTATTTTTTGATGTTCAGATGTTTGTCACTCAATAGTTTATTATCAGGATTAAAACGTAGGATACTTTTCATCCCTTAAAAATGTAGGTACTGTTCCCGTGTGTTTAATATAGATTAATACAGAAGATAAATTTAATATAGATGTATCTCGTGAAACATTATTTACTTACAAAATATCTGGAGTCTATTCTAAAGTCAATGCGAATGAAGTTGCGGGAAGATGCTAGTTTATAATAAAACTTTATTAATTGATTGCCCCATAATTGAATTAGTGCGTTTGTAGATGTAATCAATTAGAAAATCCATTCAAATTGCATGAAAATAACACTCATTCGTTCTTGTAGTCCCAGAATTATACCATCTTTAAAAACACAGGCATCTTTATTGTTACTAATATAATATATTTTTTCTTTTCCTTTATCATTCTGCATTTCACCATGGTCTACTCATCATTGTAATCGTGGTTTAATGCGCCCAGAAACGGCAAATTTAAGTATTTTTCTAAGCGTTTTTTTTTTTCAAATAGACCTAAAAATAATGAACAACAGTAGCAAGTCTTGATTATACATGCTTTAAATGCCCTACAGAAAATCGCCTCATGTAAAAGGTATTGGTATGCAATGGCTTGAGTAAATATTGCGTTCTATTATCTGTACAATTTTTTCTCTCGTTTTCCTATAATCTTTGGCAGTGATTCCGTGAAAAGGTACGGAAGTGAGTAACAGGAAGTCGGCGATGCGCGTGCTATTTGATTTAACAATAAGCGTGCGCGGTGATAGTTATATTTAATGTTTATGTTGCTTATTATCTAGGTGAGATACCAGATGCTGCACATCATATGAGAATACTATAAGGCTGAAGGAGCCTAGTTTTTTTCAAAGGGTTGCAAACTGCGATTAAATCTATCACCTTCGTTGCCGCTGGTCGGTTTTAGTAACTGTTCCATAAGGCAGGCTGTACTTGTCTGACTATAATATAAGAAACAATATTGTAACAATATAGAAAAACGTATGTTTATATATATCAGCTATTCTACTGTAAAGCAGTTTTGGATTTTGTTTCGGTTTCAATGAAGGCGTTCAATGATGGTTGGCAACGCGTTAATGACACTTTCATAATGAATGGTGTTGCTAGCGCTCATAAGGTACGATAACCGCCTAAGGTGAGAATCTTTCATTGTGAGAGCCTGAAACGGTCGCGTATATAGCCAGATCCATAACACTAGAACGATCGTCTATTTTCTAAACTCTTCAGATTAATATAATACTCTTAAAATATTATAATCGTTTTACCTTCGAGCCATCTGTATAACACTTTGCCTGATAGTAATGAAAAGGCGGATTAGGAAATCATTGAAAAATTATGTCGTATTTTACAAACGCCGACTACATTTTGCGAGCACTATACGAGTATAGATCAACTATGATCCGATGACGTCTTTAGTCGTGGTTCAGCTTCGCATGAGACACCCTAAGAACGGAATCAAATTTGAGTTTCAAATTTCCGTTTTACACTACCAAGTCTCTGTTTTCGGCCACCGCTCAGTGACGCTGTCAAGGCCAGTAGGGCCAACAGCCATAAACATCCCAAAAAAAACAAGAACAACGATATATGGCATGCCCACCTAAAATTCATAAAGTTTGAATGTGTTTGGGAAAGTGTCACAACGCATATGTGTGTACCATGTGTGTATGCAAACAAAAATAAAACAATTAGAAGAGTCCATGGATTTGTTACTTGACAACTGCCGTCATCAATTGAAATTGTTAGCATGGCGCTACACAGACGTACTCACTCCACCACTACTACACGTAGTTATGATTAGTTGAAGATGAAAACTTAAACTACATATAAACTCTTCCATAAGTAGGTGTATGACTACATTCATTGAAACAACAATGTACAGGGGCTTGCCATGTTATCGTAGTTATCTATAATTAAATGAGTTATCGAAAAAAATAATATTATAACTATATTTAATTAGAACAAATGTTTGCAGGTGCAATACCAATGGTCACTGCTACGGTGTACTGCGCGCCTGCACCGCTGCGCTACAGCGCGCTAGCTGTCTACTGCTTGGGGAGCCTGCTGGGCCTTTATAAGGTAAATAACTACGTTATTAAAAAATATTTATAAGCATTATAACGCCACGAGGAACTAACCTAACCATGAGGTGGCTGAGGCAGCAAATTCTCCGCCACGGACAGTAGTGATGGCTGTCGCGTCTAGTAGGCCGAAACTGAAATATCTAAATCAAAGCACCTTTTTAATATCTATGACGTGGATGACCAGACTTCCAAAAATATTCGCGGCGAACACAAGTGGTTGTTACACTATTCGGTGCGTCTGCGCCTCCCGAACACTGTCCGTCGCCCCGACGACACCCTGACCCTTCCCGTCTCAGACCTCATACCGTTAAAAGACCTAAAAATGGTCTACGGCGCCAGTCAAATCCCGAGGTGTGTTCAGCTCCAGTCTCATCTTTAGTCCCACCGATAATACATAGGTAGCTTACTTTTTTATCGAGGTAATGTGTGATTAAAAACGATTCACATCTCCGGAGTGCAGCAGTTAGTATGTATACTTCATATTAAAATTTTATTAGAAAAGTCTACTTAGTAGCCAAGCCTCAGGTAAATTTTTTTCATTATTCACCGTCGACCGGCGGCTTCACATCCCATGACATCCCGCGAGCTAATTCCGCAACATATTTTAATTTTTACGCATTTAATATTTGTTTGTTCAAACTTTCACAACTAGAAAAGTTGCCTATGGATTGACTTTAAATTTTGTTAACTGCCTGACTATAAATTTTATGTTTGAACCCCAAAAACGCACTCCTAGGGGAGTTGACAAATTATTGTAAATTTGTTAATACGTTATCTTAATGCCTGTACCAATACATTTTTTTTTTCATACATTGTACATTTACATTATGTATTTTGCGGTTTAAAATTACAAGTACAATTCGCATTAGCCTCAAAAAAGCTGAAGACTGTCATGGCGTCTCTAATGACGTCACGCCCCGCTATAATCGATCTTACATATCTTTATATCGCAGCTGTTAGTTTTTATTATTTAATTAGGAATTCCTCGTATTACGAGCTTAAGTTTTAATAAATAATTTACAATTTATTTATATAGGTATGTTCCAAATGATAAACAAATGCGGAAAAAGTGGTTAAAACTTGCAAGGAGGCATATAATAACTAAATAAATATATATTTACGCTTTACTGTCAACATACCGCGATTTGCAATTTTGTTTGCCTTCATATCATGGTAAGCGCTTGGCACATTTACGTAAATTATTTAATTATTTTATTTTACGTCGGTACTTTAATTATTTTTCCTTTGTTATGAATAATTAACCAAATAAATAAAAAGCAAATTAAAAAAACAGTTTTGTAAGTTACTAACAATCACTAATACATTCTTCAATTGAATCACAAAACAAAAAACGAGAGGTGTTATAAGTTTGACATGTCTATGTTTGTGTGTATCTTGCTGTGGCATCACTGTATCGCTATTATATATTATAAAACAGCTATTCTGCTATCTAAGTTAATAAATTTAATATATATTTTTAGGCCATGAGAGCTTGGTCACCATGGGAACGTAGACTCTGCTTCGCAGCTCCGTTTTGTATGAGACTTCTCCTAGCGGGAGCGCGAGCGGCGCGCCTCGGTGGCGGCGACCCGCACGCTATCATGCACGTCTTCTTACAGGTAAATACGTTAATCGAGTGGTTCATTATCTGAACCCCTCACAAACATTAATACTCAAGCTTTCGTCATGATAAGGCAAGAGCACTTAACATCATCCTAGGTCGTACCGCCAGCATGGTGTGGAATGGAACCATGCTGGCGGTACGGCGTTGTATGTGTAAGTGTAGACAACATGAACATAAAGGAAAGGAAAGGAAATACAGGTAAAGAAGCTGTTGGAGCCTTTGGAGGAGGAAATTTTTATTTTATATTGTTGTTAGGTACATCAATTGTCTCAAGAATGTTATAAACTGTGTCTTACTGTAACAACAAACTGAGTTAAACTGTACTTTACTGATTATCTTTCTTAAAGGCTTATATGCAAACGCGGTTCAAATTTATGGTGTATGTTTAACCACTTGTACATTCAGTAGGATAGTAGGTAGTTTTTAGTATGTAACATAAAAATTATATAGTTTTTATAATCATATAGTTATGGACAAAAGCCTTATTTCTTAATTTCACTATCCAATAGAAATCTGTTAATGTAAGATGAAAATATTATGTAATAGAAAAGCCTATGAATGTCTCACACTAGGGAAAAAGCTTCGTCTCGTGTGTTACGAACAACGTGATAAATTCAAAACACAAATTATGTTGCACATTTTTTTATATAAACAATATTAGTTATGCTTTTTCAAGTCATTAAATTATTCGTGGGTACAACAATAGCCGTCAATCAGGGTCGATCCTTCAACTCTCGCGCTAACGGAGTCCCCCCTTCTACCGTTAAGCTATTGAAGCTTCAAAACTGAACGGACTGGCGGATTGACGGACAGACGAACGAACTAATGAATTATACGGAATCAGTTGTACGGGTGCCATTTTTGCCATTGCGCTACGGTAACCTAGAAATGTTTATTGGAATACAAAACCTATAACTATATTAGTTGATTTATATATGAATGTGAGTAAAGGCAACCACAAATGAGATATAGGTTATACGTAACCCGTCTGCATGCGATATAAACAAGTAAACAACAGATTTATTTCTATATATAACGAGCATTTTACTGCGACTTGGTTCGGTGTGACCTTAAAATTAGCTTCGCATAGAAATGTATCATTTGTATGTCTCAACAATAAGCGTCGATTACTTACAAAAATAAGTTTTCTATTCCGTATACTGCATTAATTTATGAACTTGATAATATTCATTCTAATGCCTTATGGTATACAATATACATCTTCTTTCTTTACTTTTTAAATTATTGAAAAATAACTCGCCAAGTTACCTTCGAGACAGTTTCCACATTTGTCCGGACAGAGATCGGCCCCTGCGTTCGTGTGTAAGGTTGAAGGTGCTTGAGGTGCCACGTTACAATACTGGTTTCTTTGGCAATTCTTTCACTGTACATGCTGCGCGTCTGTGGAATTCTTTGCCAGACCACATTTTTCACATGAACCCTAGCCTCACTACATTTAAGCGCAGATTAAAAGATTATTACCTATCTCTATCATTATAACATAGTATATGTATTTATTAATATGTAAGTTCTATGTATTTATAGATATTTATATATGTATATGTATGTATTTATATATATGGTTATATTTTATATATTTAATTATATTATTGATATATATGTAAGGTATTTGTATTTAATGTTGTATCTATTGCACCTACACCACCTTTTCATACTCTATATAAATAATCTCAATTTTTCCCAGGATTTCTGGTAGAGATCTCTTATTAGAGATAAGTCATCCTTTTGTACCATCATTCTGTGTGTCCCTTGTTTTTGTAACTGTATTTTTTTTTGGTGCATAAATAAATAAATAAATAAATAAATAAATATTTTTGTTTTGCTACTTGGAGCGTAAGCAAATAAAGCTGACGGTTTCCCAACGCTGGAGCAGGCAACATACAACTGTAGATGAGAGAAGCATAGGTTTTAAAGAATATGCCGCAAATACATTTTACTATTCTCCACGCAACCGCTTTGGCAGCCCACGGGACATGAGCAGTCAGGTTTCAGTTTCAGGGTTAATGCATTTTTTTAAATTCGATATTGCTATTAAAAGAGTACCATCCTGCAACTCTCGCGTTAACTGCGGAATCACCCCTTCTACCTTTGAGCTATTGAGGTATAAACTTTTTCCCAATAATGATTATAAATATTTTGTATTCCGAAGTTCCCACGGAAACGGGAAATATTTATATAAGAAAAGTCACAGCGAAGCCTAATAACGACAAATATATTCTGGAAGTAAATCAAAATACATATAACACAAAATTAAAACAAAAACGGGATTTCAAACCACAAAATTTATACTTCCCCTATTCTCTTTTCCTCGACGGGATAGCCAGATTTTGAACATTATAACGATTTCTTGGTATGATAATATGATTGCGAGTATAAATAAATATTTTGTAATAATATCTCGATAGCCTAAAGACCTTGGTAAAAAAATACATTTGCAAGATAATTTTTATATGTTGAACTTTAGGTTATTTGGCTACTAAATAAGAATAATAATATTGTAGTATAGCCATACTCCTCCCACCACAAATGGGGCGGTTCGACCGGAGAGGTACTAACGTAGTTTTTATATTAATATTAGCGGCCCGCTCCGGCTTCGCACGGGTATAAAATACATGGTATGGCATTCACTGAAAAAATGATTAAATCGTTCCAGTAGTTTTGATTTATTCATTACTACCCGTGGCCCGCACACGTTAAATGTAATTATTTACGACATCACATTAGAAACCTCAAAAATTAAATTTATTTTTTCCACTATTTAGTGGATGTTATTATACATATAAACCTTACTCTTCAATCACTCTATCTATTAAAAACCGCATCAAAATCCGTTGCGTAGTTTTAAAGATTTAAGCATACATATGAACAGAGAAAGCGACTTTGTTTTATACTATGTAGTGATTATGTGACTAATTTTGCAAGTAAGCATACGACCCACCTGATGGTAAGCGGTTGTCATAGCCTATGTCACTTACACATTGCCAGCTTCGAGATATTGGTTATTATATCTCCTTTGGTCAGTTATTTCACTAGTGTTTGTCAATCGAAAGCACAGTATATTTCTTAACGGCAGAATAACTGACACTGCGTTGGTACCTACCTAGTCGCCAGTCGGCCTCTTGCAATAAAAGGTCTATCACCAGTGCGTCGTCGTCTGCAATTACGCCCTGAATAAAGGCACAATTGCCGGTGATGTTCTGGCCAGGCTGTGACGAGAGGAGGACCGGTTTAGCATTTTAAGACGTTTGACGTTTGAATGAAGTTACGTGCTGTATATCACTAGGTTTTGCCCACGGCTTCGCTCGCCGCTCTGTTCCACCAACTTACTACATCTTGTCGTCCGCTTTCTTTCTTATTACTCGCCTTCGAGATAACGTATGGTGAAGTTATATAGTCTATAATAGCTTTCCTCGAGAAATGTGCTATCAAATGAAAGAATTTTCCAAATCCGACCAGTAGTTCCTGAGATTATCGCGTTAAACCAAACAAACACAGTTTAGCTTTATACTATTGTTATAGATTAGGATATTTCTGGTTATGCTGGGACAAAAAATTAATATCGCTAGAGGGCGCTGATTTAAGTTATATATATTATAGTTATATTATTTATTATTAGCGTAAATATTTTGTTATCTCGTTCGGAAGGTCAGACTTTAATCGGGTCAAAGAATTAAATCTATTTACAAAAATAAACTTCTTTAACTAAATTAAATTATATTTAAGATAAACATTGCACGGTCTTCGATATCACTATAGGTTAAAATAATAAGTAGATTATAGAATGAAAACACAGAACGCATTACTGAGATACATATAGCAAATTAAAAAAAAACACGTCATACACACTGCTGATACAATTATTTCGGGAGATACACTGGTCAGATTTCTTTTTTCGGCGAGATCGGCGATCGAACATCGGTCGACCTTTACAAAAGAAGAATTTTGTTCATAAGATTCCAAGGAAGGCTCTGACGCCGCGCGCCACACCGACCCTACGTGAATAACAATAAAGAATAATATGAATGTTTTATGTATTTATAGTATTTTGTGTGTGTTAATGTTAAGATTTATAATATAATAATGGCTTTATTGTCTGATAAATAAATAAAATAATATATTTATTTTCTTTCAGGATGCAGTATCCTTGGGCGGCGGTGTTATCGGGGCACTTCACATTCCGGAAAAGTGGTTCCCGGGTTCAGTTGACCGCTGCCTTAATTCACACAACATAATGCACGTTTTGGTCGTGCTGGCTGTATACTCCATGCATCAGGTAACAAATCTTCCAATACTGCAAACTTCAGGGTAAATCCGATTCTCTATTCAACTTAAAAAACCCCGAATAATAATAAAGATTTGAAATAAATAAAGATATTCGATCCTAAATAAGAAACATTCTCAAAAAATATTGACGTTATGTATGAATATTAGTAGGTACCCATTGTTGTTAAAGAACGAGGAATCCTCTTGTTCTTCTTCCCTTTTTTATTTAGACCGGGGAAAAGATGTCTCTACTCCACCTGATGGTAAGTGTAAGAAGAGTGCAAACGAGCAAGCGGCTAATATCGCTGCAGAACGCGAAAAACACTAACTAGTCTATAACTATAATAATACTCAAATTTTACATGCAAACTAACATCAAAATAAATAAAGCAAAATAGCAAGTTCAAAAATCAACAAAACTTATTTAAAATTTAAAATTCGTCACACTATATTACAAACATTTATCGTATCCTTAATAAAAACGTCTAATGGTAAAAACAAAATGACGAATTTGTTTAAAATTTTCCGTGTAATATTACTCGACCACGACCTCGACCAGGATTCACGTACTTAAAAAAACCATATGCTATTGTCTGTAAAGCTACAATATACGCTACGTATTTAACCCTTTCTAACGTGGTCTACGTTAAATACGACTACCGCAGGTTCATTTATCAGTACAAGTATTTGAGCATAAGGTTAAATGTAAAAAAAAACTAACTAACACATTCATCATATTACATTTTACATATAATAATAACATTATTATTGTTTAAGGTAACGACGAAGGACCTGGCGTGGATGAATCGCGTAGACTGCAGGGCGCCACTTCGTCAGCTCTGACGCAAGCACCTGCACGCATCATAATTATACACCAACGCAGTTAAATGATTTTGTAAACATTGAACACCGTTGTTAAATATTGTCTTACTAAACGGAGCTAAAACAATTAACAAACAAACGTTAAAATAAATCCCAACTACAAACGGATAACAAACTACGAATCGTCTACTAGACGATATGCTCACAGTATTTCTGAAATACGCATGTCATGTCAGCATAATTCTAACTTTCCCTATCTTAATTATTATATTAAACGTTGTCGTTCATATTCATCAGCGTCACATATATACGTATATAAGTTGGTACGACACCCGTTCGACGGGCGTTGTCGTCTGGAATAAAACTAAAATGGAGGTACTTGTAGGAAATAACATATTAAAAACGAAATTTTCACTGAAAGCTAACAAAAAACTAATGCCATATTAGTTCACATTCCCAACTCCTTGACGCACTTCAATTATCTGCAGTTTCAGCAAATGAATGCAGTCTTATATCTTTATCGAAAAACAGATTCTTGGACTTATTGCAACACTTTGGGTAATAAAATTAAATATTGTTTAATTTATATAACAATTAGTAATAGTAGAAAATTATCAGATGTAATAAGCTAGAGACAATATTATGGCCTATCGTTACGTTATCCTAACGCAAATACGTGATAGATAATTTTTAATATTGCGATACATTAACGGAATGAGAATATAACGGATTGCAATTATCCGTTATTAATAGCTGTAATAATATAATATTAAGATAACGAGTACAATTTACGATATCGTTTTACACGTTAATATCCGAAACCTTCCGTTGGCTTTATACTATAAAATTAGTGATTAAATTAAATCAAATCGGTCCCTATTGTAATTGTAAGAAAAGTAATTATAAGCCTCAAGCGCTTTGTTAAAACGACGGCATTTGTAGATTCGATTCTATAATAGAATTTCTTATAGACATTAAAAGTTATTCTTAAAAAAGTTTGACAATATAAAAAGTTTTAGATGCACTGTTAGGCGTGTTTTGAAAAGGCTCGCACACACGAAGTGGGCGGCGGCAGTTCTTTAAAATCATAATCAAATGATAAATATTTTATATTGGTTATAGCAATTAAGTAATGAGGGAATTAAAACTATCTTCAGGGATATGATAGATTCCTGAGAAGCAGAGTATTATCGTTATCCTAAATTAGCAAAATAGTATATATTGCAAATTATGTATTTCAAACATCACACAGTACAAAAATTCAGCAATGCTAACAGTATTTGTGTCAATAAAATCCGGTGATGATCCGCCCTAACGGCAGTTATAGACAAGAGTTTTCAGTCGAGCGTATACGGTCGTTTCAGCATACGCTCTGACACGCGCGCTTCATTTCGCACTTCAAAATTCCGAACGCGCGTAAACTTACTTATTCCGGCGTGAAACTCGAAGCTATGCAGACGAATGTCAGTAGCATATTTATAGCACTTTACATTAAGAGCTTATATCCGCGTAACGCTAGTTGTGCGTGTGATAAAAGACGCTTCTATACGCACTTAAACGCGCTGCAAAAAATCAAACTTTTATGCTCGTATAAAACTCTGGTCTGGAGCTGCCTTAATGTATGCGAGCCTTTACAGCGATCTAAATAAGAGTAGCCGTTATATTTAATTGTATTTATAGTAACTCATACAGTTGTAATATAAGATTACTGAGCGCTAGAGTTAGAGTTTTAGAAAACTTATAAAAGTCTAAGTAACACGAAGCAAACGTGATAATATTCTGTTTGATATTCGTTATTACATAATATCGAATACCGTAATTTTAAAATATACAATACCAAAATAATCACATACAATGCTAAAAACCTATATAAAAATTTATTTATTGGCATAGCGATGCAAATGTAACCGTAAAAAGTTACCAGGGTCGGATTGGGACAGAAGGGCCCAGATGTGTCCCTCAAGCCTGGAGCCCGAGATTAAATAATGAGAAGAAAATACTATCGGAAAATAATGAAACTTTTTATAATTTTTATTTTCATTATGAAATTGTAATTAATGAATGAACCTCTTCAGGTTCAAATACTTTTCTATTCCATTTCTCTTTAATTCTATGAACGAAGTATCTGATCTAGTTAACATTTACGTTACAAGGTCTAGGCTCTTGTCTGAGCGGGCCCTCTACTCTATCTACCGCCTGACATGTGACAAGCCCCTCAAGCTAGGCTTGCGGGGGGCCCGCACAAGCTAGGGCCCGGTTGGCAAACGCCACCTCGACTATAATTATGACCAATCCGATGCTGAAAATTACTAGGGATAGGGTTACGGATACTAACTGAAGTTGTCCCTCGGAAGTTAATAGATACATTGTAAATGAGAATATGAATATATTTGAAAGAAATTGATAACATCCAGAAGATGAATACTCCAAGGGAATGCTAGTACTAGGGTCCATCCACAAATAACATCACATGAATTTCATGATTTTTGACTACTCGCACGGCTTTGTTATAGCAGGTCACATTTCGCAGACCACACCACCCCCTTCCCAGTGTGACGACACATACATTTTTGCATTTATATACCTAGAAATTATTTCATTAAAGCAGTTTCGAAATCAGTTAATTAAGTAAAACACTTAAAACTTTCGTTAATAATTCAATTTCGCGTTTAAATTCTTAGATAATTATATTAAATGTTGCAAGCTTGAAATGTGACGTCACGATACTTAGGACCCCTTCTTTGTCACACATTTTCACACTGCGTTGACCCCTCCTTCCTGCTTGTGACGTAATTAATGGATGGCCTCGTGGTAAATAGACAAATAATCATTTTAAATAAAATGGTTTCATTGAAGAATTATATAGTAAAATATAACTTTTAAAACTTGGCTTTAATGGGACACAAACCCCTACAATGTAGGGACTTTAAAAGAAATAACATTCTCGCAACTTGTAGTTTACTTCGTTTAAAATCGTATTCTTAACTTACACCAGGTTTTTTCATTTCACTACACTTTATTGTTTGTCAAGGGAGACGCGTGATACATTTTATATAATGCGCAAAACAAAAAAATCTATTTTTGCCTTTGTAAATAGGATTTAGAATTAATGATATTGCCTTCCTTTTATTAATAATAATAATAATAATATTATATTTCAACGACATCTTCCCGTCAAAACAAATCTACGCTATATGAGCTAGCAGTACCTATTTCGATAGTTCCTGCGAGTGTCACGAAAAGGCAACATGAATTCGCGACAGTGGCGGATTTACAAATTTCCAAGGTATATAGGCTTTAGGTTTTTGCCGCCCATGCGCCTTTTTAATAGTGCAAAGAAGGAAATACATTTTCTACAATTTCGTTATTTTCACTCATACAAAGTGTGGGCAGAGGGCGCAGACGCCGATTACTGGTTGGGACTAGCTGTTTCCTCTAGAATATAGAAGTTTGCGACTCGGAATGTACAATAACAAATGAGAGGTGAAAGTCATCGGCAAATTTTATGCAGATTTCTACCTGTAAAACATCAGAAAACCGTCGTGCAAAAATCTTTTTGATTTCTATGAGGTAGCAAAAAAAATTCGGGCTCCAAATTTGCCGCCCCAAAAATCTGCCGCCCTAGGCTCAAGACTACTCAGCCTACTGGTAAATCCGTCACTGATTCTCGACGTTGACACTTGCAAATTGAAAATATGACAGTTTTTTCCTCACTTCGCTATATGCTTACTGCATAACGCTGAAAAATCCTGGCTTCTATACTATACTTATATTAAGCTTTCATTTTATTTCATATATACATATTTAAATTAGATCAATAATGCTTCCAATTAATTAAATAAAAATAATTTATTTTTAAATAATAGAAAGAGCGTCTGATAGCGTATAAATGATATCAATTGCAGAGTCAGTATGTACCAAATGTCTAATATGATGGAGTGATTTCGTGTATTCATTTTAATAATAGTAGTTAATTAGATAGTAGTTAGGTAGTTGAAAAGCAATATTAGCAAATGGTTAAGAAATCTGACAAAAGTAGAATAGAAGTAATTTTAAAAAAGTTTTGCTTTAGAATAAATGGGTTTTCGTCTACCTTTATCAAAGATCATTATTATATGGTCAATATTTTATTAATAGTCCATTTTATACTATAATTTGTCGTACAGGGCCGGTTAGCACTTGCTCGAAGGGTACGACGATAGACAAAGAACAACACTCTGTCTACGAAAAGGACAGTCACGAACTGTCAAACTTTCAAAACGAAGCTATTTATATCATTAATATCGATATGATCCTTCAATACCTGTTTAATAGTGAAAATAATTTTTCTGCAATATAAATGAAATATTAAATAAATGTCATTGATATTATTTTCAATTAATTGTAATTATAAAAATACATTTTATATCTTTATGTTTGCTATGATTAAAGAATAAAGAGTGATATATATTTATGATGATAATATTAACAAGAATCAAAGTCGTCTGCAGTTAGGAGCCTTCCATAAATTATGTCCCACGAATGATTTTAACCCCTCCCACGTCCTTATCTTAGCTGGTCACATTTGTGAGACTGTCTCCTCCCTAGTGTGACGTCATTTAATTTTTACATTTTTCATCTATAAATTATTTAATAAAAACAGCAGTTCTCAAATTAGAAAATTAAGTAAAACTTTTAAGTTTATCGTTAACGTTAAATGTTGCAATTTTGTTTTGTGAAGTCACATATTTAGGGCTCCCTACTTGTCACATAATGTCACACTTCATCAACCCCCTCCCTTCCCCTTACGTATGACGGAATTTATGGACGGTCCCTTCCTTAAATCACCTAAAAATAGGTTCATAAAAAAAATAGAGTTGGAACTAGAAATTTATTAGCACATCCTCATAGTATATTACTATTGACTTATGTATTTCATTATTAATATTACCTTTAAACTAAACTCACAACAACCTGTTGATCACATCCAATTAAAATAAAAAAGGGTTATGGGGTCATATATATTATAATACCTTCTTGTATTCGCAACTATCGATTTAATTAAAAATAAAAAATTTAAAAACTTAAAAACTTATCAAAACCGTTAACATTTTATTTTTATTATAACAAAATTTTATTTTTTTGTGATTTAATTTAACTAATTTTTTTTTTTGTAATTATAACAAAAATTTTATTTCTTTGTGGTTTAATTTCCTCTTACGATTTAAGCACATAATTTTCCAACCGCTTAGTTAATTACAATTATTAATTACAAACATGATTTTGATAAGGAAATAGTATCACAGATAAATTAATAATTAAGTTAAAAAAAACAGACAATGTGTAACATTTTATGTTCATTTTGTCAGGCAAGTGTATGAGTTCTTTGTAAATTAGAATATTAGATGTATTTGGTAAATCAGCATGGATAACGTTTTAAATTCACGCTTACTAACAGGCTATACATCTTAGAATTAAAATAAAACCGTGCATGATCTACTTTTAATTGTTATATATTAATTATGTTCTCGACAATATATGCAAATAATAATTTCTGAATTTACTGTGCAAACTCTATCGTAACAACAGTTACATATTTTGTCTTTTTTCTAATAATATTGCAATGTATTCTATTTGATTATTCTGTTAATGAAAAAAAATTCTTATTGTGCTGCACCGCGCCAGAGTGTTTGGCGTTGACCTTGACCCCTAATCTAGATCCTAATCATTTCACTAATGATAAGGGTCTTACAGAAAGAAAAGAAACTTTTTACTATTTTCTCAAACAAATCAAAGTTTAAAATTTTCGATTTTTGAAATGTTGGTACTTTCTCGTCCTCATATCTCCGAAAGTGTTAATCCTATCTAAAAAAAGCACAGGACCATTTTTGTAGTAAATTTTATTAGCTTAAATTTTTATATAAAATTATTTTCGCTACGATTGATATTTAACGAGATATAAGCTAAAAAGTAAAAAAAGGTTTTTATAAAGGCCTCTCCCTCGCTCGAGCTCCTTTACGCAAAAGGACATTTTATTTACTTAAAGCTAATTAAATTTTTTAGTTATCTCTTCGTCTTAGTTGTTTCTCTATCTAAGACAGTTCGTGACGTCATCATTTATAAACGACATGTGTTGCGACTGGTTTGCCATCATACAGACAAAGTAAAATCAAGATATTTTCAAGAAACATTAACAATTTTTAAAATGTTACTTTATTTATTCTAATTATATAATTTAAAAATAAATAATAATAGTATAATGAGAGGGTTGTAGTGATATTAAAAAGCAATACACCAGTATTTTAAATATTTAATATAGTAATATGTTTGTCGATTACAACCGTATGGCGTATGAGTGTTGATACGGATATGCATCGGTACTTTATCATGGAATTTGTGTGAATATAATATAATGATTGAATATTTCCAATTGTAGGCGTTGATGAGAGTATTAAAGTTTATTTGAATTTATTTGGTCTTGTTTCATTTTCTGCTTCCTTAATTAGCTCTAAGGAACCCTTTTATTTGAGGTTGGGAAAATAAATTAAGGGGTACCACTAGGTAGTAGTAGTGTGAAGATCACCGCTCGCTAGTCGAGCTTCTCACACCGTCGGGTGAGTCTATCGTATAGAATGTGCTCGGAGCGCTGCCTCCATCTCCGATGACGTCCTTAGCCGTGGTTCAGCTTCGCAGGAGGCACCCTAAGGACGAAATCAAATTTGAGCCCCCGTGAGGGCTGCCCCTTTATCACGGCTGAGTCTCTGTACTCGGCCCCCCGCCCGGTGACGCTGTCAAGGCCAGTAGGGCCAACAGCAATACACATTCCGAAAAAAAAAAAAATAGTCGAGCTAAGTACAACCCACTAAAACCCAAAGATCCGCCTG
Source organism: Hestina assimilis (assembly GCA_023373885.1). Classification (NCBI taxonomy): domain Eukaryota; kingdom Metazoa; phylum Arthropoda; class Insecta; order Lepidoptera; family Nymphalidae; genus Hestina; species Hestina assimilis. Next base: position 3,283,849 of record CM041750.1, on the reverse strand, counting down.
GACCATAGTGGGGCGCCACGGGCTCGCTTGCGCTATCAACAGCGACACCCCGGTCCCGATCGTCAATAAAGGGTTTAATCGGGGTTGGCTTTGTAATGAGGTTGTTTCCCTCTACTATCGACCAGCGTGATTTTTTCACAGGTTGCCTTCTTGTTCCATCTTCCCGGGACAAACGTCAAAGCAGGGTGCCCTAAGGCACCCTCCTCCGAGACTAACTTTTTAAGGATGTTGTTAGCTTTAAGTAGCCCTATCTGCACCCGTCCTTTCCCCAATTTTTCTTTCTTAAATAAAGTTCTAACGTACTGAGAATTGGCTATGGATATAATTATATACAATATTTTAATCGCAAGGGCGTGGCAAGATAGTGACATGGCGACAACTGCCCCCAATTCCTTGAACATCCTACTAATAAAATAAATGTGAATGTTTCGGATGTTTGTTACTCAAACACGCGAAAACAATAAATAGATAAAATTTTACACAGATATATGTAGTTTGTTACCTGTACTAAGACATATGAAACTTTTTATCCCAAAAAAATTAGGTACTCCGGGACAGGGACACTTGAAATTATGTTTGGATGTTTTCAGGAGCGTGCATCGTTTTTCGTAATAGGTAAGTAGGTAGTCACACGGTGGTATATCGTATATTGAGTATTATTATATCAGTTTATAAGAACTCGCCATAATTTTTAATAAAATAATGATAGATAGATGAAGCCTCAATAGCTCAACGGTAGAAGGGCCAACTTCTCTCCGTTAACGCGAGAGTCGAGGGTTCGATCCTGACCCCTTGGGCTATTGTCGTACACACTCCTAGCGCTAGCTTCGAGCTTATTTGGAGGGCAATATGGATATTAGTAATGCCTTGAAAAAGCATTGCTAATATTCTTTTAAAAAAAAATTATAATTGTCATTTTTAAAATATTGACTGCAAATAAATGTTTTTTTTTAATAGGCAAAACTTTTATCAATTTTTTCATCATCACAAGGAAAACTAAAAATAGCATGTTATCAATAAAATAAAGATAACATAGCTAAATTATCAAATCTATTATCGAATAATTTAACAAGTATTTTGCATTTTTGTTAATAATTATTTCAAAGACCTATTTACCAATTAATAGTATTCGAGCCGTATGCTTATTTAAATAAAAAAAAAACTTTCCATTGAGAGAACCTGAAACGACCGCGCATATAAACGCAGGTCCCTCACATTAGAGCAGTCGTTCTACTAGAAGGCTTAGTTCTAGCTCGAATTCACTATATACAAACAACACACCTAGATTGGCCAACAATGTCCATCTGTCACTCGTCACGGATCACACCACTCTATACACAACTTCTCTATTTGCTTCTGCTTTAACCAAGCGTCTCCAATCCGCAGCCGATGCCCTATGAAAATGGTCCTCCTGGACCTTGTCCTATTCAACTAGGCCCGCTTTAAAACTTACTGGCGATCCGGTCCACCTGGAGTCATCACTATACTTGACCGTCCCATGTCGTGGAAAGATAAAATTAAAAATATCTAGGTGTCCTACTGGACAATATACTATCCTTTAAAGCTGATATCCGTATGAAACGCAATAAAGCAGCGTTCGTTCTTGGCAATATAATAGTATAATATAATAATGATCCCTTAGAACTAAGGTGCCATTGTACAAAAGATACGCAAGGCCCATACCGACCTAGGCATATTCTCGGGCTTCTCGTGGTGGAGAGATGACAAATCTACAACAAAAGTCAGACGTCCTAAGCAGTTCCTGCAAGATCCTGACAATAGGATTACGTTAGACAATGCCCCTTACACAGCATAGTGTAGCTTGGGAAGCCTGCTCGGACTTTATAAAGTAAATATCTAACTTATTAAAAATATATATAAAAGTATAACATTTTATATGTATAAATTTTTCTTTTTATAAAAACATAAACAAAAGTTCCTTTTAACCTTATTATATTACCTATTTACGGCCTGGTCGAGGAGAACGGGCGCCGCGAACGACGATGCGGCGAGCGAGGCAGCACATTTTCCCGCCATGGAAAATAGTGATGGCCGCCGCGATTAGTCGTCCGAGACTGAAATGTCTATAAAACTATGACTATCAAAGCTATTAATATATATAGAAATTTTATTTGCATTTTTCCCACAACCTCTTCACTACATAATATATACATTAATTTCAAAAATATTCGTGGATAATACAACTAAACTGTTTTGGTTACTACATTAATGGCCGCGTCTGCCGTCCGACCCCGTGACATGCGCCGTACTGATTTATACATTTGTTTCTGACACTCGCCACCTCGCCAGACGCTTGTGCGCTTGTCAAATTTCACCATTCACTCCACCAGTCGCATTAGTTTCATTCGCCAGATGCTTTGCTCCGGCGAACGTCCCGTGGCCAGGTATTTACTACCGCGCTTAGAGACGTCAATAAACGGTAATCAAGCGATATAATAATATCAAACGTTACGATATAATGTTACGTGTATAATAATTCTATGGTTACGTGCCACTAAAGATTCTTGACAAACGTAAGTGGTGCGGAAGCTGCGCTGGTACTGTCGTGAACCAAATAGTTATCCATAATTTGTAGATTTATTCAGCTACTTTTGATGATATTGTATACGAATAATATTTTAAAACTAACAATATTTAGTAACAAATAATAAAGTTGCAGATAAGAAATAGCAGATTGTCCTAGTCACTGTTAGTATTAATAAACGATACGCCAGTAGACATTTCTAAATACAGGTTGCATTCGTCTGTACTGCGAAGTCGATACATGTACGGGGTGAAGAGAGCGGGAATCAAATACTAAAGCGCATGTCCAGGCCCCGGCACCGTACCGACTCTCTCCGTCGCCCCGATGACACCCGGGCTCTTCCCGCCTCAGACCTCATACCGTTAAAAGACCTTTAAATTATCTACTGCGCAAATCAAATCAAGAGGTGTGTCCAGCTCCAGTCTCATCTGTAGTGCCACCGATAACAGATAGCTAGTTTTATTTTGTCGCGGTATTGCTGGATTAAAATAATTTAGATCTCTGGGGTCCAGCAGTTAGTAAGTATACATCATATTAAAGTTTTATTTCAAAAGTCTACTAAGTAGCCAGATCTCAGATGAGTTTCGTTATTCACCGACCACCGGCCGCGGATCTCATTCCGGGAGCTAATTCCGCGACAGTTTTTTAATTTCTGGAAATTTTATGTTCGTTTGTCTAAAGTTTCACAACTCGAAAAGTGGCCTATGAATTGACATTAAATTTTGGTAACTAAAACCCAAAAACCCACCAGTACATAGTTAAAAAGTGGTTAATATTAACGTAAAAGTGCCAAGCGCCTACTATGATATGAAAGTAAAAAATCGCAGTTTGCTACATTTTGACATTGAGGCGTAAACATTTATTTAATTGCAAGTTTTTCTTTTAAATAATAAAAACTAACAGCTGCCATGCAAAGATAAGATCGATTTACTACGCGTGACGTCACACTCTCAGATTGGTGTTCGCTGTTACTTGTTATTCTGAATATTAATTATAATAAATTTTGAAGTTTTTAGTTATCTCCACATCACCATTAATCATTAGAAACTTCAATCTATCAAATTATTCTAAATAGAAACAGTATGTCATATTTTTATAGATAACAAGCAAAGATTGGATAAGTTCGTCAACCAATATTTTAGGCCATAAGTGATTGATGGCTTCTTTATACCTTAGACTTCAGCCCAACTAGAAAAATTAAGTCAAATTTATTTAACTTAAATTTTATAACATTGTTATGTTATAGCGACATAATTTTATATTAATTATTACGATGCTCGTGGACATAATGCATGTCAATTATGATAACCTACTCGTAAATTATATTCCAAAATTTTGAGGGATTAGTTAATAAATTTAATGTATATTTTTAGGCCGTGAGAGCTTAGTCGCCATGATAACATAGGCTCTGCTTCGCATCCCCGTTTTACATGAGACTTCTTCTTTCGGTAGCGGCAACCCGCACGCTATCATGCACGTCTTCTTACAGGTAAATACGTTGATCGAGTGGTTCATTATCTGAAGCCATCACAAACATTGATACTCAAGCTTTCGTCATGATAAGGCAAGAGCACTTAACATCATCCTGGACCGTACCGCCAGCATAGTGTGGAATTGAACCATGCTGGCGGTACGGCTTGGTATGTGTAAGTGCAGACAACATGAAGATAAAGAAAAGGAAAGGAAATGAAGGAACCGGAACCTTTGGAGAATACGATGAAATTTATAATTAAATTTATTTTAAATTGTTGTTATAGCTAGATACATATTTCCATTGTTTTAAGAATGTGATAAACCTTGTATTATTTTTATTGTGATTTTTTTTTCTTAGATTATGTTATACAAAATTACGATTCCTTTGGATTAATGATTGAAGCATCAATATTGGGTTAAGCAGGTTTAGGCGCGGCCAGTAAATTGATGGATGATCGCAATTTCAATTGAGCGTCTCCGTACTTCGGAGAGCACGTAAAAAGTCTGTCCCAGCTATTATCAATTTGAGAATAGTCGAAAAGTCAAGTCAGAGGCCTATAGTGGCAACCTGAAAAACTCTGACACTAGGTTAGCCATTAACCACTCAATAAGCAACAGAAGAAGTGATTGATAGTTTCATTCTACCTTAGACTAAGCCTTAGTAGAAAATTTAAGACAATTTGTATTTTTTTAAATTTATAATAATATCATTATTATTTTATAGCGATATCTCGTAATTGTATGCTAATTTTTACGATGTTTGTGGGCATCGACGCTAATGGGCGATACCTTACTGGTTAAAGTAACATGCCAACATTTTCAGGGATTAATTAATAAATTTAATGTATTTGCTTGGCGACCAAGCTTTTAGTCGTTTATTCGCCATGGGATCGGATCCTTCGTAGCCCCATTTTGTACGAGACTTCTGCTAGCAGGAACGCAAGTGGCGCGCCTCGGTGGCGGCACCTCGCACGCTCTTATGCCCATCTTCTTACAGGTAAATACATTGATCGAGTGGTTTACTATCTGAACCCCTTGCAAACACTGATACTCATGTTTTCGTCATGATAAGGCAAGAGCACTTAACATCATATAACCTAGGTCATACCGCCAGCATGGAGTGGAATGGAACCATGCTGGCGGTACGGTGTTGTATGTGTAAGTGCAAACAACATGAAAATGAAGGAAAGGAAAGAAAATGAAAATAAGGAAGCCGTTGGAGCCTTTGGACGAGGAGGTGAAATTTAAAATGTTTTTATTTTATATATAGCCAGATATATCCGCTGTGTCAAACATGTTATAAACTGCGTTTTACTGTGAATACTGATTCTTCTTCATCCTAGCATTATTCCCGGTATTTTTATGTACCCAGGGTCTGCTTATTACTCTTATCCGGATTTGACAGGTTACTAGTTTTTACACGGAGCGATTGTCATCTGACCTCCGCAACCCTAAAAGCGAACCAGTAACTCATTGGATAAGAGCAATTTACTTATCAAGAGTTAACGATTATTATCAGATGTTATTGATAATAACCGGGACCGACAGCTTAACGTGCTCTCCGAGGCACGATAAGCCTGTGAATACTGATTATCTTTCTTAAAGGTATGCAAATGCGGTTCAATGGCGTATATTTTTCGCCTGGTGTATTCAGTAGCTGGTCAGTAGGTTTAGTTTGGATTCATGATTTCAAGCATCAGATGCTCATTGCGCGTGTGCAGTAAGTAAGAGTTCTCTGTCATTTGTTAAACAGGATCCTTATCACCCAAGTTATTCACCCATATTGCCTCTGGTTTTTTTAATTCTTATAATTTTGCCTGCGGCTCCCCGTAACATTACGATCTTTCGAGAAGTCAACTATGGTTGACTATAAATAATATTCTGATTAATATTGATTGGCATGATCTATTAGACGACTGTGATATCTCGTCATCAGTTGACACATTTTACCGAACTATTGAATATATAATTTCTGATTGGGTTCTCACTAAAAGTTTTAAGAATAATAATAAATTCCTTTTTTGGTATTTCAACCCACTTATAAAAATAATAGCGGAAAACTAAAATATCGTCGTAAATGGAAGATCTACTGAAAGACTATGACAAAAACATGTCCAGATTAGTTAATACGACAAATATAATACTAGGAAAAAATCTCACGGGCTACAGAAGAAATCTAAGAAACTAATTTGTTGCAGTATATCCAGAATTATCTCACCCAACAGAACAACGTGTATCAGACCAACAACGAGCCATAATAAAAAATAAATACATAATAAATAAAATATTACAACAGATGAAAGAAGAGGTCAAGAGCAACCTCTCCAATAACCTTTTACCTCTCCATCACATGTTACCTACTCACAAGCAGTACCTATAATAAGAAACTTAAAAATACAAGAAGATAGCCAAGAAAGTCACCCAACTTATACAACATCTCATGACCACTCTAACTCATCCTCAGCTCAAGGTAATATAAAATATTTAAACATTAAAATTCAAGAAAATTTGAAAGAGCAGTTTAAAGTAAATTTAGAAACATTTAAAAACACAGATCCAACTAATCGACCTTACATACCCAAATTAAAAATTTCCATTAAATTAGCGCTTATAATAGCATACATAAATAGTAATATACTTCTTGAATATCTTACATCAAACCAGGACTTTAATTCAGTGCAAAACATCATTTATTCGGCAGCATTTACTGTAGCCTCATGTAATGGAGCCAAAATAAGTGCAACACGACATAAAAACATTTAAGCCATCGTGGCAAAAGCGACTCGAAGATAAAATAGAAAAACTTAGATGTAATATTGGGAAATTAACACAATATATCCTTGGTAATACAAGCAAACATATAATAGCAACAGTAGAAACCATAAAATTAAAATACCAAACCATGCACAATACGATAGTGTAAACAGCAATTAACAGAGTACTTAAACACACTAAAACAGAAATTAAACGCAGCTAGTAGTAGACTTATAAGATATTTAAAAGGTACCTACCTAAAAAAGCAAAACAACGAATTCACAAATAATGAGAAAGAATTCTACAAAAATTTAAATTCAGCACATCAAAACAAAGACAAAGACAACCCCAATACTCCAACGACTGACACACTACGAGAGTTTTGGTCTGGTATATGGGAAAATCCTGTTCAACATGATAAAGCACACACAATTGGAAAGCACCTGGTTCCGATAAAATCCACAATTTCTGGTATAAAAAATTATCAAGCATACATTCTCATTTATATAACCACCTAAATACATTTTTACAGTCACCAGAAAAACTGCCGGCCTATATCACACAAGGTTCACTTTTATGTTACCCAAAGATCCAAATGATACGAAAAACCCCACTAAATATAGACCAATCACTTGTTTGCAAACCATATACAAAATATTTACAACATGTACTAGCGAAGTGATAAAGGAACATAATAAAATATAATATTCTAGCCGACCAACAGAAGGGATGTCGGAAAAACAGCCAAGGTTGCAAATAACAGCTTACAAAAGATGCCATTATCATGAATACGGCATTTAAAGAAAAAAGAGATATACATACAATGTTTGTCGACTACCAAAGAGCCTACGATTCAGTAGCACATAGCTGGCTAATAGAAGTTCTCCATATGTATAAAATATACCCAATTATAATACATTTTTTACAAACTATTATGACAAGGTGGCAACAATAAGAATTAGGAACTCAGGCGCTTCTAAACCGATTCATATTCAACGTTGCATATTCCAGGGAGTAAAATACAAAATAATACTTACTTTTTAGAATTGGTGAACCGACTATGCCATTAGACGTGTCTAGTACTTACAAGTATTTAGGCTTCCATAAATCCAGATAGATTAAACATAAGCATACTAAAACAGAACACACTAAAAAATTTAAACACCGCCTTAACTTAATCCTGAAAAGTCATTTAAACTCAAAACGCACCATATTAAAGCAAACAAATTAAAGCCATAAACACATACACCATCCCAGTCTTGACCTACTTATTTGGTATAATAAAATGGTCAAAAACGGAACTTCAAAAACTGCAACGAATTTTTAAATACACACCTTACTAAATATAGAAAACACCACCCAAAATCATGCTCACAAACTAGGCCACTTTTTGTCGCGCAGGAAAAAAATGTGAAGAGGGATAAAAGTTTGTATCGAGAATAATTTAGTTGTATCTATATATATATATAAATGAATCCCTATATCTATCTATCTAATAATAATGTTGATTTGTTTGACACAAACAGTGACAGACACTGCTTTAATACAAGAAGAAAAGATAAACTTGTTACACCAAGTTTTCGGCTTCACAAAGGGAGTATGTCCTTTTTGGGGCAAGGTGTTCGCTTCTATAATAAAATTCCGCAGACAATTTTGAATCTACCACTTATGAAATTTAAATCTTATATCAAGCGGTGTTTACTAAATAAAGCTTATTATTCCGTTAATGAATATATTGCAGATAATGTGGCATGGAATTAATATACGTTGAGTTTCATGCGGGATATATATCTTAACTGTACATTTGACAAATGTAATGTGATTATTTTTGAAAAGAGTAACTGTAGAGTTTCTTGCCGTTTCTTCTCTGCAGAATCTACCTTCCGAATCGGCGGTAGCTTCACTTAGGCGGACATAACAGACTGTATATTTGACGATTCAAAAGCGCTTAAAAGCCTATTTGAATAAAGAATATTTTGAGTTTGAGTTTGAGTTTATCCCTTGGTCACGCCATCACGCTTAACCGCTGAACAACAAATATTTTTTCTCTACAAGCACGTTAAGCTGTCGATACTGATAATTATCATTTAACATCCGATAATAATCGTTAACCGTTCATAGTAAATTTCAAAATTTACACTTATACAATGTTTGCCTTTAGAGTCAAAAATTGCACGGCAAATAAAATTAGTAACAAAATACCGGGAAATACTATAAAAAGAGAAAAGAAAAACTCATATCAGCTATTTGACGACGCTGTGGCGGAGCAATACATATCACTACATAGTATAAAACAAAGTCGCTTTCTATGTCCCTATATCCCTATGTATGCTTAAATCTTTAAAACCACGCAACGGATTTGATGCTGTTTTTTTTATAGATAGAGTGATTGAAGAGGAAGGTTTATATGTATAATAATATCCATTAAATAGTGGACAAATAATGATGTCGTAAATAATGACATTTAACGCGTGCAGGCCACGGGCAGTAATGAATAAATCAAAACTACTGGATCGTTTTTTTTTTATGTTAGAAGTTGGCAAACAAGAATACGACCCACTACACTACCATAATGATGGTAAGTGGTTGCCGTAGCCTGTGAGCGCTTGCAGCACCATTAATAGGTGCCACTCACGCGTTGCCAACCTCGAGATATAGTTCTTAAATCTCGTCCGCCCAGTAATTTCACTAGCGTACAGTGCCCTTCAAACCGGAACACAGTAGTGCCTAAGCACTACTATTTAGCGGCAGAATATTTGACGCTGCGGTGGTACCTAGCTAGCAGGCCTCTTGCAAGAAAAGACCTACAACCAGTGATTTTAATCATTATTTCAGTGAATGACATAGGCTATATATTTTATACCCGTGCGAAGCCGGTGCGGGGCTAGATAATAAAAGCAATAGTTAGAATCCCGCTCGGTTTCGGTCTGTCCGTGTTTCCGTACCCCTGACGAAGGGCATTACGTACTATCCAAATGGAGGTCGTTGAGTGCGTAGCGTTTATGTTATGAAAGTACATATTCATTCCTTATCTTTCTTCATGAGTAATGGGTATTTGAATGTATAATTGAAATACAGCAAGATAAAGAAACTTGAAAGTCTTTTGTAACAAAATACGTTTAAAATTAAACATAAAACATTCATATATTATTATCATTAAGTTTCTTGTAGCAATTTAATGTGCTATATTTCACGCGGAAGTAATTATAGGAACTTCGTCAGGACTTGCATTTGACAATTTTCTTTGTGTTGGTCTATTGCTGTTCGCCCTACGGCAGCGAAAGTGATTGACACTTTTCGTTTTGACGTCTTTACCGTTAAGGCACACGGGGCACGTGCCCGAGGCCCTCTGAAGACCGGAGCCCCTTAGTGACGAAATATTCATTTACATTAAAAGTGAGAATCAAAACCGTTTTTCAAACGGACTATAATTTTTTTTTATTGTTACAAGTTGGCAAACAAGCATACGGCCCACCCGATGGTAAGCGGTCGCCGTAGCCTATGAGTGCTTGCAGCACTATTAATAGGCGCCACTCACGCGTTCCCAACCTCGAGATATCAGTTCTCAAATCTGCTCTGCCCAGTACTTTCACTAGCCTACAGTGCCCTTCAAACCGGAACACAGTAATGCCTAAGCACTACTATTTGGTACCTACCACCGCAGTGTCAAATATTCATATTTGTATATATAATATTGAAAGTGTATAATAGGTAGGTACCTAGCCGGCTTCTTGCAACAACAGACCTGCCACCAGTGTAAATTAATAAATTAATAAATACCTCGCGGACTCCACATATTGGAAATAAGACGGTCGTTCCAGGCTTTTCAGTTGTTCAGTCAACATATATGCAAAAAAAATTACATTAAAAATATATATAACTCCCTGAGTTTCTTCTTTTTAGGTAAGTAGATTTTTAATTTTGAAACCCGCGGTAGAATCCAACTTTAGAAAAATAAGTGTAACACTTTATATTTCACTTTTTTCCAAGCAGTAACGATATCGTTATAAAAACCCAAAGGGAATTCCTGTTATAGTTGACTAAAATTATAAATCAATCAGAAGTCTCAGCCTTTGAAGTTTAATTAGCGCGAATAACGCAATTTTGATATTGTAAAAAACCCAATCTTCACAGATTTCTGAAAACAATGTCAATAATAAATTTGCCTTTACTTATTAACCGTTACTTCTATTTTTTTATAGAAGACTGTTTTTGTTTAATGTTAGGATAATGATTTACACTTTTTATTCGTCTCATAGATATTGGCGACATGTTATCTTATCTCTAAACATTAAAGACTCATTTTATTGATAAGAAAACGATTAAGGAACAATATTATTAAAATAGTTTCTTTTAGGTTGTACTATACATACTTCGGAACATCAGGCTCTCTTCAATGTTTTGGCACACAAGTGGAAAACAGAAAATGGCAATCGAATGTGTGACTTGGCAAAACTATGTTTCCAACCCAACGGGTAGAAGAAGGAAGAAGAAGGGAAGAAGGTAAAAGGTGAGTCAGAATGGAGAAGAGAATTTGGTTATTCCAGCGGTCTCAATTGTTACCGCAAACATATCTCTAATGATACTGCTAACGAGTCAATTTAAATGAATATTAATACAATTGTTATAATAATTACTAAGTATCTTCGTTTTTTTATGACAATGTTAATATAAGTGAGTATATATTAAAATATAAACAAATAAATGATATAAATTTAAAAAATCCAAGCATTTGGAAAAATCAAAAATGGTTTATAGAAATTTTAAGATATTTTATGGATATAACTAGTTTAATAATTGAACTACATTTTACATAAAAAGATTCTCTTAATCTTTAAGCAGTAAGCAAGTAAGTCTGTCGCATTCGGCAAAAAAAAATTCTAACTCTTGTTTGAGGATTTAATTCAATTTTTTTTTATGTTACAAGTTGGCAACCAAGCAGACGGCTCACCCGATGGTAAGCGGTTGCCTTTGAGCGCGCGCAACACCAATAGTAGATGCAACTCACGCGTTGCCAACCTCGAGATATTGGTTCTTAAATCTCCTTTGCTCAGTAATTTCACTAGCCTACTCTAGCCTCCTTCAAACCGGAATACAGTAATGCCTAAGCACTACTATTTGGCGATAAAATATTTGACGCTGCAGTGGTACCTACGAAGCCGGCCTCTTGCCCCCAAGGACCTACCACCAGTTTGACTGATGGCACTGGTGGAATAATCTCTGCTGTGACAGATTTTATACAGTTACTATATAATTCCAATTCAAAGTTCTTCAGTAACCGGTTCACAGTCCGATATACCATATGTGGTACCTACAAGGCAATTTTTAACTATTGTGTCTATTGTCTGGTCTACGAATACTAATCCCTATATAAAATTTTATACATATATAATTTTAGTCGTAATAAAATCCTGCTGTTTTATTTATTTATTTATTTTATTGAAATAGGGAAACTTACAGCTTATTTTAAACTAACAATAACATATTATATTGCTTAAAACTAAAGTCACTTGCAAGTTTTCACAAATAAATTTTACGCAGATTGTTACGCTGAAGTTGCAGTACAGCCACGTTTCACTCATGTGGTGTGAACTTCGGAGACCTAAGCCCCAACTATGACCCTCTGTCCCCATTGTTTCTCTCTTCTTCACACCCTGATCTCGAATGGCTAAGCATAATAATACTGGTGTTGTGAACATAGGCTTCGGTAACTGCTTGACATCAAGCAAGCCGCACGCCACCACCTTCGCCACCTTCTCCTTCAATCTTAGTAACAAATAGTTTTTCGGAAAATTCCCAAAGATGTAGATACTAGGAAAAATATTATGACGACTTTTTGTTGTAGGTATTTAAATATCATAAAATTCAAAATAAGGAAAATTAAGTATCGTATCTACAAATATGATCATAAGACGAATTATGATTAATCAATATGATTTTGTAAATAAAAACATTTAAAAATTATTTTCACTTATTTTAAAATTTTAATGATATAGTAAATATTAAGCAAATAAGAGACAAAATTGAAAATAAAAAACGACACGAAAAATATTTTTAAAAAGCCCGTCAGTTGTAGGCAACCCTAGCCATATGTATATAAAGACTCGACTTACTTCATCCAAAGTAAAACGCATTATGACTCCGCCAGTGTTAGTGATCAGTTTTGCGTTGTGTGCCCTTGTTGTGTCGACAACCGCCGCTGGCATACCTCACGCAGTCGGACCTATAAACTCGAGTAAGTCAACTTAATAAATTTATGAAATACCATTTTATATAAAAAAAATATTAGCACCTTATCCATTTGGATAAATTTCGATAAAATATTTTGTAGACGTTATTTTAAAAATTATTACTTAAGATAATTATGAAGGCTAGTTTTGTAAAACCCATATTTTTTAGTTCACAAATTACAATTAGTTATTAACGCGAAGCGTACACGAACATATAGGTTTTTATGAACAAGGAAATAGTTGGTAGTGCTTTGTCTCAGAATGATTACTCAAACGTTGCTCAATTTACATATGTATTCTTTGTGTCAACCGTACTAATTATACCTAAACGTAATAAACTTACTAATTGTGGTGTTAACGTAATATGGACTTAATGTACGTATGAAGTTATCAAACTTGACCACAGCCCGTCTTTATAATAACCTGCGATAATACTCTTTATTATATACAATATAGTGTATGAAATACGAAATAAACACCACAATGATTTGCTATAATTATGTTTGTTATTGATTTGTAAATTTGAATTATGAAAATATTAGAATATTTTTAAAATTTTAATTTTACCATCAAATCTATTTCATAATTATGTTAAAGCGAAATATTCACTGATCATGAAAGCAACCAAATGCTACAAACTGAAAATAGGACAAGTAAATTTCGGGTATCCGCTTAAAATGATTAAAAAAAACAACAATAAAATCTATTTATTCATTTATATTTGTATTGATCTGTTATTTGTTTATAACCTTGGTAAAAAACCTGTAGATGTTTAAGATACTCGGTCGTGTTGAAGTTGCGGAACCGGTATGATAAACAAAAATGTCTTGTTTCAATGGCATGGAAACACAAAGTATAAACAATATATTACTAACTAAGACTAAATATATAATTTTCTTTATTACAGATAATTTCGAAGGTAAAAACTTAAATGACATACAGTTCCCAAACGATGTTAATATAAAGGATATAACGATTAATAAGCCGGTAAATGAGCAATTCCCGTCGGCCGTGCTGTTCGGTAGAACTTGTGGGGGTACTATTATCAGCCCCAAATGGATCTTAACAGCAGCACACTGGTAAGTACACTACACAGTTGATTATTAAAAATATTCGTCGTCAAGTGAATGGATTTATATCGCAGATCAAAGAAACAAGGTAGATTTGGTGAGTGGGCCTGGCTCTTGCGAACGTATCAAGTACAAATGAGGCATGTTTTCAGTGGTGCCTAGGGATGGGCAAGCGAAAGCTAACACTATAAAATTACTAATACTTATAGCCAGGGCTTATATTGTGGGGACACGCGAGAGCACGCAGTGCCCCCAAAGGCAATTTCGACAATATCGATAAAATTGCTATAAAAACAAAAAAAAGAATTTAAAAAAAAAGTGAAAAAAGGGTATCTGGTTACAAAATTTTTAATAGGTCAAAATTTTGCAAACATAAAATCTAATTTAGTGAACAGCTACCACGTCGCCTCGTACCTACGACATTCTCATACAAATTGAGAGGTTGAGACTTGAGTGTTGTCTGTCACCGTACTGTAGCTGATTCATATTTTGTTTACCTTTTGCTAAGTAGATTGATACCGAAAGTTCCTTTTTTATATTGTTTCTCATCTAAATATAAGTTCACTTTTTATTTCATCAAAGAGATTTTTTATTTTTTGTATTTACTAAAAAAACAATATTTTTAAAATAATAAAATAAGTTATTTCTATTTTTAATAGCTAGGGAGTCACTATGTTTTGAGGAAAAAAAGAGAGGGGGACTGAATAAAAATTATGCACTTACAACTTTCGACAAATAAAGTGGCCCCAAAAATGAGAGACCAAAAAAGCCCTACTTATAGCAAATAAAAGCGAAATTAGCTTAACTAGCTAATAATTATAGTGTATACAAAATAATATAAATTAAAGAATAATAAAGATTAAACTAATTTTAAAGGCGTCGGGATGTGACGACCCCATCGCCCGCTGTTGGGATAACCTCTGTCACAACAGAGATTATTCCACCAGCGCAATCAGTCACACTGGTGGTAGGTCTTTTGTTGCAAGAGGCCGGCTAGGTAGGTACCACCGCAGTGTCCAATATTCTGCCGCCAAATAGTAGTGCTTAGGCACTACTGTGTTCCCGGTTTGAACGGCATTGTACGCTAGTGAAATTACTGGGCGAACGAGATTTACGAACTAATAATATCTCGAGGTTGGCAACGCGTGAGTGGCACCTACTAATGGTGCTGCAAGCGCTCATAGGCTACGGCAACCACTTACCATCAGGTGGGCCGTATGCTTGTTTGCCAACTTCTAACATAAAAAAAGGTCATTTTACAAATATTCCGTATCGGAATATGACATAAATTATTATACCTACTGTTCACCAAAAATTTAAACGTGGTGGAGCACTCTTATACGACTTCATCATCATCATCAACACCAATCAATCACTTGACTCATTTTATCATGCTTATATGACTTGACTTATAATTTTTTATTTTTGTGTCAGTGTAAATTGTGGGAGAAACGTAGAGAGATGACAACGCGATCGATTTGGTCTAATAACCAAATGTCCCTCGTTTTTTGGATCTGTGATGTATTTTATATGCTGACGTATCTCTAAAGTAATGACGAACTCGGAATGCGTCATAAGTTATAGCTTTTTGTTGTGTAAGTCGAAGATTTTGTATTTCTATGGTGCCCATAAAATTGCTATAATGGACTGAATAACGACATTATATTGAATCAACGCAACAAAACAAAGGTAGTCTTCTATTAACTTCGTTTCGTTACGTTGGTGTTGAATTTACTAAGGAGCAAGGAGCGAGTATAACAATTTTTCTATATGAAAGGGCATGTCCATAGTATATAAGAAGTATGCGGTTATGCCCCATTATGGTCAAGGACTCCGGACATAAAGGAAGGAGCTTCTCTAACTATACCAGCTAATTATAGACCAGGAGATGGTGACACAAAATATTAGGACATTTTTACCAGTTACCAAATCGTTTTGCAAAAAAAAAATATTCCTTTGCGGCGGTATGGCGGCCATTGGGAACCGTCAGAAAAGTATGGCAAGGTGACGATGATTAGCTGTGCAAAAATTTGTTTGGTACAAATGGCTGAATTGTTTTTTTTTTTAATTAATGTATGCGTCGGTATGGCTGTAAGTTACAC
Source organism: Hestina assimilis (assembly GCA_023373885.1). Classification (NCBI taxonomy): domain Eukaryota; kingdom Metazoa; phylum Arthropoda; class Insecta; order Lepidoptera; family Nymphalidae; genus Hestina; species Hestina assimilis. The sequence goes on along the minus strand of CM041750.1, from coordinate 3,267,675 downwards.
AGGAGAAGAATGGCATTACGCTATCGCCTACTTCTTTTTTTATCGTGGACGTTTACTGTGGAGGTAATAAGGTATGTAAAACCTCCAACACAACGGGAGGATCCTCCGACCAGGCCGGTTGATATTGCCTGGCGGGCCGAATCCCGGGACCGAAGCCCAATGACTTATGTTGGAAAGTTGTATATATAGATTACGATCGTCGGAAACTCTGGTAGTGCGATTTAGGATCGTGACGCTCATTGGTTGTCCATATCGTCACGCAGTATGCCATATAGATGTCGCTGTAGCTTGATGTGAGATGTGACTAATTTTGTCTTTCTATCGTTCTATCGAGTAACGTCGTGTTGCATGTAGATTTCGCTACATATCAACTATCGGAAAATACAAGATTTTTGTGGAACAAATCATTCCACACTCGTAATTTATCCGACACGTTCGATTAACTTCCACGCGATTGGTCTGCCGGTACCATAACCGTCATTTTTCTTTTGTCATTGCGTAATGAGACCCCAGAAGAGCCGCCATACTTGTACAAATGACTTAATATTTTGTGTCACCATCTCTCGGTCTATTACCTGCGATTACTGCTCACAATTTTTTCTCACTTATAATCCGGCTGGTCAATCTTATTATCACTTTTTACCTTTATAATTGTTATTAGTGTATGAAAGAAAAAAATAATAATAAGTTATACATTATAATTATTTGAACACAAAAAATATTGACTTTAGCAATGTTCTTACTTATAATCTTCTTAGTCTTAACAGTGACCTACTTAGTAATCAGTATGTAAATTACATACATTGCTTTAATCTATATAAACAAAGTTGTATTGTTTGTCCGTATATCTGTTAGTACGTCCGTAAATTAAATGTTATTTTATGTGATTAAGTACTAACGCTTGCATATCGTATCATGCTTCTTATCGTGTAAAGGTCGCCAAAACAGCTCTTTGACTTGACTTATTGACTTTCATGAAGTTGATAACAGCTGGGAACGATTTTTACGTTTCCACCGAAGCATTGAGACTTAAAATGCTACTGTACCTTCACGTATCTATATTCTGAAAGCGTCTAAAGCTGCTTAACCCGCTGGTAATTTATCGACTATTGTAGGTAACCAGTCCAAGAGCTCACAGCGCGATTTTCAGTGACAATAGTGATCATTGCAATTTTAGTCGGTTGTCAGCGGTAGCTGCTGGTTGCCATCATTATTAATATTATATATTAGAAGTGCTAACAGCGTACCGTTGTATTGTAATTTGTGCTTGTTTAGATAAAATTATTCCGATTTTATGATTTTTTAAGTTAAGTAAACAACTCTAAAATACGATAAAATCGTTTGTAGATATGCGGTTTTTAATGTCAATACCTTAATTAATTTAACAGAAACAGAAACATGTGACCAATTAAACCTATGCCAAATTAATTAATACTTACCAATAACAATAATGTTTACCTAATATTGTATTGGTAAAGTGAGTTTCCTTCCTTATTGTTCCATTTGAAGCGATAAGTAAAATCATTAATTCCAATGACTATTAAATAATTGGCCAACTTCAACAGCTTAAGTCATACCATTAAATTTATATGGGAGGAAAAGGAAAGTGTAAAACATAAACATCGGGATACTTATTACTCCTGTGTGGGTAGTACGGAAACACACACACAGCTAGTTTGGGCTGAAAACTTGTTGTATAGTCAATACAAAAGACTGAAGTTTCATTTTCTACCCTACCGCCTCAACGGTCGTCGCAAACACTATCCAATAAATAAAAATAGAATTATCAAACATACACATTCAGACGAATATAAATAGAAGTTATTATAAAACGCACACAGTATATTGAACATAAGGATAATAATTTATAGTATGCTATATCATGTTTGAAATACGTCAATAGATTACATACGTGGGTATTTCCATGTTTACTAAAAGTCATTATGTGAATACGTAAATTGCTTGCTAATAACTGTTTTTTAATTGATTCATTCGTTAGCCTTCTCAGTGCACAGGTACTCATTTAATTATTATATTATTTTTTTATACAGATTTGCAACAGAAGATATTATTTTTGAAAAAAAAATCTATAAATGCTTCTTCGTTCCTGATACACACCGCATCTTCCCCACCACCTATATGTATATATCTTTAATAACAAATTCGAACGTAGCTTCGTCCGTTAGCACCACGTCTAATATGTACAAAAGTTCAAACTATCTCAAAAAAAAATTTAAAAAAAAAAAGCTTTTCATTTAGTTTACTTTCGCCTTTTTATTATAAACTGATTAGATTCGATAGTTTTCCAACATATTACCGCTTGGTACATTTTACTGTTAAAACGACAATAAAATAAAATCGAACGTACGAAACTAATCAATTGATATTTCAAGATATTCACAGTTCACTAGTTATTGCAGGTCCATTGACCAAATCAATAAAACCGTGACTAGTATAGCAAAGTAATGAAATGTGCTATCGACCGTAACCCGAATATTACCACCGCAGCCGCAGGTCAATAGATTACGTGATACAAAAATATAATTATAATAATAATACCCCGGGAATCACCTTGTCGTGGTGGGGCTTGCAGGGTATTAGGTACTGTTCTATAATGGGCACATCATCGAACCATTTTCAAATACACCTACCCAAACCAACGATCCCAACCCCTTTCTTCGGAGAAACAATATGGAGAGTCAATTAAATAGATATAATTTACGGCCGCTGCCCGGGGGTCGCCGGGGCGCATCTGGAGCCAACGCTGGATGCCACAGTATGCGAACCGTTGGCGACGAGGACTGAGCAGGCAGGTTCCCCTCGAACAAAATACTACAGCCGACCGATCAACTTCACCCTCATCTCTTGCATACTCAGAATCTTCACGCTTTTCTAACATTCCATCACCTTCATCGACTCATAGCCTTTTCCGATCATCTAATTCACCACTATCATCATCATATTCAACATCCCAAACAACAAAGTCAGCTGATGTTGTGCAGAAGGCATGCGCCTCTAACTCTGCACCCACTGCTGGCTACCCTCGTGCACGAAAAAAATGGACAGAAGATATGAACCGCTTCATATGGCACACATACCTATTAATAACAAAGTGTGAGACAACTCAGTTAAATAACTACCTTGAACTGTTGCATCAACAATTTAACAATAGATATCCTGAAATGCAAGCAACGCGCCAACGTATAGGAGACCAAAGGAGGGCAATTATAAGACGGAAATTATTATCACAAAACATATTAGATCAAATCAACGCTAATGTAAGAGAGCACATTCAAACTGAAATTTACCAAACAGACCATTTCCATTCATCCACATCCACAAATTACGCAAAGCAAAATCCATACCCAATAAGTACAGCACCAAAAACAAACCCAACTTCAAATATTAGAATTAAATGGTCAGACGAGATGAATGACGAAGTAGTTAGATGTTATTATGAAGTAACTGAATTGGAAGTGTATAAGACTGCCTATCGGAAAAAGATGTATAATCTTTTTATAGAGAGAAATCCACATTTATCCCACATAACAGAACAGAGGGTTGCAGACCAGAGAAGGCTCATATTTAGTAATAGGAATTACGCAGGTAGGATTGAAGTTTTGAAAAAAGAAATAGAACTAAAACTAAAAAAGATAAATAATCAACAGCAAAATCAAAGTCTTACAATAGTAGAGCATCCATTATGCTCATCACATTGTACTCAACCCAGCACTTCAATCCACTTACACAAATGCAATCTCATAAACAAATACACAGACTCCAAGAACTATCCTCACAGGCCGGTACCCCTAGTAACACAGACACTGAAAATCAAACAAATAATATACAAAGTACTGAAATTGAAACTCATCAAATTGAACTAGAATTAAAAAACGCTATAGAAAAATTCAATAAAGTCGATCCTGAAACAAGACCATACATCCCAAAACAAAAATCATCCCGAAAATTTTCAAAAATAGTTCAATATCTGAATAACGACGTCCTACCACAATATTTAAATCATGAATTAGAGTTTACAGCCCTACATAGTTTAATCTACTCTGCAGCCTTTGCAGCAGCCACTTGCAACAGCACAAAGGTTTAATTTAGATTTAAATAGGTCTTCAAATAATAGAGACAAAAAACCAGCCTGGCAAAGGAGACTCGAAAATAAAATTGATAAATATAGGCTAGAAATAGGAAGACTTACACAATACATGGCTGGGAATAGAAAAAATAGAATAATAAAAACTGTTGAAGAAATAAAGATTAAATATAAAACACACTCACAACATGAAGAGCCAAATACAGAACTACAACATTTTCTCGACACACTAAAACAAAAGCTAAGTGCAGCTTCCAATAGACTGAAAAGATACCTTACTTGCACTAAAAGAAAACAACAAAACATAACTTTCCTGCATAATGAAAAACACTTTTATAGAACCATAGACAGCGAAACTAATAAAACAGCACTCAACGCTGAATTCCCACCACCCCAACATTTGCATCAATTCTGGTCAGATATTTGGGAACATCCTATGCAACACAACACTACTGCCGAGTGGCTACACAAATTGTCATCTCGTGCAACAAATATTGAGCAAATGGACATAGAAAACATCGACATTCAAACATTCACTCAAATTATCAAACGCACACACAACTGGAAAGCTCCGGGCACTGATAAGATCTACTGGTACAAGAAACTCACCTGCATACATCCATACATCCACAATCACATAAACCAATTTATACAATTACCACATATCATGCCGAAATTTGTAACACAAGGGATTACATACATGTTATCAAAAGGGGCAGACCCAAAAATCCCGCAATTACAGACCAATCACATGCCTACAAACTATATACAAAATTATCACAGGTTGTATCAGTGCAATAATCTACCAACACGTAGAAAAACACAATATACTGGCAGAACAACAAAAAGGATGCAGAAAAAACAGCCAAGGGTGTAAAGAGCAGCTGACAATAGACGCAATAGTAATGAAACAAGCGCAAACTAGCAACAGAAACATTCATACTATGTACATTGATTATCAAAAAGCATTTGATTCTGTCCCTCACAGTTGGTTACTATACGTATTAAAACACTACAAAATCCATCCTAACCTAATTTCTTTTCTTAACATAACCATGCGTCAGTGGGAAACAAAATTAAAGCTTATTAATAACGACACATCATTGATTACTGAACCGATTAAAATTCAAGAGGAATTTTCAAGGAGATTCTCTCAGTCCATTATGGTTTTGCCTAGCACTCAACCCTCTATCAGAACTATTAAACGACACTCAAATTGGCTTCAAATTAAAACATAACAATACATACCACATTCTATCACACCTTATGTACATGGATGACATAAAAATATACGCAACAAAAGAAACTGAACTCACTAAACTAGCAGACATCACACAATCATTCTCCACAGATATAAAAATGCAATTGGGAATAGATAAATGCAAATTACACTCAATCAAACGTGGAAAATCACAGTTTAACACTTACACACTTAATACAGGTGAAAAAATAGAGCCCATGGATGAACATAGCACATACAAATACCTAGGTTTTCATCAATCAAAACAAATACAACAAAAACAAGCTAAAATAGAACTAACTAATAAATTTAAGTTCAGACTCAACCAGATATTAAGAACACAATTAAATTCCCGCAATATTATAAAAGCAATAAACACTTACGCCATACCGATTCTCACATATTCTTTTGGAATTATAAACTGGTCTCAATCAGACTTAGGTAAACTACAACGTATGATCAACACACACATGACCACTCACAGAAAACATCACCCTAGATCATGTACACAACGTCTTACACTATCACGCCGAGATGGAGGAAGGAGCGCCTCATTGATATTCAAAATTTACACAACAGCCTAATTACCAAACTCCGAACTTATTTTTACACCAAAGCTGAACACGTAGACCTCCACAAATACATAGTAGAAATAGATAAAAATCTCACACCACTAAAACTAAATGACAGAAATTTGCAACCAAACTTAATTAACAGCCAATGTAAAATAGACAAATGGTCACAAAAGTCTCTGCACGGTAGGCATCTTGCCGACCTCAATCAAGAACATGTTGATAGCGAAGCGTCGAACTACTGGTTGCAACGAGGAGAACTCTTCCCCGAAACCGAGGCTTTTATGATTGCCATTCAGGATCAAATCATGGATACACGTAATTATCAAAAACACATTATTCGTGTACCAAACCTTCCAACTGATTTGTGTAGACGATGCCATAGTACTTCTGAGACGATCCAACATATTACCGGTGCATGCAAAGCTATTGTTCAAACTGATTACAAACATAGACATAACCAAGTAGCAGCAATAATCCATCAAAATTTAGCCCATAAATATTCATTCCTCCAAAAAAAGGTAGCTTATTATAAATATCACCCAAGCACAGTTTTAGAAAATGACCTATACAAAATTTACTGGGATAGAACAATAATAACAGACAGAACCATTCACTTCAATAGACCGGATATTACAATATTAGAGAAAGCTAGTAAAACAGTATTTATTATAGACATAGCAGTATGTAACACTCATAACCTCATTAATACACACTCTGAAAAAATTTCTAAGTATATAGATCTTGCATCTGAAATAAAACGACAATGGCAAGTAGATACAGTTAAAATCATTCCCGTAGTTATATCCACAACAGGTGTCATTCCCAAAACCCTTCAAACCAGTCTCAACACGCTTGAAATGCCCAAATCCACCATCACACTCATACAAAAAGCAGTCATCCTCAACACCTGCCGTCTCACACGTAAATTTCTCCAAAATTCATCATCATCTTAGACCCATTATATTAGAAGTTGGCACACTTGGTTAAGGCCCGTGTGTCAGCTTATTACCCCCAATTAAATGGGAGAATCAAAACAGAACAGAATAATAATAATAATAATAATAATAAAGACATTTATTCATCAAGCAAGCATAATTATAAATTGTTACATCGATTAGAACTAACATTAACCATTAAGTACTGCTTGTGAAAAGGCCATCGACTCAGCTTACAGCTGCTTTTCAGTCAAAGCCTGTACAAATGCTGCCAGCACGATGTGTAGATGCTTAGGTACAAAATAAAGCTTAAGTAGAAAAAGAAAAATTAAAAAATAAAAATAAAATGAAAATAAAATGAAAATCTGTATTTGTAAGTATAAAGCAATATCATGAACTGAATATAGGAGCCTGTATTTTAATTTATAAACATATAACCTGCGTTGGAGAGGAAAAAAAAAAAAAAAAAAAAAAAATTATGTCAACAATCAACCTACTACTATTACCTACTAGCATTTCTCTCGGCTCCGCCCGCATGGACGTTTTACTATTCTTTAATTCATTATTTATGTAAAGTGTCCGCGACTCATCCATAGTGCAATATATATGCACTTTTGAAAAACCTGTTATTTTTTTTTTTTATTTAATGGGTAACAAACAACAACTTTGTTTTGCTTGGCAAACAAAAGGGAAAAAATTAAGGGAGCAATGGGCGATTGAGGCTCCGGGGCTCTAACTAATAGCACAAAACGCAACAATACTCTGCTACTTTACGATGATTTTCTGTACGAGTATCGACATCCCGGTCGAGTCGACCCATTTTTGCTGGAGAAGCATGTACTACATTACAAACCGACACTTTAATTTTATTTATTTGCATGGACATGCGGTATAACTACCTACTTAAAACAAAACAATATATCCGTGAACATTATCCGTTGACTTTTTATGTCTATGATTCACTCTGGGTTTATCCACGCTGGTATAATAATATCTTTAAATACCGATTTGCAACATTTATAATCGGCTGGGGTCTTACCTGTTCGTTTCAAGGTCCACTAGTCATTTATTTTTATGAGAAATATATTTTATTTATCATAATACCTACTATAAGAGTTAGCGACAAAAAAAACTGAACAGGATCTAAACAAAATCTAAGTGTGATATGAACTAAAGTGGAAAATTAAATAAAACCGGCCAAGTAAAAAAGCCGTTTTTGTGTGACCGAGTAACAAACATCCAAGTATTCTAATATCTAAACATCGAAACATCAAAAAATCCAAACATTTTGAATGTTTCGTTGACTTTTGTAATATCAATAGTATTTATAACTATTTTATTTATTTTCTTACAGCACATTGTTCACCAGCGGACTTAATGTACTAGCAGGGACCAATCAAAGCGATGATGGTTCTGGCGTTACACGAAGGGTCAAGAAACTTTTTATCCACCCACGCTTCTCCGTAGGGCCGTACTGGCTCGATGCCGACCGTTATAATATTAAGCAGGTACAGTATCCAACCCCACTACCTTAAAGCTAACTTTTCACTAAGTATGGGAAATAATGTAATATCAGAGGGCACAGTAGTGCCCCCGCCAAGACGTGCAAAAAGCACAGCCGAATATAGCCAATATAGCTAGTAATTATACCTTATATTTTACGAATTATAGCTAGTCAAAGTTCTATCATATTGTAAAATTTATTAATTACAATGTATGTAGCTTTTATTATAATATATAGATAATACGCAACTGTATAATGTCCAAAATAATAAACTAAATTCTTATTAAAACATGGCAGAAGATTACTGTCGTTACTGGAGTAATAAGTATGGTTTAACAATCGAAAATTTATCATTTGCAGGTGGGAGCTCGTTTTGACTTCCTCTTGGCGGAGTTAGAGAAGCCTCTGCCTTTGGACGGCAAGACCATGGTGGCGGCGAAGCTGGATGATCGCACCGACCTACCGCCCGGGGAAATCGTCGGCTATGCTGGGTTTGGTGCTGAACATCATGGAGTAAGTAAATTACAAGTATTTGATATTACAATATTATAACTATATTATTATTTTTGAGGTAGAGCCATGCTCAGCACAAATGGGCCAGCTTATCGCAAGCGTTCATAGGTTGCGGTGACTGCTTTCCATCATCATATAAAAACTAATTTATTTAATCAACTATAGGAAACAATGCGCCACAGCATGCATGCCATGGAGCTCCAGATTCTATCAAACGATCAGTGCTCCAACATGGTCGAGTTTGATCCACTAGATATGATATGTACAACAGGCACCCCACCGCGGCGTGATTCTGCTTGTAATGTAAGTGTATCGAATTTTATTATAAACTAGCGGCGCCTGCAGCTCCGCTCGCGTGGTGTACCTATTTTTCTTTATTTCACGGAACCCTTATTCTTTTTCTAAAATAAGAGTCTAAGTTACTCCTTATTACATCAGCTACCTGCCAATTAAAAGTCCCGTCAAAATCGGTCCAGCCATTTCAGAGATTAGCCGGAACAAAGAGACAGACAAAAATTGTAAAAATGTTGTTTTGGTGTATGTACCTACCGTATCATGTACATGTAGTAAAAACAGTTATTTCAATATTACAAACAAACACTCCCAAGTTTATTATATGTATAGACATCTTGATATTAATTTAAATAATCGCCTGACTTATATTTCACACTTGACTTATATTTCACATGATATTTAACTTACAGGGCGACAGTGGCAGTGGGCTGATGATTAATGATAAAATATTAGGTATCGCTTCCTGGGTGGAGGATGATGCACACAGATGCTGGAACGGCGCCAAAGTAGTTTTCTCAAGAGTTGCTACTGCTAGAGATTGGATAAGAAATGTAACAAATATATAAATACTGATCGAAATTATATCGGATGTGATCTATAAAATTGAACCAAAGAATTTAAAGAAAATTATGAATCAGAACAAACAATTATTTTTATAAACGTTAAGAATTTCGATTTATAAACATACCACACTTATTAACTAATGTATCAAATTCAGGAGTTGAATTCCACGGTGTGTAGCACCGTGAATGAGCAGCAAAGGAAAACACTGAGCGAGTATACAAATATAACTTACTAGTCATTTTCATATTTCCAAATTGTGTTGTGATTCTGTTTCACCACTTGTTAAGCTCCCTAAAGTTGTTTTTTTAAGGTACTGTTTTAATGATAGTGTGTTTATAGCAAAGTAAGTACAATATTGCCGATTGAGAAAAAAACTGTGTTAGATGAATTTAAAATATATAATATATAAAAAAAACTAGATATCTTCGCCTAGGATTAGAATTCCTTGTTTTTTGAAAGGACATTGAAGTCTCAAACTTCTGAAAAGCAATACCTACCTACTTATAATATACTGAAAATGTTGTTTTGCTATTTACTCATATGAATCTTTTAACTTTATTTCATATAACTGAAATTGTGAATTAATAAATTTATGTTGTAATGTTAATTATTAATAAATTTACAAATCAATTTTGTATGAATTGCCAATTTTTATTTAAACATTAATATTCCTTTCCAATATTATGGAAACCCAAATAAGCCACTTAACAAAAAAAAAATGAAAATGTTGGTATATTTTATTTCCACGAATTTAAATAAATGATTATTTTTAACTTTAATTATTTAATTAATATTAAGGCTAACATTGCGGCCACATATTTCAAAATTTTAGACTCAAGTGCTTTCCAGTTTATAACAACACTTGCAGCCTCAAAACTGTAAGCAGCTGGAGACCGCAAATTAGAACCTTACCTACCTAAAGTAAAATATTGAGTTGTTCAACGATAGTTGTCATAGTTGTCAAACTAAATAATCAAGAGAGTTTCGTTGGAGAAGCTTGGTATAATGCAGTACAGCTATAAGGGAGTTTTAATTCCAAAGTAAAGCACCAAGACGTAGAACAGATTGGTATCGATTTGTCTATTTTATTTGTTAAAATTTATACTATTATGGTGACTTTTCATATGACACGTAGCATTAAAATCATTCCAATTAGTTACGTAAGACAATGTTATAAGATCCAGAAGATTTGAGAACCCCCTCCTTTTTGAGGTTGTAGAACCATGGGCGTAGCGAGGTAGGAGCAACTGGGGCAATTGCCTCCCGCCTTGCAAAATACTGAAAAATGCACTATTTACATAATAACTATTAAAGAATGTTATATGAACTGGTGGTGGTAGGTCTTTTGTTGCAAGAGGCCGGCTAGGTAGGTACCACCGCAGTGTCAAATATTCTGCCGCCATATAGTAGTGCTTAGGCATTACTGTGTTCCGGTTTGAAGGGCACTGTACGCTAGTGAAATTACTGGGCGAACGAGATTTAAGAACTAATATCTCGAGGTCGGCAACGCGTGAGTGGCACCTACTAATGGTGCTGCAAGCGCTCATATGCTACGGCAACCACTTACCATCAGGTGGGCCGTATGCTTGTTTGCCAACTTAAGATTTTTGCTCTCCCGTAGGCCAAATGCTGGTTACGCCCACGTGTAGAGCTATAATCTTTCCCTGAAATTTCATGATCATATCTACGACACTGAATGTTAGGTTAAAACTAGCGGCTTAGGGCGGGTTCATAGGTACTATATAAATATATATATTTACTGTAGTATAAGTATCTGCATTGTTGCGTTGCGAGGAGTGAGAGCGCCAAAGACCCAATCTCCCCTCTGCTTCCTTCTTTTTTTCGCTTCTTATCTCTTCTCTCCTACACCTTGTGTTGGCAACGCGCATGTGATACTTCAAGTATCGCAAGCGTTAATAGATTGTGGAGACTACTTACCATCTAGTGAAACGTATGCTAGTTTGCCAACCGTCTTGTCGTTTAAAAAATGGTATTATTTAGTTCCCGATCAGTTATCAGGCTTCAAAATTAATCACTATTATTGTACGCCATACAGACCAGAAGTCAATATCATAAGAGATTAGTGGGCGAGTTCCAACACAGACACACAAGGTGAGCAGCCGACATCTTTTTCAATATTTTTTTTTGGCGAAAGAATTAATTAATCCATTAATACTATTTTTTTGGTGTAATCATATTGCTTATAAATGCAGAATGTTTCAAAAGGTTCAGCTAATTAAGATATATACATTTCTCATCACGCATTTGCATGATGTAGTTTAGTTTTCATATTCTTATATACTATATAGGATACTAGCTAAAACCAATTAGCCGATGTCAAAGTGGTAAAATAAAAAGAAATGTTATGTTCCTGGAAATTTAATGACTTTAATAGAAGAATAACTAAATTAAAACAGCAAGATAGAAGAAAAAAATCATTCATTATTAACATCATATTTTATCTGATTATGTTCAAGCAATAAGACCAAAATTAATCAATGACCTAACAAAATATACAACAAAAGTCATTAAATAATTAAGTCCGACCAAATCAGTTAGTCTATCGTGGACGACGACCGTAGCGGTACAAGATATTGATATTAACTTCACCACTAAAATTAACGAGTTACATAATACAAATTACAATTTTGAATAATATTGTGATTAAAAGAAAAAAAGCTAAATAATTCTTTCCTACTTATATAATGTGTAATAATATAAAGTGTCCACTACTTATAAACGTATAACTATCGCTTACTTTAAATTTTTTTCACACAAAGAGCGTATCGGTCGGTCGGTCAGTCGGCCGGTCGGGTCGGTCGGTCGGTGCGACGCTCTCGACACGACCAATCAGATGATAGACTGATACACACCACAATCTCGCTAACTCTAGGTCACTTATGCCGAATGTTAGACAATGAAGCGACGTATTCCCAAACCGAAATTAAATTACTAACAATTTGAAGACGATGTATATTATCGAAGAGTGTGCCTCGTCCTCGTTGTCGTGTCGTGTTGAATGTTCCGACAAAAACACGAGTCAAATGAGTGTAACATCTGTACAATTTACAACTAGGCAAATATAAGAGGGACGAGTCACTCAGGCGCGGATCTAGAGTTCAATTTGGGGGGGTTTGTCCTCAGAGTCCAGATATATTGGTGGAAACTGTACATGAAACATATTCTTTTTAATTTTTTTTATACAATATTTCATTTCCAATAAAAAATATATTTTTTCCAAAGTAATTAATTATCAAGAACTCCGAGTTTCATTAACACCACTCTTCGTTTTTAAGTCAGAAAGTTTCTTGTGGTTTCGGGTGTCACGGCCCCCAAGGCACTCCTCCCCCTAGACCCGCGCCTGGCCACTCCCACTCGTTGAGCGTCAGCTTACGATTGTTATCGAGAGAGTTCCCTCCGTTCGTAAGTAATCGTAACAACGTAGCTTTTTTGGAGTTTTAATTTTTACAATATATAGGATTTGTTTTCTATAATTAATTATATCTAATATTTACAATGGATGCAAATGGACAATATTCAGAACTCTACTTATTATATCGAAAATTAATCATGAAATTCCTACCCAAAAAAACGAACATTATCTACAAATTTAATAAAAACGAGATTGAGCAAATTGCATCGAGTCCCGTCCCGCCGACGCCTCGAATGAAGCTTACAATATTGATATGAAATTTTTAGGAAATACAAAACTAATATAGATTAAGATAGAATTAGACTCGTTACGTGACAATAAATTTTTGATAGAAGCAAAAAAGCAAGCGAAAACAATGTTTTTTTGTTTAATATTTAATTCAAAGTTTCAGTTAAAACTAGTATTTATACAAGGGACATATTATAAAATAAACGACAGTAAGTTCTACTCCCTAAGGACTAACAAAACTAGCCTCTATTCGCCACCGGCTCATCGATCTAGTAAGTCGGCTAAGCTAACAACCGGCGTCCGCCGCTGTCTGTCGGCGCCGCGCGGAACAAACAATTGCCCAATCTCCTTTAAAAGCAAAATTCTCACGACAAATTAATCTAAATATTAAAAACGGATCGAGCCTCCGCCTCCGGACGTCGACAATAAGCAACTCGGATAGAGTAACACGTTAAGGGCGGTGGCTAGCGAGCGCGGTGACACGCCACCGATGTCACCCGGTGATCTGACAATACCGAACCCGAGGCGTAGACTCGATCTGGCGTTCATTCAGAGTAAATCAATGTACGCGGGGGCGGGCGAGCGCGGCGGGGGCTCATATCTTGTGTATCTTCTGCGAGACGACGACGGGGTTGTTGCGGCGGATCTCCTGCGCGCCGAGCTCCCGGTAGTCGAACGAGCACTCGTGCTTGTCGCTGTACCGATGCACCGCGCAGAACAGGCCCCCACAGCGACACTCGAACCCTGCAATTACATATGTTACCATTAGAAAAAAAAGTAGACGAGCCTTACAGTCGCATGTGACGTGTAACATCTGACATCTCACGTTGGTAATAAGGACAGATACGGAGGATGCTCTAAATTACGGGCCTATATAGCGTATAATCACAAAGTGTTTTTATAATTGAAGCGCCATCTACGAATTCGCTGGGAACTAAATAATACGCATGCGCTACAAAAAACTTAAGATACCATACTGATATCGCAATACTTTATACACATACACTTATTTTTTATTCGTCGAACAAATTAATAGGTGGCGCTAACAGATTAAATAATAGAGCGCGATTCCGGCTTTATGGGGCACACTTCCCTCCGTTTCACGAAATAAACCCACAGATTATAGGAAGCCCCTCCCCCTCTGCTCTCGTCCTTCCTACTTTGGGTTGATAACGCGCATGTAATACTTCAATTATCGCAAGCGTTCATAGGTTGCGGTGACTCTTTACCATCAGGCCGAACATATGCTTGTTTGCCAACCGTCATGAAAAAGAAAAAACGATGTTACAGATTAAAAATAGACCATTAAAAGATAGACATAATAGATTAATAATTGATCAGCCTAAGACGTAGCAATATTATGTACAACAAAGACGACGATATTAGATACGACGAATCGCCTATAATTAGATCTTATTCCTTATTTCAGAGACTTCATTAAATTAACTAAATGTATATATATAGCAACCACAGATGCATACCCTAAAAAGTAACCCAACGTCTCTCTGACTATTTGTCTGTCTCTCTGTCGGTTTGTAAACTGTTCTACTTCTTTTTTTTGGGGTGCATATATTTTTTAGGTAGATTTAAATGCGCACTTTAAATATCCTTGTTAGAAATACTGACGCTCACAGAAGCATTCCCAGCAACAAGGACGAGAATGTAATGTTGAATACTTTTCTACAGCAGATACGAATACTTTATAGTTATATCATACTCGTATATTAGTTCTACTGCCAACGCTTTATTGATATCAAGAGCAGCGATGACGAAAATCATTTAAAAGCAATTCAGTCAACGATACGCGCAGTAATGGTCTTAATTAAAATTTATCAGTAAGCGGTATGATTTTTTTACAATATGGAAAATATTTTCATGATAACTTAGAAACATTATTTAGAATAACAAATCATTTAATCAGTATTTTTTTTGACAAAGATGTCTTGCTCTTTAGGTACTAATCCGAATAAATTTAAGACTGCGCCCGCGGCTCCGCTAGCGATGTACCGATGAACGGAACCCTAATTCGTTTTCTAAAATAAAAGTAGCCTAAGTTACTCCTTATAACATGAATAAATCTCTCCAGCCGTTTTAGAGATTAGCCGGAACAAACAAACAGACAGCCAAACATACTAAAAATTGTTTTTTTTTTATATAAGTGCCGTATATTTGTTGGTTGTACAAATACTTAATATTTAGCTGTAAGAATTTGTTATAATAAGCTTTTTGTACAATTGTTTGTTATCGCAATAAATAAATAAATAAATAAATAAATATATACACACATTCAGTGAAAAGCTGTTAATTTGGGTTTACAATCAAAAACTTCAATTTCATAACATATTTTTTCGCAATTTCGCACAAACGCAAAAATATGCTCAATTAGGTATGCTATAACGTTTTGTCACTAACTTACACTCTATCGAATATCTTTTACAAGCGAAACGTTTTCGTTTTTTTAAAATAGTTAAGGTAACTGTTAATGTAGCTGTAACACCAACAACACCTGATACAAAATCGTATGAAGATTTCAAAGGTGAAGTTTGGTATGTGCTATAAGCAAGACAGATTGGAGGAATAGAACGACAATAATAAGCCTACGACGCTCACTTTTATGGAATATAACATTACAGTAAGGAAAATACAACTTTCTCATCTATAGGCAAACAAGCATACGATCCGCCTGATGGTAAGCTGAAGTGTCATACTCATGCGCCTTGCTAACACAATGCATAGGAGGGAAGAGATGAGAAGAGAAAAAAGGAAGGGAGCAGAGGCGGTGTGAAGTTGGTCCTACGGCGCTCATACTCGTAGCACGAAACGCAACAATACTAGGATGCAAATAAGCAATACCATGTCAACCCACAAAATATAAAAAACTGAGTTATATATGCAGAAGTGTTGGTAAATGGCTGAGGAACATTTTACTTTAATATTTGTAGGGTTTTTAGCTTTAAAACTTCTAAAAGCCATTTTTAATTATGCAATTTATATATTATTTTAAAAGTTTTTGGGTTATATTATATACGAAATATAAATAACAGTTTCTATACTTATGTTTTGTGAAAATAAGTATAAATCACTTACACAAATCTGAAATTGCCGAAAACTTGATCAATACATTAAAAAAAATCATATAAAGCAAGTTGTTCAAAATATTCAAACTCGTTTTTCTCGAAATGACATTCGTGTTGGTTGACATGGTATTGCTTATTTGCGTCTACTTATTCTATAACTAAACGCCGATTTTCTGCGAGATTTCCTTCCTTAGTCGAACCGGTCCTTTCACATCGTCACAAATATACAGTATAAACATATTATTATTATTTTAATTATTCCAATGTCTCGTCTATTCACCTGTGAGTCCAACCTTCTTGCGGCAAACAGCACATCTGTTCTTTTTCTTTTTGTCCTTGCTGGGATCCTTGTCGTCGGCGTCGGTGTCCGAAGCGCCGGTGCTGGCTCCGCTCGTGCCGGCCCCACTCTCGTCTTCCAATTTCTGAAAATAATTTATAATTATCGTAAATAAGCGTCCAAATGCTTAAAATTAACTATTTACTAAATGTACATAAGGAGAGGAAAAAAAATATTGAGCGTAAATAACAAAATAGGAAAGCACAATTCTTTTCCGCTATATTAAAATATTATATTTCATTTATGGCATATGGTCTCGTTTATAAATCCCAATAATATATATGACCAACCCGTTTGAGACTTCTTTTAGTACCGTTTGATACGGGACGCGGACTTTTCACGATAGCCAATGAACTGTTGGCAATCTTAGAACTGGCCGTCGCCTCCTCGTGTACAGTGTTCAGACCCTCATTGATGTCGACCGTCTTTTTCAGTGTCGTCTCATCCGGATCAACCCTGCGAACTTGATGTGCCACATTGTCTATATTTAGCTTGGAAGCATTGTGGGTATCGGCTCTCTCGGTAGTTCCGTCCGGTGTTGGCAGCGGCGTGCTGTCATTTATTTCGATAGACAAGCGTTTATTTTCGAAACTTTTAGATCTCGTCGCGCCGATGCCTTGACTGAGGGCGGAACTTTGGCTGTTGTTACTTGATTTGCTGTTGCGCCGTATGGCTTTCTTCAAAATTCTCTTCCCCTTCGATTCCTTTTTGTTTGGGTCATTTTCCATTATTTATTGTATTATAAACATTTTAAACTGTAATAAATATCAGTTTTACTACTTAAATATTAAAAGAAAATTGCATGACGACGAAATCTTAAATTCACTTTACCAAACTATTAAAATGTGTAAACGTCCAGCATTTTTTTATAATTTTTTATAAGTTATATAAATGAATAATTACATCTTCGTATCGATTGATAATTTAAAACGGTAAACAAACACTTTTAAAAAAATATAGAAATAATTTTTGATAACTATAAAATGTGACATGAACACATTCTAAAACTATCTGCCAATTTATCATGTGCCAGTATTTCTAACGTCAAAAGAGTAAAAATATATGTATCGGTTTTTAAACGTGCATCGGAAAATATCTCGAAAATCATATACTACATTATTTACAGCGTATATCTTATCTGTTATACACACTACGTATCCTTCGTATTCTTCCGCATATAAGCACTACGTTAAGGAATTTCTGTGTAATTGAAAAAGGCCATCATGCCCATATATAGAACTAACCAGTTTCTTGTTAGTTTATTGTATCTGTAGACATCATGGCCGATAACTACGTACAGTTTAACATACGGGATCATCTAATTGATACATGTACAAATGAATATTGAACAAGGTCGTCATTATATAAACGTGAGTTATGCGTTTGGCTCAACTTGCGAATAAGGACCTTGGTTGGGATGAACACTCGATAGAAACTACCAAGGAGGCGTTGACTTATGAAATCGTATGGGCTCGCTTGCCAAATCTCAATGTTTTATATAAAGTTACTTGTATATCGGGAGTGAAACGGGAGACTCATATTCATTTATTTCCTGATACAAAGTTGAATAGATGTTCATCTTTGTAAGAAAATAACGTCTCAATCTGTCTTTGTCTTTTTGATCTTGACTGGAAAATGAAAATAAATTAAATGCCATCTTCGCGTTGAATTCGTATCCTAAAAATAAAAATCCACATTCCAATTATAATAGACTTACATCTATTTTGCTTTATTTATTTTAAAAACAGACTAACTTCTTACCTGCAAAGCCTTTCGACCCACAATTTTATCGCCACCATATACAAAATTCAGACCTCTTAATGAGTATAATATTAAATTATTACCGCAGTTTCGAATTTTTATTTCTCAATTTGGTAAATACAAAAATCACGATAATCTTCATTCTTACGTCTATATGCAAAACAATATATACAGGTATTTTTCTTTTGTTTAAATATTTTAAGGCAATAATATATCACGTCTGGTACACAAAAGCATTGTTTTACGTAGCGTGAATCAGCTCAAAGCAGACATTCGGCAAATCAGGTCACAAAACACGCGCAATACCATTTATACATACAAAGCACTTCTTTTGCACACCAGCTTCACTCATAGCTTCAGATATACAGTTTTTTATTACTAATAATGTAGGTGTGTTGAATATCGGCGCCAACGCATTTATTTAAGTTCAATTAAATGTCAACGTTCTAGAATATAGTTCGTATATAATATCTTTATAAACAAAACTGCTTTTTTGTTATTTGTTCTTTATCTTGAGTTAAGATTAGGGTTTATTATTTAGTTACTATGGCTTTCTAATCGATATCTCCTGAAAGAGATATGTTACACTTTGTTCAAAACATGTTTTCCATGTATTTTTTATATAGAGTACAATTATTCTTTAATAATTATCGGTGAATATGATACAATTGACAATAGCTATTTATATCAAATTCAAATATTTATATCAAGTTTTATTCTGTGACATTTCAACTTTATTACAATATATATAATAATGTGTAGAGAAAACTTGAAGACCCCTTTCAAAGCATATTTCGTGCGCGTACGACTGGTCTGTCGTTTTGGTTATAATTGTCAATATTGATGTATAATGTTTTATATAAAATAAAGTAAATCAAATAAAAACATCGACTGCTTACATTCAAGCTGCCAACAAATGTCTGTCATTTGATTCAATAAATTCTTTGTTGCTACAGCAACGCGTTGCCGTGGACATAGGAAGCAATATTATTTCTTGATTTTTATCTCAAAATGTTTATTAATTTGCTCAATTCTACCACAAATCGAATTTCAATTTCATTTTAAATATATAAATTAATCTCTCAAGGTTATTATATATATCTTAAGTAATATACGGTTGAATACATCAGACTATTCAGTCCAGTTGTATGGAAAATATTAATTATATTATTATTTTATATTGAATTACTGTAATGGTTATCAAGTGTAAAGGGATTTTTTTCCCGCTATGATATGTATTAGTGGCCTCGCCCTGCCTACCCCCGCAAGATGCTTCATCACGCCTAGTTTGAAGGAGCCCAGATTAAAGGAAAGAGGGAAAACGTCTAAATAATACTGATTGTATAGAGAAGTCTTACTATGTAATGTTCTTTATATTGTAATGTAATATAAGTAATAAGTGTTAAATTACACGTGTGTCATGATATATGACAAACTCATAGATCTGACTATTTATTTTAAAAAGTTTTTGAGATGTCTTTTGATTTGTGTAATATCCACAAACAAAATGTAAAAATGGCATTTCCACCAAATGTTGTATACATTTCATATGTTTATTACTCATTTGTTGTATAATTAACACTTAATTTTCAATCCTTAACTACCATTAGACCCAAAATAGAACAAAGCAAGTCTATAATACAATACATTCAAAAGGACCGTATGTGTTCTCCGCTCATGTATGGATGTGTGCAGCTTTGTTTGTATGTGTGTGTGTCATATATATGTGAATACGGCCTCACGTCTGTGTGCTGCTGCGGCTGCGCGGGCAGAGCGGGCACGGTGGGCGCGGCGGCGGCGAGCGGCGTGGGCGCGGCCACGAAAGACGTCGACACGGGTGACGGCGTCGTCGCTGGCGGCTGCTGCTTCTTTTTTAACGCTTCCTGTAAATTTACAATACAATTTTTACTAAAACTACTCATTTACAACGAAATAATATTAAATGTTCAACAAAGCTCAAGACAAAATATAAACAAAAATATATTAAATATATCCTTATTCAAACTAATATTATAAATACGAAAGAGTCTGTCGTTTTCACGGCTTAACCTGGTCAGTGGATTTCGATAAACTGTATTGAAATGGAAGACCTTGAAGAAGAACATAAGAAGAAAATATGGGAACCAATAACTTCTATTGTAATAAACAGATAGAAGATAGTATAATTCCATTGTTCCAGATATAGACCGTCAAATATACAAAATACAATAGGAGTAATTGAAATGCGGGCAGAAGTTGTTTATATTATGTCTCATGCTCGCCTGAATAGGTTATAATTGAGAGGAGGTTAGAGGCTAAATACGAATTCACATTTTCTAGAATCAATATGAAATTGAACTTACTAACATAAATATATATATATATATAACGGCATACAAGTATCTGTTAGTCATAGAAGTAATAAACAGGTACTAATCCATTATTTTATCAGTTCGCATCGAGTAGGTAATCACTAGGTAACAATGTTGTTACATATATTTATATATATGACCTTCACATTACCACTCGACTGAGGATTAAAGCCTTATGAGATACATTTTCACGATCGTAGTATTAAATAAATAAATTCTACACACTCAACCGCCTCCACTAGAATAGTAATGTCTTGTGTCGGGGATCCGGAAACACACACACACAAACACAACCTCCCAGAGCGGAATAAATGCATGTGGTTAATACGAACATCTGTTCCCAATGCTACACTCCTATTGCTTTTTTCATTAAATGTCACATAATTATGACGACTAAACACTAAAGATAAAAATCCGACCCGAGCGGAAACTGAACCCGCGACCATTGGCGTCTAAGGCAGGCTCGCTCCGTTCCACAATGTTTGTCAAATAAAACGTCAATTTTATTTCATTAGCAACTTAACAAAGACCGATGATTACAATAACTTTAGAAACCGTTATCCTATCGAGTATAATCCTTAATGTGTACTTAGTATATTTTTTTGTCTTTTTAATGTTACTAAATAGGCAAGGAAGCAAACGGTAAGCGGTTGCCGTAGCCATGAGCGTTTACAATATATTTGTAGGTGTTACCCTCGCGTTGCCAATCTCGAGACATTGGTTCTTAAATCTGCTTTGTCCAGTAATTTCACTAGCCTACAGTGCCTTTCAAACCGAATCACAGTAATGACAAAGAGTACACTACTGTTTTGCGGTAGAATATTTCACACTGCGGTGATACCTACCTAGCCGGGAACAAAATACCTACCACCAGTGTGACTGATTTGCACTGGTGTACTAATCTCTGCTGTAACAAAGACTATCATCCCAACAGTGGGCAAAGGGGTCGTCACGTCCTGACGCTTGTTTTCGGTTTTTGATGGAAATGTTTAAATACTTATCTACTTAATTATATTGAAAACGTATATTTTATCTCACTACTAAAACAGGGAGCCGAAGAGATATCCTTAAACAGTAAATTTCAATATAAATTTTGTTTAAACCCAAAAAACAGCGGGCAATACAATAGTCTTACAAGTCAATACAAAAGCGTTAATAGCTCAACGATAGAAGGGCGGACTGTTAATGCGAGAGTTAGAGGTTCGATGCTGACAGCCTTGGGCTATTGTCGCACCCACTCCCGCACATGAAATCATATCATATCAATATAGGAAAACCACGACAGCAAATAATATAAATATACACGCAAAAACCAACCAACCAAATAGATAACTTCTCAAGAGAAGCTTTCAAGAAAGCGGTTATATTTATATGTATGTATGAGTTATTAATACTTTATTGAGTTACGTTTTTTCACATTCCTAAGTTTAGTAATTGTACTATTGAAATAGTTAATAGTTATTATTAATAGACAGACTGAATAGACATTCTAATAAATTGTGTCTTTTGATTTGACCAGATTTGACTTCATAAACATTAAATTTAAATACGAAAATGTAATTATAAGTTTTGAAATTATTAAAAGTAGATGTTTATGATATAAAAATATAAACTTTATATGTAATAAATGAATACATATCACAATTTTAGATTGTTATTGTAAATACGTGCGTACTAATGACAAAAAAGATGATCGTGCCGATCTCGTTAAGTGACTAATTTAGCTTTGAGAAATAAAAAAATATATATATTGTTTTGATTTTCAAATAATTATATGGTGTTATTAAGATTTCATAGTTGAATAATGATTAGAAGTATGTAATTTGACTAAAATAATTTATTTAATAAGAAAATGATTTGACGTTAATAATAATGTTGCTGATTTGATACAAACATGATGTAAGAGTGGACTGCCTAGTTCTAGTTAGTTCTCCTCGGAGGTTGAAACAAGAACGTTGTATTAATTGTTGAGTTATTGTGGCTGAAGAAGGTATTTCCATTAAAAAGGTGTTTTTCTTTACAATATTATATACAAACTGTAAGTCATATAGATGCGCTAAGCGTCGTAATGCTAACTAATATGTATATTCCATGTTGTCGATACGCAATTAGAATAAAATCACCCGTGCAACTGTTAATACTTACAACTCGCTACGAAAGGCGACTACTAATGACGATCATAAAGACCTAAGGCATTACGTGTATTCTAGTCTAACGCTGTTGCTAGCTAGTTTTACTCGTATGTTCTAGACTTACGTTTTACCATTGTTAGTTTTTATACTAATAATCTCACGCAGAAGTATCATGAGGAAAGGGTATAATTTAAATTGTATTTGTACATAATAAAGGCGTGATAGTTTCTCTCCTGTGGTCCTTATGTCATGAACACTTTTACATAAATGTTATATTAAGCAATGCTTCAAAAGCGGTCATGAATTGTTTATGGTTAAGAATTTTAAAATTAGAGAAAGGAATTCCTCAAAGCAAAAAAACCCGTTAAGAAAAGGAAATTTGAAAATTCTTTAGACGGACACAGGTCTGTAAGAAGTACACAAAAACAGTTGGACACGACTTTGGAAATACTAATTATGATAAAAACAAATCGTTTTAAATTATTCAAGATTTTGTGACGTCTGTGACAGTAGGGTGTTGAAAATGCAAGGTGGCAAAGGCTTGAGAAAATTGGCGTTTTCGTGACTTTAAAAAATAATATTTTGACCATTTACACTTTACCAATGTAGAGGCAAACCAAGAATGTCAATACTTATAAATCTTATAATACAAACCTAGAAAAATAAATCAATGTCTATGACGATTCGTCTAATGAGATCTGAAACTAACGATAAGTATTCATTATTCTGCCAAACTATGTAACACTATATTGCCTTATATACTACGGCTATTTTACGGCGAATATCCCAGTTCAAAGTCGTAACGAAATGTTCTAGAAAAATCATAAACTAATTCAGAAGAGCAATAAATAGGGAAGTAGATGTTATTTATTATTGTTATATAATAAATATTTTGTAAATATTTGAATATGATAATTATGTTAAATTGTTATCATAATTATAATACTTGTAAAATTATGGAAATGTTCGAATTCATGGTTCAAATAATTGTTATTCAAAAATCTTGACTTAAAAAGCTGTACATATGTTTATGATATTGTAATGGAAAAAATCCGGCCATTGCAACCATACGACTGTTTTTTTATCACATTTAAAATACACAATGTAAAATTTACACACATTAGACTACCGTAATATAATTTATACAACACGATAGATAATAAATACCATTTAATTCTTCAAAAATATCTTCAACGCCAGGTCATTGCGCAGTTTTATTATAATATACATATACTGGTCAAGTGGCCACTGACGTCAGTCAACAGACACTGGCGGCGTGCAATAGACCATGCCGACAGCCGCGAGTTTAATCTTATATATTGGTCATAATGGTAGTTGTGTGTGTGGCCTAATTTTGCTAAATAAGAACTGTTCAATAGAATTGCAATATAGGTATTATATATTGAGTCCTACATTAGTCTCAAACAAATACATTAAAGTTATCATTTGAATGCATTTTTCAATAAAGTGTACCATGAACCGTATTATAGTCACACTGGTGGTAGGTCTTTTGTTGCAAGAGGCCGGCTAGGTAGGTACCACCGCAGTGTCCAATATTCTGCCGCCAAATAGTAGTGTTTAGGCACTACTGTGTTCCGGTTTGAAGGGCATTGTACGCTAGTGAAATTACTGGGCGAACGAGATTTAAGAACTAATATCTCGAGGTTGGCAACGCGTGAGGGGCACCTACTAATAGTGCTGCAAGCGCTCATAGGCTGCGGCAGCCACTTACCATCAGGTGGGCCGTATGCTTGTTTGCCAACTTCTAACATTAAAAAAAAAAAAAAATTATTTTAAATTAATCTATTTTTTGTTTTATTTGATCCGATATTATGCTCAATAAATTGATAGATTTCACTAAAAATCCATCAAACTATGAAACATTGTATGTATCTTGCAAACTGCATTTTCATGTCATTTGAGAAATACCTTTATATTCTTAATATCTGGCAATTTGAATTTCCAAACTAGCATCCCTATAGTTCGTTTCATACTTAATTTTTTTTAGAACGCAATATTAGTAACTTAGGGATAGTTGATAGAAACCCAAGAATCAACAATTTTTAATACGCCTACTTAAAAACATCGAGTAAATAACACACTAACCAATGCCAATATTGTAATATTGAGCAAAATTAAAAAGAGATTAGTAGTAATTAGTCTAATCTAATAACGCCTGTTAGAAATAAACACGAAACGACAAGCTCACTTCTTATGCTCGAAATCATTGGCAACAAAACTTGATTTTCAAATAGCAGGGCTATTGACCTCAAAAAACATAGCATTAAAGAAACAAGCCAATAAGCGTGGGCGTCGGCGAATTTCCTTACGATAAAATTTAAATTCTTCTGAATAAATATATGCAACAATGTCGCTTTTCTAAAAGCACTTATATTACGAATTATTTTATATCAGTGGTAAATAAAAAAATTCATTCGTAGTAGAGCTACGCTCCTCCGAGCACAAATGAACCGGCTCGAACAGAGAAGTACTACCCTCTCACAGAAAATCTAAGTAAAGTAACAGTCTGTTGCGTTTCGTGCGATGATTGAGACCGCCAGAGGCCCAATTTCCCCTATTCCCTTCCTTTTTTCCCTTCTTTTAGTTTCCAACCTTAGGGCAGTTGGCAATGCGCATGTGTCAGTAAGTAAGTAAGAAGTATAGAAAGTATTCAAAGGTTACGATTACTGATTACCTTCAGACGGACCGTATTACTTGGTTGCCAACCATCAGGACACAAAAATTCGCTTATTTTTTTAAGAACCTTTTCTTCGTGGTATGGTACATATTGAAAAAAAAAAACGAAGCACTCACGAGGGCGTCTACCTTTTTTACATCGGGCTAATCACGTGATGTGATACGGTAAGTAGACCCTTATTGTCTACATTTACCTATATATTTTCATCATCATACAACTATCATTACAGGATAATCCTAATGCGATAGTATTATAATGTGGTAGTGACATAATGAGATCGTTCGACCGTTATACCAAAACCGGAATTAAACCTCCACTAAACCCTTTCATTTTCTCCCCTCTCTCGTTTTTCCTACCTCTTATCCCAGGTTACAACGTAAGGTGATACCTTTGATGTTTGAAGTAATATTACGGTAGCTTACCAAAAAGCGGGTTATACGGTTTTTAAAAATGAATCTTAACTCGTAATAACTAACAGAAAGAAATAATCAATTTGCTACTACTATTTGGCTTAGTTTTTGGGTGTCTCACGTTATCTTTTGTGACTCCTCAAGGTATAAGAACGAATTAATCCCGATCACTGTTTGAAATTATTTCTATATATCTATTCCACTGTGGTTTTTATAAAGTCCAATGGGTGGGTGTTTTTGCCAAATAAGTCAAAAAGAATTCCCATCTTCGTTTGATATGAATATCGTACTAAAACAATTTTACGATAAAATCAACATATCAAAATAGATTATTTTTTATCTATTATTTTTTTTTTATTACTTCGTGTTAACACTAACATACATATCACGCCCTCGTACACACAGACAGAGAGAAGGATAGAAGGTATTTCAAATGTAATTACCTTAAAGCAAACTGAACATAATCCGTCTGTCGAGGGATTCCCGTAAAACCCGCAGCCTGAACGGCACAGAGCCTCCATGGGATTCGACTCTCGCTCCATAGTTCCACGGTAATTTCACTTTTAACGATAAACAAAAGTCAAAGAGTACGATTGCACTATCAGTATATTGCACTTGTTTTTAACACAAAGTTCACAGTAATCACAGTACGATGCACTTGGAGACGTTATTATTCAGACGTAGATATTCCTGGCTCGCAATGTATGCGGTCAGCGGCTGTATTTTAGCCGTCGAGCTGCTACTTCTTTCTGTGTCAGGATCGTAAAGGGCCCTGTAACAATGAAAATATGTTATTAATGACGTCATCAAACCTAAAGGTATAGGCATCGTTCTAAATGCGCAACCATAACGTTATAAGCGTAAATAACATCGAAGAATGAGACGCAAATATCGTTCTTATATATTAAAAGCACCCAAATTTTGATAACAGAATTTATGAAAATTGGTATGTCACGTACACGGTACAGAGCAGGCATTATAGAAAGTGGTATCTAAACGCACATCGATTTCGTAGAGGCAAAACATAATATGCATAACGACAGGTTTGCATAACAAGAGAGAGCTACGGCCGAAGTGGAACAAGCCCGCGCCCCGCGTCAAGGTCCCTCGCTCCCACCCAGCTGCTGTGATAAAACTTTATCCAACCATAAACTTGTCGTTCAACATTGCCTCACTTTTACCGCTCCTATTACTGTTACAAATAAAATGTTTCTTGTAAAAATTAATTTAACCTTGTCTTGTGTTAGCTGCATCATTTCTAAAAACTGAATTAAGCAAACACGCATTATTCTGTATCGACTACACGATGTATAGCCTGTATACATTCATAGCCATCATCATTTAATTAAACTTTTTTTGTAAGAGCACAGAGCGTGCACTAATTATCTCGATATTAAGGAAAGTAATATCGAGCGAGGTCGTTACACCGATGGCCAGCACTCCGCAGTCGGGTAAGTCATCGACCGAGCTGAACAGAATAGGGGTGTACGATTGTAGTTCTCTCCACAAATGCGACGCCCGCGCACACAATGCGTCACAATACACGCTACACGTGTCTACACTCACAGATAGACCGTCCGCTTTATAATATGACGCGACGTTCAATACGCATTTCAAAACTCTTCTTCACTTCTACGCTTCAATTTATAAATAACATACAAGCCCAGTTATATATGACAACGGACTAAACGACGCAGCGCGCTTTGTCGACGCATGAATCAGCAAAATTCAATTTACACAATTTATAATTTCAACTTTTATATTGTTGTACCACAATGTTAGAGTATTCTAAAGCCATGGTGCGATCCCACGTAACACATTTGAGATATCGATGAATGTTTTCATATTGATACTATCAATTTAGGTCAGGGACGGTAGAACTATCAGCAACAGGCAAATAGTGGAACACGGAGGTGCCACACGCTTTTAGGAAATGTGCGTCGTAATTATCTTCAGCGGTCATTAGTCAATTTCTTAGTTCAGTCGATATTTTACAACTGCGTCTCGCGTTTCAGACAGGTTTAACTTTTAAAATTTAATTGTAGACTTGTTGTAATATTAGTATGAAATAACTATGTCAAGGCTTTCGCGATTAACGATTGCAACAATTATCTACTTGCAAAACAAATCTACACAAAAAGCTAACAGTATCATGTTTGTTGTTTAATAACATATATCCTTTGTTTCTTTAAAAGCAAGAGAATTAAAGGCTAAGGTGATTGTTGTCTTCCATTTTACTATGGACATATTTTAGACGTGTTGTACATTATGGTTTAACATTATAGTATTAGATTGAGACAGAACAAAAGGAAAAAAATGTATTTTTCTAAATTAATAATAATATATGTTATATTGGTAGAAAATATAAGTTAAGGACGCGTTTGCAAAATAGATAGGTACCGAATCGCACCACTACATTCACACGAATCGATCACACAAGCGCACGACTGTGATCGGCGGGAATAATGAACGGTAAACTAATTTTGAGACTTGAAATGTTTAATTTCTTTTTTTTATATTTTAAACGTTGTAATAGTTTTAATTAGTGACCGACCGAAATTTCGGTTTCGGTTTCGGTTTCGGCCAGTTTCGGCCAAAAATCTAGTTTCGGCTTTAGTTTCGGTTTCGGCCAAAATATAGCCGAAACTTTCGGCCTCGCCGAAACTCGAGTGTTCGTGAGTTTTCGTGCGTTGTTCGACAAACTTCGTAGCCAACTCGTGACCGCTTGCTAACCCGGCCAATCATAATCTCCAGAAATAAGTATTAGATTGATCTTTAAAATATTATGAACACAACGTATTATTAGTTAGTTATATACTTAGTATATCTAACTATAAGTTGTTTCTTTTTTAAGTTTACTCCCAATAGTAAGTCCTGTATATTCATGACAAAAAATGGTTATGACTTTAATGAATTTTTAGTTTTTATTTTATTTGACTCTATTTAACTGTCTATACTATTTACAGTGGTGGTCAATTAATTAGAGACATTGGTATAATAGGAGTAACATTTATTTATATTTTCCGTAATTTCAGTTTACATGAAGTCTTCATTACGTTTTTTAATGTTGATCTGAATTTGATCATTTAACCAATGTTTTCTTAATAGAATTATTAAATGGTGGAATGGATTGTAATTAAAAATAACAACAATTAAAATTTAAAACGGAAGAGAAAAATGTACATTTATTATTAAATTCATCTAAAAAGCGGCGTTTTCTATTAAATTTTACATTAAATGGGATTGCCTTTATTAGCTATAGCCATATCGACATCGGCGCGGCATCGACTCGGTCAAATAATGACAAGTTTCGTTAGTGAAGTTCTTCCAGGCGTCTTTGGTCTTTCACTATAGAGTTGGTTTAAATTTCCAGTTTCTTGTACCACAAATGGTCCAAGGAATTCATATCTAGGCTATTGGCAGGCCAATCTAAAACTGATAGTAGTTCACCGGCTAGAAATCATTTAATAAACAGTGAAGTATATTTGGATCGTTTTCGTGTTCAAGCGCCCATGTAACTTTGCCACTAAGTTCTAGTCCAAATATTTCTCCTTTAATAATTACAGAGCTCACAAAGGGAACTTTTTATAAAGCTATTACCAGTCTGCGATCTAAATTTCTAGGTACACAGTTTCAGTAGTTTTATAGGTTTGAAAATACTGCAAAACGTAGAAAACCATACTTTTGGCTACCAAAAGCTATTTTAAGGTATGGCCATTTACGTTGAAGTAAAATTGTTTTCGCTTGGTCGTTTCATAACTTAAATAAGTGACCTATGTTTCAGTAATAAATTGTGATATTAATTTTAGAAATCAAAATTATAAACTAAAGAATGACGCCAAATAAAAATACAAAAGCTTTCCGCCTTTGTATTTCAGGTTTTTTTTTTAAATCGAAAATAAAACACTAACTCTGGCTGTCCCTGATTAGATGGTCAGCCAGTAAATGAGAAATTTCGATGCCAGAGATTTTTTTTAATAAACCACCATAAAATATTCTTCGCTTCGAAAAAGTATACGCCATTCAACAGTATTCTTTATAACAAACAGTATCTCAAAAAAATAAACTTTTAAAATATTTAACCCAATTATTTTCCGTTCCTAATTAGTTGACTACGAATGTATACATGTAAAAAACTTTAAATTCAAATTTCAGTCGAAAAAACGTAATTTTAAATATTTTTTAAAAAGTTTCGGTTTCGGTTTCGGTTTCGGCCGAAACTGAGAGGGAGGCCGAAAGTTCGGTTTCGGTTTCGGTTTCGGCTGAAAAACCAGTTTCGGTCGGACCCTAGTTTTAATATTTCTATACTTTATACTTTGTGTACGAGTACATAAAAATTGTAAAAACTTTGTTTTCGATATTTTTATTATTTTTACTTAAAGGTTATTTATAGGTAATAATAATAATGTATATTTTTTATTATTGTCAATAAAAAAATAATAAGATAGTACTCCTGAGCTTGATGGAGTTACCTGATGATGTTTTTCTACGATTGCTACTGGAACTGCAAAATGAGTAGGACTATGTGTTCCGTGCTTGTGCTCTTTTTGTAAGTTACAACGAGACCTTAGCTGCGAAATTATTGGAGTGACCTGAAGGTGAACTTCAATGACTGATACAGGAACTGCAGCGGGAGTTGGGCTCTGTGTGCTGTGATTGGGCTCGTTTGGTTTGGTGCGATGAGACCTTACCTTCGAATTTGTCGGAGAGACCTGAAGGTGTACTTCCATGACTTATACAGGAACTGCAGCTAGAGTATGCTATGTCAGTCGTGTGTGGTCTTGTTTTGTAAGTACTATAAGGCCTTACCACCGAACTTGTTGGAGTGACCTGAAGGTGTACTTCGATGATTAAGTAACTTTTTTCTTTGGTAGAGATGTAATGAAGGCTGTAGTAAAATAAAATCGTTGCTTATGCGACCGTGTACGTGGGATCGTAATATTTGAAACGTTAACAGTTAAAATATTTGAGTAATATTAACGAATAATTGGTATTGTCTATATCAACAACAAATTTTGAAATACAAAAAATTTTGAAATACATAACCGCGCTTTAAGAAGATATAAAGTCAGTCTGCCAGTACATATAAAGGACGCTAAAACCATCCATAAATTTAAGAAAAATCTCAAAACGCATATATTAAATGTCTTTAGTATAATATGACTTTTGCCGCTTCTGTTCTGACTTAGCTCTATGTACTTTGTTGGTTGTTATAAAAGTACCCACTTTTTATTTTTACAATGTCTTCACGCTTCATTACTTTTAGAATTGTATTTAATTTTCTCATGCAAGTGAATTGTAATTTATAAACTTCTTCTTAAACCGGAACAAGTACAAATGAAAACTTCTAAATTAGTATTAACGATCCTAAAATCTCCTTGACATATATATTAATATTTGTATTGTTTTACTTAAATGTATGATTTATACGATTATCGTACGTAGAAATATATGCGAATATTACGATTAAAAAAATATTGTTTTTACATTTCTTTATCTTGCATCATTAACTTTTGTTGAAACAGGTAGAAAAAAATAAGCATAAATCACCCAGACAGTGGGGAGATGAACGAGAGTAGTCTGGGCGTCACAGCCCGCCAGACAGTAAGACTTGTGAGTCTTTGTATATTTCCTACAGTTCATTAGCGTTGCCACTATTTTTTTTCTCCAAGATGACAAGGAGGACCGGCTTGACTGCTTAAACTGGTTTTAGCTAATTTTTTTCAATCAATTTAAAGAACTTTAAAAGTTATTTTGGATACATTAACCAAAGAATTGAATTGAATTACTTTTCTATATAATTTTTTTTATTAAATTAACAATGTGGCTGAATTTACTTAATTACTTGAATAAAACAAAAAGTTTGACAGGTCATAGTAATTAATAAAAGTGCTCTTTATTAGGTAGTTACAACTAAATATTCTTTTCTTTTATTACGGGTTTCGAGGTTATTATAGTTGTATCGATACACAAACAAAAATTATGGCACCAGCGAACAGTTCTTATCAGATAATTATTTAGCACATAATTTTAATTGAGTATTTTAAATTATAAACTAGAAATACCCAATTTACAAAATTAAAAACTTTAAAAAATTCACGCGATGGTGCTTTCAAAAAAAAAAACTTTATTATTATTATTAAATATGTTGTATATTTTGTAAATTCTCAACCTTTTAGACATAAAATAACTTTTCTTGTGTTACTTAATTAAATTTTTGTTTTATTTCATAAAACATTTTTATCACTTTCCTCTTAAAACTAGATCTCAAAAATCTAAGATACTAAATTTGAAAGGTTTTTTGTTATATTTTTTATTCTCAATTCAGCGTTACATTCGTATAGAATTTATTTATAGAACTGAATGATCTTAATTGACTATTATCAATATCGCTTACAAGGAAGATGCATTCTGTTGACGACGGGACGCGGAAGGTATAGTTTATTTCTAGCGTTTATATCTACTATTATTGTGGACGACCTACCACTAAGTCAGCCTTGTTAATGTGTGTTACGGTGTTACCAAGCTTTCTCGGTTTTAAAAGAAAAGCAGAACCGTTTATCTTATAATTTAATAAAAAAAGTGCCAAAAATATTCGAAAGTGCTTAACGGGGATTTTTGTACAATTATATTAAATTTATGTTAAGACTGACACTAAGCCACTTTTTTTTAAGTCTGCCCGCCATAATGATACATGATACATAATTATAATTTTTTTGGTGGAAAACGATACCAGGTGATCCCTAAATAAAGTTAATATATTTCCCTTTTTTTTCGAGTTATATAGATAGCAACACAGTTTTGACTGTGTTCGTAACTTCGTATTAACGACGACAAGGCGTCAGTGTGCGCCGCGCCCCGCTGACCTAGTTGCCGAGTGCTCGCTACGCAATTCGAGCACGACCCGGTTCGGGCTGCACTAACAGCGATTATAATTTGCTAACTATTTTGAAGATAGTGCGTAATCTCATTATTTGGAATGATATCTTACGTCAACATAGCTAGTTGTCTACTTTACGGTCAAGACGTACTTTTTTTTGGTTTTAAATTAATAAAAACTGACGGTTCCACGACACAAACACATCTGTGAGTCCTTCCCGAAACAACTACCCAACCTACAATTATGTTGAAAGTTTTAAATGTGAATAATTAATTAGTGTCTTCTACTATTTTTTATTGTTCAACGAATTTTTAAATCAATTAACATTTCACCCTACGCTATAAAAACACACCACACACCGCAACATAAAAAACAAGACACCTCCTGCGAAGCACATGTGCTGTTCGTAAACTTTAATATTATCCAACGTTAATCCAAAGATCAGCTAAAATAAACTAACGAAATAAGTTTACGAAATTATTTAAAAGTTTTACAAATATAGATTCTTTATTATTTGCGATAGAAAGCGATAATTTGTTTGATTATGATTCATTGTACTAATTAATGTAATCATTATATTAGTGCTAATTATCGTAAATAATTACAAAATTCTTAGAAACTTCGTAATGGTTTTATAAATACGTCTAAATTATTAAAAATACGAAACACTAATCAAAACAAGCTTTGTTCTAGTCAGAATTTTAAGTATTTATTTACGTTTGTCACGTTCGTTAAGTTTGTAGTCATCGCTGCGCTGGTTAAAATGGTGGAAAGCGGAAACTTGGCAAGGTGCCCAGTAAAAGTCTAATTTTTATATTAAAAACTAAAACTCATAAAAATCAATATAAAAAATTCTATATTATACGTAATATTTTTACAGTCTTAATACATTGTTGTTTTACATTAAACTAAATTTTCCGAATGAAAGTAATCAAAACAACAACAACAAGTTTCTAGAAACACAAGTCCAGAAATTATAACACAACATGTTAAATACGATAATGACGTTTGAAAATAACAATTTTGTTGTTGACGACATTACCGGTATTTATTTATTTATAGATTTAACTATAATTTTATATTATTTTTTATAACTACATACAAATAACTACAGTGCCTTTAATTTTAATGTTTTTAATAAAATAAGATAATTAATTACAGATTCGTTATTTATACATTAATGGGTAATGTGCTGCATGTGTTTATATTTTGACCCCTTTTTCAAAATCTGCCACGCTGAATTGCGAGCTTGGTACCTAACATTTAAAGTTTAAATGGGGGAAAGTGTAGAAAGCTAAAATTTTTTGTATAATTCATAATTCATGTAAAATGTAAATTATGTTAAAAAATACATTAAATTAAATAAATAAAACATAGACTGTTTACAATTCAAACTGCCTAATGTTTAAATTCAAAAATAGTTAGTAACTAATTATAAGAAAAATAATCCGAAATCGGTTTAGAATCAGGAAAGTATCGACTAATTGAAAACTATTTTTGAAGTTATTTCTTCCTAATTTGTACATAGTAGAAATTCATTAAACTTTGTCTTTTTGAGAATTTTTACGCAGGCACAATTTTATATGAAAAAGTATTTATATAAAATACTCAAATGTTTAAAAAAATCTTATTGGTTGGTAAACACCGCATGTACTATTTATAAAAATACACAACAAAAACAAAATTAGATTTATTACTTAGTAGTTTTGCTAACACAAATATTTAAAAAAAAACTGCGTGGAATCGAAAAACACTTCGTTTTGTTACTGTACGTAAACAATGTCACGTAAAAGACCCCGATGTTTGATACAATAGGTTTTAAATTTTAGAGTAAAAATCCAAACTTGCCATCTAAAATTTTAAAGTAACTAGGTACCTTGCACCAGAAAGAATAACCTTTATAAACGTTTATAAAAATAATCTAACTAATAAATTTGACATACTGACTGAAGTAACTGTTATAAATCGTAAGGTAGATTGAAAAACTTTTAAATTAATTTAAAGTTAGCCAGCAACAGTTTTTGAGTTTTGTATGAAAGAGTCGCTGTAACACAATTTAGGTCGCACAAATACTGTAACACAGCACTCATGAATCTTATCATTCACTCAATTGATCAAATTTAAACCGTCCGAGAGAAAATACAGGTCCGACAACTAAAGCAACGGTAACAATAACGGTATCATGAAAAAAAAATCGAGCAGAGCAGATATAAATCCCTCAGCAACACGAAAGCGTTCAAAGGATGTTGTACATTTTTACTATTACTTTTATCGTTGTTATATGTACAGATTAATAAAAAAAAAAAACAGTTTCTGCACCTCATAACTCCTATTTGGACCTCGATCGATAAAATATTATTCAAAGCTAACCAACTTATATATTGAACAAAACAAAAACCAACCACACAAATATACGGAAATTCCTCGATGTTGAACGAGGTCGATATATTTTTTGCCATCAGTTCTATAAAAAAAATTGCCAAGGCACGAAATGAATTAGCACTCGCGCATTCAACATGTCTATCAAAGCGGAAACGTTACACACCTAAAATAGACGACCCAGGGTCTCGCTCGAACCTTCCGTGTGGTATCGTAACGTGGAAGTGAATTCAGTAAAACGTTCTCGACAACAGGTTTGCACAATCGTAACAAAGCACAACAACAGGACGAGAAGGACAATGACATAGCATTTGGAAGACTGCGTCACAGACATGCACAATGACGCTCCGACAATGGAACACGACTCGGCAAGATGGCCGCCGGAGCGTCAGCTGATTGTGTGCACACGCACGCAGCTGTACTCGAACCTGCCGATTCATATATCGCTCTCTCTTTCAGCACCGCTGATTAAGACGCAACTCTCATTGTCTCAACAAATAACAATCATTATATTCGTCTAATTAAACGTTTCAAGGCACGTAGTGCGATGCTTTATATTTACGAAAAAGATCTAGCATAGCAACCGTTTTAAAATCTTAAGGACCAATTTAATTAGCAAGAAGCCCTCAATTAACTAACACTAACCACTGTCATTGTTTGAAACTGTAATAAACAACTGGTAAAAAAAAAAATAGTTACGTCCAATAAGAAATATTAAAACCATCATACCATAGTAATGGTAATGAAATTAATTCATTATCATCACTTCATACTTCACTAGCACTCATGTAGTTACAATATGACCGATGACGTACATTTATTATAATATGTGACTAATCCTAACTTAAAATTGTAAATGTGTTTGTTTATTTGTGACGCTTTCACGCCTGAACAGATGAACCTGAATTTTGATGTAGATAGAAATGGAGACGGTTATGTCACTTTTTGTCCCGAAAAACTTGAAAATGTTATAGTAGGCAATGAAATGTTATGGGGAACCAATTATCCTATTATATATATTATATTGCATTAAAGGTGTGATTAAAAATCGATATTCACGCGGGCGAAGCCGCGGGCAGAAGTTAGTAAATAATAGTTTTAATTCATTACTGCTTTTACAGGAAGTGATCACTTAATGTAACGATGTAAATGTTAGCGCCGTGAACACGTCATTGCGAGGTTAAACGTCATTTATTTCGTTTCGTATTAGATAAAGAATAAAATATTAAAACAAAAATGAAATTTAAAACAACGCCATTCAATTATTCATATTTTCGTACAGCACTCAGACGAATGGTAAAAATTACACGAAAGCTCTAAACAAGCTAGGACATTGAACTTCTGCCACCAAGGTCGGGGCGGCGGCCTTCAAACAGCCTCGTCTAGTTGGCGCACAGCCTCCACACGATATTTTGCAAGAAAGTTGCACTCACTAAGGTTATAAATGTTAACATAGCCCACTGCAAACATTACCTTCATGCAAGCACACAATCCCATGGCCACGTTGATATAGCGCTCGCGGGAGCTTCACTATCACAAAAAATATCACAACACATAACACGTTTCCTCGGTGTAAAGACGCATTTAATGTGCACTTCTACTTTGCTTGATAAGACACACGAATCGCACCTGACATTAAAGTGTTATTTAAACTCAAGACGTATATCGGCCTCGATAATACGAGCTCCGATGCGCGCGGCGTAATTACACAAACTGAGCTCTAGGCAAGTGTGAGCGCGAACAGCGGTCACGCTGCCCACCGCCGCCGTCGTGCCGCTCGCCAGCCGTTTATTCGCGTCACACTATTCACACGCGCACGCACTCACCAATACAAACAAGCAACTGCCATCCAACTGATAAACCATACGACCAACTAACGTGCCCGAAACTCCATGCACTGCGTATCGCTGCTAAGAGCAAGACGGAATAATTAACACTCATAAGGAGAAGTAATATTAACATGTAACGTGAAACGAGATTCAATCGAATGAACTTTGAGAAATTATTGGAACCAATGATGACTCACTAGTGAAAACAAATGACTCATGTCATTCCTAAAACTTTATTTCGTTTGAAGGCGAGGAATTCTTCGTTTATTACTTTAGATTATAACGTACATCCTCATATTTTTGAAAAACAACAGCAAATAAATTAAGTTGTCTTTATTTTGTTCATATAAAATGTCAGCACTTAAATATATATTATTTGCGTCACTATTTTAAGCTCTTTCAATAATTCAAGGCGAAGGTTGATTAAAGAAGAAAGTGTTGCGAATGACCATCGTTAAAACCTCGACAAAGGTGTATTATGCTAAGATGAAATTGGTGCGGGTGCGATGGACGCAGACAAAGCCACGACAGCGCGAGTCGTCGATCTCCCCCAAATTAGTCCTGGGCCAGGGCGGTGACCCCGTGAGCTACGCGCCCGACACTGCAAACGAGTCGCCGTTTCTCACTGAATAAACCCCCAGTTCAACATACACTTGTAATGACCTACCCTTCAACATGTACTTTGTTTATTCTGGAAGATGTGTAAACAGATGGTTGACCACTACCACTTCATAAATTCATTACTTTACAAAGAAAATATACATAATTCAATGAATAAACTTAATTATAAACATTCCATCGACATGATTTATTTGGTTTGCCTTATTTATACTAACATACTCTATATTGTAGACAATAATTATATTACACATTTCCATTCTTAAACAAACTTAAACATAACAAAAAAAAAATGGTGTTTTTATTTTTAACATAGTAAGCAGAAAGACCTATAAAAAAAAATAATAACTGAATTATGAAGATCAATATTTTAATTATTGTCACAAGTGAAATATAGTGTAAACGTTGTTAGAAAATATGATATCGCGAGCCTTCCCATATAGGACAAGGGGTAGTTAGTGGCTGCTCACAAGCTACTTTGTGGACAACCGTATCCAAAGATCCCTGGAGCAAGCTCAAATTGACGAAACGAAACCAAGACAGAGCATCTTGGCGCCAAAAGACAAAGAGAGCCGACCCCAAATAATGGCACGAAGAAGTGAAATATTGAGTATTTCAAAAAATGAAAGCACGATTTCTAATACAAAATACTGATCTTTATATTTCATGAATGACATATTTTTATACATCATTCAATTTCATATGTGAACACAGTTGTTTTTTTCGAAAAAAAATGTATTGATTAGTTTTTTTAAATTCTAAAATGGGTAAGCTCTTGACCTCCATCGGGCGCGAAGGCATAGATGAATATGAATAGAATTAAAGACGATGTGATTGAACATCCAATCTTATATACTAAAGTAGTAAAGGCCATGTACAAACCTGGTGTTGAAAAAGTGAATTTCGTACAAGACAAATGTCTTTCCAAGTGCGAAGGCCCCTCAGCTCACAACCAGGCGACACCACGTCTGTGCAGTTGAGGTCAGCATCCACCGGCATCACAATGAGTGGTTACCCCACCTAAACGAATTATACAACCAAATGTAACTAAAAGCATTATACTGATTGAATGAATTTAATAGTACATGTGTACTGGGAACATAGTAACAGATGTGTTATATTTCCATGTTATTGCATAATTAGTGATTAGACTATTTAATAAAAAGATAAGTAACAATTTGTATTCAATGATTCGCAGTTTGTTGACTCTTAAAGTTTATAAAGGAATTGCGTTAATTTCCATAGTCTTATTATTATCATTTTGCGTAAATTTAATATTTACATAGAAGGTCGGGACTTGATTCTACCTTATTTTTGTAACATCAATAGACTTTCGTGTTCCAAATAATAAATATAAGTAAATAATAAAAATCACATAATTTATTGCATAAGATCCCTAACATCCATAGCAGTAAACTTTTTCATAATTTTCTTTAGGACATACAATGCAAACCATATTTTTTTTGTTATTATGACTATAGATAATGTAGAAAACGACACAAATATACATTAATTTGTATATTAGAACACCGTTCTGACTAAAAATAAACAGAACTACGTCACATTCATATCTCATAACCACAATTAGTAAAGAATAAATATTAGACAAAGAACTCGTGACTACAGTATCAAGACTTCGTTAACAGACAATCATTTTTAATATTATATTACAAAATATATTAGCCACGTTTCTTTATGTTTTTCAATACGCCACAACTTAGTAACAAATTAAAAAATATATTTAAAACTGAAATTTCCTCTTATGCAATAGATATAATAAATAGCGTCGCTATACTGACGAAACACTGTGAAGAGCGTTTTTAACTAATAGTATTCAACTTTGCGGTTTACTTTATTTGACAATAATATGGGAAATAGGTTGAAATAATTATGTCTAGTGGCTTAGGTTTTCCCTCACTACAGAGCATTTAATTTCTGGGGTAACTAAATTTTTGTTTATTGCATCAGCTTGGGTCTATTTAATAGAAATGATCACATGAATAAAATAGTCGTTAGCTATTAATTAACTTTTGTGATTCATATAAAGATTCCAATAACAACCAACAAGATGAATCTATCGATTTGTAACGACCTTTTAACTTTGTACCAATATACACGCAAACATCCGAACGTGAGCCGCTCAGCTCGCAAGTATGTACCTACCTAAGTTTACACCGCGGCACTGCGACTCGCAATTATCTAGGTTTTTTCTATATCTAACCCCTGCTAACACTCGAAAAGGCGCTCACTGTCATTGTGTTTTATGATGTGTCAATGGTTATTTTGCTCAAATTGAGAGAAGACGGCGTCGAGAAAAATTAATCGAAAGAATTTGGTTAAAAGAATCAGATACTTAAGACTCATTGATGAGTAGCAGGCTCGGGTGCTCAACTAAAGTCGTGCTCATGTTAAAACTTTTATACTCACTTTGAGTAAGATCCTCACACTGACGATTGAATACAAAAAAATCATAAGAAATTGCTACTATGATTTCAGTTTCTGCACAGGGTTTAGCATTTTTTTTTTTAATTTAAATAATTTCTGAGTGTGAAGAGTATAACGTGAATTAATAAATGTTAAGGATATTTAAACCACATAAGAATAACAATTTCATAAAGCATTTACAATGAAATAACATATAATTTAGATTAGCAAATTCCATTTGAGATACATAACACAATTTTGGGATGTTGGTACAATGTTCCCCTTCAGCTGACGGTTGCTGGTTCAATTTCAGTCCGAGATGTTAACACAAACCATCTGATAATAATCCTTAACTCTTGATAGGTAGTTTGCTCTTATCCAATAAGTTACTGGTTTGGCTTTATAGTTAGGTCAGTCAGCAATCGCTCTGTGTAAAAACTAGTACAGTGCCTGGGTAAATACTGGAATATTGCTAGAAAGATTATAAATAAATAGCTTGAATCCATTTTAAAAAGGAAACCATAAACTATCCCACCCAAACATTTTCAAAAAGTTTAGAATGAAAGAGATTTTTAGGAAATGTAAAAGGTATGTGACGACGTTGTGTCGCAGCGGTAGCGAACCTGCCTTAAACGCCACAGGTCGCGGGTTCGATTCCCGCTCGGAGCATAATATGTTTGTATTGACCATCCAAGCATATTTTCCGGTCTGCGTGTATTTGTCCTTGTATTTGTATGTTTTTCCGACCCCGACACATGATATCACTATCCTAATGGGGGCCGTTGAGTGTGCAGTATTTATATATTTATATATATATGTTCAATTAAATACCCAATCATTTCAATATACTCTGGTATCAGCGGTGTGCAGTTTGGTAGAAATATTTATTAAAAAAAAAATTCAAAAAACTAACTACTGGCAACATAAACTTGTAAAAAAAACTCATTCATGAATGACAATGATAAGTAAAAATCCTTTTAAGTATCATAAAATGTATAAATAATTAAATGTACTAATGTACAATGCTTATTTGTGTATTTCTAATAAACCATTATGATATTGTTTTAGTGATATTAATAATATTGATTTTCCCTGACATTTTATCAAGCAAAAGGTTTATTATAGGTCTTAGAATAATTGTTGCACAACTATTTGTGAACGCAATTATTCCAATATATTGCTGCAGAATTAACGTCTGACATCTGGCCATCTATGGCAAATAGAAAAACTATTGTGACTGTTAAACATGTGATGGAAAATGCTATTATAGCTATTGTAAGATACAATACTTGGTTTTTTTGAATAACACATTACTATCATTAAACATTTTTTCTATTTGATTCAGCAGGGTTTGGCTGTGTGGAATCAGAAACAGAAAAAAGGTTTGAATTATTATCAATTTCATCACAAAATATCATGATTCATTTTGGATTTGTGCAATATCATTATTTTTTTCTCATAAAATGTGAAATATCTCGTGGAAAGGAAGAATGATTAATGTAGACAACCAATACATATATTCCGATTATAGTTTCTCAATTCTACTTTTTAAAAATTAGTTTTAAGTATTAAAAAATTAGCATATTTACTCATTAACAAAATAATTCAGTCCATTTTAATACTCTCTAGTTAAAGAGTCCCTACTAGACTCTACTAGAATTAATAAATTCACCCACATTTAAAGATTTCATTTCTTAATTGTTTTATATACTAAAAAAATGTACCTATTTGTAAAAAGTACACAATAAAATTGACAATATATAGATATGATATTATTGAATGCAAAAAGTTAACGGTAGTCTAACTACAACTAAAAAACTATTGACTTTAAAATAGTTTGCTGAGATTCCAGGGACAAATCATAGCTAATTATCACACATTATGGCCTCCATAAGTATATTTTCACATTATAATTGTCAGCTCAACAAATTAGAAGTCTTGACAATGGACTGTCATTCACCCTTGACCATTTATTATAATATTTATGACCTAGTTTAGGATTGTCTACATAAAACAGAAACCTTTCAACCATATATATATATAATAAATGTGTGTTTAAAATGTTTACAATTCCCGATAAATATAATTAATATTAATATATATTGTGTAAACATCATAAACAAAAATGTAATAAAGTGTAATAACTATCTTCAGAAACACTATAATTTTATTAAGAGTAACCAAAAAAGCTATAAATGTTGTTATAAAGCATGAGTAAATATGCAGAATGGTTTCTAGTAAACAAATGAAGCAATATATTAATGTGGGCAAAACCATTTCCATCCTGTTACAAATTACACACAATTTATCTATAAAAGTACACATTTATATTTGTTATACTTAACTAAAATAAATAACTGATTAGTAATTGACTCTTTTTAAATAAAAGAAACTAAATACCAGATATATAAAAAAAAGTTACATATCAAGCAATTAATAACAACAAAATAAACCAAATAAGATGTAAATTATTATATTGATAACTCCACACACTAACTTTTTTATATTTTATTATTAAACAATCAAGAAAATTTGAACCAATTTCGTTGTTACATTGTACATATAGTTAATTTTTAATATTTCGTAAGCATACCCCAATTCTTTGATCTAAAGTTGCTCATCATTTAACCTAAAAAAAATTGTCTCTAAGTGGATACAATGAATAAAACTAAATAATTGTTATAAGCACAATAAGAATTGGATATTTATCAGATGAGAATATTTGTAATGTGATAAGGTACAAACTTTTCAAGGCATGTCAAAACTTTGTTACTTACTACTCAATAAAGCATGATAAGTGAAATTTCTGGAATATGTCATAATTACAACTTTATCAACAATGAATAC
Source organism: Hestina assimilis (assembly GCA_023373885.1). NCBI lineage: Eukaryota > Metazoa > Arthropoda > Insecta > Lepidoptera > Nymphalidae > Hestina > Hestina assimilis. Next base: position 3,224,541 of record CM041750.1, on the reverse strand, counting down.
GTGGTAAACCAATATTCATGTATGTTTATAGAAACATGTAAATATGGTATGCATATACGCCTTTAGGAAGGTGGTGTCATGATTAAAATGCGTGTAGAGAACGTACCATACATAATGAAAGTTGGGATATATGCTTTGGTATTGCGAACACCGATGCTAACTATTGAAGTACATATTGGAAATATGTTTCAGCAGTAAGCTTTTGACTTATTCGTTTGGTGTTGAACTCTAGAAACAAAGAAAATATTGAAGAACTACGGTAATTGGCATTCACGAAGAAAATGGCGTCATATCAAACTAATCACGGAACAAGGTACAATTTCGTCATATGAAAGCACATCACACAATCACAATTAAACACCATAAAAATATAAACGTGGTATAAAATGTAATTTGATCGATTGATTACTCACTTTGAATATGAATTCCAAAGAAAATCATCCAAAAACTTAAAAGACTGATGACAAGGCACTCCACACACCGTTTGCAAAACCCAGACTACATAGATCACGTGACCAAAATGGTGCTGCCAGTCGCCATATGAAGTTGATAGAAACTTAGCATTCACTACCTTACATACGAATAAGCTCTTACAAATTCATATGAAAAAAATTACATCGATAAAAATACTTATTAGTAACATTACGCTGTTTTATTCTTTGCACAATATTTGTATGTTAATCACTGTAAAAATAAATATCACAATATCAGTATTCTGTAAAAGAAAAGGAGTAACCTTAGACTTTCAAACCATAACACTTTTACCCCTAAACATTACCCAAAAAGTTCTTTATTTTATTTAACTACATTTGATATGCAGCTTTTTCCAAATATGATTCACTCAAAACTAGGTACAAATCTTTTAATCATTTTGTGATGAATTAGGCCATTCACATAAAAAACTGTTTTTTTTAATGTTTGTCGTTTGATGTTTTGGAATCAAAGTAAATGAGTTTACAGCGATCAATCTGAACATCTTTATACAATACAATCTCATTTGATCTGCGAATGGCGTCATATATATTCTATTATTGTAAGAGCAAAAGTAAATTTTTTACTAGTAATAAAAAATATTAAACAAATTATACAATTCATTCGAAATTTATGGTAAAATCTGAAAAACTATATTTCATCATACAAATTGTTACGGAGCTATATATTTTTGAATGACCAAATATCAAATATTAATTTTAAAAAATCACTTTACAGTGGTCAAAACTGGAAGATATTAATTAAATATTAGAATTACAAACCCATTTTATTTATTTATTCTATTGAACTTCTTTTATAAAGGTGGCAGGTGAAATGAAAAATAGTAGTTTTTTTATATATGGTAGTTACTAACAAAATTAAACTTTTTGCTTCTTTTTATACATTCATTCATTTCAGACAGACAAAAAGATTAATCCGTTACTCGCTGACTAATTTTAGCTGAAGAACTTTTACTTCAATCGTATGGTCTAAATCTATGGTCGGAAGATATAAAATGTCTAAGATAAAGATTTTTTTTTATTAAGATTGCAAAAAAGTTTAATTTAATCAACGTTCATGTTGATTTTCTCTATAAATTGTTTTCCATTCCTTTAATTTTGATGGCCAGTTATTGGTCAAAGTTGATAGTTTTAACCTAATATACTAGAACAAAGATGCTTTTAGTTTTTTTTATATTTTTATTCTTAATTATGACTTTTGTCATTATTCGACATTAGCATTTAAGTATAATTTGAATTTTAGAAATTAGAAGTGTAACAATTTAATGTGGCCAATGTTCTTAAGTGGCCAATTGTTGCAGGTTTTACTCTAGTTTAATAGTAATAATATTAATATATAAAACATAATGTACCAACTCTAATTCATTATTAGTTAATATCCTTAAATTATAAATATTTTCAAACACAAAGTACGTATAAATTCATTGTCAATTTTTAACTTTTAATCGTACCGTCTATGGTACACATTAGTTACATCAAACGATACCTTTCACTTCTTTCATTTTCAAAGATGAAATAAACTGTCAAATATCAAACGTCAGTAAAGTTTAAGATTGACACTGACATTAACGTGACACATCTTTGAAATACATTTTCCATGTCGAATATTTAATAATAACCAAAAAACTTAATTTAAATACTCAACTATGAATGTTTCTATATCTTAACTAGTAGTAGACTAATTTTTTAATATAAAAATAGTAGTTATAACTGTGTATTGCTAATATTTGGTAAATATTTAAAATGCCGACAATTTCTGTGAAACGAGATGCACTTTTCGCTGCATTGGGAAAAACCTACAGTAAGATAATTAATTTTATGTTAAAAACGTCTTATGCTAAATATATCTTTCTTTCTTAAAGAATTTGTAATATCTGTATTAAATAAAAAAATACAACTTTTTTTATTAGCTGATGAAGAATTCCAAAATTTGTGCTTTGAATTTGGTTTGGAGTTAGATGAAGTGGTAAGTATTGTAATAATGTAGTTTTATTTTTAGCTACAATAACTTTCCAATTGATAATGTTTTTATTTTATTGTAGACTACTGAACAACAAATGCTGATAAAGGAGCAGGGAAATCAGGCTGGAGCTGGTGTTTCAGAGGAAATATTGTACCGAATTGACATTCCAGCAAACAGATATGACCTTCTTTGTCTTGAAGGACTTGTCAACGGCTTGTTAGTCTTTCAAGGGAAGTAAGTTGATTATCTTGAAATAAGAATATAAAATCGACTTTCATGATTTCATGATTTTTGACCCTCCCCGTCCTAGTGATAGCTATTCAATTTGTGAGAGTCCTCCTCCCTAGTGAACTTGTGTAATTTTTGCAATTTTACAGTGAGAAATTATCAAAGCTTAATTTGGTTAAATAATATTTTTAGTATCGTATTTTACTATTTATATATATTTTATTATGCAATGTGAAGTCACAAAACTTATTATATGTTCTTATATTATAAATATACTTGTAGGAAAGCACCACCATTATATAAAACTAAAAAATATGAAGACTGCTATTCACTTCATTTAACCCCAGAGACAGCACAAATACGGCCCTATGCTGTTGCAGCTGTTCTGAAGGGTGTTTCATTCACTAAGGAAAGCTATAATAGCTTCATTGATCTACAGGTAATAATTAATTTTGGTGAGACTTTTTCTCACTTTATGACAATTAAATTGACTGCAATTTAAATGAACAAAATAATTTCAACAAGTTAAAATGTGTATTGAAAATTAAAAACAAAGGCTTTGTTAAAGGCTTTATTATTAAAGATTATATTTTGTGTCATTAGCATAAATCACTATAAAAATAAAATATATTTTTTTAAATATTTCTTGATGGTTGGCAAACAAGTATACGATCCACAGTCACTGCAACCTATGAACACTTACAATACTTTAAATATCTCATTCATATTGCCAACCCAAAGGATGAGACGGGAAAAAAGTCAGGGTACGGAGAGGTGGGATATTGGGACCCCAACACCCTTACTAATTGTACTAAATGCAACAGTGAGTACTGTTCTTATTCTACGCTGATTTTCTGTGAGAGGGTAGTACTTCCCCAGGGGAGCCAGCCCATTTGTGCTAGAAGAAGAATGGCTTTACTACTAATCCAATATTCGAAATCATAAAGTAAAATAAAAAAACTATTACAGGATAAACTACATCAAAATATCTGTAGAAAAAGAGCTCTAGTAGCAATCGGAACACATGACTTAGACACTATTCATGGCCCATTTGTTTATGATGCTTTACCACCAAATGAAATTAAGTTCAAGGCATTAAACCAGACTAAGGACATGACAGCACCGGAATTAATGGAACTATATTCTGTAAGTACTTTGATTTTGATTTCTGAATAATTAAAACTTTTTGAAATTTGTCACTTATAAAATAAATTTAAAAAAATGGATAATATAATTTCAAGATTATATGTGCAGTGCAGTACTACAAATGAATTGTGTTTAAATATAATACCTTGTATTAATTTCAGAGCCACGCTCAACTGAAGCAATACCTGAACATAATCAAAGATAGCCCTGTATACCCGGTAATCAAAGATAAGAATGGAGTTGTTCTGTCCATGCCACCCATCATTAACGGGGACCACTCCAAAATAACACTTGATACCAAGAATGTGTTTATTGAATGTACTGCTACTGATCTCACTAAGGTGGGTTTTGGAAATTTAATTAAAACAGGATTAATTTTTAAAAAATTATAAAATGGTAATGCTACGCATTATATTTTATGATTTTTTTGTGACGTTAATGGGTAGCGTGTCTGCCTTTAGTCTCGATTGTTGTGGGTTTGATTCCCGCTCGGGCAGATGTGTCTTAAATTTCTGTCTCGGTCTGGGTCTCCCCACCCTGCCTCGGAGAGCACGTTAAGCTGTCGGTCCCGGTTGTTAACACATAATATCTGATAATAATCGTTAACTCTTGATAAATAAATTGCTCTTATCCAAAGAGTTACTGGTTCGCCCTTAGGGTTGCGTAGGTCGGATGGCAATCGCTCTGTGTAAAAACTAGTAACCCGTCAAATCCGGATAAGAGTAATAAGCAGACCCTGGGTAAAATAAAATACCGGGAATAATGCTACGACGAAGAAAAAGCTATGCATTATACCTTCTTTTGAGATAGCAGAATGCTCAAAAAGTTGTTGAAGACAAAGTAAAAGTAACTACTAAGTACACTTCCAACCAAAGGCCTCTAATAACCCTCAACACTACGCTACCTCAATGCTGCTTGGTGGATGTCCTCATGATGGTTTTCTTCACCATTAAGCACAAAATGAATTTGAAACACAAAATAAGCATTTCAATACTCAGTAGTGCTGGCCCAGATTTGAATCTGCAACCTTCGGTTAAAGTCTATGTTTTCTATCCAATGGGCTATCTCGGCAATCATAAGCAACTTGGGAACAGTGAACTCTATTTGTCAGTTTTTTTTAACCTCTTAACCTTTACCATTTCTATGGATTTTAATATGGATGATTCTTGATATTTGCAAAGGTAAAGACATTTTATATATGCAAATTTTTGTACATAATTAAATGTATTTTATACATAAAAGAAAATCATCTAACTTAGGATAGTTATATCGTATACCGGAGGTCCGCAAACATTTACAATGACAAAGACAAACACACCCAGACCGGACAACATGCCTGTGTGGTTAATACAAACATCTGCTCCGAGCAGGAATCGAACCCCTGACCTGTGGCTCTTAAGACAGGTTCGCTACCATGTGGCGACAAGGTCGTTAAACAAGCAAACACCATATTTATTTATATTTTATTTTTTGTTATTATTTCCCTACACCTAACTCAAGCTATTGAAAAATAGACTATGCTCTGTACCAATTAATATATCCCAAAGAAGTTTTTAAAATAATAATAAGTTATCAATACATTTCCAGGCAATAGTCGTACTAGATACAATAGTGTGCATGTTCTCCGAATACTGCACAAGCAAGTATGAAGTGCAGCAATGTAAAGTGTTCGCTCCGGATGGTACGTATGAACTGTACCCACAACTGCGGTACAGGGAAGAGTTGATTGACATTGAAAAGGCTAACAAATACATTGGAATAAGGTTTGTTGGAATGTTAAAATATGAATTTTTATAAAATTAAATTTTGTTTATATTTTAAAATTGGGTGTTAATATAGTAACATAAAAAAAATTTGAATTAGTGCCTTGATTGTTAAGATTATTATTTTCATGTTCACATTAAATTATAATAAAATAGTATATTTACACATGTATTTCAAAAGGTGTGTGAGTACTTTATATGCACGTAAGAAGCTTCTTTATCTTAAAAAAACAACATTTCACCATGGTTTGGAAAAAATACACGTGAACAAACATACATATTAAGCAAAATCATTACAACATTGCTTTCTTCCTCTCTCGCCATGAGAGAAGACTACGTCTACAGAAGTATAGCTTCAAAAAATATACTAATTTGAAAGTAAGGCCCTTGCGCACATTGGCGGCATAGCATGGCTGGGAATTTTTATGTGATCGAAATAAAATAAAACTTAAAAGCATATCAATAAATTTGAAATTTCAATGATGATGATTGATTGAAATGCGCCATGCTCAGGCATACCGCGTCAATGCAATTTCAAATTTATTTTTGTCACTAACCGTAGTAGAGCCGTGGCCCAGCACGGATGGGCCAGCTCGACCGGGAAAGTACTACCCTCTCACAGAAAATCGGCTTAACGTAACATTATCAGTAGGTACTGTTGCTTTTCGTGCGATGAACGAGAGCGCCTGGGGCCTAATCTCCCACCTCCACTTTTCTCTTTTCATCCCTTCCCTCCTGTCCCTTGGGTTGGCAACGCACATGTGGTTCAATTATCGCAAGCACAAAAATCCACTGTCATGCAGTGCCGCCAATGACCACAGAGCCTAAGGTTATAATTAAATTTAAATTTCTTGTAAAGTCTGTACATTTTCCAGTGAGAGCGGCGATAGTCTAGCGGCTCTGTTGTCGCGCATGTGCCTCCCCACCACGCAGGAGCGGGAGCGGCTGCGCGTACGCGTGCCGCCCACCCGCCATGACGTCATACACGCCTGCGACCTGTACGAGGACATCGCCATCGCTTACGGGTAACTCGAGTGTTACATAACTAAACCAATAACGAAACTCAACTCAACATTTGAATTAACTTCAGGTGGATTAAAGGCATGTGGCCCCCGGACTAAATAAAATAATAAACCCGGAGACCGGATTTTCTGCGACCTCTAGATTAACAATGGTCGGCAACACGCCCTCTGTTGTTATAGGTATTCATTGGCGGGAATAATCGCTTAAAATCTGTAACATAAATAAAAAAGAAGACGTTTACGACGTTGTGGCGCAGCGGTAGCGATCCTGCCTTAAACGTCACGTTGCGAGTTCGATTCCCGCTCGGAGCATAATATGTTTGTAAAGACCATGCAAGTATATTTTCCGGTCTGGCTGTATTTGTCCTTGTCCGAGTTCTTAGACCCAGGATACCACTATCCTAATAGGGGCTGTTGAGTGTGCACCATTTATCAAAGGTTCCAATATAAAGTAATAATTCATTTAGGTATCTAATGATTAACGTAAATATCCACAGTTATAACCGCATCGAGCACCGGTCGGTGTCGACCGGCACGGCGGGCGCGCAGACGCCGCTCGGCAAGCTCAGCGAGCAGCTGCGCCAGGAGTGCGCGCACGCCGGCTACACCGAGGCGCTCACCTTCACACTGGTAACTATACATTTCATACAATCATAGACATAGATGATGTTAGATTGTGTATTTGACAATAAATAACATTCAATCATAGACATCATTCAATCATAGATGACAATACATCCTAGACATAGTTGACAGTAGATTGTGTATTGCCAATAAACAACATTCAATCATAGACATAGATGACAATAGATTGTGTATTGCCAATAAACAAGTTTTAAATCTACATAAAAAATAAACGTACATATAAAGCATATTATTCGTTGGAGGAATATTTTTCCGATAAAAATGCTAGGGACTGTTAATATTGCTTCATCTCATTCAAGAATAAAATTTTATAACAAATAATACAATTGTAAACATATATTTGAAAAGAGTAACTATCGAGTTTCTTGTCCGTTCTTCTCGATATAATCAACCTTCCGAACTGTCGATAGCGTTTGACTAATCAAAAGTACTTATTAAATCTACTTGAATAAAAATAATTTTGTCTTTGTTTTTTTGATTGAAATTGGTAAAAATTTAAGGATAAACTAGCGCCATCACTGACGTGGTTCGAAATGTAAAAAAAATGGGGCATGTAGATAAGTAAAAGTATGAGTGAGATATTAACCAATGACATTTAAAGTTTTCGTAGCGCATGCTTACGATGGTATTATTTAGTTCCCTGCCACTTGTTAGATTGCGCTTCAATTTTAATTATTTATTTATTTAAGGACCACCAGTAATAACTACACTCAAATACATCTTTAAATATAACATTAGTGGTAAATTCACATTTTGTCATTTTACACATTATAGACACGCAATCTCTTCCTTTCTATATTATATTTTGTAACTTATCGTTTTGATGATTTCATATTACTTAAAGGATTCTATTTGTTTACCCAACTGACCTGAGTCCGTCTCAACAACTTCAGTAGACAGAACAAATTTTACTAATTTCACAAAAAAAAAAATACAAACAATAAGCGTTAATATGGCTTACTATTTGAAATCCTATATACGATATTTTTTCTTTAATTTTTCCTAGTGCTCACGAGAAGACATAGCAACTAAACTTGGTCGAAAAATCGAGAACCTACCCGCCGTGCACATCTCCAATCCCAAGACCCTGGAGTTCCAGGTGGTCAGAACATTGCTATTACCAGGTCTACTCAAGACCCTCGCTGCGAACAAGAAGATGCCACTGCCTCTCAAACTGTTCGAGATCAGTGATGTGGTGCTCAAGGATGACAAAGCTGGTAATATATTTAAAACCTTCAGATTAATATTATAAATACGAAAGTAACTCAGTCTCCTTTTCTAATATTCTTTTCAATATAAAGTTTAAAAATGTCAACACAAAAACTGAAAAGCAAAAAAATAATAATTTCTACTTCTTTTGTAGAAAATATTTATTCTGTTTATAGGAATTATTGTTTTTTGGTTTTAATTTTTTGGTTTAAAACGCTAATATGTAAATGTGCGTCTCCCGACCGTGCCTCGGATAGCAAGTTAGACAGTAGGTCCGGGTTGTGGTCATATCATATGATAATGTATGTCTACTCTTGATAGGTAATTTGCTCTTTTTCAATGAGTTACTGGTTCGCTCTGTGTAAAAGCCAGTATCCTGTTAAATCCGGATAAAAGTACAAGCAGACCCTGGGCAAATCCCGGGAAAAATACTTGGAAGGGAGTTTAAAAAGCTAATGATTGAACAGAAACGGGAGCCCGGAACGAGCGACGTCTGTGCGCGGTGTACTGCGGGAAGGCGGCCGGCTTCCAGTTCGTGCACGGGCTCCTGGACCGCGTCATGGCGCTGCTCCGGCAGCCCTGGGACCAGGAACAGGGGTACTATCTACAACAGTGCGAAGGTAAAGTTCAACAGCCTCAATAGCTCAACGATAGAAGGGCAGACTGTTAAAGCGAGAGTTGCAGGTTCGATCCTGATCCCCTTGGTAAATAGGAATATTAGTAATGACTTACTTACACAACAAAACACGATACTGATGTCCTGTGTCGAGGGTCCGAAAACATACACAAACACAAGAACCCAGACCGAACCATATACCAGTGATGATCTATGTCTTTGCTCAATGGCGCCACCACTAATGGCGTTTTAAGTAATTTTTCCTATCGACAAAAAGGTCGCCATACCATAAACTTTTTTTGTCAGGAGAACAAGTTCAGTTGTATATAGATAGGGCCACAGGACAACTCTTTTATAATAATGGACGCAAATAAGCAATACCATGTCAACCCACACGAATGTCATTTCAAGAAAAACTCGTTTGAAAATTTTGAACAACTTGCTTTATATGATTTTTTTAATGTATTGGTCAAGTTTTTGGCAATTTCAAGACGTATGTAAGTTATTTTACTTATTTTCACATAAAATAAGTATACAAACTGCATATTTCGTATATAATATAACTCAAAACATTTAAAATAATACATAAATTGCATGATTAAAAAATGGCTTTTTAGAAGTTTTAAAGCTTAAAACCTTACAAATATTAAAGAAAAATGTTCTTCAGCCATTTACCAACACTTCTGCATATGTAACTCAGTTTTTTCAATTTTGTGGGTTGACATGGTATTGCTTATTTGCGTCCAATTAAGCATCAATAGCTCAACGTTAGAAGGACCGACTTGTAATGCGAGAGGTTCGATCCTGAACCCCTTGGGATTCTACTATAAACTAAAAACCGGCCTTCCATATAGAAATTTTCGATTCGCTGGCGCTCCTTCGCAAATTCAACATTAACGCAACGAAACAAAGTTAGTCACACGTTAATTTTATTCGATTATGTTGCAAGCTTATAGCGCTAACTTAATTCAATTACGTTGCTTCTGACTAACTTCGTTTCGTTGCGTTAGTGCGATTTTACGAAGCAGCACTAGCGAATCTATGGACATTTTGTTTGTATGGATGGGGGTAACTTATATAATAAGTCTATGCAGGAAAGTAATGTAATCTTTAGAAAAATAATAATATATGAATAAAATTATAAAAGCTGGCTTAAATGATAAGCAATTAGACGACTAATAACTTTATCAATGAATAACAAATTACATAACTTGGTAAAATTATATGAAAACCAAAGACTTGGTTCTATGAAGTACAATAAAATAAAATCATTTACTTAATAATTTATTTATTCCAAATATTTAAATTGTATGTCGGGAAAAAATCAGTAAAAAAAGACTATTATTATACCATATTTTAATTACATGGCAAAATATGAGAGCTGTATAAACCTTCTTTCTAAGTTAGATGTTACTGTGTGATAGTAAATTAATTGTCACATATTATATGGTTTACGGACATCATCTTTCAAACAACAATTTAACTTTAAACTTTCATATCAATAATTTAATTTTTTTATTTATATTCTAAATTAACTTTCATTTTCAGACCCAGCCTATTTCCCCGGCCGCTGCGCTGAAGTAAAACTCCGTGGTGAGGTTATCGGGAAAATTGGTGTTGTCCATCCAAATGTCTTGACTGGTTTTGAATTAACAAATCCTTGTTCCGTTGTCGAAATAAATATTGAACCATTTTTGTAAGTTTATACAATAATCATATCAGTAGGTCAGTGTTGTAAATATAATATGTCAGTGGATTTGTGTCAGCCATTCTTTGTTTTATAGCTATTTGCTCCGATAAGATTAATCTTATTTAAAGTTTATAAATTAAATAAATATAATGCTACATTTTCGAGTTCATAATATACTATGATTAGTATGAAAAACTGTAGTTCCATCAGTGAACAAAACTTTTTATTAAATGTCTAATAAAGTTAATTATAGTTTTATTTTCCCAATACAATTTAATATAAATTATAAATTTTATTGAGATACAGAGAAAAGAAAATTCAAGTTGGCAAGAATGATTTAAGTACGTACATTTTGGTTCATAAATACATAAAAAAGTATTTCTTTTATAATTTCGTTTAATTGTGTCCATCATAATAATTATTAAGTGCAAAACAAAATAAGTAAAGAATTACATTTTTTACACACATGTAGACAAAGGTTTTAATAAACAAATGTCGTATGTTTTTTAAACAATAAACTCTAGCTAGGTACTTAGCAATTTATAATACATACAAATTACAATACTGAGGTCAATTCTTATAAGCAAATGAGAAGCATACAAATTGATTTCCGGGATGCGCTCCCATAAAACGCGGTAAAGACTTATCAATTAAGTTTTATACGGAGAACAATTAATTCGAGTAGATTTTATTTAAAAAAATATTAAATTTGTTGCTTAAAACTAAGCATTTTGTTATTTTTATTTGTATAATTATTTAGATTTAACTATCAAACGGTGTTAACCCTTTCGCGGCGAGTAAAATAATTATAAGGAATTTATTTCAAAGAATGATAGCTCACATTAATAAGCAAGAAAACTAGTTAATCATAAATGTGTTTTTAATAAAAAAATATAACAGCTCGTTATAAATTCCATAAAAAATATAAAAACCAGATAGAAAACAAACACACTTGTGATATAATTAACTCTAAATGTATATGAGGCTGGCTTCATGGAAAATCTTGTTACAGCGAAAGGGTTAAATATTTTATTACTAACAAAAACCAAATAGTTTAAGGTAAAATTTTATTATTATAAATTGTATAACTTTTCTACAATAAGTATATTTTTCTATTGCAAAATGTTTATAGACCAATTTAAATATAAAATATATTTAATTGTTCCTTTATAAGGCACATGAATTTCAATTGACTAACAACATTTATCACAGAAACATGATCGAAACCATATTACAATAATATTATTTATTACATAAGCATATTTTTGTTAGGAAACTTTGAACCCTGGACAATATAGGTATTTATATTTTTTAGAATATAATTTATATTCATCATCAATAATTTTTTTTCCACTGAATAATGGAAGTTTTCAAAAATTTTCTGTGATAAATCATTGACTTACTAAGGACCATACGGCCCTACGTAAATTCAACGAAATTGATTTTGTGGCAAGCTTGTGATGCGATGATTTGATTTTGTTGCTTCATTTCGTTGCGTTTTGCAAGTTTACGAAGGACCACCAGCGCATTGTTAGTATGGAAGGGCTGTGGGGATGTCTATATATAGTAAGTCAATGTGATAAATCCACTTTATAGAATAAGGTGGAATTTGACTGATTAATTTTATCTAAATATATCTGATAGACAAAATTTATTATGCTTAACTTTTAATACTCTTTATATTAAAATACTGAAGTATATCTGTTCTAATTAATTTTAACAAATATATATATATATATATATATATATATATATATATATATATAAATATAATACAACAAAAATATGGTCCTAAAGTATAATAATATTTATCATTTAATACTAAAACAGCAACACATGCATAAATACTGCATAATATCTTAATTCCCAATATTCAATGTACTTTTACTACATTTCAATAATAAAAGTAGTATTTTTAAAATAGTTATATTAATTATAATATTAAAAATTAATTAACTATGCGTTAATGTTTAAATCATTTATAAATTTTTGCTTCACTATTAGGTGTTATGTAGGATTTTGACACTGATATTGTTATCCTTTTTATTGTATTAAAAGTAAAAAGTAATTAATATAATTATTTGAAATATTTGCAATTTTGCTACAAAATTTCTATACTTTACTGCATAATTAAATGTATATTATTTTAAAATGGGACGGATTGTAAAGCTGCTTGTGTGGGTATGGACAACCATTTAATTTAATCTAATAATAATTCTATATTAAACATTTTTTGTAATTCTCCTCTTTTGAAATCGGGGGCTATTATAAACGGACACAGATAGAATGATAATTCCTTCAGATTAGGAGCACTGGTTTTGATAACTTTAGCTACTTGCATGGTAACATGGAGACATCTAGAGAGGCTTAAGTATGTCAGATGCTGGAATATATTATTCGAAAAATATGCGAGTAATGCATTTGTTGAGAAATACCCATGACGTAATTTCAATGATCGTAAATTTTTTAATCTATAGAAATGTAACAAACTAGAATCAAAAAGAGTCTTGCAAGTCATTATGTGTAAAACTTGTAATGCCTTACATTTAGATATTGAGGAAATTATATCATCATTCAATGTATCACCATAGATATGAAGAGCTCTTAATGTATTTTGTTTATTTTTTAGCAAAGAGTCCAGAAAATCTGCTGGTATATTTTTCATTTTCTCCATATTGATACTAACTAAATTCTTGCATTGTAACATACCATATAAACTGCCATGGGTCAATGCAAAATTAGATAATATTAGAGTTTCTAAATACTTTAACTTTTCAAATGGCAGGCTGTAAACAAAATTTCCATTAGCATTTTCAGTATTTTGTACTATCAAAGAATTGCGAAAACTTAGAAATTTTAAATTAGGCCAGTATCCTAGATCATCAAAAATACAACTATCGACTTGGGAGATACTTATTTCTAAATGAGTTAAGTTTGGACAGTAGCTAATTAGGGATGCCCTAACTTGTGAATACAATTTAAAATACTGCAATTTAACATTTTTTAAATATTTTGCTACAAAAGGCACAATGCTATCACTAATTCTCACATAATTCTTCATACATACAATAAGGCGTGTGTTGTCCCAGATGCATGGAGTTAAGCAGAGTTGCTGCCACCTCATGCACACTTTAGCCACCGCCAGCAGTGATTCAAAATCAATCATAGAAAATATGTATATTAGTAATTCGTTTGGCAGATCATTTATAGTTAGTGCATGAGAATATGGTTGCACACCTATCATCTCGAGATGCACCATTTTTATTTACTTCAACCCACCCCTTGACAGTCCTGAAAATTGAGATATAAATTGAAACCTGAAGTTCTCATTAAAATTTAATAAATCAAAAATTCAATTTTTTTAAAATTGATTATTGCACTTAATACGTTAATAATAAATATTGGCAAGAGTAAAAATACTTTAATAAAGTAAATGTACGACCATCCGTTAATATCGATGTTATAAACCGCATACCTTGGAATAACTTTGCTTCCTATTCGAGAATTTTTAACTGTTTGCTTTAATAAAATCATAATTTTTGTGGTTTCCCTTCAACGTTTTTTCACGATTTATAAGAATCCTCTAAAAAATTTTGTAGTTCACACGTGGTTAGAATCTTCATTTTTAAATAATATAGCAATGCATTATATTAATTTTTGAAAGAAATATTAAAAATAACTTTCATCTTTGACTTGATGCTATTTTTGTATGACGTATTACGATGTACGAATGACAAACGACAGCTAATGTTACTGACGTCCTTTTGACGGGTACGCTTAGTTTTATGCAAAATTAAGGTCAGATAATTTGTGAACAATAAAACAAATACAATATGCGTATAGTTGTAATAATTTTAAGTACAATAAATTCCAATATATATACCACATAAATTACTTAGTATATAATGTTGCCATGCAATTGTAGCATTGACTCGATAGTAGAGTAGTTAATGAAAAATTATTATTAAATACGATTTATTACTCACTCTGGTTAGGCTTAGTTCTCTTTAAATATAATTTAACGATTCTTTGCAATTTACAATGCAATATACACAATATAATATAATAACATTTCAAAATATATGTTACAGAATAACAATGACTTTGCAAACTTGCCATAAATTTAAAATGTAATGTATACTGCGATAGTTAAAAAAATAAATTAAAGAAACGCATAGCATTAAGTTTCCACTTAGGATTTATTTTAATCTCTAAATAATAAATAGATATAAAAATTCATGATGCTTTATAGAAAAAGCAACAATTATACTTTAGAAACATAGAAATAATTTTTATTTTATATTATTTCATGATATTATTTAAATACCGGTGGCAGATATTTTGATGCAGGTGTAGAAACTGATCCTTGTTGGCCTCCTGTTCCAGAAGAGACAACAGGAGGTAAATAATCTTGAGTAGGTATCCCTGCTTGGGTTTGAGTGTTTTGAAGAGTGGAAATTTGAGGACCTGAATTAGGCTGCAAATATCTAGAATTAGGTGATGTAACAGAAGCAGTCGATGTTTGCTTTTGAGTATTTTGAATAACGGATGCTTGAGAGCCAGAGGTTGGTTGTAAATAGCTGGTATTAGGCGCGGACACAGGAGAAGTTGGTGTATTTTGAATAATAGAGTTTTGAGCGCCAGAGTTAGGTTGTAAATAACTAGAATTTGGAGTCGAAACAGTACCAGTCGATGTTTGTGGGACAGAGTATAGTGATGGTATAACACTTCCTCCTGTTTGCGACACTGTAACTGATGAGGTGAGCTGTGGCGTAGAAACTGATACGTCTGGTGGTAGGTATGAATCTGATGGAATAGCAACGGCTGTTCCAGATCCAGTTTGAGCGTTTGAGGACACACTAACGCCTACGTTAACTCCACTTGATCCCGTTGGTGGTAAGTATTCCGGAGCTTTAGTTGAAACACTGCCTGTAGATACAATGGTATTTGAACCTGAACTGTAACCTGTTGATCCTGAAGTGGTTATTGCTTGAGAACCTGCATTTCCATTATTTTGCACTCGGTAGTCGTAACCACTCATTCCTGATGTAGCCCCTGATGTACTACCAGTTGACCCTGAAGCAGTATTTTGTTGTCCACCGCTGTAACTGTATCCACTTGAACCTCCTGAAGTCATTGCAGAGGCGGTGATCGTCGAATCCGTGTTTGAATATCCTATATTGACGGCACCACCGCCAGTGGCACCCGTCGATCCTGAAGCAGTATTTTGTGTGGCACCACCATAGCTGTATCCAACTGAACCACCGGAAGCTATTGAAGTAGTAGAACCTCTATTGGTGTACCCAGTATTAACACTACCACCGTTTCCAGTGCCCGTTGATGCCGACGCAGTATTTTGTACGCCACCGTAGTTGTATCCGGTTGAACCACCAGAAGTCGTTGAAGAAGCGGTAGCTGTAGAACCCCTACTAGAGTAGCCAGTATTAGCCGTACCACCGCCAGTAGCAGCCGTTGATCCTGAAGCAGTATTTTGTATTGCACCACCATAGTTGTATCCGGCGGAGCTTGTGGTCCCTGTAGAACTGGAACTGGAGTAGCCGACGCTGCCCGTGCTGCCGCCGGCTGGTGCGGGATATGCATAGTACATTTGTTGCGCTGATGTCCTGTCAACAGTTGTGGCTTGAGTCGAAGTCGAAGCAACAGTAGTTTGGGAAGGCAAATTGAAAGATATAGATGGACGGTCGTAAACATACCCAGCTTGGCGACGTATTCGAACATTTTCTACTCCGAACGCCGCATTCAAATGAAGATTTGTAGGCGCTACTCCTACAAGGAATATGTTAATAAAACACAAAACACATTTTGCGCATGTGGCCATTTTCAAACTGATCCTCAATAGCGGCGCATACTTAGTTAGACTGAACTTATAACTTTCGTGAGTAAACAACCTCGTGACATTACGAAATGAACATCTTTAACCCTAGATCTGCGAACATAGGAATATTCCTTCTTAGTGTGATAATTTTAAGTCATTTGTCTTTTTAGTAAAGCCAAAAATTATCATCGAATAATACGTTATCTTACTTGGTGTCAAACCCATAAAATAGGTTTTTTAATAATATTTGCTGATGGGCCTAGATGCCCGCCTGGTTAGCTTCCACTCTGCAACTTACCGCCTGGTTAGCTGGTTGTTCAAAAACCCGTGAATTGACACCTCGGCAGCCATGTTTCGAGGTCAGCTAGTGCATAAACAGTTGTATCTTGCGGGTAGACAGGACAAAGGGTGGCTGGTGCAGTTCGCATTGTGCAATGGTATGAGCTGCCTTCGCGTTTGGACTTTACTTCCAATACATAGGCTAAATTGGAATTTCACCAAATTTAGAATAGTAATATATATTTAAACACCCTGGCCAATATAAAATACCATTCAGATACATCTGAGGGTTTGTTTACAAGGAAAGCCATTTTGTGGTTTTCTTAAATTACAACAAAATTAAATCTGCTCGGTTTGTATAATTTATAACTAACAATTGCCACAGCACTTATTTATTTTCAATTATGTCAAGGTGTTTTTATTTGTTTATATTTATATATCTATAGAATTATTAAAATATTACTAGGCATTTGAGTACTTAATAAAAAATGTTGTTATTTATTAAATATTTATATATTTCAATGATGTTAAAATTATCTATGAAGATAATGCAACTACTAAAATCATTATACAGATTTCATTATAACGAATACAGGTGAAAGGAATCAGACGTGTCTCGCGTTGGTCTATTAAAATACTAGGTGTAATTATTGTGCAGTTATTATCAAGGTATGTAAAATATACATAAAACCTGTATAGCATAATTATTAAGATACATATTTTTTGTTTGTAGTTTGAACGATAAATGCAATGTTATTGCTCTTTTAAATTGTAAACTGTTAGCTGTATGATATGCAAAGGCCATTCTTAGCTTTAGGATTTATTTTGATATAATAATATAATAAATTAAATATAGACAATAATAATCTTTAGTATAGAACTTGCTTTATTATCTTATATTTTGAAGTGAGTCTCTATTTCCCGTAGACCATTTAACATTTGCAGACCAATAAATTACTTATAAATAACATCTAGATTTTAAGCCTTATATAAAACACTTATCACCAAAAGGAAATGTTTATTTTAAGACAGCTTTTACTAGTAATAAAAATTGTCTATAGATTAATCAGCTTTAGTCACTATACATCCTATTAACCTTGCTTAACGAAATATCATCAGCAAAAAACAATCTCACAGATTTTATTATCATAACAAGGCATATTATTAAAACAGAGAACTTAGAATTAAACCTTGTGGAACACCTATTCATTATACGCAGCTGAAGGATTTTATTTAATAAATTATTATAGTATATTAATTTCTATCATCGGCTTTCTAAAAAAATATAATGTTAATTAGTAACTCACCTTTACCTAATACAATTATTTAACATAGGTATGCGATTATTACAGAAAATGACGCTGAAGCTGTACGCTGTGTCTGATGGTCCACCGTCGTTATCAGTAAGACAAGCTTTGAAAAGATTAGAAGTCCCGTTTGAGCTTATTAACGTCGATTTTGGTAAGGGCGAGCACATGACGCCAGAATATGCCAAGGTAAGATCGTAAATCTATGAATACACACATACACACACATACTCTCAGTCAGGTAACAACCAACCAGAAGATAAAGATACACATCATATACATTTAGACTTCTCTTTCTATTCGGACTCTTGCTTCGTTTACATTCACAATTCTTTAAAAAGGCTTGAACTATTAGATCTTGATTATAACATCGATTATAACATTTTCAAATTCTTGAAGCAATTTGAAGATTTTTTGTGATAATAGCTCCAAAGTATAAAAAAAATGACAAGAAAAAACGAAATATTATCTAAAACTATTATGTAAAATGCATAATGATTATACACTTTGTGCTCAAAGCGAATATAAAACGGTTTGAACTTTCACTAGGATCAACGGCCACAATATAAGAAAGTTGTTTATAACCTGAATTCTGACTTGACTTCCATTATGACTACTGACTGTGTTATTTAGATTTCGACGATTAACTTAATTTAAATGCAAAAATTATACACTACTATCTTCTGCCCACGGCTTCACATGCTCGAATAACCATTTTAATGTAGCACCTTTAAGACAATATAGAAAATATTGGTTATACATTTCAAAACCTTTTTTCGCAATAAATGTAGCCTGTTCTTTCCAAAGGTCAAGTTTATCTCTGTACCAAATTTCATCAAAATTTTAACGGTTTAGTGGTTAGGCATCAAACCGTGACAGACAGCCTTACTTTCCATTTATAATATTAGTAGATATAAAATAACCATTATTTATTGATGCAGAAAAAAGTTATAAAATAAAAAGTTTATTTTGCTTTCTTCTCTTGGCTTTCGTTACTAAACAGTTAATTTAAATTTCAGATGAATCCTCAAAAAGAAATTCCTGTTTTAGAAGATGACGGCTTCTTTTTGGGAGAAAGCAACGCCATATTGCAATATATTTGCGATAAATATAAACCCGACTCAGATCTCTACCCAAAGGATCCTAAAATAAGGTGATTACTATTATTACTCCCTGATACCTGAAGATTTGAAGCTTCAATAGGTCAACGGTAGAAGGGTCGACTCCACACCGTTAAGGCGAGAGTCGCGGGTTCGATCCTGACCCCCTTGGGCTATTATCTTACCCGACCCTAGCGCAAGCTTCCAGTTTATTTGGAGGGGTAATAGAAATTAGTAATGCCTTGAAAAAGCATTGCTAATATTCTTTAAAAAAAAAGACTTAAGAAATACAATTCTTAATTTATGTCTTTTTAACTTTAGGTTGAAACGTTTTTATATCGACGACTATTTTTAAGTGACTTGACTTTTTTTTTAATTTAAAATTTGGTTGGATATCATGGTCGTATACAAAATTGATAAAATTTCGGTAGAAGATTAAAAAGGTTATTCATTTTGTAAAAAAAATTCATAATATTTTGGTCATCTCGAAAAAGAAGAAACAAAGAAATCGAGATCATTTCACTTCATTTTGACAAAATGGCATACTGACATCCTACATTTTTGGCACCCTTTGGGAACGGAACCCTATAACTAAGCCTCCTCTGTCTGACCATTTGTAAGCGGCATGTATCCTACGAACCGTAATAGGTTGAAAGTTGAAATGTTCACTGATTGTGTTCTGTTGTTGCTTCAACAAAAAATACAAAAAACAGAAACATTATATTTTTGACGTTTTGTTTTATCCCATGAACTATAATAAATAAACACTATCTTACGTTAATCTATACTACCTATAGATACTAATAATAAAAATGTGAAAGTTTTGATGGATGGATGTTTGTTACTCTTTCACGCAAAAACCACTACACGGATTTGGATGACATTTGTTACAAACATAGCTTATTACTTGGATTAAATTATAGGATACTTTTTATCCCGAAAAATGCTGTGTTTCCGTAGGATCATCAAAAAACTATATTAGAACGAGCGGAGCCGTGGGCACTGCTAGTCTTATATATTCTACGGTAATATAGAACCCTTTATGTGCGAGTCCAACACGTACTTGGACGGTTTTTTTAAATAGGTAAACAAATAATGTGAACACTTGCTCCAAAACTATAATAATGTAGGTCGTTTTAATCTAATCTTTTGACACCGATCCGGAGAATGCATGCATGTTTCAAATAACATTTTTTTTCATATAGCGAAGATAATGCTTATCATATAATTTTATTTGTATTTGTATAGTTGTATATATTCATTTAAGTAAATATCATTAGGTACATATTATGGCCCCTAAATGTCGACTTACTCGTTTACATCATAAAAAGAAAGAAGCTCATTTTTAGGCAGTGTTCTTAGGAGCCCCAAAAAGAAGCCTCAATAGCTCAATGCAACAAGTGCCGACTCCGTGGACGTGAAACTTACAGGTCCGATCCTGGGCACATAGCCTATTGTTTTAAAGGGCTAAGATTCTTTAAAAACAAATGACAACACAAATCTTATTCACAATCTTTAAATGTAAGAGACCTCGCCTCGATATTTACTGACCAGCTGACCTTAATACTTTAAAATAACTGTTTTATAACACTAAACGAAGTATTAACAGGACAACGACATTTCAATAACAGGATAAAGCTAATGCATGTATAATTTTTCCAGAGCGATCGTGAATCATCGGCTTTGTTTCAATCTGTCAACATATTACACCAATATATCTGCATATACCGTAAGATTTATTATTACAATTTTATATCTATACTATATGACACCGTTGTGGCGTTGTGGGTAGCGAGTCTGCCTTAAGCCTCGACGGTTGCGGGTTCGATTCCCGCTCGGAGCAGATGTTTGTATTAATCGTACAGGCATGTTTTCCGGTCTGGTTGTGTTTGTCCTTGTCATTGTGAATGTTTCCGGACCCCCGACACAGGATATAATTATCCTAATGGGGGCCGTTGAGTGTGTAGCGTTTATTTATTTATTTATACTTATTTAATAGGCTTGATACGGTTGAAATAGGGTATGAAAGATTGTATGTATGTGGTGCCAAATAAAAATGCCGCATTAAAAATCGTTATTATCGATGATGAAGTCGCGTGCAGAAACTAGTAGCCTTTATATTTTAATAGGAAAATTATGTCTGTCCATTTGTTGGTTTAGGCGTACAACTGCAAAAACCGAAAGAAAATCTTGATCTAACTTTTCTGATTAATAATATTAAGAAATAAAAACTGACAGTTAATTAAACGGCAAAAAGGGTTATAGAAAGTATCTAGAATGGTTGCCACAAGTACAGTACTTGTTTATTAAGTATTGTAGTCCATTTCGTGTAAGCCTGCTCTATTATAGTCTCCAAAAGTAAAAAGTTTGCAACATATATACGAATGAAGTTAGCGTCACAAGCTCACAACATAATCGAAAAGGCTAGCATGTGGCTGGCTATCTTCTTTTCATTACGTTGATGTGGAATTTACGAAGGAGCAGCAACGAGACTTTGGATATTTTGTCTAAATAGCATCTAGTGTAAGTCTATGGTGGCAGCATTAGTTTTGAGTAATAAAACCCTGGCACATATAGTAAAAGGAAAAGCTACATAGGGTAGTAAAGTAGGTTAGGTAGTAAAAGGTACTTGTAGTAAAAGGTAAGGTACAAAAGGATTTGTCAGATTATTTATAATTTATCTGTTTATAATTCAAATATATCATGACGCATGTGTCAAACTTTCGCCAGAATACCGTTACGAAAACAGAAACAAGATGATAACGGTTAAGGTATATGCGGGTTTCTGTTTATCAATGAAATATATATAACATAGTTTATATAAATTACTCATATTTTGCCATTATTCTTAGGTTATTTGCTTTTGATTGGGACGACATCCTTGCTGAATAGGAATAGTTGGTTTGCTGAGGATATTAATCGTTGTATCTCTAAATCTTACATAATTACCATAAATTAAAAAAATCGTAAAAATTATTTGGGTATAAGTTAAGTTCTTAAAATCAAATTAACTAAACAGTAAACGATCTTAAAATGCTAAAGAAAACAATTTTGTTTTTATGAGTCATTAGGTATTGTAATGTATAGTATAAACAGATTATTCCGCTCTCGCTATATAACAGGTAAATACTAAGATTTATTCAAATGATTTTTGTAAGCGCTTAATACAACAAAATAATAAATTTTAGATGGCGCCGATTTTTTTCGACTATGATCGCACAGATTTAGGTCTTAAGAAAGTTAAAATGGCACTTGATGTTTTTGAAACCTACTTGGAGAAATTGGGAACCAGCCATGTTGCTGCTAACTACCTTACCATCGCAGACTTTCCTCTCTTCAACTCGACAATGACTTTAGAAGCAATATCCTTCGACTTCAGTAAATACACAAAGGTAATATTATATTAAATTTTATTATATATAAATCAACAATAATAATAAACATTTTCAACTTAAAAATAAATATTTCAGATTTACAATTGGTATAACAGTTTCAAGAAGAGGTATCCAGATCTGTGGAAAATTTCAGAAGAAGCAATGAAGGAAATACAATATTTCGCTGAGAATCCACCTGATTTATCGAACTTAAATCATCCTATACATCCGATTCGTAAAATAAATAAGTAGTAAACTAATTATTTGTATCCTTATGTTAATTTAACCCTCCCTTAACGAAACACATCTCCTCTTGAATCCTAAGCAAGAGTTTGTACAGCAGTCCTTATGGTTGATGCACTGGAAATAAAAACATTTGATTTATTTCAGGACATAATAAAAATATCTGCGTGTAAATACACTTGCAACTAAACTCCTAAAACTAGCATCTTGTCTGCGAATACTTCTTAGTAAAATTTTGAATTACTGAGAAATTTTGTCTCCGCTCATACAGAATATATTTAAATGCAATTTACTTTAAATTTCTATTCGAAGGTCAAGCTAGAAAAAAGGCATCATAACCCGTTTAGTAAGTAGTTTATGCGCTATGCAATGATAAAGCTCCAAATAAAATCTTAGGTCTTTTTTTAATATTAAAAGTAGGTACATATTAATTACTATTAGATATTTGTAGATAACAATACAGCTTCCGTAATGTAAAAAAAAAGTTGAATGTTAACGCTCTAAGCGAACAAGAAAGGATAATGTTTTTTTTGTAGGTATTTAACCCATTCTGCGTAGTATAAACACAGACAATAGATTAAACAATAATTGAAACGTTCATATCATTCATGGAACGGGGAACCTGTTAATTAACACTTAATCTAATTATTTAATATAATTTTATAACAACAAATCACATTTGTTTAAAAGACAAATTCAAGTAAACTTACGAATTCCCCTATCGCTGCACACTTTTGATTTAATGTGACCTCAGGAGCGGGAACTTCGGCCTCAAGATTAATTTTATTGCCATCAATTTCTCGTGGTGAATCCTTCTTTAAATCATTATCAAAGCTTCTACCTTTGATTAAGAAGCCGCTAGTAATCTGAACTACGCATAAACATATAAATAACAAAGCAAAACTTGCACGAGCCATAGCGATTAACTTCCTTGTGACACTGACAGACTGTTGGCGACTGACCCAGGGTGGGGTGCCGACGGTTTTTATATGTGCTTTACACACGATTACACACCCACATAAAAGTATAGGTAAAATACTAATACGTTGGGTTCCGTTACCTCCAACTTTGACAACATTGACAGGATGATATTTTTAAAATATTATTCGATCCGTAATATTTACATTTTTCAATAAATACATAAGACGACACCACTTATGAATTACAATTATAAAAACTAATATTATGAATTCTTCTTCTTTTTCCTAGCATTATTCCCGGTATTTCTTTTCTATCTTATCCTGATAGTTGACAGGTTTCTAATTTTTACACAGAGCGATTGTCATCTGACCTACGCATTCCTGAGGGTGAACCAGTAACTCATTGGATAAGAGCAATTTACCTATGATGAGTAAACGATTATTATCAGGTGTTGTGATAACAACTGGGACCGACAATTTAACGTGGTCTCGAGTCACGATGGGGAGACCCACAAGAGCAAACGCCCAGTCCGAAACAGATATTTATAACAAATATCAGAAATCAAGAAAAAATAATCGACCCTGCGACCGTCATGGCTCAAAGCAGGCTCACTGCCAGCACGCCACAACGATCGTCGGTAATATTACGAATGTGAAAGCTAAAGCTACACATGGCTAATAATAACGTTGAATATTGAAGCTGATTCACTTAATTTTATTATGTGAAGAGGTGCAGGACGGTGATAAGTGGCGTCTTCTGGTGTCGGAGGCCAAGACCCTCTTGGGGTCACTGAGCCAGCGTGGTAAGTAACATGTCTGTTTAAAAAGTTTCTGTTCCGTCTGTCTGTTTTTACCAATAAAGAATTATGATGAAAATTTTCTTAAGTTGACATGTGGCAATTTTTTTATTTTAAAATTTTTAAGTGATCGGAAAATACGTTAGAGGAGTCAGATCAAATAGTAATGTTTACGTAATTTCATGAGTGCTCAGTGCGAAGCTATTAGTTATTTATTCTAGCAAGTTAGTAACATTTGTTATGTTGTTATTGTAACTCTATTTTAAAATTCTGTACGCTTATCCTCATTGCCAAGTATCGGTATCATTATGTGATCAAAAACTGTTAATTTGATTGATAAGTAATTATAGAAAAAAAGTAAATAAATGTAAAAACAATCAACCTTTATATGTACTCAATAATTTATGTTTAATGGTAAAGCTATTCACTTTGCCTACATAACATAAGCTTAGAAAATTTTCCCTTTATCTAATGATAAGTAAATTCCACATCATACTCGTACATGACTTACATTTAATACAACAAACTATTAAAATAAACTATATTTTGTTTACTTTTAATACTTTTATATAATTTCCGTATATATTTTTCTCTCTGTCGCTAAGCGTTTAGGAATAATTGGATTATTTAAAAAAAATAGACAAAAGAAAACCCACTTAACCCACTTCTAAACCATAAAAGCAAAAATTTTCTTTTGGCACCGGTACATAAGGTACTGTCTTCTTGAGCAGAAATTTTATTTTTGCTTTTCGATTTAATTTACTTTTCTTTTGTTTTTAAATTAATTTTACACTTTTAAATTTGAAATATCAACGAATACCGTTGACGCTACCTAAATATTATCAGCAGTCCCACTTCATAAAATGGTGCCTTTTCAAAGCAAATAGCCAAATACATAAGCTACTTGAAAATATACCTAAATCACAAAAGGTGTCCTTATAAAATTTAATGAGTTCCCTCTATTTCTCAAAGATCGCATCATCATCATCATATCTGGATGATTCATTCATTCATCAGATCGACAGAAAACATCGCATCAGGCTTATAGAAACCATTTCTGCAGCAGCTACCGTAAAAATTATTATCATAGGTACCTACTATGTCATCTTGTCTCAAAATGTAACTCCTCATACAGGAAAACAAGCGCTAGAACAATATATTGTATTAGTGGCGAGCAAACCTGATTGAATGTACGTTATGGACCAAGGCCAAATAACAATTGCTATGTATTAAATACATGTTTATTAGATATTTATTTTTAAGGTTCCTTATTTAAGAACTATAAATCTTTGTATTTCTAAATTTTCGTTGTTCAAAATTACTTTAAGTAGTATATTTCATCCGAGATGTCTCCTTAGAAAAAATCTTCTACTAGCATTAGAGTTAAAAGTGCAATTAGAGATACCATTAGAAAGGTTTGTACTTAAATCCTCCGATCTTGGTAATTCGATACGTCAGTGGAGAAAAGATTCTAATATAGTTTTTCTTTCTATACATTTTATTATTATTATATGTATATTTTTTTATGTACAAATTTATGTCACTAAACAACTTTATTACGATGAGTGAATCTTAAGTTGGACATATTAGCATTAGATGGATTTATATCCTGCTTTCTCTCTGCAATAAAAAAAGAAGTTTTCTCCTATATTGGAGTAGGTTAAGAAATGATAGAAACATTATCAGTTTTAATTAAAATAAAATAACAATGTTAGGTATAATATTTAATCATTTAATGTAAAATTAACTGTATCTTATTTCAAGAATATCAATTATTAATCGCGAATGGATTACCAAAAGGAAGGCCCCACGAGGGTCTGGAAGTTGTAGACCTTTGGTTACCCTTATTATTATTATTTTTTTTACCCAACAATGTATTGACATTTAACGGGTCAGGTATATCATCTAGAACCTTCGTAGGGTCTTTTATCTTGTCTGCAACACCAAGTGGATTTTGTAAAAGTTTAGGAAGATTAAGAATTTCACCCAAGAAGTTTTTACAAAATGCTCCCGTAATCCTGTCCGCCATGTTACCCCATAGTCCCATTTGACAGAACCTGAAAAGAATAATAATATTTATATGTTGCACTGCTGACAGGCCTTTTCTTGCAAGCAGTCAGCTAAGTATATCAGCGCAGTGTCAGATATAAATAAATAAACGCTGCACACTCAACGGCCCCCATTAGGATAGGGAAAGCCTGTGTCGGAAACATATACAAAGACAAGGACAAATACAGCCAGACCGAAAAATATGCTTACATGGTCAATACAAACATTTTTTTTTTATGTTAGAAGTTGGCAAACAAGCTTACGGCCCACCTGATGGTAAGTGGCTGCCGCAGCCTATGAGCGCTTGCAGCACCATTAGTAGGTGCCACTCACGCGTTGCCAACCTCGAGATATTAGTTCTTAAATCTCGTTCGCCCAGTAATCTCACTAGCATACAATGCCCTTCAAACCGGAACACAGTAGTGCCTAAACACTACTATTTGGCGGCAGAATATTGGACACTGCGGTGGTACCTACCTAGCCGGCCTTTTGCAACAAAAGACCTACCACCATTGCTCCGAGCGGGAATCGAACCCGGGACCTGTGGCGTTTAAGGCAGGTTCGCTGCCGCTGCGCCACAACGTCGTCAAGTTCCACCGCAAAGCGTTAATATCTTTGGCATTACTGTGTTGAGTTTTGAAGACACTGTAGCTAGTGAAATTAATGGGCAACGAAGATTTCAGAATCAATATCTCGAGGTTGGCAACGCGTGTTGAATGATGTTGCTCATAGGCTGCGACCACCGCTAACTACCATTGGTTGGTCGTATGCTTATGTGCCAAACCGAGGGATTGAAGAAAATTCACAACATGGGAAGGCAATAGAGAGATAGGGAAAATTAGGCCTCACTCATCGCACGAAACGCAACAGTACTCTGTTACTTTACGCTGATTTTCTGTGAGAGGATAGTACTTCCCCGGCTGAGCAGGCCCATTTTTGCTGAGAAAACATGACTCAATAAAGATTTCCCGAAAATGTCATTAAAATCGATCCAGCTGTTTTGGAGGCCGTAGAGAACAATATATAGTGCATTTTTGGGGAGTTCGGAAGTTTGGGTTATATGTATCACTAAAAGTTAATTTTTTTTTCCTTATATTGGCTAAGTTATGTGACTAAAATACTTTTAAATAAAGCTGAAATTTTATCAACTTGTAGCTACATAACATAAGTCTTTTCTCATGTTAACGAGTGGCTTACTTAGATTAATTTTATATTACATACCTAAAGTTTTTGTCTGAAGATACTGTATCGGTGATCTTCAGATACTGCTCACCATCAGAGGAGAATGGTAGAAATCCGAAGATGTTGCCAATATTTGTCTTATTTCCACCTTCGGAAGGCATTTTGTGAGCAAATTTAACTATCAGATCTACAAATGAGTCCCTGACTTTTGCGTCCATTGGAGATATTTGTCCTGCAATTGATTTACCATCCTCATCCAACGGCTCGAAGAGATAAGCAAGTTCGTCTCCATGGGATGGCCCTTTAACTTTTTTATCTTTGTTGCCTGTAGGGTTATCTGCTCCTTCTGTTAAAAAGTTTTCGATTGGATACTTTAATACATATAATGACTTTTTAAATCTAACGAAAACTAATACTGACTTATAATGATTTATCTTATTAGATGAATACAGAAATACTAATAATTTATGGAATTAATCAATTTCTGTATACAATATGTATATGTCTTTTACAATCTTATTCATAAAACATAAAATTAAATGCAATATATAGTATTAATATTATTTAGCTATGAATATCGCCAGCTGTAAGACCTCGCTACAATTTCATGGAATTATTCAGTCGACTATTTTAAAGAGCTATACAATCCATTACAATGTCAAAGCCATTTTGGCCAATACACATTCCTAAAAAAACATAGCCTAGTAAAAGATTTTTAAGAAATTTTAAGAAAAAATAATACCCACGTGTGAGGGCAAGGCCAGGTAAGAAATACGAGCCCTTGCTTAGATTTCCGACATGTTCAAAGCTGTAGAGAAATGCCGGTGCGCCCGTACTCCATTCTTTGACACTTTGGTATGCAGGGAAGTTGAACAATGCATCCCCTATATAAAAATTTAAAACCTTTATTATATTGAAATACTTAATTAATAATTTCAAATAATGACACACGTACATCGTATAGAAAATATAGTTACATCTATTGATTCCAATATAGCTTTTCAAACATTTGTAGGGTCAGAATCGTAGAGAATTGTTGTTGAAATAAGTATAATTGTTCACTCAAAAGTGTTCATATAAAAATAAGCCGACAGTCCACCTACGTTATTAGTCGGAGAGATAACGGTTCATCTGACTAACCCGTTTCCCACAAAGCTAGAATCAGTCATGTCAGAAAGTATCATTCTGTTATAGTTTTCACGGTTGCGTCAACATCCCTTAAATTTTATAAATATGGTACGAAAGAAAAACGCAAGTCGTCCATACCCTACGATTAGATAACATATATAGAATAATTTACGGTATTTGTCTATTTGTTTGTTTTCTGTTAAAAAAATTTCTTTAATATAAAATTAACGAAAGTATGAACGAAGTTAGTAACAGGCTTGCGACAGTCATAACCCAATGAAGTTAGCGTCACAACTTAACAAGCTTGCAAAATAATCGTAAAAATTTAGTGTAACAACGACATTTTTTCGTTATGGAAGGACCGGTCCTTAGTTTATAGTAAGTCAGTTAGTGCAGTCTTATATTTCTGGCTTACCTTGTAGTAAATATTTAAAAGGGATGCCACAAAAAGGGCTGGAGGGTTTTTTGTTAAATAGTAATCCTTGCAGCTGCCGCTTATCCCTTATTAAAAAGGGTCGGTATTATTTGGAGGGTGTTTATGGCTCGAATAGCTCGTAGCCCTTTAATTTTAAGTTACATTAAAATATGTCTTTGAATATTAAAATTACATTGCTAAATACAATTGCTAAAAATACTTTATTCTTATCTAGCAGTTGTATCCCGCTATTCAAGACAATCGTAGACTCCATTCCCAGGTATAGGAGAATAAAAACTATTCTATACAATAATTCAGGTTATTCTTTGTATATAAATTTTCATACTTTGTGAAGGGAATTTAGCCACTAGCATAAACTCACAATGCATAATATTACCATTAGTAGTAGTGCTTTTGTTTAAATGACTACTGTCACTGAAATAAGAGTTACACTTTAGATTATAACTGACCTGTAGCTTCCGCTATTTCGCTCAGTCCATCCACAGCTTTCAACGAACTGTCGAATATAGCCTGGTAGTAATCCGGCAAAGGAATAATGCTATTAACGCCAGGTATGGTCTTTGTGACATCTTGGACAACGTTTTGGAGACTACCGATAATATTTTTCTTTATAAAGTCTTTGACATTTGTTAATTGATCGGTGAGGAACTTTTCGTATTTGCCTGAAATAAGACGTTTTTCAACAATAATATCTGAATAAACTTTAGTAGTAGTAGAGCCATGCTGAAGTACTACTCTCTCACAGAAAATCAGCGTAAAGTAACATTATCAGTACTGTTGCCTTAGGTGTGATGAGTGAGAGCGCTGGATGCCCGATCTCCCACTCCCTCCCTCTGTACCCTTCCTTTTTACCTTCTCAAGTCTTTTCTCTTAGCCCTTGTGTTGGCAACGCACATATAATACTTCAAGTTTTACAAGCGTTCATAGGTTGCAGTGATTGCTTACCATCAGGCGAACTGCAGGTTGTTTGTCAACCGTCATGACGTAAAAAAAGCTGTTGACATAGTTTAGCCGTACACACAAACTGAACTACTACTACTAAATATATTCTAAATACCAAACACAGCACGTGAAGTCTCAGCAGACACAACACCGGTGAGCATGGGACAACCCTGTACTTTCATCTTCATCGATTTCGCTGGCTCCTCCTGTATTAGCGGCGGAAGTGCACGCTCATCATCAGCGCCTTCCACGCGAACTCCTGAACCTGTGTTATATTAGTTCTTTTTATTATTTATTTGTATTTTTATTTTTCTTTATTGCACAGAAATCATAAATATATTGTCATTTACATAAATGTTACAAGGACGAGCTTATCACCAGTAGTTTTTATATACAACCTTTGCATAAACAAAACAATATTAGAAAGACTAAAAGTTCAAAAAATACTTCAAATATATGTATGTGTAAACCTTAGTTATGACGTCATTGTGGCGCAGCGGTAACGAACCTTGCTTAAGCACCGCGGATCGGGGGTTCGATTTCCGCTTGGAGCAGATGTTTGTATTGAACATACAGGCATGTGTTCCAGGTGTGTTTGTCCTCATTATTGTGTGTGTTTTCGAAACACCGATATACGATATTACTACCCAAATGGGGGCCGTTGAGTGACGAGCATTTTTAATGTTATAAGTATAATATAATACTATATAGTATATAATTCATATAGAAAATATCGATGATAATAATATGAAACATGTTGATACATTTTTCAGGAAGATAATAAAAGCTTGTAATGAATTTTACTTACCAGACATTCCAGTAATCTCTTCCAAAAATGCTTTTGTATCAATCATATCCGAGTTGATATCCATATCGGCCTATAAAATTACAAGGATAACATTATTCGTATAAATCTTACTAATATAATCAATTTAAAAGTTTATTTGTCTATATGTTTGTTCCTCAAACACGTACCCCCGGTTTCTCGAATGTTTATCAAACTCATGTCAACTTAACATGGCGAATTCTAAACGCTCATTGGTTTGTCTTTTGATCATCGATTATCTTTAACCAATGAGCGTTCTATATTTGGTATGTTAAATTGACATGAATTTGATCAACGGACGAGAAACCGGGGGCTAGTGTGTTTGATTTGAACGGCTGAACGGATTTGGATGAAATGGTTTATCCATTTCTGTACCAAATTTCATTACCTTACATTATGTACCTGGATTAAGATATACGTTACTTTTATCCCGGAAAAATGTTAAGTTGCTATGGGATAAACAAAAAACGAACTACAAGGTTTGAGCTTCAATAAGATGGCTCTTATGAAATCCAGACATGATACCTTTTTACGCTTTAATCACTGATCCGATTTTGTTGAATTTTGGTATAGAAATAGATGGGATTACGGACAGGTTCGTAGACCATTTTTTGCGACGAAAAAGTACGTGAAGAGGGTGAAATAGGGTACGCAAGATTGTATCGGGAATTATTTATTTGTTTTGTAATAGAAGTGCCTCATTAGAAAACGTTTCACGCGGGCATAGCGGCGGGCAGAAGGTAGCCATCCTTTATAATTAAGACCACAAATGCAACCAATTAAATTGACATCTATTCTTAATTAAAAGTATCATGAGACATTATTCAACTTCATAATCGCCTAAAATTCACGGTCGGTGAGACGGAACGCAAGCGCAAGCGCAAGCGTTACCCGCTCCCCCCGATGAAGGACCTCATATGGGTCCGACATTAGTCGGTACCTAAACCGATTAAACATGAACTTTAACCGATAAAATATATTTAAAAAAACAATCAATACCATTATTATTTCTTCTACAGGTGCTTCTCTCAGACATATGAGCAATCGCTCAGATGGTGCCTTCGGACATTTTGTTTTTTCAGCTAAAACCTCGGCGTGTTTATTTGGATCTTCTTTAATCGCTCCTGGAGATAGTGGAGCTCCAGATAACGCCGCCACTCCCGTAAAACTACGCTCCTCTGGCGATAAGGCAAGGAGTGATGCAGCTTGTGCACCAGAACCTTGACCCATTACAACAATTCGAGATTTATCACCGCCGAAGAATTCGATGTAGTCGTCGATCTAGAAATATTAAAGAACATGTAATCTATAACAAAATGTCTGATCCTCAAGATTTAAGAGATAAAATTATAAAACTTTCTTAATACCCGTAATATTGTAAGCATTTAGTCTGTACAAATTTTCTATATTTATTTTTAATTTTGGCGATATCTAAATACACCTGTATGAGACTAACGAGAGGTCAAAGTTATATATGCTAACAAGGACAAGCAATTCAAAACAGAAAAAATGTCCAAAGATTCGATGATGTCCTTTCGTAAATTCAACGCTAACTTCATTCGTTTATATTGTACTAGCGGCCCGCTCCGCCTTCGCACGGGTATAAAATATATAGCCTATGTCATTTACTGAAAAAATGATTAAAATCGATCCAGTAGTTTTGATTTATTCATTACTGCCCGTGGCCCGCACGCGAAGTAAATGACAAAAAAATGTTATTGTGGGATATCCATAAGAGATAGACATAATTATACCGTCGCGCAGTTTTCTGTAGACCTTTTCAATGTGTACAATACCCGACTAGAAAAAAAGTTAGGCTTAACCAGATCATGTATCTGGACCGGATCAGGATAGAATGAGGCATGCCAGATCCGTCAAGCCCTATCAGGACCAAGTCTGGTCTAGATAAGGATAGCCCGATGTAAAATATAACCAAGTATGGTAAGGCATACTAGATCAGGACCAGGTCTGGACCACATAAGGATAGCCCGATGTAAAATATAACCAAGTATGGTAAGGCATACTAGATCAGGACCAGGTCTGGACCAGATAAGGATAGCCCGATGTAAAATATAACCAAGTATGGTAAGGCATACTAGATCAGGACCAGGTCTGGACCAGATAAGGATAGCCCGATGTAAAATATAATCAAGTATGGTAAGGCATACTAGATCAGGACCAGGTCTGGACCACATAAGGATAGCCCGATGTAAAATATAACCAAGTATGGTAAGGCATACTAGATCAGGACCAGGTCTGGACCACATAAGGATAGCCCGATGTAAAATATAACCAAGTATGGTAAGGCATACTAGATCAGGACCAGGTCTGGACCAGATAAGGATAGCCCGATGTAAAATATAACCAAGTATGGTAAGGCATACTAGATCAGGACCAGGTCTGGACCAGATAAGGATAGCCCGATGTAAAATATAACCAAGTATGGTAAGGCATACTAGATCAGGACCAGGTCTGGACCAGATAAGGATAGCCCGATGTAAAATATAATCAAGTATGGTAAGGCATACTGGATCAGGACCAGATAATATAACAAAAATATGTGTATCCAAAATAAATAGACATCCAGATATCTAAGTGTGTTATGCATTAAATATAAACTTACATTGAATTGCGTTCAATAAATAAAAAAATACCAAAATATTAATATAAATACAACATAATGGTGTGTATATATAAGCGACAGCGCGTGACGTCACAACGCAACTTGTCGGAACTTGTTCACAGTCACAGTGTTCTTCGTTGAAAGAAGACGTACATCGGTGTATCAATCTTTGAAGTGATAAAGAATTTTTTGTCATAAAAAGCATTTATTTAATGTATCACTAATTATATTTTATATTGCTTAAAAATTGTATGTCGATTAGTTTATTAATGTAATTATTGTAAAGATTAAATAAATTCAATACGCAGACTGAATCACCTTAACAGTAAGTTGAAGAATAATAAATAGGTATATTGTGTGTTAAACAAAAAAAAATGTATCAAGTACTATAAACTTATATCTAGACATTTACTCAGTGTATTGTATATAAAATACGAACTAGTGGACTAAACTAACTAGGTAAAATTTTTTTTTTTGCTGTGTATAATAATTTACCAATAAAAAAAATAATAAGTAGTTAATTATCAATATTTAATTAAGTAATAATATTTGTTTAATAATAATGATAATGATTAATTATTAATATAAAAATAATTGATATTTAAAGTAAAAACAAAATAAATAATAGATACATTAAAAAAATAGATGGAAATAAATATAATAATATATTAAATAACATATTTATAATATCAATTATAACTATTCTTTTTTATTAAACATTTTTTCAAGACTATATATATATTCATATATGTTTTTTAAAATGACCGGACTGGGCATACTCGATTTGGATCAGGCAAGGTATGTTACGCAGATGGTTGATTTGGACTCGATCAGAAAAATCTCATCCGGACCCGATCAGGAGTTCCTAATCTGGACCCGATCAGGAGTTCATAATCTGATAAGGTTTTCCTGATCGGGTCCAGACAAATCTTCTGCGTTACATACCTTATCTGGTCTAGATCGGGCATGCCCGGTCCGGTCCTTCTAAGGAACAACAAAAAATTTCTAGTCGGGTACTTAGTACATTATTTTGATAAATCTCGTAGGGTTCAGCCTGCGTTTGTTGCAATGTAAGCGGAAGAAATGTAATTATTTACGACATCACATTAGAAACCTCAAAAATAACAGTATTTCTCCACTATTTAATGGATGTTATTATACATATAAACCTTCCTCTTCAATCACTCTATCTATTAAAAACCGCATCAAAATCCGTTGCGTAGTTTTAAAGATTTAAGCATATGTACATAGGGATATATTGTAAGAGAAAGCGACTTTGTTTTATACATTTTACATTATATGAACTATGAACTAGTGAAGCTGTAACTAATTTTTAAATTTCGACTGTGAAAGTCGGTTTTGAATTTGCAACGCATCACCACCAAGTGTTTGACATTTTGTTTGTATGGAAGAGCCTGATAATAAGTCTATGTTACCAACCCATTTCCTCGCAGCAGCCAGATCAAAAAGACCTATGTTCCCAGAAGCCTCCTTCTGCCCAGTACTCAAGAATCCAAGTGATCCCAAACGGTATTGAACTGTCACAAGTATTGTATCTTTTTGGGCGAAATGCTGACCCTACAAATGAAAATGTGTGAAAATATGTAACCTATGAAAATACATCTTATCTTCAAGCTATATTCTTGTACTTACTCCATATGGTATTGCAGATCCTGTTCGATGGTTGCCGCCATGAATATACAAGATAACTGGTGAACCTAATAAAATTTCCATATTATTTAATTGTATTTATCTATACTAATATTATCAAGCTGAAGCGTTTGTTTGGTTGAACGCGCTAATCTCAGGGTCTGAGTCAATTACTGGTCGGATTTGAAAAATTCTTTATATTCGATGATGGCATGACGGTTGGGAAACAAGCAACGGTCCGCCTGATGGTAAACATTCACCGCAACCTATGAACGCGTGCGATACTTGAATGACACATGCGCATTGCCAACCTAAGGGATAAGAGGGAAGGGTTAGAAGCGAAAAAGGACGGAACAGAAGGCGTAGAAGATTGGGCCTTCGGGGCTCTCACTTATCTCACGGAATGCAACAGAATGATGCTGTTACTTTACGCCGATTTTCTGTGAGAGGGTAGTATTTCCCCGGTCCAACTGACACACTAAGAAGAGCATGGCTTTACAACTAATAAAATTAATATTCAAATAAAAGATAAGTGTGTGAAAGTTCTGATTAATGGCGTCCATTTGATCTTACCTACTTCCTCTCCCGGCATTTTAGGGGAAAAAATGTTGATGCATAAGCAATCCTCATGGCCGATTACTCTTCCAGAACCTCTAGGATCAAGCTGTGGGCATGGACGACAATTCGTCTTAGCTGGTATTTCGCCAGCGAGGTATTTACGAATAGGTCGTTGGAACCTCCTATCACCCACCGGTGGCTCGGCATATCTAATAAATAATTTAGGTAAATAAATATTATTTTTCATAACTTTTTCGACGTCACAGTAATAATGATTGCCTTTTATTGCAAGATGCAGGCTATGCAGGTACCACCGTAGTGACACTTATTCTACCGTAAAGCAGTACCTATACTAAGTGATTTGAAGGACACTAGCTAGTGCAATTACTGGGAAAAAGAGATTTAAGAACCAATATCAATATAATACAAATGTATGGCGTTGCAACACTTCGCTAGCTCTCATAAGCTACAAAAACCGCTTATCATCAGGTGGGTTGTATCACGTATGCTTGCTTGTCAACATTAGTCAAGTGCGTTGTGGACCACGCACAGTTGAAACTAAAGGGTTCCGCAGCTTGGTTATGAAGAATTTTAAGTGCTTTAAAAATAATAACAAATTAAAATCGACCGCAAAGATAAGTTGGTTATATCATAGTAATTATTAAAAGTAATATGAAAAACAAAGATACGAGAACAGTTTATATATCTCTAAAATTTGTAGACCTATCTTCTTCAAACCAAATGTGAAAAAACCAGTTGAAATTTTATTTGATGTCCTACCAGCACAAATTTTTTCAGACTGTGAAATGACTGTGACATACGGACGGACGGACGGACAGACGGACAGACGGACAGACGGACAGACTACGGAACCCTAAAAGATATATTTCGATCGACATCAAGTAGTGGCGATTTTTAGGAACATTCATTGTTCTGTAGTATCTAAAAAGTTATCTTTTAGAAAAATCCCTATGAAGAAAATAGTGATTTGCTTTAATTGTGTTGGATATTTAGTGAGTTTATTAGTGGGTGGATAAGGTTTACTTGTCAAAATATTATTTAACGGAATCACAATATACCAACAAAATGTTATCATAATCGGATACGAATTTTATAATAAATATGGTATTTGAATAAAAAATATATAAAAATCTTTATTTTTATATCTAAATATTTGAATAGCATTTGCTATAATTATCAGCGGAACTGCTTATCGTTGCGTCCGTTAAATTTGCGATTTTTTTATTAATATTTTAGGATATGCTAAATAACTCATACTATCTAACTATTGCTATTGCTTAATTAAACCAAAATTTGATGAAAATTTTTAACATAATTGGAATAATTATAATATTTAAATTCATATTTGTTTGCCCCATAGAGTAAATCATAAAGTCGATTTTTTAGGGCAACTATTGGTATCTCCAAGAACAATATTTTTTTACATTTTAGTTGGACAGTTTTAAAAATCCTTCTATAAAATATCCTCGTTATTGTAGCTAGGTTAACCTAGGTTGTTGTCAGCTTTTATTTCATTATCAGTTTAAATCTATTAGAATTTAAAGTTTGGCGAGTAAGTTCAGGGAAACCCGTGTCAGGAGACCCCGTTCTTTCATACCAACAAGAATGTTAATCATAATGGAATAACTTTAGTTTATGTCATGAAACATCAGATATGTTATATGGGTAACTACACCACGGAAGTATGTATGTATGTGTAGGAAAGAAGAACCACGAAAATTGGTTCAAAAAAGTTTAAGAACGTGAACGCAAACAAAAAATAACAAACAAATTATTATTCTTCTTTTTGAGTAAAAAAAAAATCCGACAAATTAATAAGCTTTAATTTTAAGATTTTTTTAAAGTCAGTTTTAAACTTCTAAATTATTTACATCCGCGTATTTAACGATCGTAATGATAGATATACGACTAAGGTCATTTACTTATTGTTATATATTATTAGGGTACCGTACCCCTTGGGCGTAGCGAAATAGAAGCAAAGAGGGTGAGCTGCTCTTCCCTAGACCTTGCTAAATACTAAGAAATACACGAATATAATGCATGTTGAACTATTTATCTAATAACTATTAAATAAAACAGTCATTTAGCCTTCTTCAAGACCATAAATTAAAATTTTATTTCTCTCTCCAAGGCCAAATGCTGGCTACGTCCATGCGTTCCATGCAATGGGTACCAACGGTATCTTATTATTAAGCCCCCGCTGTCCGTCCGTTACAGTTAAATGTTCACGGAATGTCTACTTAAATTAACGCTACAACAGCAAATAGGTACTAAAATGAAATAAAATTTTAAAATAAAGTCCCATCCTATACAAGAAACTTCGTATCTTTGACGTTTTTACTTTATCTTATGAGTTGTAATAGATTCATACTTTCTTACACTAATCTTATATATTCCACAGTGGTATGGAACCCTTAATGTGCGAGTCCGACAAACTTGGCCGGTTTTTGTTAGTGATTGTAAAAATCTTTACCTTGCACTAACATTGGTTATAAAATATAAAGTATTTAAAACTACAAGCTAGGTTATTTTTAATTTGTATGTATTACTTCGTAAAATCTGAACATGAGTTCCCTACAAACCCTATAGCTTGGTAAAAATGTGTGGCTTGGCCGTTTTGTTGCTCAAGGACCTACTGAAATTCACTGTCAAATCGTGAAGAAACCTGCACTGAAATTCTAAAACATATATATCCGCCAATCAATATATCCGCCTACTGGTGGTCCCCTTGCTGGTGTTAGGGCTTAAACGCCCCTGCCAGCTACCACCACATGGTGAAAATCTCGTAAAGTGACTGCTCATCAGCCGATTCGATTACATCCAACTTATAACCAGCATGCCTCTGGTGTTCAGATGTTTATTGGCGGCGGTAATCACTTAGCATCATCCTGCCCGTTTGTACCCTCTAACATAAATAACAGTCAAGTGCGTGGTGGACCACGCACAGTGGTATCTAACGGAACAGCTTTAGGAGGTAATATCTCAACAACTACTGACTTAATCAAAAAAGTCAAAATGAAACCTCTTTATTATTTTTAAAAATATATCAGTGAGCTGGAATCGAACCCGCTACCACAAGTATTAAATGCCATTACGATGCGACTACGTCAGAACGGTCGCCAGTCAATTATTATAGTTATTATAATTAAAAATACATATAAAGTAAGAAATAATAGGATGTTATTTTAATAAATCTAATTTTTGGAAAAATCTTTCAACGCAAATGAGCACCGCTTTAAAACATTGTTTTGAAAAAAAAAGTTTGTTAATAAATAAACCTTATTCCAGCGAAAATATAGTATCCCCGTTTGTCGTCCTTTATTCCTTCCAAGCGGCAGCTGTATCCGTACTTCTGGGTGAAGACCACTGCAGCATCAGGTTCTGGTGGTGCGGCGGGCGCACCGCCCATGACAGCCACCGCGGTCGAAACCGCACAGCCCAGCGTACACAACCACAGCCACAACATAACTACTAAGTAACCGGAGTCGACAACCCACGTTTTAGCGAACTATAATACTCATATCAAAACTATATAATATGATATATAATTATATATATCCTGGATTTTACGCAGTATGTGCTTATGTATTAAAGCTCGCATGTTTGTTATCAAATGCTCCTTTGGTATAAAACTATATACCGAACCGAATTGTATAAAATATTAAATATAACAGTTTATTTATTTTTTTGTTTTTAATGATAATTCTAGTGTTAATATTTAACATTAAAGAATCGTAACTTTAAGTAAACACACGCAAACAGTTTAAAGTTCAAGCTTTTGTGCAACTATTTACTACTTAGAAGCCTCAATAGCTCAACGGTAGAAGGGCCGACTCCACTCCGTTAAAGCGAGAGTCGCGGGTTCGAATCTGACTATTAATTGGGCTATTGTCGTACCCACTCCTAGCGCAATCTTCGAGCTTATTTGGAGGGGCAATAGGAATATTAGTAATGCCTTGAAAAAATTACATTTAATAATTAACTAAATGTCATCTAAATGTATTAAACTCATAGACGATATTAAAGAAGCACGATTATTTAATCAGATTAAGGAATATATTCAGAAAAAATTATCAGTCAACTGTGTTGTGGACCACGCACAGTCGAAACTAAACGGTTGAACCGTAATTTTTTTTGTAGCGGATTAACGATTAACGAAATTAACTATTTGATTAACGGTGCCCGGCTATGCCTAATAGAGTCGTTAAGTGTGTAGCGTTTATTTTTAACTATTTCTATCAAGCTATATTTTCGAAATAGGACT
The DNA here is from genome assembly GCA_023373885.1 of Hestina assimilis. Taxonomy (NCBI): domain Eukaryota; kingdom Metazoa; phylum Arthropoda; class Insecta; order Lepidoptera; family Nymphalidae; genus Hestina; species Hestina assimilis. Next base: position 3,184,233 of record CM041750.1, on the reverse strand, counting down.
TCATATCCCCATAGCCTTTTTCAACCTACTTTAAACATTTAGGAGGTTCTGAATTCGGTTGTGTTCTTTTTATATTTTATTGGTCCCATAGAAATTTGACTAAATCGATTCAGTAGTTGAGTTTTTACCGACTTCAAAAGAAGAAGGTATTTAATTCGGGTGTTTATAATTTTTATGCATATGTGTAGCCATAACTCCGTCATTACTCAAAAATGGGGTTATTTAAAATTCCTCAAAATCGATTCCGTATTTTTGTTATAAAATCACTATAACTAGAAAATGTATGCCATACCATTGAACAAATAACTTACATACATCTGAAATTGCCTAAAACTTGACCAATACATACAAAAAATTCATATAAAGCAGGTTGTTCAAAATTTTCAAACGCGTTTTTCGCGAAATGACATTCGTGTGGATTATTTATTTTTATTATTTTTATTTATTTATTAAGTCAATATTTATTAACAATATGTTTTATACTAAAGTCTTACAAAACCTGACAATTGGTTTGACTGTAAGATCAGTTAAAGTTATACTACTAAGTCAAATAAATATACTAATAACATCAACACTTTATACATTTAACGTAACTATAAAATATAACGTACCTATATCTAAGAAAAACGAGAAAATAATTAGAATTATAATAATTAATATACATACAAATAACTGTAACATAAATATGACAGTAAAAATGATAATAATAATAATAATAAAAAGAGTTATAATGATTTTTCTTTTTTTTTTTTAACCGTTACATAAATTTAAAAATATTTTCTTAATTTTATCTTAAATGAATATTTATCAGCTTCACATCTTATATTCTCTGGCAGCGAATTAAAAAGAAATGGAATGCGTTTTTTCAATGTTCGGTCTCCAAAGTAATTAGATATTCTGGGTATATTAAATTTGCCGGTAGTGATAGAACGAGTATTGTGTATGTTATTTATAATAGGTAAATTATGTTCTTGACTGCCGTGGTTGTTCACTGCTAGTAAAAATTTGTGCTTTAAGCCTATTGGTAAGATGTTGCATATTTTATATAATTTTTTGTAATTATCTTTACAACTAATTTTTGTCTTATTAATTTTGTCATGGTATTGCTTATATGCGTCCATTTAACCGCTTCAAATACGGAGGAATTCTATGATCGACGTTATATATGATTTTTGTTATATGTTCATCTATTTCTCCGTCGATTGTGAAGTAATTATTATTTTTTTTATTTGAAAGTGTGTACTTTCTAGGTTCTTCTTCTTATCGGGTGATTAGTGGCCAACGTAGTGTCAGAATTGTCCAGGTTGCCCGTAGGCCTCTGACTTAACTTATCAACTGTTGTCAAATTATCAACAGCCGGGACCGACTTTTTACGTGCCCTCCGAAGCACGGACACGCTCGGTTGAAATACCACTATGCGATCACCCATCTAGTGACTGACCGCGTCTAAAGTTGCTTAACATACCGATCATTTACCAATCGGTGGGTGCACTCGGCTATGAGCGTCTCACTTTCTAGGTAGTCTCATTATATGGAATTTGGATTTGATGGTGGGATCTTGCAGAAACAAAGGGAACTCTTCAAATTTTATTGGCACTCCACTTGCAATTAAAAACTTTTTGAAAGTAATTGAAAATGAATAATAAGTAAGTAAGAAACTAATTGAAGTTAATTGAAAGTAATGAAATTTATTTGTTCTGGAAAGTACCATTTGGTGATTTGGAACTTCTGATCATGATCCGGAGATGGCCATCGATAGTACATTTTTTTTTACAAAGACTACTAACAATGCTTTTTCTAGTCATACTGCTATTGCCCCTTCAAATAAGCTCGTAGCTTGCGCTAGGATTGAGTAACGCAATAATCCAAGGGCATCAGGGTCGAACCCGCAAATCTTGCGATAACGGAGCGAAGTCGGCTCTTTTAACCGTTGCGCTATTGAAGCTTTAATAGCTATATGGCTTTATTGTTGTTATTTTATTATTGAGGAATACTAAGTATCTCAAACGTTGCGAATTTGCGATACAATGAGGTACTTTAACTATTATTTAAAAGAATAGTAATTAAAAAGTTTAAAATAAAATAATTTTGAATTTAAGTTTTAATGCTTTTTGAGCCGATATTTCAGATATCATAGGCTTATCTTACACTAAAGGCTATCATTTCATATTTATTTTACCCCCCTCTGGACCCTGAGTCAAGATTTTGCCATCTAGGCCAAATGTACCGAAAAGTACCGAAAATTAAACTAAATGAAAACTAATAAATATTTCACGGAATGCATAAATTTAGGTTGGTAGGAAGGTACCAACTCTGGTATAAAATGGTTGCCTTTCTATTATTATTATTTTATTTGTAACTACGAGTAAAAAGTATGTATAAAAATAAATAAAAATAAAAATATTTATTTAAACACTTGAAACGTAAAAACACAAAATATTTTCTTCAGATATCGGTGCCCTAAGTTTCGATATTTTATTTATTTTTTACGTTTTACTTTAAAAGTAATAAATTCCATTGTTTGAAAATGGCTCAATAAAAAGTTTATTTACATATACACACCTGTACATTGTTTTTAAACTTTTAACATTTTATGGTTGACCCTTTTTCTCGTAACTGACGGATATAAAAAAAAAAAACAATTTTATCGAAAGGAAAGTTAATTAACTAACTATGAAAACAGTAATTTACGTGAATATGCTACTAGCTATTGATTTGTATCAGGCGTTTCTGTACAATAAATCAGAGAAGAAATGTGTGAAGTAATTATTATTTCATCAAAATTTTGTAAAAATGAATACAATAATCTATAGTCTGTTAAATGTAACTTGAACCATGTGCAGTAACACGTTTTTGGGTCTCAACCGTATGCGGTATGAAGGGGGCCGCGTTTAGTACACTCGCTCACGGTTGTTTTAGTTCTTTAATAATAAATTATTTAAAATTAAATTAGTTTTGTCAAGTGTGTTGTCAACATTTATTTCAAGATAATGCCTCGACCACAATCAACTTTAAGGAGACGAGAGAGAAGGATGGTATTTGACGTTTATAATTATTTTTTAAAAGAAAATAATATAGCTAATTCTCTGAATAATACTGCGGAAGATACGAAGAAGCCTGTCTCACTATTAATAATGCACAATAACGTTTTTTTTATATATAGGTACCTTTTTCTATACTATTTATTTGTTTTATTCTATTTAAGTAATTAAATAACGATAAAAAATAAATAATTAATTGAATTTACAAGAAATAATAACTATATTATATACTTAATTCCGTTCTCCCACTTTATAAAGAATCGATTTAAATAAGACGAAACCAATATTTTTGTCTAACATTTTTGTCCATTATTGTACCTGCGCAGAAGCGGCCATTTTGGTTTAAGTTACATTTAAGGTACTATAACAGTATACTCATTAAGTTAATTTGTATTTATCCTTAAATTCCTTATTTTTTTGTACTCCTATTCTTATAAATCTTATATCAATTGAAATACATACAAGTTGCAGTCTTTCGTTGTAGGTAATTAGGAAAATACGAATCATACAAAAACCTTTTGATCTTGGAACATAGAGATTGTACGGTGTTCCATTTTGGGACTTCAGTAAAGCTTATTAAGTATTTATGTGAAAAGAATTTAAAATTTTAGACTTATTGTACCTCATGATATGATAGAAAATAGATTATCATTTTCTTTATTTATATAGTAATTTAAAAAATTAAATGTAAAATAATAAAGGAGGTAACACAAAATAAAGTAACATAATATTATATAATATGGCCAAATTCATGTTTTGAAATGATACTATTCTGCACAATAATCGTGCAGAATGTTAGTACTTGCAACACTTTAGTGCAAAATTTTGAACAATGAATATACCTCCTTATCTCTCAGTAATAAGGTAAATAATACGTTGCAACAAATCCAAATCCTCTAAAAGTCCTCTTTCTCTGTCTAAAAGTGGTGGATTCTGTTAAAACACATTTTCTAAGATATTAAATATTATAAAATAAAAGTTCACAAAAATGCATGAAAAAATTTTAAAACTATACTATAATATGTTTCTTACTATTAGTAGAAAACTAGCTATTTGAATTATTACTAGAATGTACTGAGCAGTCTTGACATTGGTTTTGATATTGTTTCTATGTTCCACAAATAATCTGAAAAAAAAATTATAGAGGCCTAAACGCATGAGTAGTGCTTTATAACTTTTTTTTATGTGAGACGAAACGGGCAGGAAGCTCACCTGATGTTAAGTGATCACCGCCGCCAATGAAAATCTGCAACACCAGAAGGCAAGGTGTGACGCGTACCTACCTACCTTACCTTTAAGGAAAGAATATGCTCTTCTCTTGAAAATTCTCAAGTTGTATCGGTTCGGAAAGACCGCCGGCGGAAGTTGATTCCATAAAGTAGAATATAATAATTTATATTTAAATACTTAAATAAAAAATATAGAATATCTTAATTATTTAAAAAATATACGTAGATCCATAAAATTATGTAATATGAGTCGATCTCATATTTTATTAACAAAATCCACGAATAGCTGTAATAATTTGCATAATTTTCCATTGCATATGTCACGTAGGTGAGCTATCAGAATTTTTTATGGCTTATATTAGGTAAGTAGGTAGGTACAGCCGTGATACTTACTTTCATTTTTTGTGCGAAGTACAGTCTTTAATACGAAGTAGCACTTGTATGTGTTTTATTATAAATAAACTTTATTAAACTTTGGAATATTTATTTAAATTATAATCATATTATATCATATTATTATATGTAAACAAGTATTATATATGTAAATAAGGAGGAAAATCTAAGATTAAATAATTTAATTAACTTAGCGTATTTGATTGCAACGAAACAATAAGTAGGTAAGTAACTAAAACACTTCGAAAATCTAATTTTTCTAAAATTTCATTTTACCATATTCTTGAATCTGTAGAAAGGAATGTATATATTTTATATTTATGTTAATATTTTTATTTTAAAATTTAATAATTAATACATTGAAGGTCTTTTCTTTTGAAGAAGTATTTTTATAAGTCAATTTTATTTCAGTACACATTTCAATATAGTGGCGTAGACTACACCGCAATATTTCAAGCCACCTCGATCAATACTAATTCATTTGTGAAATTTTCTCTAAAAATTAAAATATTAAATTATACGATGTGTAATAATATATTTGATATATAAATGGAATTATTTTTATATTAATTCTATTTATTTTCTCGTAATAAATAAAAAACTGTTTCGTGCAACTTTATTTGAACATTACCACACTGTGACGACACACAACACGTCGCGTTTGCGTCATCATAACCTGCACAGCGATCAAACGGGGAGGACGTGGAATGGATTCAGTGCTCCATTAGAAACATTATATATATATTTTTTTTCAAATGTTTCTAATATCGAAATTATAAGTACAAAGTAATAGGATAGGTGAGTTGTGACTATTATTATGGCAGTTTCAATGGATTATGGCAACTATTAATGTTATTTTAATATTAATTTTTGATTACAGGGTTTTTCTTCGGTCGCCGCCATCATGGCGTCGGACGAACAGTTTTCGCTATGTTGGAACAATTTCCATGCGAATATGTCAGCAGGCTTTCATGGCCTGCTGTCACGAGGGGATTTAGTAGATGTAACACTGGCTGCCGAGGGCAGACTATTACAGGCACACAAACTAGTTTTATCAGTATGTTCACCTTATTTTCAAGAGATGTTCAAATTGAACCCAACTCACCATCCTATAGGTAAGATGCATAACCGAGAATTGTTTTACTTGTCAGTGTAGGTTTAATGTTCTAACTTTCTTTTTTTTGTTTCAGTATTTTTAAAAGATGTTAGTCATTCAGCGCTTAGGGACTTATTACAGTTTATGTATCAAGGTGAAGTTAATGTTAAGCAAGAAGAATTAGCGTCGTTTATTAGTACGGCGGAACAACTTCAAGTTAAAGGTTTAACCGGTAATCAAAATGAAGAAAGTTCCACGCCATCCAAACCAAAGCCGACATCGAGGCCAGGCCCGAGGTCGTCACAGCAACGGCAATCTGTTATGACTAAGTTAGAGACTGATTTAGATTCTAAGCCCTCTTCAACTCCAGTAGCAATTAAGAGACCAAATAGGCCATCAATAGCATCAACTAATTCGTCATCATCTCAAAGTGGACCTGCTAAACGGAAATGCGTTGATCCCTTGGAAGCCGGACCTTCTGGTTCAGCGAAAGAGGAATTTGTAACGATACCTGACGAAGACGAAAATAACGCTGTGGCACCGAAAATGGAACCCGAATTTGTTAATGAAAGTATGTGGGATGAAGATGACGATGGCACGAATAATGATGAAACTAATTTCGGCGAAGATGACTCGAATATGGAAATGACTGGTAAATATTTTAAAAATATAATAACTAATACATATATATTTTAATTAAATTTTAATGATTCCTTTTTTAATTAACAGGATTTGATGGTAACACGACAGGCGATGGTAATCTTACTGGAGGAGGAGAGGGCGGCGCTGTAGGTGACGCACAAGGTAGGTTAACACTTCGCTCCTTAGGCCAGTTTTTATTATATGATAAAAGCTGCCATGTGTAACTTTTATATGATCGTAAGTTTATCATTTTATTTCTTACTTTATTTCAAGTAATACTTATGATCATATAAATCTTTAGGTTTAGAATGAAATTTGTAAGTTAGTTTTAAGATTAGTATTAGATTTTTCTTAAATATGGTTTGTAATAAAGTTGTAATGTTACAGGTTTTCCCGAAAGACTCTGCTTTAATTTAAGATAATTAAAGCACTGTCTTTGGTATTATCGTAAGGTATTTAGGTACTAATTATTGGTAAAGGTTATAAATGGTAAGTTGAGGTAAAGGTAAAGGTTTTGATAAGGTAAAGGTTGGTTTTGAACGTAACGGTAACTGGAATAATGGCTGGTGATAAAGGTATGCATTCGGTAAGTTATCGACGAGCTTGAAATGGTAACCATAAAGTTAATAAGACAAGATTTTTAATAATGGTACACATGAGTCTACTATAAATTGGAACTTTCCCAAATAAGTTTTCAAATTAAATCTTAACGCATGTTTTATTTTCACTACTAATGAACATACAGCTTGCGTATGATTTATATTACTAATGGTAATGAAATTCTCTAGGTGTATGGTTTGATGTAAAATTAAATGGTATGAACAAAATTTATGGTATGAATAAATCTAAAGGGCCGAGGTAAGTAGTTTATACGGTACGAGTTACGACCGCTTCTGATAATATTGATTACGGAACCTATAACGGTGTTACAATTCTAACATTTCAAGGCTTTTAGTACAATTATCAGCTGCGTTCTCTGTAGTAGCTGTTTTGGTAGCAGCGTACCACGCATGCATACACCTTATCATTCTACTTTCTATAGAGAATACTGATAAGTGTAATTCTGGCCTAAAAGCGCGCTTCAACTATCTGAACACGCGTATACGGGCTTATTCTGCATACGCTCGAACTGGTAAATTAGAGTAAACGTTAGTTATGTCAAAAGGCGCGCTTATATCCATATCGAAAATGCTAAAATTATCACATGGACAAAGTCTGCTTAGCATACGTAATTGTTTAGCAATGTAGACGAGGGATATGGAACCGCTGGCTATGGCAGCTGCATCTGCATTTAGCATTTTTTCATGTTAAATGTTTCATAAGGGTAAAGGCTTCCTACACAAGTACACAATGAATGAATAATGGCGGCATGTGCCGGCGACTGCGCGGCATTTACCGGCGGCATAGCCACTGCATCAACCCGGCAGTACTGTGTAGGAAGCCTTAACTAAACGGGCGTCAGTGTGCTGATACATACGCATTACTGATGCTTACGCATGCATATTTTCGTTCATATATTAAAAACATACAGAAGGTGAGACTTATTATTGACCTTTCTATTTCCTACTCCGGTATATATACCAATATAAAATATACTAGCATCCTATAGCAGCTTAAAGCATTGTTAATTAAGCATACGATTCGCATAAATGTGCCTAGCTAAATGCTGGTCGACGCTGATTAATTTAATTCAGGCCTTAATAATTTACAAAAACACGATATACTATGGACAGGCCCTTCTATATAGACGCAACATGTAGACTATTAACTTCATTGAGTTATGTTGTGCATCAGTGCATTAAATAAACGGATCGCGATTGACGTTAGTGTGACTAACTTCGCTACGAAGGGGCCCAACGAGTCTGACATTTTGTCTATATGACAAGGCCTGTCCTTTGTCTTCAGTTTATAATACAGTAAAAACAAGTTCGCTTTTTTTCCCTTGTACGAGGGAAAAAGGGCCCGATTCTCTTAAGATTCCGGCAAGATGACACTAATTAACTCACTTTACCAGCGACTAATAGCTAACTTTCATCGTAGGAAAAAAAACGCATACACACTACGGGAGAAAATAAGGACATTTGCCACCCGCGATTGTCGCAATTGCCACCAATCCGTGAATCAGAATGCCCTACTTTTCTCCCTAAGTGCGTCGTGTACTATTCGGGATTTGTAATAGAGTTCTTAACAGTTTAAAACTGTCATTAATTATCTCACAAATCTTGGAATTTTGTTTAGAACCGAAACTAAGGTATCTGACTGGCTTAAGCCTGTAATATTTGTACATAAGCATTCAGGGCTTTAAAGCGAACGCTCCGAACGTAGCCGGGATTAACGCTAGGATGATGATGACGACTTGCAAAAACATATTAACTTAACAGAGCTATCCAGCTAGTCATAAGCATCTCGTTTGTTTTATATGGTTTCCCATCTTCAGGTAAGTAGAGCAGTAGAGCTAGCACAAATGAACGGGCTGGCTCGGTCGGTGAAGAACTACCCTCAGAGAAAATCGACGTAAAGTAACAATATCATTACTGTTGCGGTTCGTGCGATGTGTGAGAGCAGCGGAGGAACGATGTCCCACCTTCTTTGTTCGTTTCATTTTTTTTCTTCTTATCCCTTCTCTCCTATCCCACGAGTTGGCAACCCGCATAATATACTCAGTCGGTTTTCTACCGCGAAAAGGTAATGAAATGGCAGGGCGAGAAGGACTCCGTTTATATGAAATAGATTTGCGTTTTCAACAACAAAGGGTTTTGTCTTGTTTTCCACTGCAAAAGGAAAAGCCGATTTTCCACCGCGAGTGGACTGGAGTTTATTGGTGGAAATCGCTCCGCTCGCGGGGGAAAACCGGCTTAAAAAGAAACGGAAATGAGCGGAGCGAAGCAAATGAGAAATGAAAAACTTACTCAGAGAGCGAGTTCAGTTGGTATTGCGGTTGTGTTTTGTTGCGAATTCGTGATTTTGTCGAGTGTAGGAAAATGCAAATGACTCTGTTTCAAACTTGTTGTCGAAACCTTGACTGACATGGCAGCGTAATGACTCCGCCCAGCTGCCTACAACAGCCAATTCTAAGCAGCGGAGCGGTACTATTTATTGGTGGAAACACAAGTATGCAATTTACTCCTGGGAGTTGAACGGAGTCCTTAATGGGTCCGCTCCGCTCGTGGTGGCAAACCGACCTCATTTAGTATTACAAGCTTTTATAGGTTGCGGAGGCTGCTTCCCAACACTTATCAGGCGGACCGTATGCTTGATAGCTAGTTTAAACATAATGACCTGAAAAATAAAAGTATAAATAAACAAGAGCGATTTAACTTTCTTATATCTCTAGTTGTTGAAGACACGTACGGGCGTAAGTATTACTTTGTTTCCCTAGATGGAGCTACTAAGCTCGAATTTTGTTTCAAAGATGAAGAAAGTTATTCCATGTTTATAATTATAGTTATCTAATAAAGGTAAAATGCTTAAAATTAACCATTGTTTTTATTTTCCCATTGTATATTAAGCTTTATCCGAATAGACCATTCGGTTATTTATTTAACAAACTTAAAAACTATATATTTATTTATTCAGTATTTTATACTAAAGCGTCTAATCCGCCGCCCCCCAACCATTGTAGAAATTGTAGAAAATGTATTTCCTCTTCCCACTATCAACCAGGTACATAAAGTTTCATTGTATAGTGTCATAGTAAAGTACCTACGATAATTAAATCGTACATGCTACATACAAGCGAGCTTAGATTAGCACAAAAATATACCCAAAAATTCTTATACGTACAATTTCAACGACATTGTTGTATTGTAAAAGTTATATATGACATGATGATTATAGAGGCAAGAGCGGCAAAAACCTTGCAGCCTATTCCTTGAAAATTTGTTAATCCTCTGCTGGAATTAGGAACAAACTTAAAAACAAACAACCACCAACATCGAAAGTAATATCTTCGCAGGCAAAGAAGTACCTGTCGATTCCCAGAAACCCGTTGTAGGTACCTAGTCATAATTTCTACTTATGCTCTTGACATTGCGTTTGTGCCGCCGTTTAAATAAAAAAATGATTTTATAATAAGATAAATATTTGATAAGGGAAAATATGTTACTAAGAGTTATAGGGTTTTTTATAAGATGCTAAAAATTAATTGTTATAACAATCGGAACCGGAGAGAAGTCATAACGTACTCGCACACAAGGCTCAAGGATATCAAATTTTACAAATATCTGAGATATTTAAGAATTGTAAAAGTAACGTTAGGAAGGGAACTTATATTCTCAAATAAGTTTTCTGTGAAATAAATACCCACACAAGAGTAATTTTATTGTTATACAGCTCTACATTTATGTTAAACTCCTAATAAATTGCTAAAGTCCGCGAGTGTATAAATATTGAATTCATTATGTCTACCAGAGATGGCGTAAGTGCCTCATTTTATGGTTGTTGCTGCATTACACATTTCGTCAAAAATTTCATAGATGACGCTAGTAGTTCCATTACAAAGTATTCGTTCAATTAAATTTAATTACACTAAATTTGGTATCACCTATATAGTTTTTTCTACTTGATTATTTGTAGTTGGTATTGTAAATAGCAATACAAACGTACTTATACATATTATTTACGTAGATTAAGCAAAAAAAAGCAACTTAGTGCTAGAGATAACATACCCTTCTAGGTACACATTTTTATAATAATTTTTAATTAATACATAATTTTTACATATAGTTCTTAAAGCTAGTAATCGATATAATTTCAGTTAATTTTCTTAGATTTTAAATAGAAAAATCCATAAAAGTAATACCTTTTTGGATTGAAAAATTATGCGTGTGAAGGAACATAATTCCGTTATTTGTGGTTGCCGTCTAAACGCCGTGAGATCTATGGTCGCAAATGTGTCATTTAGGGATTGTTTACTATTTTGAGAAATAGTTAAAAAAATAGTGCTTTATGCGGACGATTATTAAATAATGATAGTGATATTATACTCATAAACTATATTACAATATTTGAATGCAATTTTTTTAGTGGATCAAGTACGAGTGGCGTTTTAACTTTGAACGTGTTTACGTCAAATGTTTTATGTTATTTGGTGACTACTAAAGTGTTATTATACAGTGCTTGTGAAATAAAGAGTGCAATTAATTTTGGATTTTATATTGGTATGTACAATTTCATTATAAACTCATGAACAACATTCCAAAACAACTTGAGTTACACGACATCAAAACGAATGCAGGTTGTCAAATCGAATATTCTATATTATGTATTTATTTCAATTTGCTCCTCTTATAGCGTTAAAAATCTTCACTAAATAAGAAGAACAGAAAATATGTTACAGTTTCAGTGATATATATTTCATTAAATGCTACGGACAAATATTTTGCGCGCGTTATTTGTAAACATAACCTATAAACGGCCTAAGTAAATATTTATTAGGTTTTGGTATATAAGTACATGTATATATTTTCATTTTGATTACCATTAAGTTTTATTATGTTAGATTTTTAATTGGAGTAATGTTTTATTCATTTTCAATTTTCGTCACAACTATTTTCAATTTCACAATTATCATTTAAAAATTGTTAGATATAACTTTTTCTTAATATTGTTGTATATAATTCGAAGCTCTAATCATATTAATAAACACATAAATTATCATGCTGTGTGTGTAAAAAATATCAAAAATAATTTTGAAATATCTGAATAATGTCTGACTGTGAACAAATTTATATTAAACTTTGAGCAGTGTTATTTATATTGATAAAAAAAGAATTATCTATTTATTGAAAGCATTAATGTATAAATAATAAACATAAAATCATTTAAGATTAGTAGAGTAAAAAATACATATATATTAAATAATTCAAAACAAAGCATTTCATAATTCATTTCAGAATAATCAGTGTTTTATAATATTTCTTGGGTGTCCCTTCTCAGTTTGTCACCTTCAATTAATTAGATATCCCAAATATGTTGCGTTATGCTTTTTTTATAACCCTGATACAGACTATATATTAATGGGGAATAGGGACCATTGAGTGTGTAGATATTTCAGAATTTACTTGGATAATAACTACTGAACCATTGATTTTTATTTATATGATCTGTGATTATATTGTTATCAATTCCTATAAGGCAGTCAAACATACTTTGAATTTAAAAAAAACTTTATTACCCAAACTAATGTTTTCCTATTTTGAGTGTAAATGTTAACTTAATGATTTGAACATATTCAACATTCACTTGAACAATGTTGATTTTACAAGAAAATACACGGGTAATATAAATCTGAAAGATTTGTAAATTACAAATAAGCCTCATATAGGCTGTGTCCAAGTTAGTAACAATGTTTTACAAACAACAAACCCAGCTTTACTTATTAATAAAAATCTATATACATATCAAGTTCTTACTGTGAGTTGCTGTAAGATATAAATAATATATGAATAATAAAACATGTTGAAAACTGTTTTCTGTCAATGTGTGGAGCAGTTGTTGCATTGTCACACTTGTTGAACCAATGCTTGTTGCACATTTCACTAAAATTTCAGCCATGGAAAAATATAAATAAAAGTAACCGTGAGGAAGTGGCTTTTTCGTAGTGGCTCTCACTACATCAACTCACTATATCTGTCAAACATTGTAACCAGTTTTCTTAACTGCGAAACTAATCTCAACAAAACAAGATGTACAATTTGTTTCCTGTGACAAGTTTAGATACATTGCATGAATAATGTCTTGGTGCTAACTCGCTGTTAGATAACATTACGTGTAATCAGTTTTTTTGCATGTATAATGAAGAAAAATAACCTCAAATTGACCTTATGTTATAAATATTAGTTTATCAATGAGTATCCAATTAGTTAAAACGAGTATAGACTATTAATACATACCATGTAGACACCGTTGTGGAGTAGTGATACTGAGTCTCCCTGCAATCGCAACGGTTGTGGGTTGCATTCATGCTCGGGCAGATGTTTGTATTGTATCTTACTAATATCTGCTTTGGTCTGTTCATTTGTCCTTGTAGGTCTTCCTACTGTGCCTCGAAGACAAGCTTTTGGTCCCGGTTGTTATCACATAGCATCTGATAATAATTGTTAACTCTTGACAGGTAATTTGCTCTTATCCAATGAGTTACTGATTCGCTCTTAGGGTTGGTCAGATGGGAATCGGTCAATGTAAAAACTAGTCATCTGTCAAATATGGATAAGAGTAAAAAGCAGAGCCTGGTTAAATATAATACAGGGAATAATGCTAGAAAGACGAAAAAAAAGAGTATAGATTATTAATGGGGTATGGATTTTGGCTATGGAGACATCACATAGTACAATAGTAAAATCTATTGTAGAGTCAATGGTGTCTGATGATACCTTTGCATAGACATTACAGTATAAATTACTGTAACGTCTATGCAAAGGTATCATTATTTAGTCTTCAGTTTATAAAATATGGATGTACATATTGTTTCAAAAACTTTTACTTCACCTATGTTACCTATGCTATAAGAGATCTTTACATAACAGAAAAGTGACTTGTTTTACTTTTGACTGAATAAAGTAATGAACATTACTTATTATTTTATATAGACTATGTTTTGTTTTATATATTTTTTCACAATAGAATATTATATAACCGTCGATTCGTGTTATTTGCCACTGGTGATAAATATCATTATTAATAAATGATTATTACAATATAGAATTATAGATACGAGTAAATATCAAGTACAATGGGTGTCAGCAACGGCAATGATTAATATATAATTAATACTAAATGATTAATATATAATTATATAATTGAAACTGAAGTAAAACTCTGTTTTTGAACTAAAGCTTGAGTGTAAAACTTTTACAAACCTTGAATGTCATACTAATTTATAACGAATCAAAAGCCTAAAAAATAAGTTTCAAGCTTTTAGCTCTAAAAATGACAATACTTCCATACAACATTTCATCCCCCTTCCGACCCTTTACAACCCTTTTTTCACATGAAAATGTAGCCTATGTCTTTTCTCAGACTCTAGACTATCTGTGCACCAAATTTCATTTAAATCGGTTCAGTAGTTTTGGCGTGAAAGCGCGACAGACAGACAGACACCGAGTTACTGTCGCATTTATAATATTTTAGTAACGATTGACACCTACACCTACGTCATTTTGAGAGCATTTTTGGTATGTTTATTTGGAAATCATGGGCCCTAAGTAAAAATCAAATCCATGAAAGCCCATATTTAATACAAGCTCACAAACACTTTACCTGAATGAATGAAGAAAACCAATGCTGGTTATCATATTTACCTGAAATTACGATATTTAAAGTCATTATACCAATTAAATTAATTATCTAAATATTTTGAAGACTTTATTGTATATGACTGTATTATAAATATCAAGTAAGATAAAAATAAATTGCCAGTTAGTCTATCTTTTATTATTATTTTTTTTTAATTTTCTATGTTATATCCACATTTAAAATTTCATTTACATTTTTTACATCTTGAAAAGGCAAGAATGTTTTCATATTTTGATAACTATGTAGTAGCTGCTGTTGATGGGCAAGGCTTCATTCGTGTTGGATGAGAGTCTGATTTTTTGTAATATCTTCATTTTTGAAAATTAAGTATATATATATGAAATAAGGTGTCAGCAATGTATGAAAATCATGCTTAAAATTGTCCCAGCCATTGTTGAATTTATGACTGCTAACTGATTATTATAATCTAATTTCTCCTAAGGTTTTAGTTAATATACTCTGTTAAAGTTAAATATTACATCCTAATATTATAAATGCGAATATGAGTTTGTTTGTTTTCACACCATTATGATCACCAATGAATGCATACACCTGTTCAGGGGTATGGAAAAAGACACCGGATCTCACCTCACATGAGAGGTATCTCATCCAGTAAAAGAAGTACTGCTCAACTGATCACCATGAATTTTTGCATACACCTGTTCAGGGGTATTGAAAAAGACACCGGATCTCACCTCACATGAGAGGTATCTCATCCAGTAAAAGAAGTACTGCTCAACTGATCACCATGAATTTTTGCAAACACCTGTTCAGGGGTATGGAAAAAGACACCAGATCTCACCTCACATGAGAGGTATCTCATCCAGTAAATGAAGTACTGCTTCCAATGGATAGTAAAATGACTTATGCGGTCATCTATTCTTTATTAAAGCAAAGTAACCCATGGGACGGATCTAGTGTAAATTGTAAACAGATTGTAATGAGCTTGTTCTAAAACCATCAGTTTCCAGTAGGTTGATTAATGGTAAGCTACAAAAATTGCTGGTTGCTTAAATTACATGATAAATAAATAAATAAATAAATAAATAAATAAATAAATAAATAAATAAATAAATGCTACACACTCAATATTTCCCATTATGATTGTTATATCCTGTATGGTCAATACAAATATCTGTTTCGAGCGGGAATCAAATGTGCGACCTGTGGTGCTTAAGGCAGGTAACCGCTCTGCCAGAACGTCGTCTTGTGGTATTTGTTCACAATATATAAAACCAAATATGTATGCCAACACACCAAGTACAGCTCAGAACTTGTTATTAATTTTTCAGTCTTTTATAAACTTAACTTTTGAAACCATTATTCTTGTTCAAAAATAAAAAATATATATGTGCAATAATTAATGACTGTGTGTACTAGTATAATCCATGTTATATATGGAATGTGTCGAAGTTTCAAATGTGAACATTGCAAATTGGCAAAAATTATAAACAATATGGTCTTAATTAAATACAAGTCGAGTTTTTGCATAAACTATAAAAATGTAATAAAAACTCACAAAAAGTGATTTTATTTTTATTTTGTAAGGTAATGTGATTTTCTTTATTTCAAAACATATAGTAAGTAGGTTAAAATAAAAAAAAATACCAC
Source organism: Hestina assimilis (assembly GCA_023373885.1). Lineage (NCBI taxonomy): Eukaryota > Metazoa > Arthropoda > Insecta > Lepidoptera > Nymphalidae > Hestina > Hestina assimilis. Next base: position 3,167,926 of record CM041750.1, on the reverse strand, counting down.
TAAAACAAGAAAAACTTGTAAAAAAACACTCGAGTCACTTGAAGAATAAATATCCTACTAAAAAAAGACAAGAAATTCTCTGATTTTTCATAAAATGAGCTCTTGTTTATATATTCAATGGGTTAATTGTTAATATACAAAGACCATAAAATTTAATTTGCTTCCATTATCAGCTTATGACATCACCATGTTTTTGATAAATTGTTATTATCTATTAGTAATTATGACTAGTAATGATGAATTCATTATTGAAATTTATAGAACAAACAACAAACCAAAAAAATATGATTACCAGTCAAGTGAGTTGTGGTCCATGCACAGTGGAAACTAAAGGGTTCCGCTGCTTGGTTATGAAGGATCTTAAGGACTTTCAAAATAATAACACATTAAAATCGACAGTAAAAATAAGTTGGAAATGTCATAGTAATTATTAAAAGTAATATTAAAAACAAAGTTATGGGTATGGTATTATATGGTTTTAAATCCCACACTTCAAAAGTTAGTAAACACACAATTATTATTACTTTCTCATAACTCAACAACTACTGACCTAATCAAAAAAGTCAAAATCAAACCTCCTTATCATTTTGAAAGACCTACCCAAAGATATATCACACACTTGCTATATGTTGAAATTTTTTTTCAACCCTCAGTAACATGTATATTATTTTAAGATTTCACTACAAAATTGTGTAGGGGTTTATAGAATACACCTATTTACTTAATTTCGTATAAATAGAGCCAATACTCCCCGAGTAAAATGACTGTTACATACGGTCGGGCAGACGGACATAACGAAATGATGAGGGTTTCGTTTTTTGCCATTTAGCGACGGAACCCTAAAAATCATACTTCTATACAAATAAATGAAATTGAAGTGTCTGTTTATAATTCCAAATTAATAGCTTTTTTTATTTATAGCTTTTTAAAAATTAAATGCATATGAAAACAAAAACTTATATAATAAAATATTTTTTAAAATTTTTGTCTATCTGTATCTGCGTTTGTTTGTACCGACCAATCTCTGAAACAAGTGAACCGATTTTAACGGGCCTTTCACTGGCAGATAGCTGACGCTAAAAAGAGTAAGTTAGGCTAATTATATTTTAGAAAAAGAATCGGTACGCCACGCGAGAGGAGCCTCCGGCGCAGTAGGTATTATAATATAATAAATAAGTGACCGATGATTTGATGATTTGTTTGTGATAAGAAAGCTTACTTGCCAAAGAGGGAATGCAAAATACTTATTATATATGTATCAAAAGGTATTATAGTTGTTATAGATTGTTTACGCTACCCGTACGTATGAACCCCTATATTCTATGTGAGGATAGCAGTCCACCGGTTGGGCCGGCCCTTTTCTGGCGGTAACAGCAAAGCACCTTAATATTTGAAAAAGATGATAAGCGTTCCCCTGACCTGGGGTCCATGGAATCTTACGCTTATGGGTTCGGTGGCATTAGTCCAAGTTAGTTAGGAATGCAATCAAGAAGGGGAAATATCTATCTATCGATCTAAATATGTTTGTTTTTTGTTAAGGAGTTTTACCTTGCTAAGGAACATTAGTTTGACGACGTAAATTAAATTAAAATGACATATATATTTATATATGTATAACTGTATATTATTTTATTATTATTATTGAATAGAATATATGTTTTATGTATATATTTGTATTTATTTATTATTAAGTTTAATAATATTTATGTGTACAAAGTAGTACCACCTACCCTCTCTTTACTCATTTTTCCTAAATCCGAGGTTGTCTGGAAGAAATCGCTAATTAGCGATAAGACCGCCTAACTTTAAATATATAACATTGAAATATTTTAATAAGTAATTTTATACAAATAAGATTGGTATAAATCACTATTTCATGCTTTACCAAAAAAAGTTATTAAAAATTATCAACCGTATATTTTGATATCAGTAACAAGCGTATTAGGGGTTCCATGTTATTATATCTGTGTGCGCGGAACTCCGCGGTCTTCTCCTCATTTTACTCCCGTCTCCATAGAAACATTTCTAAGGTAAAGCTAAGATTTCATAATTTAGATGTCGTGTGACGGCGTTTTCTATGGTTTTTTTTTAAATGTTATGTTTTTCATTCCACAATGCTTACTCGATACCTGTAATAAAGCTTGTGTTAATTGAATAGTATGTGTCTTGATTTCTAAAATACGTACTACTTTATAATTATAGATTTTAATACAACTGAACAGTATATCAAGCCTGTAAAAACTAGTTTATATTATGGCTTGATCTGATGAGCGATGTATTTCGCGAATAGTAAAGCGCTCATAGTTCGATATATACCTTCATCTAATCTAATACCTTTAATCAAGATCTCTTGTATATAAACAGTTCCTACGATTTTCATGGAATTTAGTATGCGGGGATTTGGGGCGACAAATCGAACTAGCTTAGAATCATTTTTAGAAAATTTTGTTTTATCCGTGTTTTTAGGCATTGCAAACCCCGGTTCGAGTCCAGATTTCGCCAGGTCATCCAGGTACTTTATATTTTATATAGAATGCATAAATCTATTGTAAATAAGAAGACTGTAGTACTTAATAGATCGGTATCTGTTTAAATAATTGTATAAAATTATTGTATTTATTTAACAAGTATCCTTAAAAATCCTACATATTTAAATTGTCATTTGCGTCAGCAAAATAATAAGTCCTTCGTACAGATTTAAGTACGATTGTCGTAAGCAATAAAGACGAATGTACAGAGTTATTTATAATTTGGTAACCGGTCAAGGATTAACATAATTATGTATTATTAAACAGAATATCTATCCTGTTATCGTGTATCAGTATGCCTTTTTCCCACGTGTATTCAAAATATTACTAATATTTTGAATACACGTGTAGAAAAACATTTAGGTTCATGTAACCTGATTTAAATGTTGTTTATTTGACATACGACGATTTTTAGGTGTTTTTTTTTCTCATGAGGTTTTTATTATGACTGTAAAATCAATAATTATTTTTTTTTGTTTATTCGTAAAACATGAAGTTTCGTGATGAAAAAAGTGTATTTTCAATTATCATGTAATTATTTTTTTTTTAACTTTCTTTACACTTCAAACTTCTTTTGTTTTATTTCCTTTAGTATAACAAAAACTAGCAATGATTATATAATATTTATAATTATTGAAATAAAGTATAAATATCTTATCGTGTTGTTTTATTACGAAAGTTTTATCTTAATGATATGCTGAAAGTCGTTAAGTTCTGCAACTGACGTATGCTTTTCTCGTTCAGTTGTAGGTCCGATCAACAGCGGCGTAAAGAGCGATCTTCATTTCATTCAGACGAAGAGTGGCCATCTCCAACTGATATATGAACCTTATATATTTGTAACGGATAGTGTACGAAGCGGTCGGACATTTTGGCGCTGCATGGAGTATGGGAAGCGATGTCGAGCGAGGATAACATCTAAAAATAACGTATTGAGAATAACCAATCCTGTACATAATCACAACGATAATCATATGAAAAAAATCTCTCATAAATATGAATTAGGCGAAGTTGTCACGTGTCCGTCTGTTTGAAATTCGTGGTTATATGTGATTGACTTTTTAACGTGTGTTATTAGTTTAGTTAAAATATCTAAGAAGTATTCTGCAATGTAAATATAAATTTCACTTTTTACATCCCTGTTAGTTTTGGACCTTTTCTTTTGACAAAGTCAATTTTTTTTTTCTGTAACTTTTTCGCCGTATTTAGAATAAGTTATGTATTCTAGAACTGAATATAAAATTTCATTAGCTTAATCAACACTGTCTAATGCAATTTTCTATTCTTTGAATGTATTCAGTGATGATAAACGGTATTAATCATTGTGAACTGGAACATTGTGATCGAATAGCATAATAAACGATAATTTTAATAATGTTGTATCATTATATCGTTATGTCGTAATTTCGCTTCGGGTGTTGCTATGGTGATTGACGCAACAGGAGCGGAGGGCGGACTACGGGGCGGTGTGGTGCGGTACGCGGTGACGCAACGGGGGGCGCCTTGTCTCATGCTGGATGGCTTCGGCTTCGTGGCTCGTAAGCGACGAGGATCGCGCGTCTACTGGACCTGTCGCAGTCGCAAGCAACACGGCTGTCTAGCTCGAGCTCTCACTATTGAGGGACGTTTGGTCATGCGACACTCTGGCCACAATCACGTTCCCCACAAACAAACGGAACAAATAAATCGTATTGAAAGTTTAATTGAAATTGTTTCTGCTGATAAATAAAGACAAATTTAATTTTATACTAATGACATTGTTAATATTATTTATTATAACGATACATCTAAGATTGGTTATAACGGGCAAATAGTGATTCAAATGGTTATTTTGCAGTGGAGTTCGTGATATCAAATCGTGGTCGGCGTCATATGCGGCTCGGCGGGTTTTCTTTTTATGCGGAGAAAGTTTTTCCAGAGAAGAGCAAGGTGCGGTGGCGGTGCACACGACGCACCTGCCGTGCCTACGCGCATACGTTGCACGATCGTATCTTCGCTTTGAGCAACGTGCACTCGCATGAACCGCCGGCGGTACCGTCTGCCGTCTTAGCCGCGCCGTATCGCGCCTTCACACATGCAGCTCTGGCGACACAGGCCAAAGCTGTACTAGATGACTAAAATTATAGACTGTCAGTTTTATGTACCTAGATCGCAATTTACATGCGTTTTTAAAGTATTTATTATGTATGCCTAATATATTAAAGTAATCATTAATTAAGATTCCAAAATTATAAAGCAATACAATCATTCCGATGGTCTTCAATGACCTAAAAATTGCATGTGGGTTGTGGGTGGACTAGATATTAAGTATATATAAGTAGTATTGTCGGTTTATCCGTTTTAGTGGCAGTGAGTGCTGACCACGGCTTTACTCATAAAAGTTGTGTCTTTTATATAGATTTAATTGCACAAAATGACAAAATAATTATAACTGCGAAAAGTCGCTTTACTCTAGTCAAAGTCTAGTCAACGACATCGTAGGTGTTCCTACAGATCTCATAATGACATTTAGTATTAATATAAGCCATTATAACTGAAGTGAAATTGTAAACTTAGCAATAATTGCCCAGTGTGGTGTTTTATTTGGTTGTTATATTATATGCGCAAGAGCTTAGTATATAAAGTGTAGAGTTATACTTATTTATTGTTGTTAAGCATAGTTTAAATACTAAATACATTTACTTATCAAATAATATATCACTGTATCACGAGTTAAGCATCATCAATCAATAATAAATTGCTGTGAAAGAACCTTACAAGATAATAGGACATTATTGTTTTTTATTAATTTATCTATTCCTCATTTATATTAATTGAAAACTTTTCTATTCATGTTCTATGAATATTTGTAATTGTTAAACAACATTCGAATATTTCAGAAAAATTTGTACGTCTTTGTGTCGGTCCTGGTGGTAGACCGCGACTCTGGGTCCGTGGTCGAAGTTTCTACGCGGCTCATACAATGCGATCAGGGATAGTACGCTGGCGGTGTACTATGGGTGGTTGTGGGTGTAAGGCGTACACCCAGAAGGGTAAGCTGCACAAACTAGTCGGCGAACATAATCACGCTGGACGCTGTGGACGGAGATCGAGCAAGCAACCTCCCACCATAGCAGCAACTGCGCACAACACGTCTTCGACACCGCTATTGGTACCGCGAATACCGAATCTCGATTTTGATAATTTCGATCCGAATGCATGGATAGCGAGATATTAGACACGTACACTTGTACGCGTGAACCTTAATCTTTGCTCATTAATAAGGAATATGCGTGTACTATTTTTATTTTTTTATTTTTTTGATTGCTTATAATAGTACAATATCGAAAAAACTATTACAGTAAATAGTAAAATCTGAAATTAGATTTGGGTGATTCAAATATCATAATTTTGGGGTACTTTCTGTGATTTCACAGTGTTGTTTAATGACAATTTAATCGTTGCCATTATTTTAGCCAATTTAGTTCGTTCAGTTCGTTTTAAGATTTAAAATTTTACTGGCCCATTTTTCGTGACATAAAATTCTTAATGGAATATGATATAATTAAAATTCTACTGCAATAAATTATATAAATAAAAAATATTTAAGTGATATTTGAATCATTGGTATACTCTTTGTTATTATAAATATATTCGGTTAAAAAATACTAATTGGATTGATGGAACTATTGTAGATTTTTGTGGGAATCGTTTGTGTGTAGCTTTATTATTTATTATATATTTGTTAACCATATTCTTCTTTAACTAGTCGTTTATGTATTTAATGTAGTTAGAACGATATAGCGTTATAAGTTTTTAGACGAATTATGATCTCAATCTATTAAGACTTCGAAATGATGCCAAATAATTAACTTTATATATATATATATATATATATATATATATATATATATATATACGCAACAGGAGCGAACACTATATATATATATAGTATATAAATAGTGTAAAAAACGTAGTGATTTTATAAAAATGCCCGCCTTGCCCGGTTAGCTAAGACCGTACTTTGGTGAAAAACTCGCGAAATGACTGCTCGTCAGTCGCGTTTCGACGTCAGCCAACCTATAACCAGTTTCATCTTAAAATGTATAAAAGTTGCATCTTAAAGGTCGGTCTCACCTGCAAACCCTCCGGTGTTGCAGATGTTCATGGGTGCGTAATCGCTTTCCATCAGGTGAGCTACCTATCTAAAAAAAAGTTTATTAAAATTTTTCGATGCTCAGTTTAAAAAATGAAAGATCGTGATATCTTTTTTTGCTGTTACTGTTATTTCGTTGTATATTGAATTACTAAAATGTGCCATATTTACCATTTTAAAGAACTGACTTTTGTTATGTTTATATGTTTTATTATTTGTAAATCGTGCCAAACATTCTTTGCTCACGAAGGATTATCTCATAGAGAAACTTATTTCTATTATATTATTAAGTATATCTATAGATTTAAGTTGGGAATTTATAGAATATTTGTCTGAATAATATTAAATTAGAATAAAACTCAAACTTTTTTTTAATTATTACCTCCCTAATAAATGATATGTAAATAAAAGTGCTTGTTATTTGATTAACCCTTTTCGTGTTTGACACTAATGAAATTATAGATAATGTATTTGTAGCTATATATAAGCAATGAAATTGCTCTTTACGTTACGTTGATATTAACGGGCAGTTTCGTTTATTATGTGAATATTTTATAGAGCATGTATTATAACTTTTGTCTTTTTTTTCAGCCCGTTTCATACGAGCTGGCAAAGGTCGGCTGTTACTCCACCGTGGTTATACTTTTCGTTTGAAGAACAACTTGGCACACGGACGTAAACAGTGGTACTGCTCCTCAAGATTGACATCCCGATGCCTAGCTGACGTTAATACCGAAGGACCGGAAGGATACGAGCGTATTGTTCGTTCTCGTTACGCTCACAACCATGCTCCGCCGAATGTACGACGTTTCGCCGACGGACGCTACGTTGTACGTACACCACATCAGAGTGGTCATCGCGCACCTGCTCCTCTAGATCCCCACCACCAGCTGCTCCAATTGCAGCACGCTTTGGCTCTGTATGCGGCAACAGCCCATGCGACAGCTACTGCCAATGCAACGGCCGCTGTTTCAGCAGCTACCGGTACTGGTCCTCAGCAATCTCCAAATGCGATTCAACCACCCGCGCAGCATACACCAGCGTCTAAACCACTCCTGGTCGATACTCCTTGCACTGAGGAGGACTAAAAACATTTGCTAGATCAAATATTTTAAGATTACAGCTCTCTTTCCTCGTTTGAGCGCATAACGGTTGTAATATTCACGAATTCATATTTAACGACGACAGAAATATCGACTATCGGATATTTTCGAAGCCTTTTGCACCCTTATTGTAGATTAATTTATGGTTTTTAGACTATTTACTATTATTATTATTATGTAGGTTATATTGGGATAGGATTGGCGTATACTTAAAGCGATGGCATTGTTGGATTATCTAATGTGGGTAATGTGTATGTAAAACTTCAAGATTAGATGTTTCGGTGTTTTGATGTTATGAATACCAGTGGCATTTAAGACCCAGTCAGTGGAATAATTGGTGTCATGATGTTTTAGGATAAGCGGTCTTTTCGAGGTCTATAATGTTATTCGTATAGGTGTGGGTTATTTATGGAAATGTATAGGAAACTAAAGATGTTTAATGAGTATGTAAGAACTTTGAATGTTTAAGAGTCTTCACACTAGTAATTGCTTACATGCGAATGAAAGATTGACACTTGAATAGTGATTTCGTAAATTCGATGTTCCGAATACACGTGTGAACGACGCTTATGGTAGTATGTATCGATGTCAAGTTAGATAGATGGTTATTATCCGATTATAGGCCCATTTTAATGTTTGATTTTCAATGTCGGCTCAATCCATCTGAGCAGCGCCATTGAGACAGGTATTGCTAGACTCAGAACGATAATAAGCAAGTTGACCAGCACAAAGGGTAGGCTAGAAGCAGAACTCGAGAAGGACCGTAGGAAATGTTGCGATCGAAACGGGTGACAGGTGAGGTCGGCGGCCTCTGCGCCGTCGACAATGCGTTGGTGACTGAGACGCGAACTCGATTCGGATGTATGCAATATAAGGATCCCTCGACTGTACTTAGAAATATTAATTTTATTTTGAGAGATTAAACTTTTACAAGTTCAGATAATACTACTTAGACAATTAGATATCCGCCTCATTATCTGTAAGAAGTAACAACGTACCTACCATCGAGTGTAAATGCTTGCTCTTGCACGGCACTCTTCGAGGCGCGCAGACTTCGATCGGTGTTGCTCTGCTCCTTAGGATTGATTTAAGTACTTAAGCTCAATCAACTACCTCTTCACTTTTTATACGGGTTTTACATATTAGTTTAATTATACAATTTTATATACACGAATAAATACTCAGAAGCTTTACTCGAGTAAGGTGTTTTAGGTAAGTTTAGTTAAGGTTAGGCTAGTGAGGCGCGCCGGGGCGGTACTCCGCGCAGGGTCCGGCGTGCCCTCTAATTACCCCTATTATTGAAACTCAACTACCTCTTTACATAGTTTTAACTTGTATTCGAGTGTTTGCTGTTGATGACTGTAATATAAATAGGCTCTTTTGAGACTATTGTCTAAATATATTTTATTGATTGTTTTTTAATAATGATTTGTTGCTTGTCGATTTAATTTTTTTTTCAATAAGAATTTAGGCTCATATCTCTTAAGACTCTGAAATAAGTACAAATTTTGACTAATTTTAATTGTTATTAGATAACTTAGTTACTACGGGGTCTTAATGTATGCGTGAATTATGACGACTTTATTAGGCCTAGTCGTAGATCATGTCAAATAGTAATACATGTATCCTATACGCTTTGCAAAATTGAAATTATGAAACAATAAATTAAATAACGTTTGTTTTAAAATCGACGTGGACAAAGGAATGTATTGAATCAATGGTAAGTGGTGTCGATTCTAACATATACGTTTGTGTTTACTGAGAAGAAGGGACGAATTTAAATTATTAATGTTTTTAGCATTTTGACATGTTCTATTGTACCTGAGATGTATATTACGCCAAATAACGGAGATGATCTGAGCCGCGGCGACAAAACTCGCTGTGTTCGTTAATTTTATTAGCATAATACTATTATTGTAATATTTATAGCAGAGACAATATTCGTCAATTACATTGTTTTTACAAATTTTAGTTTCATACTAGACTATATAAACAAACCAGTCGATCATTCCTATAGAAGAAGTTACAGGATTATTAATAACGAACACTTGAATATTATTCCAATAAGTAATTATTATATCGTAATATACGTTTGTTGTTAATTGTGAATCTCGTAGCTAGTAAATAACGATGTTTGTTGAATGTTGTCTGTCGCCTCGGTTCAAACGAAGGGCCCGGTTGACCTGAATTATCAACACTATTATACCTATCTACCTCAATCTCTGTTACTATTGTATACCTTCAAATCTTATAGTGTAATTTTATATTTACCATTATATAATAAGATTTTTTGGGTTATTGTACGGGGTATGTTTTGTGAAATATTAAATTGTACTTATAAATAATCGCTAGTTTTATTTCATTCTTGAAAGTAAATATTACGAATCGATAGCGTTTCATTTAATGGACACCGTTAACTCTGGTGGTGGTATGGGTAATTAACGTTGTACAGTTTAAATAGTATCTGATGGTGTAATTTGTCGCAGGCATCAAGTATTTGAAATCGAGACGCGGGAAGATTATTATGATGGTGAATACATTCCCGTTCTGCGAGGAATCCAAGTTACGCGATAAAGTTATATGGCGGTGCACTTCGAAGAAGACCAACTGCAAGGCTCGCATACATATGCTTGGGTCCAACGTTGTCGCCGTCAAGGGTATGCATAATCATCCACCTCGAGCACCCTTGTCTTGATGCAAATTCTCTGTCAGTTCATATTATGCGCTCAATTTATACGCGATATTTGAAGCGATGGTATAAAGGAGTCTGCACACTACACTGTCTCTTAACACGACCGTATCAGCATTGGAAAAATATTCTCCGCGACAATTTTAATGCTGTAAAGGGCTTAGTCTCATACTTTTGAATACAAAGAATTTTTTTTGCCTGACATGGTCTAAACCCGGTCATGACACGGTGTAGTGGGCAGATTCTTTCAGACGTATTTCACGCACATTTTTAAATATTTATTCTAAAATAATTATCATTCCCATAATCTATTTTGTAATGTTATTGAATAAATGTTATATGTAGGATATATTTTGTTAAGGTATTGAAGCTTGATCTTTCTGTCAAATGATCGCTTGAATTTTAACGTTTTAAATCGTTATCTTTGTTAGATGTTAAGACTTGAAAGTTTTTTGAGTCATAAAGTGCCTTTTTAAGTATGACTATGTCATCGGATCGTAAACTTATATGTAACGAAATTCTACGAACTTTTTTTCCGTTATAAAGAGTTTCCGTTATCTAGAGATAAAAAAGAGACATTATGCGATACGTTTTACCCTTTTATAACTTAATACGTCAATTTCTATGATGTCTTATTTTGTGTGTTCATTAATTTGACTTGACGTTGATCACAAAGCCAGTCAAGTCTAAATAATTTTGTCGACGTTTCTTCTTCATGTATATTGATGATGTCGAAACAAAGTCTTGGTTTATTATAGGGATGATTATTACGTTATAAAGTATAAAAGTGTATGGGTAACAATGTAAATTAAACAATCCCAATAATCGTATGCTATAGAGTTTTTTCGCTAATAGGAGTTCGTTATGGAGAGTTTACATTGTATTCGTGATTTAGTAATTATTATAAAGCAATAAATTATTTTGCAGACTTGTTCGATTATAAGTCGTCGCATTCTGGTGATCATGTCAAAATTTCCATTAAAATATATCCATATATACATAACCTATAAATGCTTTTACTAAGAATAATGTAATTTATTTTGTATTGTTTAGGTTAAAAAGTAATTTAGTTAAGGAAAAAGAGTAAAATTTTCAATTGTGATGAAAAGTGACAATAATAAATGTTAGATATATACAAATGATGCCACCTAAAAATATATTAATTCAAATATTTAATGAAAGTATAAATCATTCCATTGTTAATGTTTCCTATGTTTGTCTCTGGTGCTTCGAGTTAATGTATTATTATTATAATTAATGTATTATGCATTTGTAATTGTAACGAACTTAGTTCTAAACATTGTAGTTTTAATGCGCCCAATATATTAAGAGACGGTTCCAATCGGAGGGATGGAGCGCAGCATATCACAGCGTATTTTCTAAATTTATTGAATGCTGCGTAAACAGTCTTCCTATACAGTATGGACAGGCCCTGCCATACACACACTCTGTCACTGTGTCACTGATGGAGCAACTTTATTTGGTTATGTTGCCAGCTGGTGACTACCTTGGTTTTGTTGATTTGCTGTTGAATTTAAGGAGGACCAGTTGAAATTTTAAATTTTAAGCTATCGCGTTTCATATTCATATTTATAATTTTTTTTTCTGTATGGAAGCGGTTGTCCGTAGTTTATAGTAAGTCTAAGGTGCGCAAAAGACAAAAAAATTTTGTTATATTATTTAGCTCGCGTGCCTATGCTCAAATATGCGTGAGTCGTGACAATAATGTTTATTTGAGATTTTATTGCAATACAATAAAATTCATTGTTGTTTGTCTGTTAAAAATACGCTGCGCTCTGCAACTTTTGGGCCGCCCCTTAGTATAGCTCAATATTTAAAAGAATTCATAAAACTCAGTGGTACAGGATATTGAGGGGTTTTGCAATAAATCGGCTTGTGATAATGTAATTTAAACATTTGATATTTGTGTTTATGCTCAGTTTATGTTAGTAGAAGATGATAGTTTTAGTATTGAGGGCTTGCAAGATTTGATTATCTGTAGAACGGCTCTGGGTGGAATTAAAAGAAGTTTGTCATTAATTCCTATAAAGCTTCCCTTTAGGTGAAAAATTACAGTATTGCTTCTCATATTACAAGTGGCTACACTGCCTATCAGTAGGCGGGTTTTCCTCCTGTTTCCTACTTTTTTGACACATAAAATCTATGTTTTAAGTAACTTTTTTTAAATTTTTTCTAATCGACCAGGCTCTTGTTCTTCGTCTCTGTACCATACATCATTACAAATGTGATGCAGGTTTTGTATTTGTAAGCATATTTTTCGAATATTACCTTTGCTTATTGTATTTATATAAACTGTTTATAATTATTTTATAATGTACTTATTATAATCGTTTTAATTATGACATATCGACTAATTATACAAGTGCCTTACTAGCGGGACCGTTGTCAATCTGTTAATAGATTTATGTACTGAACATTCCTTTAAATTTTTATAAATCGGATTTACAAAATACATACATTTATGATGTAATTGAAAGATATTTTAACGTAGTTTTAGGACCTCGTTGATTTTACTAAGAGTATTACTTATTAAGGTTTAAATATTAAATATGTTTATATAAAACGATTCGTCTTTATTTTGATTTTTGAATATTAAAATATCTGACTGAGATACAATGATATAATTTGTGTAGTATTTGTATGATACAGAATTAACTTAATAATTTTTGACCACATGTGTACGTTATTCGGTAGCTTCGCAAAACGAGGAAATTGGCGAGTTTAGATTCAGTAAAGGGAAGAAGAAGAAAGCGGTTATAATAACTGGAGGTTTCTCTTACGAGAAAGAACTAGAGTTTCCGAATGGTCGTACGCGCTGGCGCTGCGCCCACGGAGACGGGACCTGTCGCGCCAACATATACACCATTGAATCTGATGTTGTTTTGTTCTACGACAAACATGACCATAAGTAAGAGGTAAATATCACCATAACACCGCGTTCAGACAACACGCGGACGCCACGCGCGACAGAAAACGCGTCTAACTCTTTTGGAATTTGTTGCATATAATTTGAGTCTTATGACACATCAATAAGTCTTAAATTGTATTCATTCATTGGAGATAGGGCGGGTGCTCTTCGTTTGCTGAGCGTGTGCTCGTATATTAATACAGATATAAATTATAAATTCCAAAGTTTTTGAGGATCAAACGGCGCGTACGCGGTTCGCACGCGATTTTGCGCTGGAACAATTTCGAGCTCGTGTGAATCGTGCGCTAATTAAGACATAAATACTTTTCGAAGTTAATTTCGTAAACTTTATATTTAAGATGTGCAAGTGTGAGTGTGCCTGGCTTTTTATACAATTACATGATTAACTTTTATAGAGATTTGTGATAAAGATAATGCAATGTTGTTGATTAGATTGAATTATATATGTACTTAATATGCCTTGGCGACATTTTTATTTTCAACATAATATAGATTTATTAAGATATTCACATATTTCATGATGAAATCATGTATTTTTGTAAGATTATTTTCATATCAATCGATACTCTGATTTAAATATCTTTCAGCTTCATAAAGAATGGCAAATATATCTATAGATGTTTAAGTAATTTACTTTAAATGAAGTGTGGTGAGATATATGTAAGAAACTAGAAATATAAATTCTATATTCTTAATACAATACTAATCTTAATCCATGTGTTAGATATAAGTAATAATTTTAGTGCAAACATGAAATATGGTTTTGCTTAATCTATTATTATAATAAATAACAAATAAAAACGATTGAAAATTGATTTTAAAGGCTTATTTCCAAGTATTGCCCACAATCATATAACTCTTTACGCTTTAAAACAACTTGTTATAAAAAAAATTGTGAGAGTCATGATTTGTATTAAATAAAAAAAATAAGCTAAAATTTTTGTGAATGTACGATAGGCCAACAGGGTAGCTATACTGGTCTTAATAGCGTCACTAGGGTCAAAATGTGTAGCTAATCATATTTATTATTCTAAATGGCTTCTAGATAATGTAACAGCTTCGTATGTGCCAACGGGCAGAGGTAAGAAACATCTTGTGTTAAACGGTTTCTCTTTCATCGAGTCGCCGCCGACGTACTGGGTGTGCTCGAGAAGGAAGAAGAAGGGATGCAGAGCGAAAGCAAGGACGAATAAAAAGGGAGAAGTTGTATCATACCACAACATTCACAATCATGACAAACCCGTGTTCTATCAGACATCGACAAATAAGAAAATTCAATTGTAACTTAGACCAACTTATGTTAGTCTGTATTCCGCACTATATGGATAATTTGTTTTATTTTGGGTTGTAATAAAAAAAAATATTTTTGTTTTTTTATTTTTCACTAAAATACTATACGTCATTATGTTCCTATTTTATAATATTTTTTTAAGGCTGATACTAAATTTAGTTGTATTTTTCAGAAGCTTTCTTCCTACCATCAAGAGCTGGTAAATCGGTATTAATATTCCAATCAAATAAGTTTTGGGTAAACAATCAATACCGGGACAAGCTGAACTGGGCCTGTCGTGATAAGGATGCGAAGGGGTGCCTCTGCAGAGTACAAACTACCATGAATGGACGTTTCATACGTATAAAAGGTGGTCATAATCACGAACCAAACTTCACACCTTCAAACTTCGATACGCACGGACCGGCGGAGAAATCCTTTAGCGATTGGCATACTCCTGTTAAAAGTACATAATTCAACTAAATCTTCTAAATCTAAAAGGTATTTATTAAGAGGATCTGTGGCTTTTGTGGCTGTGAGCTTAGACCCGATAGACGATTTAAGTTAGTTATTTCATCAAATTCGCATATAGTATAATAGTAGACGTAAAATACCGTATCCGGTTTTTAATTGGTTTAGTTTGTCCGTAACTTTGCGACATGTTGTGACAATAAGTGATCTATTTTTTCAGAATATTCTTGTAAATGAAAAGACATTGTGTAAGAAATGGAAGGAATTTATATGAATTGTTAAGAAAATATAATTGTATAACTTGTTACTAATATGACTGTCTGAGTTCAGTCAGGGTCTTCATTGGCTAGTATTTTGGTTGGATGATAGCAACCAACCTTCATTCCTGGTTTTCATTAAAATTCTAAAGGTAATAAACACAAGTCACAAAACAATAGGAATTTCTCGACGGACGCTGAACAAATTTTACATGTAATTAAATTTTTATGTTAGGATCTTATTTTAGATGGAATAATATTATCTTTTAAGTACGTCATACTCAAGGTTTGTTATAAGAATAAGGAAGAAGAAATTTAATTCATTCCATTATGATCTCGAATGTAGTATATTTTCATAGGTTGGTTTTTCCATAACATTTAATGTGGTATTAAATACGGACTAAAATGTGCGTCACGGGCGTATGCTGTATTTTATTAGGTTAAAATAATTGGTAAAAATGTGGTTATGATTTTAATAATATCACAAATCACAACAATTAAAAATTTTAATTACTAAAACATGCCCACTTTAGTGTGAGACAGAGTATTAATAATATTATTTTGCGTATTTCCGTTTTAATGAAATGCTCTATGATCGGTTTTAGAACCAAATGTTTATTATGACTAAGAATCTCTGTATAATAAAATAAATTAATCTTTTGTACTTACTTCTGATAGTGATATCAAAGTATCACTAACAATCAGTAGTAAGTGTTATAGTTAAGGTGCTTCTTAACCTGCCCCTGTCTTATGAATCATGTATGAACACTTCAATTATTTAAAAATTGTGTCTATTTTAACGACACGGGAGGGGTTAAAGTACCAAAATTCCATTTTGGCTATAGTTACCTAAAAACGATTTTAGGTGGCCCTTAAACATAAGAACTCGTAAATGTGGAGTTGTCATTTGAAAATGTGCAAAGTTGATAATGAATTTTCCAACAGAATTTACAAGTGAGTGCCTGAATTATGTGAAAGTAATATTTAAAGTTTCTAATATAAGGGATTCTATTGGGAAAATATTTATTGAATGTGTATTTACGTGACAATTTTAAATGTATACGTAAAATATAACTAAAAATAATAATAAAAGGCATGTATATAATATCGAAATATAATTGTGTTAATTTTTAAGGTGACGAGTTTTTCGTGTTCTGGAAATATAATATGTCTCAAACATATGATTTTTAAGTTTTATTTTCGGTAATTTAAAAAAAAAACCATTTAACACGTTCACTGTGGTTCACCCACAGCCGGCCCGGCGACTTGACAAATCAATTTGTCACACACGCACACGCACACGCACACGCACAGGAAAAAAATTGTCTATTGCTGGGCATTTTTATAGTTTTCGATTTGTAACTAACAATGTAGAAATATAGCAATGTAATAACGCGGTAGGCATTTTTCGACCTCCATCTCTTAAAGCATAAGAAAATTATCTCAGTACGGGAGCGGGCCTGTTTTTGTGGACGACTGATCACGACCTCTTGCGGCACTGTGCAGATGCGTACACGTCGGGCCGCCATAGCAAGCACAACACCTGTGCTTGGTATTGGAAGAGGACTCGTCAGTTTCGAGCAAGCTTCATTACAATGGCGCATCGTAAAAAGAAAATCATACTGGTAAATGATAGTGATAACGGGGAGGAATACGGTGGTACAAATTTTGTAGAGTCATGCCAT
Organism: Hestina assimilis; assembly: GCA_023373885.1. Lineage (NCBI taxonomy): Eukaryota > Metazoa > Arthropoda > Insecta > Lepidoptera > Nymphalidae > Hestina > Hestina assimilis. Next base: position 3,150,838 of record CM041750.1, on the reverse strand, counting down.
TTTGTATGACATGCTTGTATTATGTGTAGTAGGATTATCACTTAACATTTAATTATTAAATCAATACCATAATCTTGTGTATATGCTTTAGAATGGACCACGTATTAAGGCACAATCCTTTAAAACTTTTTGCTACAGAAAATACCGGAAAAATAATAACCTCTGGACACATTTTTGAAAAGGGTCCAAAAAGAAGAAATTGTGCACGGTGCTATGAAAAGCTAAGAATGACATTGAGTTCTTCAGAAGCAAAAAGGAAAGTAAAAAAAATCAAAACAGTCTGTTTCAAGTGTAAACAGTCTCTTTGCATAACTTGTTACAAAGATAGGCATATATAAAATAATTATATTTATATAAAGGATTTTTTTAAAATTATATTTTCGTTTTGATTTTTGGTTTTTTATTATTGTTTGGCCTGTGCGTAATTAACACATTAATAAGGCTTGGCTTGTGCTTATTAAAATTTTATAAAATTAACGACTCGATATTTTCCTTCCTTTCACATACCCCATCACTACAAAAATTACACCTTGGCTAGGCCAAGGCCTTCCACTGCAGTTAGTGCGGGTCTTATCGACCTGACATTTTCGGTTGCTAACTTCTAATTTTCGGGCGGGGCTAATGATTGATTCATGACGACTTAAAAAAGTATAAAAATCTTTATGTAACATACGCCTGGACTAAGATAATAGAGCTTTAATACCACTCGGGGTCGTTGTGTCCAAAGGGCTTGCCACGCACATCAAGAAAGTCAAGTTGTTTCTGCCACCACACCAGTTGAGAGTCACTTTTTTACCCAGGGAACATGTTAATGTTATTACTAGCATTTAAACTTTTATACAAAAATAAACAATTTTTTAATCAATTCTTGAAATTTAATCTGAATTCACTAATATTATATAATTTATTGTTATTTTTTTGTAATTATTATTACTTCTAAGAGTGAATGACGAGATGTGAATGAATGGAGTGGCATTTTGTAATCTCTTTACAGTTCAATGGAGTCGATCCCGTTTTGGTAACCCAGTTTTGGTCATCGGGGGTTACAGATATCGTCGTTGGTGTAAAGTTAAATTTGGCAGGGGTAACTGGCGATGTATTAAATCAGACCAAGGCTGTAAAGCCTACGCCATAACTCATAACAGTCACGTCATTGCGTTTGATTCTACTCACACTTCACACGATGTAAAAACCAAAAGAAGAGGGAGGTGATTAATTAAGATTATTAAAATTTGATTTATTTGGTAACTGAGACACACACACGTACATTCAAATGCGCGCGCACACACACACACACACATACACACACACACAAACGAGTGCGCGCGGTCTCACTTACGCAACTATATACCATTATGATATTATATATACTTAACTGTTGCTTAGTTTATCTTTTTTGCCATTTTTACTAATTTTTTGATATTTTTTCAAGTTGTATCTTTTTAGTTTTGTAATTTTACTTTTCAAATTAATATAACAGGCAAATTTGTGAAGAGCGCTGACTTCTATGATACAGGCTAAGCCTAGTTTAGAAGTCAGAGTTCCGTCTCTGGTTTAAATAAATAAAAGAACAATCGTAAATGTATAAATTAAAATATAACTAAAATCAAATATGTAATCGGTATTTATTTATCACATCAAATTTTAATACTGTAGTTATTTAAAATTACAAGTTTACATTTCTTTTGAATTTCTTACGTATAAAAAAAATAGTTGTGTCGTGTAAATTTATCAATAAATGTCATTGTTATAGAAATATTTTATACGACGAATTTAGTTGCAAATATTTCTTAGCGTTTGGCGGCTTCGGATTTTGAACCTTTAATGTTTATGTACCTGTTTACGTACTATCGGCGTCGGCACGTGACGCCCGCTGATGGGATAACCTCTGTCACAGCAGAGATTATTCCACCAGTGCAATCAGTCACATTGGTGGTAGATCTTTTGTTGCAAGAGGCCGGCTAGGTAGGTACCACCGCAGTGTCAAATATTCTAACGCCAAACAGTAGTGCTTAGGCATTACTGTGTTCCGGTTTGAAGGGCACTTTAGGCTAGTGAAATTACTGGGCTGAGGAGATTTAAGAACCAATATCTCGAGGTTAGCAACGCTTGAGTGGCACCTACTAATGGTGTTGCGCGAGCTCATAGGCTACGGTAATCGCTTACCATCAGGTGGGCCGTATGCTTGCTTGCAAACTTGTAACATAATTATGTACCCGTTGCCGAACGAAGTAATGTAATAAACGATATTATAAGACTTTTAATTCATAGTTTTACATCGATTTAATATTATGTTAAACGAAAGTGATAAGTTTAATTTTAACATAAATAATTAAATAATTTAGATGTCTTTAACTTTGTATGATTGCTGAAAGCCTTATATAATTCATGTTGTGTACATATGTAGTTGGTTTCTTATTAACTTAACTATATAATCCATGTAGGATTATATTTTTGTAGCTGTTTTAGTATTAAAAACGTTTAATTATAACTTTTTTTGTGTATAAATAAAATATAAATAAATAACTGGTGCGAAATACACCACCAGATGCCACATTTGTTTCTAATTAAGATCAATAAAATAAAGAGCCTCTTACAACTTTTTACCCCTAATTTTTTTTTTTTATGTAAGAGGGGGCAAACGGGCAGGAGGCTCACCTGATGTTAAGCGATCACCGCCGCCCATGAACATCCGCAACACCAGAAGGCATGCAGGTGCGTTGCCGACCTTTAAGGAAAGAATACGCTCTTCTCTTGAAGGTTCCCAAGTCGTATCGGTTCGGAAAGACCGCCGGCGGAAGCTGATTCCACAGAGTGGTTGTCCGAGGAAGAAAATGTCTTCTAAATCGCGCTGTAAAATTGTAAAATTTAAGAGGAAATTTAAAAGTCAAACCCTGACAGAGCGCTTTCAGCCGAGTGGCTCTTACGACCGCCTCGCATGATTAATATTTATAATTTTATTATAGCCTAACATTGAACACGGTGATAATTATGTTTAACTGTTTTTAAATGAGAATAATAATAAATTAAATAATGTTTAAAAAATATAATATAAAAATAAAACAAAAAACATACAATACACATATAAAAATTTAAATACAATATAAAAATATATATATGTATATACTTGCGACCTTAATTTGCTAGACAACCCGTCATAATCATATCTTTATGTTATCTTTCAAATGTATTTTGATTAAAAACAATAATCGCAAAGTGGGACCTTGCACTTTATTATTACTACTAACGGGATTACTGGTCAAATGCATAGCACGAACGTGAAGTGCTAACACAAGTAAATGCCAGTGCTAGTCCCAGCAGAAAAAGGCTGGCTCGACCGAGGAACTACTCTTTCACAGAAAACCGGCTTAAATTAACAGTATCAGTATAAGAAAGGCATTTCCTGCGATGAGTGAAAGCGTTGGAGGCCCGATATCCTACCATCTCTGTTCCCTTCCTTTTTTCCCCTTCTCATAACTCCCCTCTATTGGGTTGGCAACTTGCATGTGGCACTTCAAGTATCGTAAGCGTTCATAGGTTGCGGTGATTGCTTATTATCACTCTTCAGGCTGCTTGTTTGCGAATTGTCATGACATAAAAAAGATGCCAACGAGTGAGTGGAATGGTATTTTGTGGTCTCTTTACAGTGCATTGGAGTCGATCCCGTTTCGGTAACCCAGTGTTGGTCATCGGGGGTCAGAGATATCGGTGTTGTGGTAAAGTTGCGTTTGGCCGGGGTACATGGCGATGTATTAAATCAGACCACGGCTGCAGATCGTACGCCATAACTCATTTCAATCACGTAATAGCTATTGGGAATCCTCATACTTCACACGATAAAAAGATCATCACGAAGAAAAGAAAAAAGAGAAAGAATCCATTCTCTAAAAAACTTAGAATTAATGGCAATAGCTTGTAAATTATTTTTTATTAAAAATTGTTTTTCTGAAGAACTAGGTTCTCTCAGACATAATTTCTACGAATCAAAAGTTTATATTTACACATTTAACAGTATATTATATACTTATATTTTTGTGTTGTTTCATAAATTATATTAAGTGTTTTTTTTTATTTCTTCGAAAAAGAAAATGCCATCTTAATGTTATTCATAAAACACAAGTAATTTTAAATAACTTGTTAATAGAGTGAGAAATATTAAGTAATATCTCAAATGTCAAATTTTCATTTGTAAAGGTTAAAGCCTAATCTAGTCTTGGAAATATTTTTATAAAGAATATTTTATGGACTAATTTGAATTTTATTTATTTCCGTGTATTCACTCACATATTTTTATTTTTAATTATATGGAATATATTAGAAATATAATTGCTTATTCAACGCGATGGTTACTAACGATGCAGTCTTTAGTTACAGGCGCAGGTCAGAGAGTACAAGCGGAAGCGACTCCAACTCTGGGTTTACCATTCCCATTTCCCTGTTTCCCTGGACAGTTTCGGTATTGCCTCAGCAAGCGCGGGAAACCGGCTATTGAAGTTGGCGCTCACAGATTCTGCTTCAATGGTCGAGCAGCGAGCGGAAAGGTTTGGTGGCGATGCTCTAGAAATCCACGTTGTCGGGCCGCTGTTCACACCTTTGGGTTGCGCGTTGTCCAGATGAACAGCGCTCACACTTGCGGCGTACGCGCAACGCCTCTAAGACCCATGTTCTAAACATGCTCTCTAACTTGAATGAATCTCATACATCAATGCAAGTCATTAGTAAGTCAATTTTGCAAAATTTTTTCGACCTCCGGTGAAATTTTGTGGTGGCACAAGTCGTGATCTCAATGAAATTATTTTATTCGGTATCGAGAGTTGTAGGAAAAGGTTGCATTTAAAACTGGTTCGAAATTAAATTCTTCGATTGGAATGATAAAATTACTGTCCATGTGCCTTTCCACCGGTGGTCATCATACGCTTTCATTGCTCGGTATAGTAGCGCTTTGATGAGATTAAGCAAACATTAGTTTGCACATTTACTATTGAAAACTCTCCCAAAGAGAATAAATATAACATATATATGTTATACAATTACTCTAGTTAACGTACATGGTCTGTGTAAAGTATACGAATATTTTATTAGCTATTTAGTAAGACCGTTTTCAAATAATAACTTAAGACTACGTTCAGGAGTTTTTTCTCCCTAATTCTTTAAAACTTTACATTATAGAATTGCATAATAAGTAATATGATACATTGAAGGCCAGTATTTTTTTACAGTATATTTTCACTATGCATCTATACAAAGAATATATTTTGTATGTTTGTGCGGAGTAGAATATTTATCTCTTGCCGGAGTCTCAGTCTAAATCTTCCGCGAAACGGTCTTAGATGTAGTTTACTGTACAAAGTGATAGTTCTCTTATGATATTAAGTATTTTTATATATTACTTTTACATATTTTTTTACAATTTTATTCTCGTATTTTATATTAAAAAAAGATTGTTGAAAAGGAGTCACGGCTCTAAGTTGGTTTCGGTTCGAGATAACCAGATGATATTTTGTTGTCGAGTTGCAAGAGAATGTTTATATCAAGTCATGTATACGATGTTAGGTGGTAAATAAGAGTTGTTAAGGTAGTAGGAAACTGCATTTATTGAACAATTTACTTAATTATAATACTCAATGTATACGTTATAGATGTAAGGTTTATTTTGTTTTTTTTTAGTGAGATCTTTATTTTTGTGAAACCTTAAGATTATTTTTTATTATTCGCTTATAGTGTGTACTTAAAATACCATATTTTATTAAATATTCTATGTTATAGCCTTGGCTGTACTTACACAAAGATTTATTTTTCTATGCAATAAATATATACCGCACAATGTTTACCAATAGATGTGTACCAGTTTTTACAATTGAATATGTATACGATTTAATTTTTAAGTTGACCCATGGAGTATTATTTTCGAAGTATTATTTTGTATTGTGATAAGATATATTATTTTAGTGGAAAGTATTAATTATTATGGATAAAGGTAGCTATAGGCGAATGTCGCCGGTTCGAGAATGTATACGCTGTGTAGTGAGTACTGGTAGTGAGAAAAGTTCTCTCTGTATAGGTACAAAGAAACGATTATATTGCGTTGATGTCATTCAGGTAGTTTTATTATCGTACCCTACCTTCATAACCTATTTGATGAAATATTTATTTTTTAATTAATTGTACTTGGCAAAAGTATAATAATTTAAAATTAGGTGAAGCATATAACATTTCCAGAGATCAAGACTTTATGAAAAAGTTAACTTTTTGGAATTCATTACTGCCTTGTTTAATTTTACAAAAATTTTACAATTTTAATAAACAATTGAACATTTTAATTTAGTACTTTACGGAATCATCTACGATCGTAAACGTAAATTATAAGACGTTGACAAAAGGAAGATCCTCTACTGAAGCTTAAAGAATTTGTTTGTATCTGATTCGCCAAAAATGTTATATTCCAAAGTATTATTTTAAATCGCAACCACAAATAAATCCAAGCTCTCCAAAGCAATTAACAATTCGCAAACGTTGACAGCCTTACGATAGAAAAGAGTTTGCTAATTATCTCATTTTTTTTTTCGGAATGTGTATTGCTTTTGGCCCTACTGGCCTTGACAGCGTCACCGGGCGCGGGGGCCGAGTACAGAGACTCAGCCGTGATAAAGGGGCAGCCCTCACGGGGGCTCAAATTTGATTCCGTCCTTAGGAAAATTATCTAAAATAATGTCAACTTGTTATTTGGAAAATAAGATGAGAAAATCGGATACAAAGAAACGAATCAAAGAATCTTAATAAGAACTGAGCAACTACTAGAAGATGATAATACTATATAATGAAGAAAAGAAGAATGTTTTACTTGTTCTCAACAGATTACCTGTCGTAGACATAATAGGTAAACATTAATAATTGCTATAAGCAATATAGCATTCGGTACACTGGACTGTTAACGTGTTAACTTGTAAAAAAAATGTCGGGCTTACGCGGCACATAAGTAGGTAAGTTTAAATAATTGTGGCAGCAATGTAGGTTAAAAAAAATCACATTTTATTATGATATAGGTATTGCAGAATAAAAGTTTATAAATAAATATGGGTGTTTGAATTATGGGTGCCCTTAACAACTTTGTTATACTTACTTTATTACGAGAAAAAGTTAAGGCAATGACGAATCCTTTTATCTTTGTAACCATCTAGAATTTCTTTAATTTGTCCTGCAAGCCATCTAGATTTGCTTTAATATGTAGTTTAAGACTTGAGTAACAGAGTGATTTTACTAACACAACGTTCTCTTTGAAAAATATTCTTCCAGCAATATAAAAGGTACGAAGCATTTAACTCTTCTATTCAATATTTCAAACGTTGTAATTTGTAATAAGTCTTATAGTATAGTAAGAAGCCATATACCCGCATATATATCATGGGTTATAATTGTTCCAGGTTGGTTTTATATACGTTCAGCTAGAGGTGGACTACATTTGGTAGCGGATGGACATATATTCTACGAAGATGGCGGCTCACATCCTCGTCGAGTCACGTGGAGGTGCGCGCGATCGTATCAGAAGGCGGAGAGGTGTCAAGTTGCGCTATGCCTTAGAGATGGCCGATTGGTATACTTTCGAGGTTCGCATAATCATCCATCAACATATAATCCAGCTAAGCACGAGTCTAGGAGATTTGAAGTGGATCCGATGGGGAAGTATAAGATCGTGAAGAACTGCACTCCTCGGGCTGTGGTCGCGGTGCCAGCTCCTGTCCTGCCCCCCGCACCACACGCTGCTCTGTTCCTCTAGGCCTGGCGCGACCTCCTCGTTCGTGGCCTCTTAGATAGGAGGCATTAGCGTACTTGGAGCGTCGCTTGTGAAAACCTATAAGGTGCAATAGACTAAATCGTAGACTTTTGGGATGTCCTAACCGATACTATAATTTATTTTTATTAATTTAATTTCAAGACTGCATTACTTACTAAGTAGAACTTTGCCAAATGATTATTTTTTGTTTTGTTTTATTGTTACTTATTACACTTGTTACTACAATAGCAAGCTTATTTAGATAATTCTAAATAGAACGCTTCATGGGGCTATTTCTTTATGTTAAAATACAACAATAATATATTATTAGATTTGTAGTCACCCCAAGTTCGCCTTGTACCAATGCCTTAGCGGCTGGTATTATAGTAATGTAAGTAATTGATATATTTAAATTATAAATAAACTGTGTAACATGGTGTGCAATATTCTCTTACCAAAATTATTTAGAAGTTATGTATACAAAGTGTATAGCTTTAATAATAGTGTAGCCGTCTTGTTGAAGCTTTTTTACAAAATTCTATTTATTGACCGCGACGTAGTATGCGGCACGACTGATAGACAATGTTAAATACTCCAATATTTATTTGTATTTAGATGTAGAATCAATATAGTTTAGACTATGTATACCAGCTTATGAATAAAATTATAACGAGCGATAGTTTTTATATTAGATATTATATAAATGTGATTATGTAGATACGAATCTATCGTACAGTGACCACCCCTTACTTGTAAGTTTCTTATATTTATGTACTTAAAGTACTTTTTACGACTTCTACCAAAGATTTACTTAGACTTCTCTTTTGGAATTATTTGTATTTCTATATTTAATTTAGCATATACTATAAACTTATGTAGTTAATTCATTATAATAATTATTAATTTTTATATAACTATAATATGTAATAAAAATTGCAATTATTTGTTTATGCATAAATCAATTGAATATTATATTTGTTAGTTTTATTCATATCACCTAATATTTCACTTGATGAGGTGAGGGGAAAAATAATTTCTGTTTGTTTTGATCGGTTGCCTGATTGCCTTTGTACGCAGTATTATTCGCAACGAGGGATAGCCAAATAGATGAAGAAGAGCTCCTCAAGATTGGTGGATTCTGGTACAAGCTGGATGCGTGCTACAGAGGAAAGCGACGATGGACGTGCGCAAGAGGCTGTGGAGCGAGGATACATACAAGTGGGAAAAAAATTGTATTTAAAGAGTTGAGACATCGTTGTAGAAATAACTATAATTATACTATTTAGTGATGACACAAAAATAAATCTGTATAGTGGGTTCCGTATAGTGGCAAGCGATTGTTGTAATGTATTGAGGTTTGTAATACTGGCGTTGACACTCATCAAAGAAACCCATCATGGATACTGTTGTTATGATCTGGGATACTGATATTCATATCAGTCATCAGTAATTCATAAGTAATTCATCAGTCATCATTAATTTTCACTATGAAAAGGCTCTTTCATACGGACAAAATGTCAAAGACTAAAAAATATATTCAACGAAACGAAGCTAGTCACAAGCTTACTTTTATGTACACAACATAACCACATAACCGAACAAGAATGAGAATTAGTTATTGTAGCTAATTTTATTTCGTTGAGTTGGTGTTAAATTTTTGAAGGATCTCCAGCGAATCCTTGACGTTTTGTCTATATGCATATATATGTAGTCAATCTATTAATGATTAATTTGAACACAAATTTTTTTCTTATATTTTTCTGGCTTAGTTATTTATTCAATTAATATCAATACTCAATATAATTTTAATAATAGGTTAGAAAAATTATTCTCATTTAAAAGTCCACCGTTTTACATTTCATGACATATTTATGGAGTTTAAATAGTTTTTTTATCACGGCTACTTCGAAGGTTATATTAATGTGTTACAATAGCGGTACTATGATGTTAATTAATTCTGTTTTAAATCAGGTATGCGCATTAATTACTTTATCTAAGTCCAAAGATCTAGTGTACAGTCAATAACTACAGTTGCTTAAACAATGTTGCTTTTAGAAACTTTCTTCGGTCAATTTAGAGGTAATATGATTTAACTTTTTTTGGTGACTGTATTTTATGTTAATGTATCCCTGAAACATGTTCCATTTGAAAGTTGCATTTGTAAAATAAAAAGTTAAAAATTAAAACAATTTTTGTTTAGCTTTGGTTCTATATGACATTCTGTCGACGTTATTTTTAAAGATTTTCTTAATAGATGGCAATTTTAAAAAGAAATAGAAAACAATAATTAATCTGATAAGTTAATGTTAAGAGCTCGTATGTACATACGGCTACCTCCTACTTGATGAAGAGTACAAAATTCCTCAACTATACGGAATTATTTGAAAACTAAATGTATGAGGTAAAGTATTTGACTACGAATTTTCGCTTATGAAATTGGCAACATAGTCGAATAAATTGATTTAGTCTATGTATTTATTGCAGATATATTAAAACTGCAAAAGGCCAAGCAAGTGCCATGAAATGCAAGTCATTTTGAGGAAGTTTTGAAGAAGAAAGCGAAAAAATAGAAGAAGGTATTGAGCATAGATGAAGCTGGTAGTAACTTCTAGAAAAGTCTCTTATCTACTGCAAGCTTAGATAGTATATTTCTAAGAGAAAAATTGACGTATATTGCATCTCGCTCTTCGTTATTGAGGCTTGAAAAGCTTAATGCTTTGACGTAAAAATGAAATAAAATAATTCGATTCCATAAAAACAACTTACAGTAACATGCCGACGGTGATTCTGAATTAAGGTCACGAATTGAATGAGGTCACAAGGAAAATATTTTTAAAAGAGGCATCTGATAATTTAATGTATTTTATAACTTGGAATGATAAATTACGTAAAAGAGATAATGGAAATTTATATTCAAATCTCAATACATGTGAAAAGAAAAAAGAAATGAAAAAATATGATACGAGGGAGAAAAAAAAGGAAGTAATCTGTGGTAGATTCGATATTTCTAAAGGAAAAATTTTCTTAGAAATGAATTTGTTGAAACATTTCTTTGAAAACGACCGAGGAGAATTAATTTTGCCTGATATTCAAGTTAATATGCTTAGTAAAGTGACGTTAAAAATACCAAAATGTTATGGTAATTGAATGGGCTTTTTATTACCAAAACGCTGATAATGTTGGATGCTTGCTACTCATAGTGCCTTAATCTGTCAGCTACCCGTCTAACACACAATATTTTTTATGGTCTGCCGTCGTCTGATAATCACATACACTTTAGAAATAGCCAATATCGATAACGTCGTTTAATACACGCAATATTTTTTATATCCGGTCGGCAGGCCTACTAATCACACACACTTTAAAAGTTGCCAATATCATACTACTTTGTTCTCAATAAATTTAGTGCAAATGTTTGCCAAATTTTCTCAGGCAATTTTACGACTTAAAATCTTATAGAATATTCTTGATTCAAGCCCCATTGCCTTAATGACAGAATGGATAGGTTAATTTATACGCGTGAATTAAGTTCCAACGGCAATTATGTTAGAACTTGATAATTACAATAAATTTAAAATTCAGAAAATCTACTCAAATTAAGTTTTTAATGTTATCAAACTAGTATTATTACAATCGATAAATTATAGGAGGTATTACTATTGATTCTTTTATTTAAAAAAAATACAATATTTATAAAATATAACTTAATCATTAACATCATCGGCATGTTGCAGTGCAAGTAATATATAATGAAAAGGGCTACCCAAAGCTGGTTTTGGACGGTTACTACTATCGGCCCCACAACGCGTATCGGAATCAGCCAAGAGTTTTATGGTATTGTGCAGCTAGAAATAAGTTCCAATGTCCGGCAACGTTACGTACCTATCAGAGTGAAGTGGTCGCTGTTGAAGGAAAGCATAATCATGAACGCTGACTTGCAACGGCGTGTGCGTCGCTACCACCATGTACGCTCCTCGATGCTGGACATAAGTGTAATATTTGGACTTCACTGCGAAAGATTGGGCGTTTTTGGAGATAGAATGATGCCGAAATACGATTCCTTTTGATGTCCTTTGTTAAAATACTATAGTTTTTGTTAGTGTTGATAGTTAAAAGAATAGATTTACACAGTGTTTAATATAAAATTATTTTAGTGTTGTAGAGTTTTTATTGTTCGATGTTTTTGTCATATTGGTTAAAGGTTTTCTTCTTTATCAGACCTTTCTATCTTTATCAACAGTGATGTGATGTGTTGGCTGCTGTAGTGTTTTTTACAATAATAAAACATGTTGTTGATAGAATTATATTGTATATAAAGAAAGTTTTACAGTTATTCTAAATAGTTTTTTATTGAGATTGTAAATAGATTTATTGTTAAACTGAGTAAATATGTTTGTAAATTGGAGAAGTTTTAATTTTTTATTTTATTGCCGATAACTTTACAATTAGATTTTAGTTTAGTTGTTATATTTAGTAGAATGCTGATGTTGTGTGATGGGTTCAGAATCCGCGCCGGCTGTGTACGTGCCGTCGAGGACGGGGAAGTCGCTGTTACTGCACGATGGCTACACCTTCTACCTGAAGAATTTACAAGCTCACGGTCGCAAACAGTGGTACTGTTCGTCTCGCGATATGGCGGGGTGCCGTGCTGACGTCATCACCGCCCCTTCGCGCTCCGGAGACGGCGATATCTTATTCCTAGTGCGAGGGCGTCATATACACGCTCCACCAAGTTATTATTTTACAACCGATGGCAAGTACGTAAGACGTAAAGACGCCTACCATAGGTACAGGTAGCGTAACCGTTTGATCGCCGTTCAAATATTTACATAATGGTTGTTTTTTTTTTTGGTAATTTTTGTAGAACTTTGAAAGGAAGCTTTATACGAACGTTAATAACTTTTTGTCAATCATTTATTTATATATTTTTTTTACATTTCTAACAATATTTTTTAGGTAGTTTTTATATTGTATTTTATTTTATTTACGAAATTAAAATCAAAAAGTTTTATCGTTAGGTAACTTTATCTCGGTACTTAACTTAAAGTACAAAAATGTGACTTTCATTCTCAAACTTAAAAATCAAATGCTTATGATTAACTAACAAAACGTACAAAATAAAACAATAATAACGTTAATCGGGAAAGATTGCCTTATTTTATTATACAATGAGGATTATTGTGACTTATTTAGAGTAATATTAAGTTAAAAAATAAATAAATTTAGAGTTGACTTATGTTGTTTAATAAAGTAAAATAATAAATTTTAAGACATGATTTCGCTTAAAAGCGTACTTTAACTAAAAATGATTGGTTGAATTTTATATTCGTAGAAAGTATTTCATTAAGTTTTTAATGCTATAAGTTTGTTGATAACGTGTTAGGTAAAGAATTAAATAATATGAGATATTTGAGAAGTGTTTTTAATTTTTCCAATGTACCAAACGCATTATTAAACAAGAAAAATGCCTCTACAAACTCTACTATCATTTCTAGAGCGCAAAGACGTGGTTACATTTCAATTCAATTTCTCTTTTCATAATTTCATCAATTCAATATTATTAAACAATTTAAAAACTTTAGTCAAACCCATTTCAATAACTTATTACGTAATAAAAACAACCCCAATATGTCTATGATAGGTATGATCACAATTCGATACAGATTTTGGGGTCGCGGTCTACATTGAAGTAGTTTTCCCGGGCTGTTGCAATATCAGTTGTATGGGGGATATGAATTGCGCAGTTGTGATGGATCAATACGAGCTACAAAGTTATGAAAGAAGAAAGTTCGGCAGGGCATGGGGATCGCATGGGCGTACTCTGTCTCCCGCGCTACAGCCTAGTTACGCCCTGTATGCCCTAATTTTGACGTACGACCCTTGCGTATCTTGGCAGCTTGTGTATGTGTGCGTTCAATGAGGATAACGTTCCGGTCTACGCGGCCTCTCTTGCTCTACGTTATTTTATGTTCGATACCTAATGATGCTGTGTTTAATATTTATGTTTCGTTCTGTTGGGTTTTGATTTTTATTGCTTTGGTAATTTTATGGTATCTCTCTGGTGTATCTAATTATGACATGGTCGTGGTTACGCTATGGGTATTAATGTAATTGTTGATTTAATTTAGATAGGATATGGTTTAACTTTAGGTTTTATATTTTTTTAATTTTCCATAGATAAATAATAGTTGTATAGGTAATTTTATACATAAATATGATGACACCGTTGTGGCGTTGTGGGTAGCCAGTCTGCCTTTAGTCTCGACGGTTGCGGGTTCGATTCCCGCTCGTGCAGATTTTAGATAAAATATCTGCTTCGGTCTGGGCGTTTGTCGGTGTCGGTCTCCCCACCGTGCCTCGGAGAGCACGTTAAGCTGTCGGTCCCGGTTGTTATCACATGACATCTGATAATACTCGTTAACTCTTGATAAGTAAATTGCTCTTATCTAATGAGTTACTGGTTCGCCCTTAGAGTTGTGGAGGTCAGATGGCAATCGCTCCGTGTAAAAACTAGTAACCTGTCAAATCCGGATAAGAGTAATAAGCAGACCCTGGGTACATAAAATACCGGGAATAATGCTAGGACGAAAAAAAAAACACTAATACTATAATAGTATTTGTGTTTTATCTACCATCGAGCATTAAAATTAAAGTAAACGAAAAAGTTTCCAACTCGAATCTGTAAATAATATTTTCATAAAATCTTATTGACGTATAATTTTCATAAATATAACAAACAAGCGGATCTAGGTGGTATTCGCGTGGGTGAAGGCGCGGGCGGGCGTGGGTGGTGCGTGGCACGTCAGCCCCAAACGCGCGCGAGGCATGCGCGACTAGCTCTCGTGGGGCAATCGATACCTTCCAGCCTCTCTCTCACACCATCCCTCAAAACATATACAATAACTTCGCTACAACTTCCGCGTTTAATGGCCGCCATAAAAATTAGTCAAGCGCGAGACGTTGTCTTTTTCCTGTACAATTTTTTCCGATTTTTTCTATAGTAAGGTTTGACTATTCATTACGTCCTTTGCTTTCGTTTCAAATTAAACTAAAAAATTGCTGCGTTATAAATTAACTTGAGTAATAATAAGAAAGTAGGCCTTTAGCTATGTGTTCAAATATTGCCAGTCAGGTAAAATTAGGGTGTTATTGTAGCAATGGCGGTTGAGAAGACGATTCACGAGTGGCAGCAGGAGCCAGGGCCGGTGTGGCGATGGCGCAGCGACAGCAAGATACATGCACCGACATGCAACATCGCGGTGCTTCCGAAGCATCGCTGCGATTGCTTGCTGAGAATACATTTGCAACTTTGAAACCAAAAACTAAATTTAGGTAAATTCAGCCATAACAACCACCTGAACGCTTCCTATGTATTTGCTTCTATTCACTATTAAGTAATACACACAGGATACATGCTTTATAGAACTGATAATTAAATTATTGCCTCATTACGAAAGTCCTAATTAAAAATACAAAATGTAGATAACAATATACAAAGCACTATAGTACAATGTTTAATGTAAATGAATTATAATTAATAAAATTACGTTACAATTTCATAAGTATTTTATTCATTTTTACATTAATGCTGGCGTTTGATAATATCTTCCGTAGAGTGCACTTATTGCGTATGGAATTATTACTAATTGTATTTAAATAAGAAGTACACGCTACTGATGATATTATCTTCTAAGAGATACAGGTATGTTATAACATGGGAATCGATTGTATTGGCTAATTATTTCATAATATAATACATACATGGTCGTTTAACAAATTGAATGTGCTTGCAAGGTGGTGCTCGGTACCTGTACACGCCGAGAGGAGGGAAACTGCTTTTCTTCGAAGGGAATACGTACTTCGTTAACTCATCGAAAAGACGAGAAAAAGCACGCGTACTCTGGTACTGTTCGTCGAGAAAATCTAGGAATTGTCCGGCTTCAGTACTCACAATGTACGACAGAGTACTTGGTCAGCCGCCCACGCATACACATCCACCTAAAGTGTCTAGTACTTTTACGAATGCATTTAAAAATGAAATTTACGATGATTGAAAAATGCGTTGAGACACTCCAAAAATAAGCCAGACAATATTGTATATGCATGTGACTTTAATGTCAAAATAAATCTGTAATAGTCATTGACTTATTAAGAACTGAGGACCGGCCTTTACATACAAAAAAATGTCTAAAGATTCGTTGGTGCTCCTTCGTAAATTTTGCAATAACAAGGAAACGAAGTCACGCTTTAACTTTATTCTATTATGTTGCAAGATTGTGACGCTAACTTCATTCAATTATATTTAAAGCTTGTGACTAACTTCGTTTCATTGCGTTAGTTCGAATTTACGAAGGAGCACCAGCGACTCTTTGGATATTTTGTTACTATTGAAGGGCCTGTCCAATGACTATTATATAATAAGTCCATGGTAATTTTTAATTTCATATCTGTTACACGCAAAGGAATAACAACAGACAGCCATCAAATTTGAGCTTAAAAGAAATTCTATTAATACAACAACCATAATGTTACTGTTAAATATTATTTTATTTGTCTAAAATGCTGTAATTGTACAAATGTTACCGATTATCTCGATCGTGGCAAATTTTTTCTAGTCCTAGTTAAAAATTGAAAACATTAAAAAAGGTGATAGTAAATTAAACTTGTCATAAATATTTTAATGTTGGTAATAAAGATAGATTTAGGCTTTAAAACTTATTTTTATGAAATATGTTACTCTGTGACATGCATTCCATATATGCAACTAAGCAGAGCCTACCATAAAATTCAAATATGCTGTCCTTACCGAAGTATATTTATATTTAGGTATTATAAATACTGCACTATACTATATTATTAGTATAGGACGACCGTTGTGGCGTGTTGTTAGCGCACATGCATTAAATCTCGACGGTTGTGTGTTTGATTCCCGCTTGGGGAAGATATTTACATTGATGTTATAAATATCTGTTTCGGTCTGGGCATTTGTCCTTGTTGGGCTTCCCCACAGTGCCTCGGAGAGCACTTTGAGCTGTTGATTCTGGTTGTTATCATAATATAATTTTTCTTACCCGGTGAGTTCCTGGTTCGCCCTTAGGGTTGCGGAGGTCAGGTGGCAATCGCTCTGTGTAAAAACCAGTGACCTGTCAAATCCGAGTAAGAGTAATAAGCAGACCCTGGGTAAAATACCGGGATTAATGATAGGACGAAAATAACTAAAAGCGTATTTAATTTTTGGGTAGGCTCTGCTTAGTTGCATATATTAAATGTATCGTACTGATGTTACTTCCATGTAGTACCGTTTTGTATAGTGAAAATTTGTATGTGATCAAATTAATGTGTATTTTAAAAATCAGTACAAACAATTATTTTATTCCTACGAGTTGCCATTTAGGTATAAGTTTATATATTTATAGTTTGTTTGCCAATAATTCGAATGTGAAATCGATGTCAATATGTGCCAAATTTAAATCTTAATAAAAAAATAATAGATGTTTTTGAAATTCTAATGCATTTTAAATAAACCTTACATCGCCAGTTGTGTTTAACACAGATCTACCTGCCGGTTCTGGGAATTAAAAAAGGACGTCTAGACATCCTGCCTTTTGATATATTTCTATTTAAAATCTTTTTGTATTCGTTGATTATGTATTATCAATGCAGGTAGACGACTAAGGGTATCCCACATTTAAACTACACGATTCAAGAGACGAGATATCTATACAATTGATATTAGGGATAGATAGACTATTGAAAGAGTCTTTTTTGTCAGCTTAGCCCTTAGCGTAATAGTGTTGAGTAGAAAAAAAACCAATACCTGAGGTAAAAGTACGCAGTAACGGGAATGTGGCGTTACAAGGTTTTAAAGGTATGTATGTAACTGGTTTTTTTAGAGACAGGTGACATGAGGGCCGATGGACTAATTTGTTTTATAATTATCCGGTCTGTTAGTTTATAATACAAAATATAAAACGAGTGTATAGTAGCACTCATATTTATATTAATACAAAACACATTAATAGTTTGTTTGATCGCTTTGGTTTTTATCATAAAAGTATGCCTCGAAGTTATTTAAATTGAAATGCTTAAGTTTTATTTGAAAGGGCGAAGGTAATTTCGTAGTTAATTTACGACATGTTTACATAATTACATAATTAAATTAAAACCAGATTATTATGGAATACACGTGGTCTTATTAATTCTCGTAACGATGTAGGTCAAACTAGATAAAGGTTTCTATGATATGTTTTTAACTGACTTTAAAGGGTCTTTTTATGAATATGACGTAAAACTATTTACAATATTTACCGCTTTTGAACTTATAATGGTGATTGCTTTTTTTGGATAGAATATACCTCTGTCCTGTATCAATCTTGTTTTCAAATTCAAATTCAAATATTTTTATTCAACGTAAAAAACATTACACTATACAAGTTAGATTCTACCACCGGCTCCAAATTTAAACCTCTACCCGAGAAGAGTCGGTGAAACAAACTCTTGTGCTGATGTAACCATGGATTTTGAATATAAGAAAACTACCCATGAACACTGCATTCTATAATTTTTTTATTGTGTCCTATGGCCATTATTTTATGAAGAATATATGCGGTCGAGCGGACTAAATTTCTTCACCGTTAACTTAGCAAATGCTACAGCGCTCTGTCTAAGAACAACAATGTATAATTTGCCTCACGCTAATATTATTTGGTTATGATGAGAAAATCAATTAAAGTTCGCGTTCGTTGGTGGTGAATTTACTAAAGGGGACCAACGACTCGGTGACATTTTGTCTGTATGGGCCGGTCCATAGTATATAGAAGTCTATGTCTAAGGCACATGACATCGGAAGTGTTTTTATACTTATAAAAACATTATGTTAAAGTATTTAAATAACAACTTATTATGTCTAATATTAATAAGTTTTTTCTAAGCTAACCTTCATTACGATGTTGTAATTATTTTATATTTTGAATGTACGAAGGGACGAGAGTATCCTTATAAGACCTCGTAATGATAAGAAACATAATTTACATAATTACTCGTGCTAGGTAATGAATATTTATTTACTATATAAGTCATTACAGTGGGAATATATGTACAAGGAAAATTATCTAGTTTCCTGTACAAACTATTAATTTATCGTGTTTGTTGCCTCTATTTGAATTAATAAGCATATTGATAATAAATCTTACTGAAACTATGCTTAAATGCTTGCATGGTTAACTATAACTGTACGTACGATAGTGAAAAATTCGTGAAGTGACTGCTCGTCAGCCGCGTTTCGAGGTCAGCCAGTGTATAACCAGTTGCATCTTAAAAGGTCGGCAACGCACCTGCATGCCCTCTGGTGTTGCAGATGTTCATGGGCGGCGGTAATCGCTAAACATAAAAAACCCGGCTTGAAACAAAAGTTTATCTTTTACCTTTCATATCATCATACGAACTTGTTTGAATAATTCTGGACTGATAATAGAATAGGGTCGAATTCATTTTGTGATAATGTTAGTTTATAATGAAAGAACAGCATTTGAATGTCCCACTGTTTAGCCTCTCCTTTGGTGACGAGATTATTAAATGGTTTAACCAAATAATTGCTGAATTACTTTAGATCAGCCGATATATAGTTTGAACAAAAATTATGTACCTAGTATGAGCCGGCCTTTTGTTAATGAAATCCTACAATACAACCATCTTTTTTTAAGCAGCTTTCTTGTTACTTGACACGGTTAATTACACGGACTTAAAGTCGCTTAAAATTGTTATTACATAATAATAAGGGAACGTACATATATAATATTACCGGTTCAGTCTTTAAAATACCACGCTTGGTTACAGTGGCGGTGGGTCTTAGGGTTACGTCACGTAGAGATGAAAAATAAATAATAATAATAAAATATATACTTTATTTGTACATCAAAGATATAACGCAACAAAATACAACAATCGAAGAATGGTAATTGAAAAAGGCGATAAATGTGAATCACAGAAGAAAAAGACTTCTTTTCAGATTAAGTTTATCACTCATCAAGTGCCGCATTTATTAAGACAAGCTAAAATTGTTAAACAATTTAAAAAAAAATAAGTCACGTGGTTCCCCAATTATTATTGAATAATTATGGGAAATGTTTTGTCTTTATTAGAACTAGTGAGAATTTAACGTTAAAACGATGCCCGTTCGATTCTCGACAAGGTCACGTACGTTGTCCACGGATGTTGGTATATGTTTATGATCTTTTATTCATACGGAATAATATTATAATTCAGAAATACTGTAGATGTTTTTATTATGAGCCTTGAATAAAAAACTGATATGTTTTTTTAAGTATTTGTAATAATATTAACATTAACTTACGCGTAAAGTAGGTATAATAACATGTTTATTCGTTACAAATAGTGAATATATTATTTTAAAAAGCCAATATCTTTATTATTAATATATATATATATATATATATATATATATATATATATACGTTTTTGACGACGTTGTGGCGCAGCGGTAGCGAACCTGCCTTAAACGCCACAGGTCGCGGGTTCGATTCCCGCTCGGAGCATAATATGTTTGTATTGACCATGCAAGCATATTTTCCGGTCTGGGTGTATTTGTCCTTGTCATTGTGAATGTTTCCGGACCCCCGACACAGGATATCACTATCCTAATGGGGGCCGTTGAGTGTGTACCGTTTATATATTGTAAATAATAAATAAATAAACAAATTGGTTTTAAAGTAAGATTTTTTGGATTGGATTAAAACGATTGGAGTAAAACGGTTCTTGAGTGGAGACCGCGGACCGGCAAACGTAGTGTAGGACGTCCTGCGACTAGGTGGAGCGATGATCTTCGCATGCTGATATTAAAAATTACTCTTTTAATATTCATATAAACTATATTTGAAGTTTACTTATTATATTATTGTTGTAATAAGATAAAAAAATGGCTGGTAATTATACTCAAATTTAAATTGTAAAATAAACAACCAGTCTATTAATAAAATAGCCAAAAAATCCATACTAAAAATAAGATTAGTAATTAATGCTTAATATTAAAAAAAAATAAGCTTAAAGTTATACGTTAACAATTAAAATATAACACAGTCACTAAATAAAATAGTTACATTTGTAAACGAAATAAATTATTACGCAAAGTGTAATTTAAAATTTTGGGGACATTCATATCCAATACGTTATAAGGTCAAATGGCAATCGCTACGTGACCCATATTGTCTTATCTGGATTACAATAATAGGGTGATGGAAATAATTGGGAAATATGACGGATCATGGCTTATAGAAATAAGGAGATCATGGCTTATACAAATATGTTTAGCCGTAATAAGAAAAATGGATTCTTAATCAATAAACGACGAACCCTGATTCAAATTATTCAATAGCCTACGGTGGTACAAAAGAATAGTATTAGGTTATGGTTATTATAAGGTTATGGTGATTACGAAAAAAAAAAAATAGAAATCATGTTTTATGTGGTTCAGCAAAAATAAGATAAAAAACTATCGGATCTGTAATTGTTTACCCGTTCCAAGTCCGCTTAAGGACATCCTATAAAAGTTGTATATTAGTAGTATTAGTAAAAATTGTAAAAATAGTAGTATTAGTAATCTTTGTTTATCTAAAATTTCCAACCACTTTTTGTTTTAGTATCCGAAACTTGAATCCTTATCTAAGTTCCTTAGGCAGTGTTTCAAACCTAGAACCCACACTATCAAAAAATTAAGCCTGAGGAAGTCGGAATGAAACCAACGCAACGTTGCAATAGTTGTTTCAATTAAAAGTTTACCATCTCCCCTTGACCATGTTTCCGAGACTAATATATAAAATTAAATATGATGAAAACTATAGATAAAATTCAATTTCCTATAACTTTGTACCTAATCAAACATACCGGTGGCAGATTAATTATCAATTTCTTGATTGATAACAGCTAATTGAGTCTCCAGTTAAAGATTTTAATTCAAAAACTACCGTTTCATTGAATGGATATTCAATGAAACATTCTTGTTTCATTATTAAAATTAGTAAAGTAAGTAAAGTAACGTTTTACCAATATCGCAGCATACTAGAATGAAATATTTACGAAGGACAAGAAGCACAATTATATGCGGTGACCTCAGAGTGTGCGTTGCACACACTTTATATGCGCATCTGTTTGCTCGACTTAAGCAAATTTAAATTTTACAGGGAAGAACTCTTTGGTGTTATTGTGTTTTTAAATATTAGCAATGCTCTTTCAAGTCATTGTTAATATTCCTATTGCCTCCCAATAAATCCCTCCAAATAAGCTCGTGGGTTGCGCTAGGAGGGATTGCGACAATAACCAAAGGGTCAGGATCGAATCTGCAACTCTTGTGTCAATGGAGTCGGCTCTTTTACTGACTTTTTATGACATAATGTTAAACTGTTATTTTAAATTTTAATTTAATTTATTGATTTGAGGCTTTCTTTAGTTAGTACAATGTGTTGGGTACAGAATTCCCGGCTGTTTACGTGCCGTCGAGGACTGGGAGAACGCAACTATTGCACGATGGCTACACCTTCTACCGGAAGAGTTTGTCGCGGGATAAGGTGGGGTGATTCGCTGACGTCATCACCGCCCCTTCGCGTTCTGGGCAAAGCGATATCTTACTCCTGGTGAACGAGCGCCACTTACACCCTCAACCAAGCAGCTATAAACGATGGCGAATACATCGTGGCATGCGTCGATGGCAGACGTAAAGATATGAACAAGACGCTTTTGGAGGGTTTTGAAATAAATACACATTTTACGTTTTTTTTTTTAAATATTTTGTGTGTCTATACTTTTCATTGTAGAAATTACAATGAAAATAATAAGTATTTCTCATTGTGACGTCAAACGATTTGGTACTAAACGTAGCATATTTTTCTTCTGATTATTTTTATTACTTATAGATAAAAATTAATAAAATAATGTTAGCCTTGTAATTAACGGGTTTTTGCAAATATTATTTAACTATTGTTGTTAGTTTATTTTATATACAATTATAATAAGTAAAATTCTTAAAGCTAGATGAGATATTTATGTTTATAGATTTCGTTTTAATTCAGAGTTATGTTAAATCAACTTTATTAAAAAAAACGTTTATTACGTACATTAACTACGTTAGGTAAGTGTAAGTTTTTGATGTGCTGTGATGAGATGACTAAATAATAAATAATACAAGTTTCTGGAATAGTTTTTTATTTTACACAAAATAAACAAACAGTATCATAATTTTATAGTAATATACATTCATGTATATAATATCATGATAAAGCTATAATAATTCGAACGTTTTGGAACGAAGTTCCTTATAGCGTAAATTATTATTCATTATAAGCTACATCGAAAAAAGTGTAATAAGACTTTTTCCGCCACCAAAAAGGTATCTATCGACAGATTTATATATATATATATGTCTTGCTATTGTCCAGTTTAAGTTGCCCTCTAGTAGAAGGCCGTCAGATAGTCACCGAAATATATCCATCTCTATTTTTCTTTCTGTGTATGTAGTTTTTTTTTAAATAATAAATATTAATTATTAATATTTGATAAATAGCGAATAGAAATGTCTCGATATGTTTCTTTTCTTTCATTGCATTTCTCTTCTCGTAATATAATAAAAATATGATAACTTCCAAAAATATGATAACTTAAGCAGTAAATGATAACAACGAATTAATTTATTTTAATCAAGTTAATTATAATTCTTGTTTATCTCAACGTTTGTTGTGGAGGAATTAATATGAAGAAGACGTGTTTATCGTTCCGTGAGAATGCCGGCGAGTTATTATAGTACGTAGCGCATTCAGATCAAGAAATCCGTTACTTTACATTTCACATACTCTCATGACTTTTTACAAGCTTCTGATTCACTTTTAAGTATATACTGTAACACTAAAACTAGTTACCTCACGTGATTTTGCTTACAAAGATCTGGTGTATGTTAATCCAAGGCATGGGCACAATTTGCTATATTATAGAATTATGGTTATTGGGCATTAACTTGGATGAGGTTACTAAAATTCGCCCCTTTTTTACATATATGTAAAAACTGACGCCTTGAACAAACCTCGAACCCCATTCCAAACCTTCAGGGTGGAATTTTAGAAAATGTTAAAACACGTTTCTTTATCAAACAAAGTTTTATGCTAAAAATTACGGTCTTCCATAAAACCTTTCAAGCTCTTTTCCACCCCCTTAAGAGTTCAATTTCGAAACATTGTTTCTTAGTGCTCGCTTACGTTTTAAAAACAACACCTGCGACAAAATTTAGTTTCCTAGGTCCAAGGGTTAGGGCTGGACGTTGATATGTCAGTCAGGTCTATATGTATGTATTAGATAATAATGATAATATATCATTAGCATGGCCTAGGGTAGGGCAAAATTTAATTTAGGGCCCGGGATGGGAAATTATGATTTTATCTAATAGTTGTAGTTCAAAATACGTATTATTTAGGAAAATAATATAGGTATTTAGGAAGGTCCAGGCCAGCTGCCCTTTCTTGCCCCTACCTCTATATTCACATGCTTCAAAATATTAATGTATAATATTTTGAAGCCATAATGAATTCGAATCCAAATCTTAGTCAACAGAAATGACCTATCATAATAAAAGTAGCTTGATTGAGAAAGTACATACATATGTATAGAATATAGCATAAACAAAAATTCCTTACGCATAATTATATATGTCAAACAGCGCCCTCGTAAGAAAACGTAGATGATTCGTACTACGTCATGAATTAAGCGACGCGCCCAGTTTTCGCTAGATGGCGCAACATGTTTTTTAAAACCTGAAAACAAAAAATTTCTTCTTGTATTCGACTTAATAATAGTTAATTATACTTATTTTAACCTTTCTGTTTGTCTAAATGTTTAGTTTACAATACGTCTTGAAAAGTAATTGAACCGCTAGTAATTATTGTTTATTGAATGCTTATTATAAGTAGGAACAGTGAAAGTTCTAAAATAACTACTTTCTAAATGCATATGATTAGTTACTTTTTAATTGTAATGGTATGCCTTTCTAAATGAATTCACAATCAATCTTGTGTATTGGACGCAGTAAGCAAAATACGCTAGAAGAAGTCTAAAATTATCGCGGGGCGAGTTTGGAACAAAATGTCATAGGCATTTCGAACTTTACTTATAAGTAAAAAGTAAGGTAAAAGTATTAATTATTGAAATGGAGTTTTGTAACGAAGTTCATTATCGCGCGCTACACGGTCTATAGGCGGTCTATAGCGGATGGGAGACTGAAAAAAATGTACAGATTTTTTTTTTGACGCCAGAGATCTTTTTACAATCAACACCCTCATATATGTTTTTAAGTTGACCTCTAGTGCAGAAAGACCGACATAGATATTTAGGGAAATATATCCATATCTTTTTTTCTATCCATATAGTTAGTTTTTTAAATTGCGTTGCGTTTGCGAAAAAAATGTTTCGAAAAGGACTTCGTACCAACTGCGTGTCCCGAGATACGTATCTTTTAAAATTTTACTGTACAGACTAAATTGTCTGTAAATTAATTCTACCATGAACTATTAAAGAATTGTATACCTATTTAATAAGAATATTGTTTATCAGTGCTTGCAGGCGTACGCTACGTGACATCACGTCGCGGCAACCCCATGATTGTGTACAACGGTGTCAACTTCATCAGGGAGAGGACGAGTGGTGAAAGGACAAGATGGGTCTGTGGTAGGAAGAGGAGAAAACACTGCACAGCCAGTTTAACCACCATTGAAGGGATGGTCATCAAATATTACGGCTACCACAACCATAGCTAGCGTTTGCATTGGTACATTTTCAAAACCTATGTGATAATTGGAACTTTACATTCTTTTATAAATTTTATCTCAATATTATATAGCTCAAAATGTGTTGTTGTAAAATGTCGTTAAGTTCAATATATTTCTTAGCTTAAAGCTTAGAGTAGGGTCTATTAATTTGATAAATTCGCAGTGGTGCATTATATTTATAGATGTTTGTAAAAACTTATTGAGATCGACTATTTAGAAATCTTTGAAACCAAAACTATATATTAAGAATTTGATTATTTTACATTGCATCTTAGGTTTAAATTACATTTATCAGCATCGACTCATTTAGCTGGTTAGATTTGGACACACTTATGAGCATCGTATGCTTAAGCATCCTTGAGCACGCGTAAGCATGCTTCAGCATCCTTAAGCATGCGCTCGCATCCTTTAGCACACTTTGACGGTTGTTTAGTATGACGTGTTATATCGAGTGTTACACTTATAAGCATTTATAACAGAAATATGCGAAATCCGAATCAATGCTAAAATGAGAATTGATGCGTACGCATCTTCGTACAAAATAGCTATTTTCTATAAAGAGAATGCTCCTCGATGCTGTTATATGTAATTCAGGCCTTATTCTGCAATTTAGAATTTCCTGGGTAATTTCGTATGATGAGCTTATTACTAATGTAAATGATGTTTTAACATTATTTATTTATAAATGTGCCTTACTAATGCTTTAAAGTTACAATGGGTACTTAAAATTTTAGGTAAATATTCTAAGAAATAGTTATATATAAAATTATATGTTCAGATCTTTCGTACTAAGCTATAAATATGTTATGTGATTTTGTTGTTATTATTTCAATTTTTATTTACTATCTTTTGTGATAGCCCTTATATCCAAGATTAAGGCTGGCCTTTCCTTTATAATTTTTTCTGGGTTAGGAATTAATATATCTTCGAAATTAGGGTTGCTTATAATAATAATAATAATTTATGTTTTGCTTTCTAATACGCATCAATCTATATTCAATTTAGTTCAATACATAATATATTTATAATCGGCTTAGCATTTAATTGGTAGTATTAAGATCTTCTATATCTACTAAAATATATTGACGTAAAAGTGAAGGGGACCAGTAAAATAAAGTATTGAGCAATATGCTAGCGTCATTAAGAATACTTATAGACAAATGTAATTATGTATATAATATAACTATATATGGTCTGTAATCGTATTGTTAAAAATAAAAAATATTTGAATAGGTTTTGTGTTTATATAATAAAAAAAACATAATTAAATTATGTAATTATTATGATAGAAGATAAACAAGATTTGTAACTTTTGCAAATAAATTTTGTCGGATGTTTCTATGATACTTTTATTTGATTAAAAAAATATAGAATTATAATAATAATAATAAATAAATAAACACTGCACACTCAACGGCCCCCATTAGGATAGTGATATCCTGTGTCGGGGTCCGAAAACACATACAAGGACAAGAACAAATACACCCAGACCGGAAAATATGCTTGCATGGTCAATACAAACATATTATGCTCCGAGCGGGAATGGAACCCGCGACCTGTGGCGTTTAAGGCAGGTTCGCTACCGCTGCGCCACAACGTCGTCAAATAATTTTTAGAATGTTAAAGTTTATCCCCTATAAATTGAGTAATTTAATTGAGTAATTTTCTTTTGATTTAAATTTGAGACATTGTTTTCGCCTCTGGGACCAGAGTTGCATGATATTTTGTAAGAAGGTCTACGTAGTTTCATTATTTATGTTGCAATTTAATTATTTTAAAACTAGGATTGCCCGCGGTTCCGCTCGCATTAATATAGTTTTTTGATAATCCCACGGAAACCCAACATATTTCCGGGATAAAAAGTAACCTATGTGCTAATCCTGGTAATAAGCTTTGTGTGTGACAAATCTCATCTAAATCCGTGCAGTTGTCTTTACGTGAAATAGTAACAAACATCTATCCATACATCCGACCAAACTTTCACATTTATATTATTAGTATAGATAGATACAAAATATAATATATGATATATTGAACCTCAAATATATCTTACGAATTATTATTTTGTTTGTTTTTTTTTTTAAGATACAAGTACTAAATTTTAACATTTTTAATTTTATTTCAGAATTGCGCAGTATTAACGGTTCAAAAATAGTTCGACAATTTTCTTTTCACGACCTAGAACTGGCTCTGCATCAGTGTTCAAATGATTAAACTGAAATGTTTCAACAGATTATCGCGACAGGCTTCGTGCTACGTCAGCAGCTTGCAAAAGTCTCGACCCACACCTTCAAAATCAGTATTCTACTACATTAGCTATGCCTGCGGCTCCACTCGATTGGACGACGTACATATTAATTTTTATATTATTAGTATTTCATATCAGCTTCGCTTGTCTATTCATTTGTATTATTTATAACATATATAAATATTTTTTTTAATTTCTCATCAATATCGGTCCAGTCGCCTAATCATGAAATGTAACTGACAGAAACTCAGTCGTATTTATAATATTAGTTTGTTTGTATAGTATTATGAGTTGTGAATTAGTTTAAAAATGTAATGACATAAGAATGTCATGGAAAATGCCAATAATATTAAGTACCTACAATGTTATAATTATTATTCTATGTTATTATGACTATTGTTAGCATAAAGGATATGTTATGTTATTATAACTATTGTTAGTATAAAGGTGAAGGGTACACCTTTAAAAGTATGTTTCGTCATAGAACGGATGTTGCCGTTAGATTATACTTATTCTATTATATTATGAAGTCCCAAAGTACCACTTGCACAATTATTAAAGAAGGCTTATACTAAACCTTACGTAACGAAAATATTGAACGACCAAAGATTATGTTTCATCTTTGGTTCTTCATTTAGGTGACGTTGGAAATGTGCCAGACTTAGCAAATAACCGGATTAAAAAATATCAAAATACCGGAGTAATTTTATAAGTATAGGTGCTATTGCATATTATGTACAACTATTTACATTTCGTACAATGCCTTTTACAATATTTTATACCAAATACCAAGACCCATCAACTCACTATAATTCTGTGCTATAACGTAACGCCATATAAAAATAAATAATTAAACTGTTTAATCTTAAGTCTAGTTTATAATGTAATTATTTATATCGATAAGAAGAATAATCAACTACAAACAAAGTAAGGATGTTACTATACAGTTTACAAATTGAAACAGTAATTTTGGGGGCGCGCCAAGTTAACTTAGTATACGTAGATTATGATATATTAAAATGTGTCTTAATAGTGCTTCCATTATATATAAGTAAGTGCTTTTACATTAATCTAACGTGTAGCCATTTACTTCTACATACAAGTATATGTAAATAACACCAAGATACATACTATAATGCTTTATGTAGGTGTAAGTCTGTTAATGTTATGAAAAAAAGTGTTGCTAAGTAATAAATAGACCTTAGTATACGATTTTGAACAAATTATATAAATAGTAAATAGAAAACGTAGACTCTAACCGAAGGCCACGGGTCCAAATCTACACAAGCACCTTTGAGTTTTCAATGCTTATTTTGTGCTTCGAATTTGTCTCGTGCTTAGCAGTAAAGGAAAACAATGTGAGAAAACCTATATGCCTTGGTAGAAATTCTAAGACATGCAATTCTACGTATCTGCAGTGGAACAGTGTGGTCGATTATGCTCTAAAACCTTCTTCTTAACAAGATAGGAGGCCCTTGCCCAGCAGTGGGACATTTTTTTTATTATCACTATTATTTTTTTGAAAGAATGTTAGCATTACTTTTCAAGGCCTTACTAATATTCCTATTGCCCTCCAAATAAGCTCGAAGCTTGCGCTAGGAGTTATACGACAATAGCCCAATGGGGTCAGGATCGAAGCCGCGACTCTCGCGTTAACGGAGCGAAGTCGGCCATTCTACGGTTGAGCTATTGAGGCTTTATTAAAACGCCGTTACCTTACTTTGCTTTTATTTAAATAATAAGAAGGTTTTCCGTTTTCTTCTTGTAACAATATTTCAAAACGTTCTAGTCGTCGAGTGATATGTCGAACATGTTCCTAAAAGTGACGATAATTAAGTAATATAACTATCTGTAAAGTTATAACTTATTTAGAATGTTTATCTTAATAATAGCTTTTGCTACAATTTTATGCCGTTGAAGTTTTTACTTAAATAAATATTGCATATAGCAATTTCTTGGAGTTTTATTTATTAAGTAAAACCTTATTATTATTTTGTTATCCATAAAATTATTTTATTAACACATTTTAAATGTTTCATATAGTATTCATTAAAATAATATAATTTTAAGCTATGTTATTATTTACGTAATTTTATATTTGTTTTAATTTTGACGATACCGCACCCAAAGGGTGCCATGAAACTCGTATTACTAAGACTACGGACATAAGCGGATATCTCGCGAACCTTATTAGAGAGTTGAAATTTAAGATAAAATAAAATTTAAAAATAAAGTTTCCCCCATAAATTAAAGTAATAGTAATAATAGTTTATTAAGCTTAACAAAGTTTGTAACAACATTATCTCTTAGATTTGATACTAATACAGAAAGATAAACATAATAATAATAAGGACATAGTCAAATACACCCAGACCGGAAAATATGCTTGCATGATCAATACAAACATATTATGCTCCGAGCGAGAATCGAACCCGCGCACTGTGGCGTTTAAGGCAGGTTCGCTACCGCTGCGCCACAACGTCGTTAAAAACAACATAAAATGTGAGTAGACTGTGGTTCCCAAACTAGGCTATATATGATAGGCTGTGACATGAGACCCAGAATTGTGTATTATCTAAAACACCGTATCCTTATACTAGACAGGAAATTTTTAAATAAACAAGAATACATTGTACTGGCGTCAGGATGTGACGACCCTATCGCCCGCTGTTGGGGTAATCTCTGTTACAGCAGAGATTATTCTCCAGTGCAATCAGTCCCACTGGTGGTAGGTCTTTTGTTGCGAGAGGCCGGCTAGGTATGTACCACCATAGTTTCAAATATTCTGCCGCCAAATAGTAGCGCTTAGGCATTACTGTGTTCCGGTTTGAAGGGCACTGTAGGCTAGAGTGAAATTACTGGGCAGAGGAGATTTAAGAACCAATAGCTCGAGGTTGGCAGCGCGTGAGTGGCACATACTAATGAAGCTGCAAGCGCTCATAGGTTACGGCAACCACTTACCATCAGATGGGCCGTTTACTTGTTTGCCAACTTAAAAAAAGTCACATATAAAAAGAAAAAAGCATCAAACTTTGGATATAAAAAATGTTTAAAGTAAAGAATATAGGAAAAAAATCTGTTATTAAATAATGCAATAATCACAGCTAAGCTAGCGATGTCTGTTTCAGAGTCGGAAGCTATCATGATACCGACGAGGAAAAAACATCTCCTTATGCTAGATCGATATACTTATTCTCAGATAAACTACAGCGAGAGGTGGGTTTGCTCGTCCAAGGCCCAGGGTTGTGGGGCGAGAATACGGAAGAACAAAGATGGTTCAATAGTTAGAGTCTGCACCGAACACACTCACGTGCCGCCGCAATATTTAATGAAGAATGGGTTATATTTTAAATTGTAACGTTGTAAGCTAAAAGTTTTTAATATATTGTTTAGGGCAGAACCCATTACGTAATGGGTAGATTGTTTTTCGAGCCTAATCTCACATCTCCAAAGGATTCCAAAGAGAGCAGAGGCTCGGAGAGGTTCGGAAGATCCCCAATTTTAACAGAAGTAATTAATGGATGCTCCTAAGTAATACCTTTACATAATACTTTCATAATGTAAAAGAAATATATATGTATGCATATAATGAAAAACGTGTTTATTCCTTGATATGATACTTAGTATAAAACCTATGGCTAGTCTGGTGACCGAAGTCTGAAAAAAGTGGTAAATTTAACAAAATAAACCTTGCGACTTGATATATCCAAGGTATACAAGGCGTCGGGATGTGACGACCCCATCGCCCGCTGTTGGGATAACCTCTGTCACAACAGTGATTATTCCACCAGTGCAATCAGTCACACTGGTGGTAGGTCTTTGTTGCAAGAGGCCGGCTAGGTAGGTACCACCGCAGTGTCCAATATTCTGCCGCTAAATAGTAGTGCTTAGGCATTACTGTGTTCCGGTTTGAAGGGCACTGTACGCTAGTGAAATTATTGGGCGAACGAGATTAAAGAACTAATATCTCGAGGTTGGCAACGCGCGAGTGGCACCTACTAATGGTGCTGCAAGCGCTCATAGGCTGCGGCAGCCACTTACCATCAGGTGGGCCGTATGCTTGTTTGCCAACTTCTAACATAAAAAAAAATACAAATAGTAATTGCATGGTTGTCTGTGAAAAATATTATAATATTTTAAAAATGCAACAACTTGTCAAACTTAAAAGTTAATCCATTAGCCGTGTTTTGAGTTTTGAAATTTTGAACTAACGAACATTAAATTTTCATAAATTAAAAAAATTGTACAACGACATGTCGACGTTGGATATCCCCGAAACTTAAACATAAATTTATGGTACAGATATTGATTCTTCATGCTGATATTCTCTATGATTTATTTTTTTTAAACCCGATATTCTCATGGACAGTAGTCCTCTATATGTAGTTGTTCATGACGAAAGCATCATCACCTATGAAACATCGAAATATATTGCCTGATAATACAATTAACAATTGATGGTTATAGAGCTTTTTTTGGTTAGTAGTAGCAGAGCCATGCTCTTCTCAGCAGACTCTGGGCTCGACCATGGAAGAATTACCCTCTCACAGAATGTTGGCCTAAAATAAGAATATTAATACCATTCCGTTTCGTGCGACGAGTGTGACCGCCGTAGGCCCAAGTTTCCATGCCATTTTTTCCCTTCCTTTTTTCCTTCTCATCTCTTCATTCCTATCCCTTGAAAATTTGTCCATAGTTGATTGAATTTGCTACATAAAAATCATATTTGTTACAGAAGATGAAGTAGTAATGATACCATCGAGACGAAGTAGGAAGTTTCTTCTTATGCTAGATGGATATACGTATTCCCAAGTTCATTATGGTGCCTACTGGATATGCTCGTCAACGAAGTCGAAGCACTGCAATGCCAGGATCAAGCGACTGGAGGATGGTTCGATAGAACGTATTGATACCATTCACAACCACCTACCATCTAATCGTGCCCCGAAACATGCGATTTGTTATTAAAAATAAGGGTCTGACCAATAATTAACGAATGTACTATTCGCAGTCTGCTATTGTGGGTTGAGAAATTCGAATGACGAAAAAAAAAAAACGAAAAGATGATGTACCAAAATAGTGCGCAGCCTTGAAAATGGATTTAAAACTGTATTTCTATGTATTTTTCGAGCAAATTCATGACTGGATAGCAATTACAAGTAGGATTGTTACCTTTTTTCTCGTAATTAAAAGTGCATTGTTGTTTCAAGGTAGGAAAAAAGAGTACATAGTGTCAAGATAAAGTATCATTGATTATTCATAAGGTTCAGAGAAGCTTTGTTTCTTTCGACTCGCCATCGCCATCACAGTAAAAGCTCTCTCTGTGAATGCTGATGTCACAGGATTTAGAGATAGTTAAAAATTAAATCGTTTTATACGAATGAAAAACTATAGTCCGTCTTCTTGCTGTTATTTTGGTGCATTAAATAATTCCAAAAAACCAAGAAAAATCAGATCATACAAAATAAAGTATTTTCGCGTACTTTGTTCCCGTAAAGTATAGAGTACAATTACCCGAAATAACGCACAATACTTTTTTATAAAGTACGGGTGGCAACCCTAAAAACTTTCGTATTTTGCCCCACCACCATTGACGACGAGTTTTCAAAGAAAAACTAAATAACAAGTATAACAAAAACCTATAAAATCTAGTAGGGATAGAGAAACATGAGACAAAACCTTTTTATTTTCGAAGTGTCTATTACTGTTGGCCCTAGCGGCTTTGACAGCGTTATCGGTGAAAGACAAAACCACTTGAGCTATTTACAGCCTATTAAGTAGTTCCCTGATAAAGCTCTCGCAGATCATTGGAAAAAAAAGTTTTATATATATATATATATATATTTTTTTTTTAATGTTAGAAGTTAGCAAACAAGCATACGGCCCACCTGATTGTAAGTGGTTGCCGTAGCCTATGAGCGCTTGCAGCACCAGAAGTAGGTGCCACTCACGCGTTGCCAACCTCGAGATATTAGTTCTTAAATCTCGTCCGCCCAGTAATTTCACTAGCGTACAGTGCCGTTTATTTACTGCGTATGATCTCATATCGTTTTTCTTTATTAATGGTATTTTTTTAATGTACGAATTCATTATATTATATTTCTTTTGATATTCTAGTAGAAGTGCAAGTATTTCTTTATCTAGCCAAACTCTAGACTATATTCCCAATTACATATTTTTTTGTACACGGAACCCTAATCCTTTTTCTTAAATAAAAGTAACCTAAATTAGTCCTTATAACATCAGCTACGTCAGAGATAAGCCGGAACAAACAACCAGACAAACAAAAATTTTAAAAGACTTCGATTCTATTCATTTGTATAGATAAGCTTTCAATAAATTATTGCACTCGCGCGTATTTAATATTTGAAATGTTAAAGCAATATTGATTAAAGCCTTAAGATTCGAAAATTGTATTACAAATAAGGAATGTTTAATGTGTATTAAGGTAGATGGTTTGACTTTTTTACAATATAAATAGATGTTTGATTTCTTTTGTTTTGTTTTTTACAATATAAATATTTGTTAAACATAAGACAGAAACAACAACTTGGGAACTTTTTCTATTTGTAAACAAATATACACTTTATAATATATTTTTATTTCATTAATTTGCTCTAAATTTTAATATGATTATTCCGATAGCATTCTATATTAATTACAATATAAATATTAGTTAATTGCGCATCTAGAGTGAAAAGTAAGACATTCTCACCTTCGGATTATTGTCAAGACAATCGCGATAGACGTGAGTTTCAATGTCCGACTTTTTTAAAGTGGTGCGTAAACGATTTTTTCCTGTAATAAAAAGTTCGCTTTTAGTCCCTAGTATGAAGGATAAACATACGGTTGCTAGGTTACCGGGAGATAAAATAAGTTAGTGTCATTCGCCTGAAGAGAATCGGCCACTTTACGGACAAAATAGTACCAGGGACTAAAAGCAAACTTTCCCTCAACTTATGTAATTAAGTAATAATTGAACTTTACTCAATCAATCTTTGATCTGTTATAGAAGAAGAGAGCGAAGCAGTATTGATACCTACCAGAAGTGGCAAGAAGTTTCTTCTAATGTTGAACGGATACACGTACTCCCAGATTAACTACAGCGTTCATTGGTTCTGTTCGTCCAAGGCCCAGGGCTGCAGTGCTAGGATTCGTCGCTTGCCAGACGGCCAAGTCATAAAGGTCAATATTGACCATAGCCATCCACCACCTAAATATTACTTGAAAAACGGTGTCTATTTCAAAGTTTAATTATTATATAATTAACTCACTCATACTCTTTGTAATTGTGAAATTGTGTTGTGTGCTTTTGTTTTTATTTTTTATTATTTTGATGCAATATATTAACCTTAATAACTAGTGGTTGTTTTTATATTTATATTCCCTTTTTTCGAGGTGGTTACCGACTACACCTGCTCTTTGCTTCTACTAGTACATCTGACAAAGTATCGATATGGGTAATATTTGCAGTTTGTAATGATTCGTGCAATGACTGAGAGCTCTGAGACCCTAAACTACCACCATAATTACCTGTTTCTCTTTTCATGCACCTTTTGGGTCGGCATGTGACACTTCTGGTTTTGCAAGTATTACTATGCCACGGTGATTGCTTTACAACAGGCGGCCGAGTACAATATTTTCTTGTCGTTTCTTTTAATGTCATGAAAGAGAATAAATAGTTTTCGATCATAAATGTGATACTAAAATGATTGGGTATTTCAGACGTCCAGTTCATTCCCACGGAAAAAGGCAAATATATTCTGGTGCTAAAGGGTTTTACGTATTCCCAAGTCGGTGGAAGATTTTTTTACTGTTCATCAAAACACATGGGTTGTAGAGCCAGAGTACGGCTCATCGCGGGGAAGCTGATAGCATCAGGCGACGCTCACAATCACGCGCCACCATCACACGCACGATGTGGAAACGGTGCCTTCGTTCAACTTAAACCTAGATCTCAAACTACTCCAATTCCTTCACCTATCACATCAGCAGCATTCCTGCCTTCCTCAATTACATCACCCCGTGCTGCATTAGCTCTTCACACTTTAAACTTCCCAAGAATCTTGCCCAAGACAGATTTATGGCCTCGACAATCAGCCGAGGAGAAAAAGGATCAGTAGTATATAAGAAACGTAGATAGATAACAATTTTATCATAGTATATA
The DNA here is from genome assembly GCA_023373885.1 of Hestina assimilis. Taxonomy (NCBI): domain Eukaryota; kingdom Metazoa; phylum Arthropoda; class Insecta; order Lepidoptera; family Nymphalidae; genus Hestina; species Hestina assimilis. The sequence continues at coordinate 3,114,833 of CM041750.1, read as the reverse complement.
ATACGAATAAATATTTTTAGCTGTAGGAATAGATTTCGTAAATTTTTGGTGCGGATATCCATCCATTATGTGACGTCACAGTTGTGACATTAATTATTGTTGTAAGACAAAAAACGAATGTTAACTTATTGAATGATCTCTAAAACTTTATTTATATATTTCGAAAAGCTGTGCTATCTAGACTTATAGGCTTAGCTTTCGATCATATCTCACTACGATACGTAATTTCGTGATATTTTAGTACGTAATTAATGAGCCTTATTATATATAACATTCATTAGAATGATGTAATTTTAAATGTTATTTTTGAATATCGTTTTGTATAAATTTATTTTATTGTTTTATTATAGACTGCTATATTATATATAAATTAAAAATTTGCTTAAAGTATGTTTTGTTTTTATATTTCACTGTTACCACCTGTGAGGGCTGTTTTTATTTCCGACCGGGTCTCAGTATTCTGTGAGGTGTCGCCGTTAAGGCTAAGAGTACTTATTACACTTGGACTGTCGACGTGCCACGGCGGCATTTGTCGCCAAAAGCTAAAATGTGTGATGTATGAATTTTTTTTTTTACAGGCAATTTTGTAATGGGATATAGTCAAAAAGGAAAACCGTGCTTAATTATAGGCTCACATAGATATAGAAATGAATATAGTTCCGGAATGAGAGTCTCTTGGCGGTGTTGTAAGAAAGGTTGTCCTGCCACTGCGACCACTCTTGACAAAGAACTTATTATAACAAGAAATGAACATTCACATTAATATGATTAAATTATAAATTGATAAAGCTAAAGAATATACATATGACTTCTCGAAGTTAATAAAAAAGTAAAATAAAAGAGTAACTTTAATTTCTCGATACTCTGATCGCTTGGGCTATCTTTTGGACTATATCTTTTTTTTTTCCAACATGGACTAAAATTGTTAGTAATAATGTAAGATAATTTATTTTCATACAAAAAAGAATCACATAGGTATATCGAACCATACAGACGCTGTTTTTATATGATATATGAAGAAGGAATTTTAGTAAAATATTAATCAAGCAATTGGTACCAGGTGCGGCTATCTACATATCGTCAAAGGGAACGATGCGTTTATTGTTCAAAGGAATACATTTCTCGAAGAACTACCAAAACGGTAATAGGATATCTTGGAAGTGCAATAAAGCTGGTTGCATCGCTCGCATCAACACCATTGACGGCGAGATTGTCGCTGTAAGGAATAGCCATAATCATGTTTCGGTTTCACAAACTTAAAAAGAAGATTTGTCATATTTCAATTGTATTTATTTATTGTGTTATCTATAAAGGTCAGGCAGATTTATAATTTGATTCAAATGCCTTCACTTCATTGTTGTAATTGTTGTAAATGTCCTATAGTTGACTAAGTGATTGCGTTTTGCCCGTTTCATTGATCTCTATTGACATGTAAAGTTTTTTATCTACAGACTGTAGATAATGCTTAGTTTAAGTTGATCGACAATGAATTAAATAAATACATGTTTATTCATCTGACGCTTAAAATCAAAGATATTTTTATAGAGATGTATTTTATAATTATAAATAAAGGGTAAAGCTAAAAAACTAGTATTTGCCTATCATTTAATATAATTAAAAAAATGTTTTATTGCTTTGTATATTTTTTATCGCCTTTTAATTTATTTTTTAATTTAATTATTAAATTTTAGAGAAAGATCGCATTTTTTTAATATGCAAAGGGAACATAAGCATGCTGATTCTCTTGTATAAAACACAGTATTTTAGTAGTAACAGAGCTATCACCGCACCTTACGTTCCCATTTGTAATGAACGACAGGACAGGAGGAAAAACGGGACACGGGAATCCCCTTCGATAAATTTTGTATTACATATATTTTTACAGAAGATTTTTTTTTTTGGTATTGATAATTTTATTTTTAATTTTTATTTTAGTTGCCGTGCAAGCAAGCTATTCTATATCCAGATACGGCAATCCGCAGCTGCGTATAGGATTGTTCAAATACTGTCTGCTTTCAAAGTCGGGCCAGAAGAAGAGGTGGAGGTGTGTGAACCAGGCGAGAGGCTGCAGAGCGAGGGTCACAACATTCGATGATAACGTCGTACAAATGGACAATGAACATAACCATGAATATAATAATCTCAAAAAATATTATCACATATAAATCAGAGTTGCAGATTCGATCCTGACCCCCTTTGGGCTATTGTTGTACCCACTCCGGTATATTAATGGCGTTAAAAAGCAATGCTAACATTAAAAAGGTATTAAATGAAATTGTTTTAAAAGCAATACTTTTCTGAAGATGAAACTGTAAAATTAGCGAAAGTTTTATCAAAATTATAAAATTAATGTTAAATTTTAGATTAATTGATAACATTTATTTGATATTCGATTAAATTAAAGACGAGATAGTTTTCGTCGTGACAGTTTTTTGCATAAATTGGGTCGTACTTTATGATGGTCCAGAAAAACGTGAAGCGAATATATTAGTTCGAAAAAACTTTTTGTGTCTTTTTGGTTTTAATATACATTAATAAACAAGATCTCAGGTATGTGAATATTTTTGTAACTGTAGACACAATTATCTTATTTGAAATAAAAACATATAAAATGGTATCTTCTTTTTTAAATAATAATTCATCCGAATATTGTTATTTCATTTTTGTTGTAAAGATAGTTTGTGGGTCCTTAATTTAATATGTAATTTATATTAAAAAATAGTTTTTGATTATAATTCTTTTAATCATCGACAGCTATAAAGGAGCAGGGAGGAATCAAGTTTGAGATGACAAGGTTTGGGAACCCAACAATTGTTTGGGGTAATTATAGATTCATAAAGAAGATGTCGAGACGATTGAATACCTGGTGGGAGTGTACTGCGAGGAAGAGCTGTGGTTGTCGTTGTGTAGCTGTTACTGTTGATAACCGCCTGGTTAAACTTAAAGGCTGGCATAACCACTAGGTTGTATACTTATCGAGGGCTATTCTTTTAGTGTAGTGTAATTAATGTTAAATTTTAGATTAAATGATAAGATTTATTTGATATTCGATTAAATGAAAGACGAGATAGTTTTCGATATGACAGTTTTTTTGCATAAGTTGGGTCCTATTTTGTGATGGTCCAGTAAAAGGTGAAGCTAATATCAGCACTGATAAATCTCTATTATATTTCGAAAATCTTTTTGTGGTTTTAATATGCATTAATAAACAAGATCTCAGGTATGTGAATATTTTTGTAACTGTAGACACAAATATCTTATTTGAAATTAAAATATATAAAATGGTATCTTCTTTTTTTAATAATAATTCATTCGAATATTGTTATTTCATTTTTGTTGTAACGGTAGTTCGTGGATTATTAATATGTATATTTTTATGTGTTATATTTAATTTAGAATATAATTTATATTAAAAATTTGTTTTTGGTTATAATTCTTTTAATTATCGACAGCTATAAAGGAGCAGGGAGCCATCAAGTTTGAGATGACAAAGTTTGGGAACCCAACAATTGCTTGGGGTAATTATAGATTCATAAAGAAACTTTCGAGACGATTGAAAACCTGGTGGGAGTGTACTGCGCGGAAGAGCTGTGGTTGTCGTTGTGTAGCGGTTACCGTTGATAACCGCCTGGTTAAACTTAAAGGCTGGCATAACCACTAGGTTGTATACTTACAAACCAACTAGTAGTGTAGTCTCGTGGGTTTAAGTAGGGCTACTCCTTTAGCCAAGGATTCGTTCGTTAATAAAAAAAATATCAATCTAATGTACACATTTCATTTGTAAAATTATTTTATAAACTTAGGAAGCTTTTTGGGGTCCTTAAATGAACAATATTATTATTTTTTTAAACGATAATTATTACATTATCGGTAACAAAAAAATATATAATTTAATAATGTAATAATTTTTTATTTGAATTATAAAATGACATTGGTTCTAGAAAATTCGATTGCAATAATTATTATTATTTAGTTTAAATAATAATTCTATAAAAATTAATGAAAAATTTAATCACGTGTTTTCGTACGATGTTTTAAAGTAATATAAAGTAGCATTTAGGGTAAAATAATTTAAAAAATAAGTTTTTGCTAATAATCATAGATAGATTTTACTAAAGAAATAATAATATACAATAATTTACCACATTTTTTGATTTTCGATTGTAGAAGTTAAGCTAAGTGTGTATGAGAGAGAGAGAAATAAAGAGAGAGGAGAGAGCGCTAAGCAAATGAGATTGATCTCATTCTAAATGTTTTTTGTAATTATGTTATACCTATTAGATATATCTTGGACGGCGTGATTTCGCAATTTTTTCCTTCTTTTTGAAATAAAAAATAATAATAAATTAAACGTAATACTTTGTTGTCCATTAAACATCTGAGATTTAAGAATATAATTAAAATTATTATTAGTAGCAAATTAATTTTTCACAGTCCTTATGTAACTTTTATATACTCATTAACAAAATTATAATTCTATCCTTTTCTTTTATTCTTCAATGAAGTCGATTTTATAACTTATTTTTGCAATTAAATTACAATAAATACTTATGTTATACTATTTAAAATATACAAATGATTACAATTTATGCTGTGATTCCTAGTTTTTTATAATTATTTCAATAAATTAAAAAAATGTATTAGGCTAAAAAAGATAAATCATGATATATGTATTTGTTGGATGAAATATTTTACAAATCTTTCAAACATTTGAACGCTGGAGATGGCAAAATATGTTGTACATATGGAATGTAGATATATCAAGATCTTGTATAACAATATTTGCATCAAATAAATCATATTATTATTATTACTAACACGAGTGCCATTGATATCCAAAAGTCTAAACATTTTTAAAAGGGGTATATTTTACTGCGGTGACTGCTAACCGTCAGGCGGATCGTATGCCTGTTTGCCAACCTATAAATTAAAAACAAACAGACGCAGTCACTAAAGAATTTATAGAATTTATATGTCACGTATAATAAATCATTTGGAATCAAATTCTTTTTATCTTAACGTTTAGATAAAACTTAGCAGTAGTATTACACCAGTAGCATTAAAATTAATTTAAAAAAAGTAATTTCAACGAAATGTTGAATATAGCAGTTAATGTAATTACAAAGATGGATGAATTACTTAAGTATGTATTTGTAATTAGATTATTTATCGTAATAATGTTACGTAATAATAAATGTAAGAAATTCTATATCAATATAGTAAAATGAAATACGAATAATAGGAACTTTTAAATTAACAAAACGTCAAGAAAATTCCAAAAATATCACTTAATTCTTTAAAAACAATGATTGTAGAAATAGTGTAGCATTTAAAAAAATGTACTATATTGTTCCAAAATATATTTCTAGTTATCTCTTTTATGTTGTATATATTTTCTAGTTATCTCTGTGTCTTTACACCTCGAAGCTTATTTTGTTTGCACACTACGTAATTATTTTTGTCTTGAGGGCGGCTTGAGACTAGTGTTTTTTCAAACGTCTTTAAAAAGCCGAATGTGCGTACACGGGTTTCTTCTGGCGTATACGCTGGAAGCGGTGGTGGCGAGTATCAGAAGCATATTGTTCAAAAATTATTAATGCTAAAAAAATGTCTACGCTAGTACAAGAAGCGCATGTAGCTATATAAATCTACCTATATGCGCCTACACGCGCGAAAACAAGATTATATGTCGTATAAAACGCAAGTCTGAAACCGCCGTTACTCAGAGAATATTAATATTATAACTGTCCTACGTAATTTACATTAAAAATAATTAATTTTACAGTTACTTTAGTTTTATTTTTTTATCATTTTTAAGTGGGGTGGGTAGCATAGCGCACAGCCATTTTTCACAGTTGTTTAAAATGTAAACGTGCATTAAGAAAGGATTTTTCATAATTCAACCCACAAGGGGATGAAGAAGGGGTTAAAAGTTGAAGTATGAAAATCCGTCTTATTTGGAACTAAAAGCATTTTTGTTTTTTGTATAGTATTTTGGTAGAATAATTTGTGGTCCAACATTTAGCATTCGAAAATATAGGATAGGTAAACTAACTGTACCTTTTCGTTACAGAACCGAAGTTTGAATTATCTCAAAGAGGCAACTTGGTAGTGCAGATCGGTGAATGGAGATTCAACAAGCACGCTTCATGGGGTTCGAAAGTACGTTGGACTTGTATCAAGAAGAAGGCCGGGTGTACAGCCGCTATCACGACAATCGATAATGTCATCGTTAAGATATTGGGCTCGCACAACCATTAATTATGTTTTCAGTACGTTATTTATTTGTCTCTTTGAGGTAATTTGAAATACAAAATAGTATACAACGATTTCTATTTAGGATAAGTGCTTCCTAGCATTTTCTCGATTTTCCACCACGACCTGTTTAGTGCTGTAGTCTTTTAACAATGTACAAGTTTTTTCAAAGAGTCAGTTGGATTCGAATTAATTGTTTTTATGAATGTAATTGTTAATTGTTATTTGGTAAGAAACAGAACCGATTTGAAGAAATAACCTTCTGTATCACGGAATGATAACAGCTATACCGGAATGAATAAAAATATAGTCAGAAATATGCTGGTGGTAAGATTTACATGCCCGCTTGGGTAGATACCGATGATCATCTTTGCATCTTGAAGGTCGGCAACGCACCTGGGTGGCCTTTTGTGTTGCAGATGTTCATGGGCGGTGGTAAACGCTTAGCATCAGGGAGCCTCCTCTCCAATTTTGATATTAGAGGACATTCTTCCCTTCCCCCCTTTAATATAAAAAAATCTGACGCTAACAAAAACAAATGCCACAACCGTCGGTACTGCAACAATGCCACCAAAAGATATTTTTATGACATGACAATTAAATATTAAATAGTGTTTATTTTTAATTATTATTATATTTCTTATCTCATATTAATTTTTAATTTTTTTTTAGATTTATAGTTAGTAAGGTAAACGATTTAGCGTTGAGTAAGATAATTATGTTTAAAAATATACACGAAAGTTTAGCATAGTTTTTATTTTAGCATCAGTTGTAACTTTCAAATTCAATAAATTTTGACGATAATAAATTGTTTATAAATTCAAACCTGTGAAATTTATAAATGTTGTTTTAGCACCGTTGTTAATTGAAGGTTTTCTTTCAGACCTGAATCCGGTGTTCGCACAATCTCAAAGAGGGAACCCAGTGATAATGATTGGGCAGTATCGTTTCAATAGAGTTAATAAGTACGGAAGTAGAACGAGATGGGTCTGTGTTAAAGCAAAAGCTGGCTGTAGAGCATCCTTGCACACGATGGACAACGCAATTGTTAGAGTCTGGGGCTTCCACGATCCGTTAGCTCATACAAGTGCTAACAGATTTTAGTATTTGTCTTATATATTTAATACAGCATGTCAATTCTTATTGTCTCTCTAAAATGTCAATGATGAATGAATTTATATCGTTGTGTTTCATAGGATTGCGCAGAGGAAGTATAGTGCAACAGTAAGGTAATCTATATTACCTTTCTGGGAAAAAATGTGTGACTTTTTCAGACTTATTTCGAAATGCATGGAGGCTTGTTTTATAGGGAATTGAAAATGGCCTCTCATTTGGAACTATCTGTCAATTTGGGTGAATAATTTAGTGTGTAAATTATTTACTGATTGACATTTATTGCATATGGGTAATTGGCTATGCTTCCAGAACGGTCTGATGAAGGTACAAAATTCATTTGTATCCAAATTATTTGTATCATGAAATCCGTTTTTTTCATTTTATACTCCTGTTTAACCCTCTGCGTATGCCTATGAATAATTTGAAGTTACGAATGAAATTGGACCCATTAAATTCTAGATGTAGCATTTTTTGCTTCAGACGACGAAACGGTGCTTTTCCTAATTGCTCTTTAATGTTAAACATACGAGGCTCGAGAGCGAAATTTTACTAACAGTAATGTAAATTATAAATTAGTTATAATATCGAATATTAGGTATAGTTTTACATTTTGTTTATAATGGGTGGGTAGTTTTAAGTGTTAACGATACAATCAATTTTAGAGCGCATGTTCACCACATCGAGAATTGGGAGTTCATAGGGTTCACGGGCTTAGTCTTATTTTATCTGGGTTCCTTGATAGCTAAATGAACCAAATCTTATTGGATTCATTTGCTATTAAATAATGCATTGTTATTATCAATTTTGGGCTAAGTCGATAGTTCAAACTTGGTTTTCTATTGATGGCATTTCGGCCCATCAAAATCTTCACAATCTTAAAGTGATTTCGTCAAATTACCCACAGTGGCATGCCGTCAAAAATACACAATATGATGGATGACCAGTGGAAGATGTAAAAGTGTGTATCGTTTTTTTGGAAATGCCATCTCGTTCTCGGTGGCACCGGTGGACAAATGGCTTTAAGATGTCTTATGATGTATACAATCTTTTTATTACGCTTTAAATTTTGAAAAACAAAATTTTGTTTTTAATGTAATTATCAATTATATTTATTTATACTTTGAATTTCAAGACTGTCTACATTACAAGACATGTTTTATGAAATTGAATTGTAATAAAGAATAGTAGATTCAAAAATAACTCCATCGTCATAGGAATATCATTGCAGAGTTACTAACTTAAATATTACTTAAGGTTTTGGGTGGTGGATAAATAGTTAAAACGCTTTTATTCATATATAATCATGAGTAATGTTTATCTTTAATATTTTTGACTACATAGATCATATTAAAAACGTGCATTATTGATTTAAAAGTTTCATTTCATTACCCATTACAAAAAGGCTTTACTCAACATTCATTTGAATTCCTCAAATCAAAATTAATCAAAATTTAAATCATAGTATTTTGATAATACATTTTATTGTACTTGGGTTCGCTGATGACGCAGTAGTTTCAGGTTCTATACTGGACTCTTAAAAAAAATGATGAGGTAATTGTTTAGTAAAGAAGAGGAATATATTAGTGACACTCTAGTCATAACTATCATTTTATAAAAGAAAGATAATACACCACATTGTGTGGGTCTGTGTTAGGTTGTGCAATTAGGTTTTTGTATGAATGACATGGTGGTCGTCACCGTTACAAAATTGAATAATAGTCTGTGTGTAAGCAGACATACGTGATTATAAAGTATCCAGTCACAATCTTGGCATTTAAAGGTTTATTTTATTTTTAGTGAAGATAATTAAAACAAATCGTGGTAATCTGATGTTGTTAGTTGGAGGTCATCGGTTTTATAAGGAGAAGGAAACCGGTGTGAAGATACGATGGCAGTGCGGCATGAAGTCCAGGGCGAAATGTAAAGCATTCATCAAAACCATCGAAGGGACGATTGTTGCTGTGTTCCTGGACCATAGTCATTAAAAATCTTCATAAAGATTCGCGACAATCATAGAAAAAAATTTTGTCTTCGTTAAACAGAGGTGACACAATAATAAAAAATTAACTCCCGCTTTATTGTACGTTGATCAAATTCATGTCAACTTAACATGCCTGTTTATCATCGGCTGCTTCAATGCTGAATTTGATCAACGTATGAGAAACCGGGGCTAAAGTTCTTAAATATTTATGTTAAATTTTGTTTTGTTTGTCATATTTTTTCTGAAAAGTGATAATTAGTCATTACTTCATTATGAATGAAATACATAGGCTTTTGTTTTGTGTTTTTTTTATTTAAAAATGATATTTATGTTTTATATATATATAATAATTATGTAAAATAGGTTTTTAATATTAAGTTTATCTATTGAATTATGTGACATAGTCCTGTTGGGCCAAAACTCCTTCAATAAAGAAAAATCGAATCTATTGAGCTGTAGCTCATGTAGGCTAGTCCTTAATTGTCCTTGTTTAATTTTATTAAATGTTTAAATTAATCAGAAGTTATTTTTTTTACCTAATCGTCTTTTTATCTCTTTCAATGTTCATGGTTATATTTTTATTTTTAATTTTTGATTTGATATTTCCAGTACATATAGTTCATACTAGTCGAGGAACAGTGATGTTGCTCCGCGGGGATTATCGATTTTCAAGACATACGAAATTAAGTGGAGCGAAAATAAGGTGGCAGTGTTCCGTCAGGAGTCGTACGAAATGTAGAGCGTTTGTCATAACCGATAATGATGTAATCATCAAAGAGTGTCACGACCATAATCATGATTAGATTTTTTTTTATTTGTTTTAATAATTTTTTTCGTATTTTTGGTGAAATTTCAAACAAACGTTACGTTAGACACTAATCTGATATGGGAGAAAGATATGAGAAATAAGAAAGAGAATAAATATGTAATGTAGAGATTTAAAGATAGACCTATACATCATGTAGGGATATATCTTTAAGACGTTCCTTTTTTGTCGTGTACTTTTTTGTGTGTAGGTGCTGTACGTATGTATACATATTAATGGACGCAAATAAGCAATACCATGTCAACCGCACGAATGTCATTTCGAGAAAAACGCGTTTGAAAATGTTGAACAACTTGCTTTATATGATTTTTTTAATGTATTGGTCAAGTTTTTGGTAATTTCAGATTTATGTAAGTTATTTTACTTATTTTCACACAAAATAAGTATACAAACTGCATATTTCGTATATAATGTAACCCAAAACGTTTAACATAATACATAAACTGCGTGATTAAAAATAGCTTTTTAGAAGTTTTAAAGCTTAAACTCTACAAATATTAAAGAAAAATGTTCTTCAGCCATTTACCAACACTTCTGCATATATAACTCAGTTTTTTCAATTTTGTGGGTTGACATGGTATTGCTTATTTGCGTCCATTTCTAATTGTTTAAATTTGACATAACTTTTTTGCGTTCCCTTTTTCATCCATAGAAGTCATCGAAAATACTTTGAAGTGGAAAAAAATTAATAAAATAATCTAGACCTAAATAATTTTTGAATTTCATTATTTTTTGACTACCTCCCTTCTTTCCTCCTGTCTTTCATCGTCTATCAATTTATTTTTCATGATAATGAACGTACAGATGTTCATACAGATGTACCTCGCTAAATCATATTAACCCAGTAATCCACTTTCAGAACCTCTGTTTGAGAGGACTCGTTCAGGTAACTTTGTCATGATACTGGGTGCCCACAGATACAACAAGATCAACAGCTGCAAGGGACCGAAAGTCAGATGGAACTGTGTGAAGTACCCCGGTGGGTGTCGGGTGTACGTGGTGACTGTTGACGGTGAAATTGTGAAGATTAATAATGAACATACACACACGTAATTAATATAGATTTTGTGTAATTATATAGGTTTTATGGCTGTACAATATGAATTGAATATTCAATTTCAAAAAGGGCACATCTCGCGTATATGGGCACGGAATTATCCCTTTTGAAATAGCATATTATATTTGACATATTACCTTTTAACATTCAATATATCTTTAATTTCTGATTATTTATTGACCACAAAATATAGCTCAAAAACAAATTTTATATATTTTATACTATTTTTAGAAATATTAAGTTCTTATAATTTCTGGACACATTAAATTTTCAGACATGTGTCTTTTTCGAAATTGCGTGTTCAATGATTTTGTTTATTTTATGTTTGTTATTTTAAATGTGTATAAAATTGAAAAGGAATATAACTTACATGGTGTTGTGATAAATTTTGAAGGTTGGCCAATAGACTTTAGTATTTTACAAAATCATATAGAAAATGTATGTATTTGAAGTTGCTTCGAGATGATACAACCTGTATTTCAATAATTTACTGATCTAGTTTTCGTTGCGTATTAATTAGATTTAAGAATATTAAGTATTCTTAGAATAATGATATTAAAAGTAGATTAACATTACTATTAAAAGTAGTTTTTTGTTACAACTCTAAATGCATTTAGGTTTCCCTATTCATAAGGACGAGTCGCGGGAAAAAGGCTGATTTATATAATATAGCGGTTAACATTTATTGACAGCTGTCACATTATAAAAATTATTTTAAGTATTTCGCGTTTGTGTTATCACGTGCTGCCTTTTGTTATTTTATCAGTTTATTATTATTATGTTACTATATCGCATGACTTTTTATAAGAAAAAAAAGCCGAACTACATTATTGAGAACTACTGATGATTTACACTGTAGACATTTAAAATGTAAAAGGTATTATTAACACGTTTTGTGTATAATAAAATGTTTAAAAACAAAATATTTTATTTAAAAAAATATCACTTTAAAATTTACTTTAACAGCATGACAAATGATTTCCCTATGAAAATGTGGTTATAAAATTAATATGTTTGCTTTCCAGTGCCGATATTCGGTACGACTCGTTCCGGGAATCCTGTAATCATGGTTGGGACTTATCGTTTCAACAAAGTTAATCGATCAAAGGGTCCGAAGATAAGATGGACTTGCACCAGGACACCTCAAGGCTGTCGAGCGGCTCTTTACACTATAGATGATGTCATAATAAAAACAATTAATGAACATAGTCATTAATATAATTTATATCATATTTACAAAGTATGCGCTTTCGTTCTTAATTCATAATGCGCACGGCCAGGGAATGAAAAGCTCTTCCGGCGTCTGTATATCCGAACGCATACAACCTGAAATTTTTCAAGGTGCGAGTACATAGGCTTCACATGAGTAACCGCGCTCCACCGTAGACATCATCTATGCCTTCGCCCTCGACGGAGGTCAACGCTTACCCTTTTGAAAAAAAAATATAAACATTTGTATTAAAAAATGTATGTAATGTGCCTTTAATTAATTGAAAAGCAAAATTTTGTTTGTTAGGGTACATAATTGATTAGTGAACCCTTAATACTTACCCGTTCATGGGAAATGAAAATTAGTAGAATAGAATATATGCATTTATCATACTACTATGTATATAATTTTTGATGTTATGTACCTACATACTGATTTCCATATTTTGACTACTATTTTACATAATACTAATTCAGCTCTAAATATTATTAATTTTTTACATATTTTTAATTATATGTAGAATTTAGAAGTAGATTTATATTAGCAGTAGTAATAGAGTTGATGTCATGTAGGTTTATATAATATGAGCCTAACCCAATAAGCCTACGTGTTAGATTTCAACTTGCCTCTTTATTCGTAAAAGTAGATTATATTTTTGGATTTCAATTTTAAAATACGTCAAATTCATAAAAATAATTTGTTAGAAACGATGTTTTTAAATTTTTTGCGTCGCAGTCAAAGGTTTCGGTAACTTTTATTGCCAAAAGAACAATGGGAAAAAGGCTTCTTATGTAATTAATAAATAGATTTTTAGGTTACTATTAATTGAAATTAACATACAATATAAAAAAGAAAAGACAAGAATATATTGAGACTTACGATGCTCTTATGATTTGTTCATTTTTAGCATTTCAGATGTGTCTTGTTTGGAAGTTTTCGCGATTAATTAGTTAATTAATCATATAACAATTTCTTTCCGAATCGCTGATCACACTATCAGACTGTTTACTTTACATCATTTTTGGATATATATAAGAGTTGATTAAAGACTGACTGTCCGTTATGAGATGTTCTGTATAATTATACATTTCTTCAACTTCAATAAAATAAAAAATTAAAAGATAAGATAATATTATGGAACCATGACATACGAAAGAAAAAGTTAGAAATTCGGAAAGAAATTACGTTTTTTTTAGAATGTTTTAGTTATATATACTATAATATAAAATATATAATAAAAAATTATGTGTATAATAAGATTTATTACCATTTTATGCAGTCACTAGTTCTTCAAATGACACGATAATATCGCTATTGCGATAAGCTTTTGATAAAGTGTTCACTAACAGCCGCTTCCAATAAGTAAATTCATTAAATTTTGACTATTCTGAAATTGAATTTGTGATATAATAAATAATAGTAAAAAAACTCAAAAGACATGCTTTTATAGAAAATCGAACGAAAACAGGAATAAAAAATGTATTTTATAGTAAAAAGAGTGTTGGGTGCATGATGTCAATACTTATAAAACAGATTTTTGATAGATTTGAGTAGAAGGATTATCATTTTGTTAATATCTTAAAAAGCATCCCATGCTTTTTTTTTTTAAATAAAATACATTTTTTTAATTATAAATATTTTTAAGTTGGATTTTCTATAAAAGCGTGTTCTTTTAGTTTTTTTAAATATTATTATTATTATTTTTAGTTCAATTTTGTAAATCATTAAATTGTCCTTCATAAGTATGCAAAATTTCGATTTAATCCGACGTTTTGCAGGAGATCAAAATCCTGTTCAAAGTTTCAATGGCATACATATGGAGCCAATAAAAGCATGTTAAAATATGAACAGGTTTTCAATACATAGAGTACTTTACGTTCTAATATCAATCCAACCATGCAATCTACCAATTGAAGTTACCGTTCCCAATCCGAAGATTTGATATTGAAACTGGTCGTATAACAACAATATGATGTAGATATGGGTCACTACATCATGGGACATGTAATTTACTCCTATTAGCACTTATTCAATATATTGTATGAATATGACTTCCATCACTCAGTATCGATATCGACGCTCTATTGATATATTCTATTATTATAAGGACTTGCAGTGCAGCAGATTTATAATGAGATAAATTTATTCTGTCATTCTGTCTGCTCTTCCATTTCGTTGAATCGAAAAGCCACAAACGTAATGTAGTGATTAGAAAATATATCGCATCTTTAGTATTAAAATGACGTAACTAAAAAAACGACTTCTTTTTGTAACAAGTTGGCAAGCAAGCATACGACCCACCTGATAGTAAGCGGGTGTCGTAGCTTATGAGAGCGCGCAACACCATTAGTAGGTGCCACTCACGCGTTGCTAATCTCGAGATATTTTATTCCTAAATCTCCTCTGGCCAGTAATTTCACTAGCCTACAGAGCCCTTCAAACACAGTAATGCCAAGCACTACTATTTGGCGGCAGAATATTTGACACTGCGGTGGTACCTACCTAGGCGGCGTCTTGCAACAAAAGACCTACCACCAGTGTGACTGATTGCACTGGTGGAATAATCTCTGCTCTGACAGAGATTATCCCAACAGCGGGCGATGGGGTCCTCACGTCCCGACGGCGTTAAAACCTTTGGAAATCAACAAAATAAGTTTTACAATATTGGCACCTGCACAATCTTTCGTAATTATATTTACTTTGTTATTTACGTCAATTAGTTACGCTAGAATATAGCTATGTTTGGACTATTGTTACATCTAGAATTTCGTTTTAAGTAATTTTACGCTGATAACTAAATTTTGGATTTTTTTTATTGTGGAATTTTAATTTTATAGGCGCAATATATACTCTATATAATTAAATCATCTGTATACAGAACTTTACTTTGAACTTATAAAATTTAATCTAGTGGTGTGATTTAGATTAAGTTTTACTATATGTACAAAGAATGATTTTTAATAAACAAGTTTATAAATAAATAATGATTTGTTTCCCAAAAAAATGAAATAATGTAATTTTTTGAACCAGGATTTCTTTTGATAAAAACATTTATATATTTTTTTTTTCAAGATTAATATTTAGGTACATGATTGTCTGATTAACAAAAAGTTTCAATTTTCAGATCATGTTCCTATTTTTAGTAAAACGAAAGCTGGAAATGTATATATGCATTTAGGACCTCATCGGTTTTATAAAGTGTTGAGCCAAGGACCAAAGTTTAGATGGAGATGTCGAAGAAGCTATACGGGATGCACTGCGAAGGTTTACACGTTGCATAACATCATAATAAGCACCGAACGTAGTCATAATCACTAGCGAATCAAGAAATTAAATTTGCTTTTGATTTATACGCGGAAAATAGACTAAGTTTGTGATTCGACCAGAGCTGTGAAAGGATTCATTTCTACCGGAGGCTGGTAAATAAAGTGATTCTATTTATTATAAACAAAATATCCTTTGCTACGCATTCTCGCATATTTCTGGTCGCTGTCTCTGGTTGATATCTCTGGTGGTAATGCGGTATACCCGACGGGCACTGTTTTTTTCCCAGATATGACGTAATATGTCATTTTCTTCGACAACTGCAAGTAAGACAGGTAACCTTTCAGCTGACCGTTTTTGAGATCAATCGTTTTTTCTTATATATCTAGGTCAGCTACAAGAAATTGGTTAAAATCCATTTAATGTTAAGATTGATTGTGATTGACTTTAAGTTGTGAAAGTTTTTATTATATTATGTCTATGAGAAAATGTTATTTTTTATGGCTACCGCTTAGAATTTTAAATTGGATATTATTTTTAGGGAGAATCTGCACAAATATATATATTTTAATTTAATTAATGAAAAGGCTTAAATTTCAGATTTTACCCCAGTTATTATTCCGACAAAAAATGGAAATGTTGTTATGAGGATAGGAACTTATAGGTTTAATAGAGTGTTCAGTAAAGGACCGAAGTTTAGATGGAGATGCAGTAAAAACTCATCTGGATGCAGAGCGACGCTTTACACCCTGGACGACTCTATAATAAGTTTTGAAAGAAAACATAACCACTGAGAAAAATTATTGTAATATTTAAATTAATATATAACCCTCTTGAGCGGTATATTTAAATTTTAGTTCTAGTTACATAATAGTTATATTTTATCTGTGACGCTTTTTATCGGATCACGAATTTTATGTACAATTTTAACAGTTTTCTCCAAAACACGTGTCGCTTGAGTACAGTCATTCCTTGTGGAAAGCAGTGATGTAGTCTAAATTGGAACGCGCTTACATAGAAGGTGCTAATTCACTCTCGAATTAAAAGTACATTATTGAATGACATTACGGAAGCCAGAAAACGTTGAGTAGAATCGTTTTGTGAAAGTAGATCGAATGTCAACCACATAAGGATTCAATATTAAAAATTCCATTACTTAAAGAATAATTTAAAATAAATTTAACTTTTTAATATTGTATTGACTTAATTATTTTTTTTAGTATTGTCTCTACTTGTCTTTATATAATTTATAGCCTTCGTGGCGAAAGCCGAAACGTGCTAGTCTTCTTTATAAGCGTCGATAACTATGATGTATTAAAACTGAAAATTTTGAAACTTCTTCGGTAACTGTACCAAAGCGTACAAGAGACACAAGATCTTTCTCAGTGTCATTATTTATGAGACCTATACACTGCAGTAGACTTGCACAGCTTTATGATGAAGTATAGTACTAGTTACTGTAATCTCAAATTTCTTAAGAAATTTTTGTAGTTTTTCATTTGTATATTATAATTTTATGCTATTTGTGTACTGCACTTAATTGCTCTTTATGCTATGTGTGTAAAATGTATATGACGTAGTTTTATTATGCAACTTTTTTTGTTAAACTTTTTTAGAAAATTGAGTCGAAATACTAGCTGTAGTTTTTCTTTTCTTCTTGATAGAATACCTCTTGTTTCCTACTTTTATAACTTTGCATGTTGCGTTTAAATTTTTTGTTTTGCATGTCGCGTTTATGTTTCCAGTTCCCGTTTTTGGTAAAACGCGTAATGGAAATCCCGTGGTTTTAATTGGCAAGCACAGATTTTATTCATCAGGTGGTTCAAGACGTTGGAGCTGTAATAAGAAAGGATGTAAGGCTACCTTGTTTATAGAAAACGATGTCATAGTGGCAACTCGACGAGACCATAACCATTAAAAAATCTTATGGTCCTAATTTTTTTTCTGTTTTTGAGCTCTTACGTTCTAATTTCACATTTTTTTAAAATCGTTTTATTTTTTTTCTATTTGAAACTCTTTTATTTCGAACTTATCTAATATAGGGCTGTCAAAAGTCAACAGATTAAAATATTTTTGTTATTATATTACAAATTATAGTATAGCTATTGTATTCAAAGGAATACGTTTGGTTGGTGTAAAAAGTGATTTTAATTTTCCTTATATATGATTAACTACTTATAATTAACAGATCATTTAACAAACAAATTGGAAGTAACATAGGTTGTTTTTTTTTATTAATGAAGAGGTTATATGTACGTTATTTTTGTTTTTTATTTCTTTTTATGAAACGTTGTTGTTAAATCTGTAGATAGTAAATATGGACATGCACAATAAATACTATCTAATACATACATGTAGTTTTAAGACCAGAAATATCATCAAATGTAAGTACAGTTGCAAAGAAAAACAAAGTTCCTTTTTTTGGCTTGAAAAATAATTAAATGCCGTAAGTTTTCTTGACGATTTTTATGATTACTAATAAATATTTTCAGAGGTGTATTTTCAACCGACGGCTGATGCCAAGCAGATTTTATGTATTGGACCCCATCGTTACGGCATTTATCACCAATCAAAGGGTCCAAAAGCAACCTGGATCTGTACTAAGAAGGGTTCAGGGTGTCGCGCTACCATTGTCACTATCAACAATATTATTGTAAAAACAAATAATGATCATAACCATTAATAATGCATAGTCTCAAGTTGTTTAAAGGGAAAAAAGCAATACTTGTTGTAATTCTTGTTATTCTATAACATAGATTTGTTATGAATGGACAAGCCCTGAAAACAGTCTTAGCAAAATGTTCAAAGATTCGCTCACACTCTTTCGTAAATTTGCACTAATACAACGAAAGTTAGTCACAAGCTTGCAATATATTCGAATAAAGTTAGCGTGTGACTAACTTCGTTTCGTTGCTTTAATGCAAATGTACGAAGGAACACTAGCGAATCTTTGGACACTTTTGCTGTATGCAAGGGCCAGTCCCTAATTTATAGTAAATCGGTAGTTAAATTAGTAAAGTTCTGTTACAAATATTTATTAAATATCAGCTTTTGTATTATAGCACTTTAGGTGGCTTCAAACTCATTGACTTCATAATTTTGTGATTTTTTGATGTGTAACATCTTTCCTTCAGTCTTTGGGAGTGCATTTCAAAAGGGACGGAAATATGTTCCAGGAAGCCTTGGAAGCGCGCACTCTTTGATGTATTTTTGGCCAATGAGCACGCTTGGTGCTAGTTATATATTGTTAATATGTTGCTTTTACCAACATGAGATGTCATGTTACACATCATATGCGGCTACTGTGAGGCTCGTTTAGTTTTTGTTTTTACACTAAGTTTTAGCTCTGTGCGTAGCGTGCCCCTAAATTTTCTTTTTACATTATTACCTTTTTTATGTTACAATTTGGCAAGCAAGTATACAACCCACCTTATGGTAAGCAGTTGCCGTAGTCTATAAGCGCTTGCAGCACCATTGATAGATGTCACTCACGCATTGCCAACCTCGAGACATTGGTTCTTAAATCTCTTTTGCCCAGTAATTTCACTAGCTTACAGTGCCCTTCAAACCAGAGCATAATAATGCCTAAGCACTACTGATTGGCGTTAAAATATTTGACACTGCGGTGGTACCTACCTAGCCGGACTCTTGCACCAAAATACCAGTAAAGTATTTCCTGCTTAATCATTACCTAAGTATATTCATGATTCATCTCAATTTATTAATGATTCATTTCTTTAATATATTTAAGAAATAAATGTAAAATTTTCAGGAGCGGTATTCACGGTATCTAGGTTCGGTAAACCGGTCATAGTGTTAAACGGATATAGATACAATAAACGTAGTGATAGCAAGGGAGAGCGCGGATGCTGGACTTGTACCCGGGTTTCGTCCGGATGTAAAGCGAGCCTCGTAACGTTAGGTGACGTCATCGTGACGATAAAAAGAGACCACAATCATCAATAGTTTTAAATATGTTACATTTTTATAAATTGTTTTGTTTGTTTTTATAAATTTATGAGAGCGTATTTTGGTTGTGTTTTCTTCGATTTCCCTCTTAATGACTACTTATGTCTTTTTATGTTTAATATGAAAACGAATCGTGGACAAGGTCCGTAACTATTAGGTATACCTAATTATACATAAATGCTGTTACTGTTTTACACCGCCTTTTTCTCTTTTTAGTGAGATTTGAGACTACTCGGTATGGGAACCCAGTGATGGTTTTAGGCAAGTATCGTTACAACAGGTGGAGCTACAGTAAAGCCCCTCACGTCCGTTGGACCTGTGTGAAAAACCAGATGGGCTGTCGTGCGACCATAACAACAATAGACAACGTCATAGTACGAGCGAGAAACTTTCATACGCACTTGTGATTCGATATCTTCCTATGTAAAGAAATTATCACAGCTAAGTTTGTATTGCGTCTTTATTTGCAGACTTGATATTAAGAAAAAATGCAAATAATGTTACAATTTGTAGCCTCAATAGCTCAACAGGGCCGACTCTGTTAACGCGAGAGTAACAGCTCCGTTCCTGAGCTCTTTGGGCTATTATCGTGCGCACTCCTAGCACAAGCTAGACGCTTAGTTGGAGAGGAAATATGAATATTAGTAATGACGTCAAATAGCATTGCTAATATTCTTTAAAATATATATAAATCCAAAATAGATTTTAAACGTATTGCCAAAAGTTTTTATTACATATTATTTATGTTGTCTTAGAGTATTATTAATTTTATTTAAAAAATGCGTATTTATAATATGTGTACTTTTCATTGTCTAGTTGATATACTGTTAAAATTTATTTGAATGATTTACCTGATCGGTATTATATATTCGTGTTTTTAATTTGATTGTATTTTATAAATTAAATTTATATTCAGGTTTATTTTTAAAATTTAGTCTTCATCTGTAATTTATAAAATTAAAACTTTTTTAAATTAGTTTATTTTTGAACACGTTAAACGCCAAATTAATTTTTCAATATATATTGAACGTGCCATGTAGACGATTGATGATTTGGTCATATAGATTCACAAATTACTTTTCACTTAATTTTTATACGGTTTTCCACGTTTTATAATTAGGCGAATGCGATAAAAACTTATATTCATTTTTTATGATTATAGAATGTATAGTGGTGCCCAAATTTTGTTCCCCAAAGCGTTTAATGTGTTAAATATTACACTTCATATTATATCGCATATGAATGGCCAGAACAGAATGTTCTTCTTTCTACGTTTAGACTTCTGTATGAAGCCATTACTAGGCTTTGACCGACTGTCATATCCAAAAAATTGTAACTTTTTAATCTTAATAAGGAAGCCGCTTAATAGAAAAAAGAATAAAACATATTTTTGGTGGGTACATATGTATATAAAACATATATTGTGTATTTCTATGGAATATTTGGTGGACGAGTTTGACTATTAATTAGTCTGATTTTCAGGAGTCTATTATTTTAAAAATATACCTGTCTAATTGTAATTGCGATATCATTTTTGAAATTATGCATTTATATCGATAATTTGCATAACGGTATTCAGTTCCGTAGGTAGCAACTTACAAATTAATTGGGTTAAGCATTATTTAATAACTAATAATTTACTCATCACCTCATATAGCTATACCTGAGTCACTGAATAAGATGAGTTTTGCATGTAGTATGTATATATAACGCAGGCGACGCGCGACGGGTTATAATTTTTGTAAGTGCGTGAGAGATAACTAGTGATGGATCATTGTAATAAATTCCATATCATCGGTGAATCGGGTATACCCAAAACTTTGTAGCAGTATTTATCAATAGCTTTAATTTATACTTATCATTGATAGCATTATGAAAATAATTTTAAGTAAAAAATAGTATTAACATTTTAACAACCGTAAGAATATTAACTGTAAGATCAGGAGTGAGAAATAAAATATAAGCTTGTTCTATTTAACTTTAAAGTATTAGTGAGACAAATAAAAAACTATACATGCTGGCCTTTCTACTATGTAACTAACTATTAAGATCATGGAAATATTAAGATATAATTGCACAAAACGTGGCAGCTATTGCAATTTTAAAAAACAAACTTTATAAATGTCTATCTGTTGTTATCTTTTCACGCCAAAGTCAGTGAAACGATTTTTAAATAAAAAAAAATAAAGTCATCGACTTATTATAAGTCAATGACCGGCTCTATCGTCCAGAAAAATATCCAATTTCAGCAAATTCGTTGGTGCTGGAAAATTCAACACTTCAATACGAAATTAAGTTAGCCACGCTTACTTTATTTAGCTTTGCAGGCATGGGATTAATTTCGATTAATAGCGTCAATGTTGAATTTACGAAGGAGCACCAACGTGTCTTTGGACATTTTCTTTGTATGGAAGGCCCTGTCCATATATAACAAGACTATGCACATTGTAAATAGTTTAGGTAAGAATGTCGGATAGTAATTTCAGGCGTTCGAAGCAAAAAGTAAAGCCACTTGTAGATAAGTAACTAAAAATCTCAATTAGAAATGCCTTTATTGCCCTACTTTAATATTATATTACGTAAGCAATTATATTATTGTGTGTAATATTCAAATACCAATATTTTGGTCTACTAATTGTAAGTATTTCAATATAAGCTTTAACATATGGCCATATTCTCCTAGTTCCTCACTGCTGGTCAGTGTAACAATCAGTAATAAAATAATAGTGATTATAATGTGCGCTGAATAAATGTAGTTTTAACGTCATATGTTATTTTTATACAGAATAACTCAATAATAAATTTCTGATTTTTATATTCAGAATTTTTTTTATAACTTGATAATTTGATTAGACCGATTAAATTGTTAATTCACTGTACGCGAAGGATGTGTTGTAAAAAAAATGTGTTTAGTTTTTCCTTTAAATTAAACGATATAAAAATAAAACCATAAACAATTTCAAATAGTTTTAATATAAATTCAAATTTCACTTGATCATTAATAAGTAATGTATTTTTAATGAATTTTTATTTTGTTCAAGAACTGTCATCTACAGAACCTATATTCACTACGTCGAGATATGGAAAGCCAGTTATACAAATCGGTACATACAGATACAATAAGTGGAGTGGATCCAGAGGTGATAGAGCCAGGTGGATATGCGTAAAAGTGTACTATGGCTGTCCGGCCACTCTTATCACCATTAAGGACGAGATTGTAAAATTCAGCCATGACCATAACCATTCCTAATGAATCTAGATATATACTTAAATATTAGTGTAAATAAATATTCACAGCTTAGAATTCGTAGGATATCGTAAAAATCATTTCAACTCCTATTTTCAAGATAGTGGCCGAGGGACAAGGTTGGCGACCCCACAAACCTGGTTTTAGCTTTACATTGACCCCGAATAAAATAATAGAATAGAATAAAATTAATAGAATAAAATTGCATCCTCTAAAAAACGCAAGGTAAGGCCTAATAAATGTAACATTTCAATGGACTAATAAGAATCATCATAAAGCCTGTTTCTGATTTATCTATTATTACAATCATGTGTCTGGTAACATATTATTATACTTTATACACAAAAACTCAATAATATATATTCGATAGTATAATTATATTGATTGCTAATAAATTTCGAATTAAAAAAATGTTGATAATTTGTTTGAACTGATTGAAAAGTAATTCATTATATCACGAAGAACGTGCTTTAAAAATATTGTTTAGTATTTTTTAACTAAATGATATATAAAATAAACAATTCCAAATAGTTTTAATATAAATTACATTTAAAATTTATCATTTATAATGTATTTTTAATGAAAAATTTCTTAATCTACAGATGTGATATTCACGAAGTCGAGATACGGAAACCCAATTATCCAAATCGGTAAATACAGGTACAATAAATGGAGTGGATGCAGAGGCGATAGAGTCAGATTTCTATGTGTAATAAAAAGTGTCCCGCCACTATACTCACCTTTAGAGACGAGATTGTAACATACTATAATGAACATAACCATTAAAAATAAATCTATATAAATATTAGTGCAAAAGTTCACAGCATAATTGTGGAGGTTAAATCGATCTGTGTGACCTTTGGTATTAGATGAAACTAAGTTAACAGTCCTATAGTAGAGTTGGCAACGCGCATGTGATACCTTAAGTATCGCTAACCCAGACAGTTAAAACGTAAAAAATAGCAGCACGTAACGTAAAAAATAGAATAATAGCCTTAAAGGTCGGCATCGCGCCTGCATGCCTTCTGGTGTTGCAGGTGTTCATGGGCGGCGGTGATCGCTTAACATCAGGTGAGCCTCCTGCCCGTTTGCCCCCACACACATAAAAAAAGGTAGAAGAGGCCAGGTAATAATAATAATAGCCAGGTAGACGATGAAACAGAGGATACAAAAGATTGTTAATTTGTTCACAGAAGTTTATTTAGATAATTCATTAATTTTTATTTCTATTATTATGTTTATCACGGTGTCTGGTATATTTTAATTAATGCTCATAATTTTTTGTAATGACTTAAGTGAAAAGAGTTTAAATTAAACTATCTTTTTTGTTGGTCTTTGTTTGACTTAGCATTAAGTAGTATCATTAAGTTGCAAAAATGCTCAAAAAGTATAGAAAGTTTTAGTGTTACATCTACAAGTATCTATTAATTAAGTACATTATATTAGTAATTAGAACATATGAAGAATGATAAATATCTGATTACTCGTTGCATGATAAGAAATTCTTAACATTTCGCTTTTAATTATTAACATAAAAAGCTGTTGTGCTTTTAGTGCTATGTTTAATAGTAACAGTATGTTTAATAGTAGTAGGGACAAAGAAATCTACATGCGGGCCTTTCTTTTATGTAACTAACTTTCTCTCTCTCTCTCCATGGTATTTATTATTCTGCTGATGGTCAGGTCTGCCTTTCTGATTTTTCTCCTTCTTTTTGCTCTATCGGACGTGTCCTCGTCTGTGATATTTTGTATCTGGAAAGAGTTGAAGGTCAATTAAAATTCAAAAATGAGAAGACATGGAAAAATATAAATAAAAGTAATCGATAGGAAACCAGCGTCCTCGTAGCGGCGGACTCACTACGTATAATAAAGGTTTTTAATGTTATTACGTTGGTAAGCAAGCGTACGACCCACCTGACAGTAAGCGGTTGTCGTAGCCTATCAGCACTTGCTACACCATTAATAATGCCAACCTCGAGATCTTATTTCTTAAAGTTATAATGTAAATTACATGTTCACTTCATCATTTATAATTTTTAATGATATTTTCTAATCTACAGAAGTGATATTCACGAAGTCGAGATATGGAAAGCCAGTTATCCAAATCGGTAAATACAGATACAATAAATGGAGTGGATCTAGAGGCGATAGAGTCAGATGGATATGTGTAAAAGGGCGCTATAGTAACTGTCGCGCCACTATCATCACTTTTAAGGACGAGATTGTAAAATTCAGTCATGATCATAATCATTCATAATTAATCTATATAAATTAGTGCTAAAGTTCACAACATAATTGTTGAGGTCAAATCGATCTGTGTGACGTTTGGTATTAGATGAAACTTAGTTAACAGTCCAGTTGGCAACGCGCATGTCATACTTTAAGCATCGTCAACGTTCATAGATTGCGGACTGTTTCCAGCAGGTAGACCGTATGCTAACCATAACGGTTAAAACGTACAAAACTGTAAAACGATACCTAAAAACAGAATAATAAAGAAATGCTAGCCAAGTAGAAGATGAAGCAGAAGATATAAAAGTTTGTTAATTTGTTCAAGCTGAAAAAGAGATGCATTTAGCAAATGTGATATTTTGTAAGGAATGAAAAAAGGTTAGTGGAGTTTCTTAACACACGGATGATCTTAAACTATCATAGGGTATGTCTGTACTGGTAAAACTAAATAATCCATGATAAAGTTAAAATAAATCAAATTAAAAAGGAGAAGTTTATTCAGATAATTCATTTATCTTTATTAGATATTATTATGTTCATTACAATCCGGTGTATTGTAATTAATGCTCATAATTTTTTGTAATGACTTGAAATGAAAAGAGTTCAAATTAAGCTATCAATTATTTTTGAGTCTTTGTTTGACTAGGCATTAAGTAGTATTATTAAGTTGCAAAGATGCTTAAAAAGTATAGAAAGTTTAAGTGTTACATCTACAAGAATCTATGAATTCAGTACATTATATTCTCAGTAATAAGACTATATGAAGGACGAATGATAAATATCTGATTACTCGTTGCATGATAAGAAATTCTTAACATTCTGCTTTTAGTTATTAACATGAAAAGCTATTGTGTTTTCAGTGCTATGTTTAATCGTAAAAGTCTGAAGAACTTAATGAGTCAACCTTTTTATGTGTAACATATTTCCTCTGTGATTTCGTCAAAAGAGACGGAAGTGTGTAACAGGAAGCCGGGGAAGCGCGCGCTATTTAATTTGACCAACATGCGGGTGAAGTGCTATTTATATAGATAACGTTAACGTTTCCTTGATGTCGAATATTGGTAAGGTTAGATGTCAGATGTTCGACATCATAGGCGACTAAGTTTAAGGCTCCTTCAGTTTGTTGTTAATATATATATTTTTATATTCAAGATTTATCATCACAAGAAGCGATATTCACAACGTCGAGATTTGGGAAGCCAGTTATCCAAATAGGTAGATATAGGTACAATAAGTGGTCTGGATCGAAAGGTGATAGAGGCCGTTGGGTTTGTGTCAAAAATGGCTACGGTTGTCGCGCCACCCTTATCACCATTAATGACGAGATCGTTCGGTTCAGCCATGATCATAACCATTGACATAATCCCGTTTCGGTGATCAGCTGTCATTTTTTCTATGTCACTTATTAAGTGATTCGTTGATCGATATCACAATAAGATCCTGATGAATTCGAATGAAAACTTGATACAAGCATGTGTGTACTAACTTAAGTAAAATCAGTATTTTAGTAGTAAATAATTGAAATTTGTTTTTCTTTTAAAAATGTCTATCATTTGAAGCCACCTTGATGATTAACTTCAGGTGAAAAATGTTAAAGATATGCAGATAACCACTTCTTTTTACCTACATATTACTTTGTCCAATGAAGCCTCAATTGCTCAACGGTAGAAGGGCCGACTTCACTCCGTTAACGCGAGTGTCAAGGGTTCGATCCTGACCCCATTGGGCTATTGTCGTACCCACTCCTAGCGCAAGCTTCGAGCTTATTTGGAGGGGCAATAGGATTATTAGTAATGCCTTGTAAAAGTATTGCTAATAATCTTTAAAAAAAAATGATTTTATGGATAGAAAAATTAAATAGAGTTTTTAAAGAAATGGCTTTTGATTTATTTTATATATTTTGAATTTGTGGTTCTCACAACGATAAAAATCATATCTGCTTATTAATGCTTGTAAATCATTATAAGCTGAATTGGTCAGTATATATAATATTTATTATAGTGATAGTTTTATGTGGCAAAAACCATTAAAAGGTTTTTGTCGCATGAAAAATGAAATAAAATTTTAATTGTTCAAAAGTTGTTTATATTTTATTTACAGGGAATAGGTTAAGCGATATTTAAAAGAAACAGTTTAGTGATAAATTTAATTAAGAGTTCCGAAATAAAGCTAAGTTATAAAGCAACCATACTAGAAAAATAATGGTTGTCACTTTCAAAGCCTCATTAGCTCAACGGTAGAAAGGCTGGCTCCGTTAACGCGAAAGTTGCAGATTTGATCCTAAACCCCTTGGGCTAAAGTGATTACCACTTTTAGCGCAAGCTACAAACTTATTTGGGAGGGGCAATAGGAATATGAGTAATGACATAAAAAGACGTTTTATATTAGAAAAATAAAATCATACATTTTAGCACTAAAATATATTTCATTGTGCAGAATTTTAGTGGGACTTAAAACATAAACACTATTTTACCTTTCTCTCTATAACTTACATTATTGTTCACGTTTAAGGACTGTCGTCAGAAAAAGTTGTATTTACTACGTCAAGATATGGGAAGCCGGTCATCCAAGTCGGTGGATATCGATACAATAAGTGGGTTGGGTCTAAAGGTGACAGAGGGCGTTGGGTTTGCGTGAAAGTTGGTTGCGGCTGCCGCGCCACTATCATTACTTTAAACAACGAGGTTGTACAATTCTGTTATGAACATAACCATCTCGCAAGCGACCGATTCATCAACTATTCGAATACAGTTAGCAGTTTAAGCCATCGTTTATATAATAAAAGTGATTTTATACAATAATTACACGGCATTAAAATTCATATTTTATATTCGAAATATTATGCTGTAAGTCGTTTTGCTTTTCTTAATTGTGAAATGATACTGGCAAGAGCACTGTCATACTGGTGAGTATTATAGGAATAATTTCATGCTATATTCTAGTAAGAGTGATAAACATATTATTATGACCATTTTAAATTGCGGGGCTTTGAAAGTTCCGTAAAAAATATTTCAAGAGTACAAAAATAAATACTATTCTAAAAGTAAATGTATTTTTTTGTCTGCCGTATCTAACCATTCAATATGTTCGTACTGAAATTATCGATGGTGTAAAACTATTTTGACTATAGTGGTAATATTTAAACCTGGCGAAAATCGCCGCTGAGTAGTAGCATCAGCCAGTAAGGAGCTCAAAATTGGGATCTGGGAAGATTTTGATACTTCACTTCACTTCAATTTTTAACAGAAGAAATGCACCAACTTATTCCGTTTCTTTCTTGGTTCTGTTTGTTGTTGTTTATCGTAAAGATTTTTATTTTATATGCGCCATTATTTATCCATGTAACTAAATCAAATTGGTAATATTTTTAAATGATTTCAGAGGCTGTGTTCGTTTTATCACGTAGCGGGAATCCCGTGATACAAATGGGACCATATAAGTATAGGAAATGGGCTGGCAGCAGAGGTCCCATGACGAAGTGGGTTTGTAATAGAGATAATAGTGGCTGTCAAGCAAAGCTGTGGACTGTTGAAGGAGAAATAGTCAAATGTCAAGTTGAACATAACCATTAGAAGATTATTTATTGTAAAAAATAAAATATAAACAGCATATTTACACTCGATTTTCCATTGTTAGCATTATTGTTTCTAATTTGTAAATACTGCAAATAAATCACGTTAAGTTAACTATAAATATAGATTGGTTTGTTTTGTGATATTAGTATTAAACGTCGATGTGTATAGTTAATATATAAAAAATATAATATAATAATAGTAAAAGTTATTGTAATATATTTCTATTGCTAAGGATTAGCTATAAATTTTAAATATATAAATTGAAAGGCAATTTTTTTAGACACTAGTTAAACGATAAAGGTTAAGTAATTTAAAGGTGCCGAATTTAAAATTTGTATATTTTTTGTTATTTTTTTAAGTTATTAATTTAAACATAAATATTTTTAAACCATTATAATTTTTTATTTTACGACTTTACCTAGCTAATATAAAATTTCTTGAGATTTTTTATATTTTTGCGTTGCATAATTGAATGTGTTAAATTGTTCTTGTACTCTTACTGATATTTTTACTGACAGAAAAAGTAGATAAATAAGTTAATTCTCGTAAAATTATAGCAGGAAGAAATAGTGTAATTTTTAACCATTCTTTTTCACAGAGCCAATATTTACGACATCACGATATGGAAATCCTGTAATTTTAATGGGCAGATATCGTTTTAATAAAAAAACAAAGTACAAAGGGGCAAAGGCTCTATGGACTTGTTCTAAGACGAGGGATTGCCGGGCAACCATAGTGACCATCGAAGATATCATTATTAAGATAAATAATATACATACACACTAAGATTTATATTTATTAGTAGAGCCATGGTGGTCCCAGCACATATGAGCCGGCTCGACTGGGAAGGTACTATCATTTCACAGAAAATCGGCGTACAATAACAGCGATGAGTGACAGCGCTGGAGGCTGAATCTTCCACCCCTTATGTTCCCTTTTGAAGAATATCATCCCTTCCCCTATCCTTTGTGTTGTCAAAATGCAAGTAATAATTCAAGTATCGCAAGCGTTCATGGATTGCGGTGAAGGCATACCGTTACTCATCAGGCGGACCGCATGCTTGCTTGACAACTGTCATGACATAAAAAAATCCATTAACAAGCGGTCGTACGTATTACGCAAACAAAAAATAATAATATCGAAAGTTTTGTATTAATTTTTTAGGGAATGGAACGCTGGGTTTATAATATAGTTTTATTTTTACTGTAACCCTTGTAAAAATTGAGATATTTTATTCCTAAGAATGGTATCATGACTTCCGTCCGTATTAATAGATCATTAGTTTTATATTATTATAATATTATAAACTAAATAAAAAATGTTTTGTAAATAAATAATAAAAAGGAAAACAAGTTTTTGTCTATAGTTCTTACAAAAATTCACAAGAAAAAAGGAAAATAAAAATAAGCAGCTAATAAATAAAAGAACAATCAAAATTTAGATAAAGCATATTGTGTTTAAAAGAATATATTAAAAAATATTTCCAGAACCAGTATTTTCAATATCACGTAAGGGAAAACCCGTCATACAACTTGGCCAGTACAGGTTCAACCGTTGGAGCGGGAGCAGGGGACCGAAGGTGCGCTGGATTTGTGTAAAGGACCACAGCGGTTGTAGAGCGAAGATAGTCACTATTGATGATGAAATAGTCGCGTACATGAGAGACCATAATCATTAACATTACTGCGATAGGCTTTTTATGGCACGAGGTCGACTAGGTAGGTTACCACCGCAGCGTCAGAAATTCTACCGCAAAGCAAGAACTTATTTGAATTGAAGGACACTGTATCCAATGAAACTACCGGGCAGTGGAGGCAACCTCGAGTTATTGGTTATTAAATGTCGCGCGTAATTGACACCTACAAATGGCGATACAAGGGCTCGTATGCAACCACTTACCGTAATATAAAACAAACCATATGGTTATCGTTGTTATTGTTTTAAAAAATAAAATTTGATTTATTATAACGTATTCTTATTATTATGTATCCAAATAATTGAATAAATATATGTATTATGTTATTTAAATTACTACACATATTATATTGCGAGGAGAAATATTCACTACATCGCGTTATGGTAATTATATCATACAGTTAGGAGAGAAATTTTACGAGAACAGGGCATCGTAGTTTAAATAAGGCGCATTGGATTTGTAACGACCTCATAAGGCTGTAAAGCTAAATTAATAACGATTGGTAATGAAATAATCTATTGTAATAATACACACGAACATACATATATTTAATAAATAATACGAATTAAATTATAAAGGTTGGCAACGCGTGAGTGACACCTAAAAATATATGGTGTTGCAAGTTTACCATCAGGTTGGGTCGTAGTTGCATGCCAACTTATTTACATAAGAAAACAGGAACTATGACTAATTATAGAACATTATGAGGTGATATTAAGTTAACGGATTATTGTTGATAATTATGAAGGTTTATTTTTCAGAGCCCGTCTTCTTATTATCCCGTTCCGGTAATCCCGTGATACAGCTAGGGAAATATAGATTCAGAAAGGGTGGTCGCAGTAGGGGCGTTAAGTTGCGTTGGGTCTGTAACAAGGATCAGAAGGGCTGCAGGGCAAAAATATTTACAATAGGAAATGAAATTGTATTCTATAATAATGAACACAATCATTAAATGATATATAATAAATGTTAATATATTGTTTCTTGTTTTTTTTCGGGTTCCGAAAGGGCGCCAACGGAATATTACTAAGTCTTCGTTGTCCTTCCGTCTGTCAGCGGGCTGTATCTCACGAGCCGTAATATGTAGAGTTGAGATTTTTGCAGATTGTATTCAGTTATATACAGTTCTGGTAATGCTACAAAAACAAATACTAAAAATAAAATAAAAGTTATAAATTAAGGGTAGGGTAAGGTACAAATATCTATCCAATCTAACTTTTTTTAAAGAATACTAGAAATGCCTTTTTAAGGTATTACTAATATTCCTATTGCCCCTCTAAATAAGCCCGAAGCTTGGGCTAAGATGTGGGTACGACAGTAGCCCAAGGGGTCCAGATCAAACCTGTGACTCTAGCGTTCACGTAGCGGAGTCGAACCTTTTACCGTTGAGCTATTGAGGCTTGAAAATTAGCATTAAATTTCATTTCATTGCATTCGTGTTGTATTTGCGATATTTTGGAAAAAATTGTAGAAAAGGGCTGGTCTTTAGTTTATAGAAAGTCAATGTGTGTTTCTTTTACTTCTTAAGTAGTTACTTTTGAATCTGGTTATAGCAATTTTTTCTTTTAATTTGAACATTGGAACCATTTATTTCTTTTCTGGTTTTATTTCAATATTTATTTTAATTCAAGTCGAGAGACTTACATGTTTGATTTCAATGTATAATTTGTATTACGCTATTTTGGCTCGTTACATAAATACATATTTTTAAATTTTTACTTTGCTATTCCAGTTCCGCAATTTCTTTCATCTAGATTTGGCAACCGCGTGATACAAATAGGAAGCTACAGATTTCGTAAAGGCACGGGGAGTAAAGGACCTAAAACGAGATGGGTCTGTATTCATGACCAGAAGAACGGCTGTAGAGCGAAAATAATGACCATATACGACAATATAGTGAAAATTAATAATGAACATAATCATTGAGTCGTTATCTTTAAATTGTTACATTATAAAAAAATAATTTTTTAATAAAAAAAAAGTAAATATAGACTTTTATTAGTAGACTTCCTAATTTTCGCTTAAGAGATAGTGAAGAAAAATATACATTACAGCATTGGATTACAATTTATGTTTAGTTATGAAATATTTAATTTCAGTACCAAAATTTATATTATCTCGATTGGGAAATCCTGTGATACAGGTAGGGAGCTACAGATTTCGGAATGTCACGAGGAGTAAAGGACCGAAGACAAGATGGCTTTGCAATTATAGCGAGAGAGGTTGTAAAGCGAAGATTACCACTATAGATAGTGAGATAGTCAAGATTGAAAATGTACATAATCATTAAACATTATTATGTTTTATATGTTGTTGATGGAAATTTCAATTTGAAATATATTTATTTTTCATAACAATAAAAATGAACTCTAAAATATTTTTATTTTAATATTTAATATAATTTCGGACACCGTTGTGGCGTTGAGGGTAGCGAGTCTACCATTAGTCTCAACGGTTGCGGGTTCGATTCCCGCTCGGGCAGATGTTTGTTAAAATTGCTGTTTCGGGCGTTTGTCCGTGTAGGTCTGCACACTGTGCCTCGAGAGCACTTTAAGCTGTCGGTCCCGGTTGTTATCACATAACATCTGATAACAATCGTTAAATCTTGATAAGTAAATTGCTCTTATCCAATGCGTTACTGGTTAACTCTTAAGTGGTCAGATGGCAATTATTCCGTGTAAAAACTAGTAACCTGTCAAATCCGAATAAGAGTAATAAGCATACCCTGGGTAAATAAAATACCGGGAATAATGCTAGAACGAAGAAGATTTAATATTATTTCGTATGATATGGTCAAAAAGGAATTATGCATGCAGCGATTGATACAAAACTAATTTTTATATATGTTATTTCAGTACCAAAATATATATTATCTCGTTTAGGAAATCCTGTGATACAGTTAGGGAAGTATAAATTTCGGAAAGGTACAGGTCATAAAAGAACACAGGATGAAACACCGAAGGCAAGATGGATTTCCAATTATGACCATAAAGGCTGCAGGGCGAAGATTATAACTGTAGACGATCAGATAGTTACGTTACATAACGAACATAATCATTGAAGTTTCAAGTTGAAATTAATATATTTTATTGTTAAAATAAATATTTCATTTCAGAAGTCGATAATATTTTTCTTTGGCAAAAGCGTTTGATTTATTTTGGTATAAGCGTTATAGTAAAACATTGCTTACTTATTTCATTATACTGAGTATTTCAGAAAAGTTTGAATATGGTTTTCGTTGCGCGTCTTATTATGTAAAAAAAAGTTTTTGTTAATTGAATACTGCATTGAATAAAATAAATTTTAAAAAATGTATAATTTTTTTAGATTTGATTTCGATGTTTAACTTTAAAATATATTTTTTAATTTTATTGCAGTACCGCAATTTCTTTTATCTCGATTGGGCAACCCCGTGATACAAGTAGGATATTACAGATTTCGAAAAGGTGCTGGGAGTAAAGGAGCAAGGGAGCGGTGGATTTGTAATCAAAATCGTAAAGGCTGTAGGGCAAAGATTATGACCATAGACCATAATATAGTAAGAATAAACAATGAACATAATCACTGAATCAATCATTAAATCAAAAAATTTGTAATAATTTTTCGGAAAATTGTTTTCCCCCTTTTTTCACTTCAGAAATTATAAAAACATAGGATATGCATTACTGAGTGCTATCGCATTAAATCTCAAATTCGACATAATGTTACCAGCAATTAACACTAGGCTAAGTAATTTTATTGCCATTTTGAGCTTTTAATACAGAAGTTATTATTTTTAAATATATCATAAGCTCACAGAATGTTAGATTTTTTGTCAAATGAAGGATTTTGAATTAGGTGAACTGATAACTGAATTTACTCATCGCAATTGCAGGATGTTGGGAAGCAGGCTGCGTTTTTGTATACATTAGTCTACGGTGACTTGACGCAGTTCTTACTGTGGCTGTCCATTTAATTAGTATGATGTTTAAATATTATGTATCTTTGTTTTATTTCATGACGGTTTGCTAACAATCATATGATCCGCCTGATGGTAAGTAGTTACCAGCCAACCAACAAGCCAAGGGATAGGAGGAAAGGAATGAGAAGGGAAAGAAGAGAGATGAACAACAGTTCTGTTACTTTACGGCGATTTTCTGCCAGAGGATAATCCTTCCCCGGTCGAGCCGGCTCATTTATGCTGAGATATAACTAGAAGTGCCTGTGGGTTTGCTCGTGTTAATGTACCGCTATTCCGGACGATCGTCTTAAGGCTATTTGTATATTCCGTATATGAGACATCATGCATGCCAAATTTAAAGTGAATACAACATGTTTCCCGTATAACTATTCTTTGTGTTAATAAGTGTGTGTTCAAAATTTCATCCAAATCCGTTCAATAGTTTATTCGTGAAAGACAAACTTCCCATCCAGCTTCATAAACTATATTAATAATAAAATGTATTATTAGGATTTGTATATTTTAAAAAGTGTACAGTGTTGTAAATATGATTGATTATAATAAAACAATTATTTCACGAAAAAGAGCTAATTATTTAATGAACTTAAGTAAAAATTAAAGCCATCAACTCAAATCATTACGACCAGGCAGATGATACATCAGAATTGAGTTAGAAAAAGAGAACCATAATAATAATGATATAGTAGATCCTGGGTATCATCTCGTACTGTCGATCTACAATAATGTTTCACACTCCTTACAATATGCTGATAAAACTGTGGTAACAAATAGCTAAATGTATCTATTTAAGATTTTTTTTCCATATTCATGCTACACTGACACCTCTTAATTAATTTCAGATGGTCATAATACCGACAGTGACACCAGTTCAGAGTCAGGAATTACTACTCGTGATTCTGTGAGCACACTCACTTCTTATGATCTAGATTATAATTTTAATTCTCCAAGGAGTAATAAAAAGATTTCCAAAAAACGATCTGCCAAAGGACGAAAAGGAATGAAACGTATAGATGACTGGATAACAACAAAAAGAAGAAGGCTATGTAACAAGGGTGAACCATACATCACTACGAGAGGGGATACTAAAAAAGCCAGGAAAATTAAACCAAGTTGCTATAGTTGTCGTCTACATTGCAGCGAAAAAATTACTGAGGATATTCGTAAAGAACTTTTTTCTACATTTTGGAGCACTGGAAACCATGTTGAACAATGGCAAATTATAAGTAAATATGTATCACAAAAAAATAAGAAAACTTCAACCAATGAAAGCAATCGTCGCTTATATACGTTGCATTACAATCTACCAATAAATAATACGTTGCAAAAAGTATGTAAAACTATGTTCATGAATACTTTTGATATTAGCAAAGATTTTGTTTACACAGCCCTGCGTAAATACCAGAATTATAATGATTACAATACTGTTACCGATAATAGAGGTCGGCATAAAAATCATAGGCTCGTTATAACAAATGAAATAAAACAAAGTGTAATAGATCACGTAAATTCATTTAAACCTGTTAAAGCAAACTCTGTCAGAAAGGGTTCGGTTGTTAAATTTTTAGATTCTTCATTATCTATTCCAATGATGTACAAAATGTATCATGATTGGTGTTCAGAGAATAATTACACTAACAGAGTGCAAACATTAAGACAATATAGAGACATAGTCAATGCAAATTTGAAGATAGATTTTCACATTCCGAAAAAAGACTGTAAGACAGACTAATGTGACCTCTGTCATTTGTTTAGAAACATGTCTAACCCTACAGAAGAAAATATAACCAACTTTGGTAATGAAAACGCTAACTTATATGAAATAAAATGGAAGCCAATAATTCTTGGCGTCGTTTGCTACAATCTGTAAATCCTATTTCATCAGTTTAAACAGCTCTATGTATAATCCATAATAAGTCACGATATTAATAATATAGTTATGTGACTGTTATATTTAAGATACAAAGTATATATTGGTATGCTATATTAATTATCAATTTATATTGTATACCTCTTGGTCGTACTGGCCTTGACAGCGTGACAGGTTGAATACTGATATCCAGCCGTCACCAAATCATTTTTACTCGTATATAGCTATTTTAATATTATACCTCCCCATAAAACACTACACTAACTAGAGTTAGCTTAGCTTATAGTGTATTTTATTTCGTAGGTTTATGTTGATACATTTCGCCAACTTACTGTAAATACTAAAATAACAATACATTGAAAAATGTAATAATGCCATTCTAAGTAGGCCAAAAATCTTTACTTTATTTAGTGTGCAGCGTTTATTTATTTATGTAAGTATTCTTAAGAAAACTATATTACTAATATTATAGAAGTTATTTAATATTTCCTGTGAATTGTTTCTATTGTAAAGTAATTTATTTCTTTTTGGCGTAGTGTAAATTGGTAGTGACGATATGAAAACTACTGGTAAAGTTATTTTAACGAAAATAAAGAGTTTCAATACCAAGTATTTCTTCTCTAGATATATTATTACTGTCTTCCCTGGTTCCTCAGGTAACTGGGATAAAGAGCATAAATTGGAAAGAAATTTGAAAGGAGCGAAGGTATGAGTGTGGCTGATTGATGAGTTAATACGTTTTATTTCATAACACAATAGAACATAATAAGTTTCTACCATAAGATGGTTTATGATAAGCGTTTATTTTTTTAAATATTAGTATTGAATTTCCTTATTTTCAGAAGCTGTATTTAGTACGTCGCGTTATGGTCAACCGGTTATTCTTATAGGTGGCTACCGTTTTAACAAGAAGTATTCTGATTGTAGGGGCCAAAAGATAAGATGGGTATGCGTCCGCGCCCATAAAGGTTGCCAAGCGAAAATCATCACTGTTGGTAATAGTATAGTTTCGCATAATAATGTACATTACTGTGGCATGGTGTAATGTGAATATGTTTTTTCACATAGACTTACTATATACTACAGACAGGTCCATAAAGCCAAAATAGCCAAAGACACGCTGATGTTGCTAAGTGAAGTTAGCGATACGCTAACTTTATTCAATTATATTGGAAGCTTGTGACGCTAACTTCATTCAATTGTGTTGCAACCTTGGGACCATCTTGATTTGAAATATTTGACCAATAATGAATTTAAGAAGGAGCACCAAACTTTGACATTTTGTCCGTATGGATGAGCCTGTCTAAAATGTAATTATAGTAAGTCTGTGGTGTTTTATTAAATTGACACACTGTTTTTACTTTCCCAATTTCAAGTATTTTGTGGAGAGGATACCTAGGTAAGAAACGTATACCGGGTCATCTTCTGAACAAAATGCGTTAAACTCAAAATATATTTTTATATTTGTTATTATATTTATTACTAATAGAATGGATTTTTGTTATGCGAATTTAAAAAAATTATTAAATTCAAATATAAATTGTTTTTATTTTATTCCAAAGCATAATAATTCTCGAATAATTTGGTTTTCATTTTGTATTTTTTATACGTGTGATACAATTTAAAAGTTTTAATAAATGCCGTTATATAGATTATATAGAATAGTTCTAAGAAAAAGGAAGCATACCAGTGGGTAAAGACGTAGATATAAAATAGTCGCGTTATATCCGGACTAGCATAGCTCAGTTTTCTGGTTCTTAATGTATATCCAATTTTGTCTAGAGTTTTACATCTTTGGAAAACATCTTAAAAGATATCGGCAATCTGTAATGGAGGTAGATTAGATTTCTAATCCTTCCACTTAAGAGCCATGCTTTTACTCATTACATTTATCCTTTGAGAATTTATTATAATATAATCTATGTTAAAGTAACGAATGATTTATGTATTTATAAACAATAATACGACATATTCATTTATTATTTTCAATTCAATACTATTTACAAATAATTACAATTGTAGAAACCATGTCCACGGGGAATGGTAGCAAGAATCGTAGCTGCATTCCCTATTAAATCACAATCCCGATTCTTTGGGCGAAAAATGAACCAGTCCTCATGTCACCTGTCTTCTTCGGTCTTTTACTGCAAATGGAACATAGATGTAATTTTAAATTAAAGTATAAGCGTTATTTGAAATTGTTTCAGATAAATCCAAGCCAGTCTATGCTCTTTCGAAGTGTGGACGTCCAGTTATCTTAATGGACGGATATAGGTTTAATAGGTGCCGAGGTACCGGTCCTCAGGTACGCTGGGTTTGTGTAAAACGTAACAGTCTGAAATGCCCGGCTAAGATTAAAACTTATGATAACGATATTTTATACACAGTACCTCATAATCATTAGATCATCAGAGCCATACTTTTTTAGGTATAATTGTGACGGTATTCTTGCGTTGCGTTTGGCTCAAATTTCTATCCTCATCCTTCTTTTCCTTCTACACCTTGGATCGTCAATATGAATGTAGCAATTCTGATGGTGAAGGCTGAGGTGACCGCTTATCATTAGACGGGCAACGCGATGGCGACCATTGTCCTAAATATTTTTTACTATGGCATCGGTATAGCTCACTTAAAACCCTTCAGGTCTGCGTGTAATTAGATAGTGTAAAAGATTGTTTGTTGTATGTTTAAATGTTTACTAGTCATGGCCATATTTATTGTAAAAAACATGATTAAAGATTTTTATTGAAAACATTATTTAATTATAGTTCATTTCAGATGTTAAAAGGACGAAAAAAAACTCAGCAGAATGTAACATAAATAAATATAAAAAACACCGGCGGCGGTTTACCGGCGTCGGGATGTGACGACCCCATCGCCCGCTGTTGGGATAATCTCTGTCACACCAGAGATTATTCCACCATTGCAATCAGTCACACTGGTGGTGGGTCTTTTGTTGCAAGAGGTCGGCTAAGTAGGTATCACCGCAGTGTCAAATATTCTGCCGCCAAATAGTAGTACTTAGGTATTACTGTGTTCTGGTTTGAAGGGTAAAATTACTGGGCAGAGGAGATTTAAAAACCAATATTTCGATGTTGGCAACGCGTGAGTGGCACCTACTAATGGTGCTACAAGCGCTTATACGCTACGGCAACCACTTACCATCAGGTGGGCCATATGTCTGTTTGCCAACTTGTAACATAAAAAAATACAAATAAATATATTGCTTGTTTCTAAAATTGTATAATGCTTGTGATCGATATGGCTCATAACCGTATTTTATTGTATAGAAAAAATCATTTTTATTCCAGCGATATATTCGACAACGCGTAACGGAACCCCTGTAATCCAGATAGGTTCTTATCGCTACAACTTATGGAGTGGTAGTAAGAACAGGTTTCGGAGACGCTGGATCTGTGTGAAGGTGCACTCTGGATGTCAAGCGACGCTTATCACAGCGGAAGATGTTATAGTATCTCAGAAACCACATAACCATTGAAAATTGTATTT
Source organism: Hestina assimilis (assembly GCA_023373885.1). Taxonomy (NCBI): domain Eukaryota; kingdom Metazoa; phylum Arthropoda; class Insecta; order Lepidoptera; family Nymphalidae; genus Hestina; species Hestina assimilis. Next base: position 3,075,067 of record CM041750.1, on the reverse strand, counting down.
TAGTAACTAATACAATGACATCTTTTTTTTGAAAATTATATTTTTAGTAATATTTACAAGTGCTGTGCTGGAGTGGTTGTGACAAAGGCAAATAAAACTTGCAGGCATAACAATAAGTTTTATTTATATTTTTTTGCTAAATAAAACCCTTTTGCCCCTTGCAGTGTCGTACCGCCAGTGAGTGCAGTCCCTTAGAGGATTGTAATGGGGAATGAAATCGAATCGATTGGCTGCGTGCTTGTTATTAGGTTCAGCTTAAAAAATTTCCTACTACTTTTTTTTGTACCATGAAGGTGGCAATCAAGCATACGGTCTATCTGATGGTAAACTATCAACATATTCATCTTTCTTATCCCAAGCATTATTCCCTTAATGTATTTTTTCTAAGATGAATACAAACATCCGCCCCGAGCGGGAATCAAACTCAGCGACGGTTGGGACTGCAGCAGGCTCACTACCAATATACCACAACAGTCTTTTATATGACTGCCAACTACTACATACATAAAAATGGCAAACATGCATACGGATGGCCTTTCTGCAGCTACCGTGGTTTATGGCTTTGGTAGGAACAGTGCCGTGCGGTTCGTTGGTAACTGAGATAAAATAAACGCTACACACTCAACGGCCCCCATTAGGATCGTTATATTCTGTGTCGGGGGTCAGAAACATACATGGATAAGAACAAACACACACAGACCGGAAAACATGCCTGTATGATCAATACAAACATCTGCTCCGAGCGGGAATCGAACCCGCGACCTGTGGCGCTTATTGCAGGTTCGCTACCGCTGCGCCGCGAAGTCGTCAGATAAGGGGTGGTAGACGAGAGAGGATCTTAACAACATTACTTATACTCATTTTATTGATGTTTTTATGAATGTTAATATCAGGGCTTCATAAATAATAGCACTCTACTGGTGAAGAACAGTAATATGCAAATAACTACAGAAAGCGACACAAGTGCTTGCAGCACATCGGAGTATGAATCAGGTATCTATATATATCCTAATTTATCGCGGATCAAACCACGGGTAGAAGCTAACTAGATATAGTTCTAGTTATACTTGTCTTTGTATTTCTTTTTCTCATGATCAAATTGCGTTTTTTCAAGGTGCAATATTCACAAAATCGCGTTGCGGGAAACCTGTGATCATTTTGGGGAATTATAGATTTAACAAGACGGTCGGGTGCAGAGGTGCAATAGTGAGGTGGCGATGCTCAATGAAGACTAAAGGATGCTCAGCCACAATACACACAATGCGTAACACTATCATTAGAATAAACAATAACCATAAACACTAGATTTTTGTTTTTTTTTTATTGAATTGAAAAGTTCTTTAGCTGCATGGAGTGATTTTTTCTAGGGCTAAACGTATGGATTCGCGTCACCGACACGCTTCATGTGACGTGTTACGTCACGTTGGGGCTTATTGGGCTCTGGTATTACCGGACTAATGTTAATAATTTTAATTCACAAATTATGAAATTAAAATTATTCACACTATTATTAATAAAAAAATACAGTCATTCCAAAGTTTGTCACTCAATTTGTCACTTCTATTGCGATCTCCATGACTGCAAATTTATTTTTGAGAAATGATTTTTGAAATTTTTTTATGAAAATTGTAAGAAAAAAGTTTATTAATAGCGGTTTATCGGTCTGTTGATGCAGAATTTGGAGTGAATTATTGTACGCATGAAAAAATAATGTTACTATTAACACGCCCCCTGTCCGTATGACTCTGTTCTATAGCTTAACAGTTGTGTCCACTATCTGGTTTGTGAATGGGTTAACATTTACAAAAACTATGTGATTGGGAAAACCATTAATTTCTTCTCTAATTCTAGCAATGTTTACAACATCAAGATATGGAAAACCAATGATCCTGTTGGGGCCTTATCGATACCACAAATACTGTAGGAGTAAAGGTCGCAGAGGTACTTGGGTGTGTTCCAAGATGTCGACGACAGGATGTCGATCTAAGCTAATTACCTTCGATGACGAGATAATAAGACAAAATCACGGACATAATCACTAGATTATAAATATTGTGTATAGTAATACCTTTTTTTTTTGAATATTTTATGTTTGAAAATTCTATACAAAGTTTATAATGTAAATATTAAAACTTATATTTATATAAATACCTTTTTATTTACATTAAAGTAGTAGTAAACTCACACTCCTCCCATTAAAATTGAGGGAGTTCAGCCAGTACTACACTCTCACAGAAACTGTTGCGTTGCGTGCGATGAGCAAAACGCGGGAGTGTCATCCTCCTACCCCCACTTTTCCCTAACTTATTTCCTTCTCTTCCCTTCTCTCCTATTCCTTGGGCTGATAACGCGCATGTGATACTTAAAGTATTGGCAAACGTTAATAGGTTGCGGTGACGAACAGGCGGGCCGTATGCTTCTTTGCATACCGTTATGATATAAAAAATCTTTTAACTTCGACAATATAATTTATTCAAAGGGCCCGTTATTTACATATGTACCTTTAATATTGTTTCTCTTTAACATGTTTCCTACTATGCCTACTGTACTTAGCGTACTATGAAAGCTTTTCATTATTAATCAGATTATATCATTAATAAAACATTATTTTTCTCGTAGTCATTCCATAATTATTAGATTTAAAACTTACTATTATTTTATTGTTCTTCGAAGTCGGAAGATTGTCTGAAAGTTTACAATAAGTCCAGCGGTTTTGGAGTCCTGAATGTATACATTTACATATCTACGTTTTTGAGCTGTCAAGATACTTTGCATTCAATAAAATCTAAAATTAAAGTGTTTTAAAATGTGTTTTGAGCTATATTTATTATTATTTATATATTGTTACAGAGCCAAAATTCGTATTATCTCGATACGGGAAACCGGTGTTGTTACTGGGACCAAACAGGTATAATCAACACAAGCCTGGCGATAAAGATAGCAAAATATTGTGGAGGTGTTCCAGGAGGTCTAGCAGGGGTTGTCGAGCGACAGTTATGACTGTTGATAGTGTCGTTATCGGTCAGAACCATGAACATATGCATCAATAAATATATTTTTGTTTCATTTTATTAGGGATGTTTGTAAATTAAAATGTTTAAACGTATCTATACTTAAAATACGTTACGGATTAGCACAATGATTTATTAAGTAAGCAATGCTTTAAATAATACCAAATCTTTATAATTAAAATCAAGAAACCTACTTCAAGATTTGAAGTTAATAATTTGTTAAAAACCAAATTGTTTATTTGCGCATAATTCTGTGTTATTTTACCTCATATTACGTTAAATAGATAATAAGCTATCGTAAGAATTTTCATGACGAGTGAGCTTCAACATATTGAACATTAGTGAAGAGCAGTTACGTTAATGAAACCTCAGAGAAAACTAACTAAGCCATGCAGGTTCTTTAGACATCCATAGATGCAGTGACTGTACTATCGTATCTTGAATTTTAATTAAAATAGGCTATTAGTAGTGTCTTACCAAATTGTACGAGTAATTTGTGGAAAGTCTGGTAAATAAACCACACTGACCTTATTAATAATGTACTGGTATGACAGTCACGGCAGCTAGTGTTGTCGACCACTAGGAACTATTTGTCACCATATTGCCACGTCACCATAACCATCACTTCCAGATCTTCATAGCACTCGACTGAGTAAAACGTTACCGGTACCAAAAATCACAATTAGCGGGCAATCTTAGCCATATGTAAAATTACGACTGTCTTTTGACAGTCACAGACGTAAACCAGCTATAACATAAAATAGATAATTTTCTGTAATTTACCAGAAGATGATATTTATATCTGATAGAGTGCGCTTGAAACGAAGATGTTAGAAATTTATTGCCAAAGAATAGTGTTGCCAAATCGTGTTTTGGCGGTTACGTCAGCTCTATAGTAGCTTTTTCCCTCTTAGCAAAGGCAAACCAAGGGAAAATAATGAATTATCTTTTATATGCCATTTTGTTTTTCGTTGATTATTTATTTATTTCTTTAATTACTTTCTATATGAGATAGTAAACGTTATAATAAGTACAGCTATATAATAGTTAAATAAATTAATTTATTTTGTAATCTTATAGATAGACATATTCACTAAGCGAATATTCTATTTAAATAAGGATAAAAAAAAAAAGAAAATAGGTACTATTTTTAGTACTTAAAGATGATCTCAAGTGGTTATCGAAACTACACAATACTATGGGCGTAGCCACCATTTGGCCTAGGGAAGGGTATAATCTTAATTTAGTGACTCGAGGAAGGCAAAATGTATATTCTCTCCAGTAGCTATTCCTTGCTACGCCCATGCAAAATACTAATAATATTCCAATTTGGTACTTTAACATTTATTTATTTATTTATTCATGGGAAACAAGCGGTACAGTGATACATAAAATCTTAGAAACTGTTACGTAGACCAACTAAGTTACCACTTATAGATTATACAATATATATTATTTTTTTAAAAGTAATATAATATATATAGTAATATTATATAGTTTTTATAATTAATATTTTTAGTAAAATTATTAAATTATCGTTACTAGTTAATTATTATAGTAGAGTAATAGTTAATATTGCAATTTAATTATTTCGATAAAGTTATTCGTATACATATAAACTGTACAAGAAAATATATCAATGTTAAGAAATGCAGTATTATTAATATGACAAGAACGAAAAATTATGGTATTTAGTCCTCAAAACCGGTACATGAAACAAATACTGCATACATGTAGTTAGTGTGATGCATCTTAACGGTAATCTGCTCAGTAGATATGGGAAATTAATAATAATAAATAAATAATAAATAAATAAATAAACGCTGCACACTTAACGGCCCCTATTACGATAGTTATATCATGTGTCGGGGTTCCGGAAACATACACAATGACATGGACAAATACACCCAGACCGCAAAATATGCTTGCATGGTCAATACAAACATATTATGCTCCGAGCGGGAATCGAACCCGCGACCTGTGGCGTTTAAGGCAGGTTCGCTACCGCTGCGCCACAACGTCGTCGTATTAATGTAGTATTGGATCAATTTAAACAGAATCATTTGATCTATGAACAATATAGTTACCGCACTATTATTATTTATAACTAAAAAGTATAAAATACATTATTTAAAAAAATATTTACTTCAGAACTAAAGAGCAAAAATTAAAATAATTTCGTCTATAGCATATTTTACTCAGAAGTCTGTGCATTTTGTGCAAATATTTTACTTAGTACTTAATATACTTAACTCGTACTACTGTTAGTAACTCCTGATAATGATCTCAAGTAGTCACCGAAACTACACAATATTAATAAATATTTTGGGGTTGCAAAAAATTTAGTACTTTAATATAGTTACTTAACTAAAAGTATAAAATATATTATTTTTAAGAAAAAATAATACGGACTTCAAAACTAAAGAGCAAAAATTAAAATAATATTTGCTTCAGAAGACGGTGCCCTTTGTGCGAACATATTACTTAGCCTCGATTTCTGAAAAAGGTAATGTAGAAAAGAATATTTAATTATGTACTTTTTAGTTTCGAAGTCCATTTTTTTTCTTAAAAGTAATATAGTAATATAGTAAAGTATATAAATAAATGTTTTAATTAATTATATTATGGAATTTTGTTTTACTTATAATAGGTACTATAAAATAATGTTATCAATAAATATGTGTTGTATATACACCATATATTATGGATAGGCCCTTTATATTAAGAAATAAAAGAATACAGATTCGTTGGTGCTCCTTTGTAAATTCCAAAGTAACGGAACGAATTCAACTCAATTAGTTTATTAATGACTTTCTGTAGTTAGTCGCATGGTTACCTCTTTGAGATATTTTTTATATATATACGTATATTTGTAGCCTCATTAGCTCAACGGTAGAACGGTCGACTTCGTTCCGCTAACGCGAGAGTCGCGGGTTCGATCCTGACCCTCTTGAGCTATTGTCGTACCCACTCTTAGCGCAAGATTCAAGCTTATTTAGAGGGGCAATAGTGAATAATATTAGTGATGCCTTGAAAAAGCATTGCTAGTATTCTTAAAAAAAAATGTCTGTATGAAAGGGCTTGCCCATAGTATATTGTAAGTAAATGATTGTATTATTGTTTTGTGTGTTTTAATTAAATTTTATTTAAACCTAGCTTGCCAGCGTCTCCGCCCGCGCGAATATCAATTTTAATACTAACTTCGAACCTTCATTTCATCCATTCAGGGGTGGAATTTTAGAAAATGCTAAAACACATGTTCCTTTATTTTTAATTGTTTCCCAAATAACAAAGTTTTATGCATTTTTTCCATCTCCTAAAGGGTTGAATTTCGAGAAATCCTTTCGTGTTCCTTTACGTTTTAAAAACAACAACCGTGAAAAAGTTCAGTATGCTAGGTCAAAGGGTTTAGGCGTCTACATATCAATCAGGTCTCCTGCTTTTCTAATGTAAATTCTCAAATAAACTCAAATTTTCTTTCGACTTGTTACAGAACCCATATTTACAACGTCACGTTACGGAAAACCGGTGATATTACTCGGACGTTACCGGTATAATAAATATTGGAAGAGCAAAGGACCGAGGGCTTCCTGGGCTTGTTCGAAGACGGCGAGTGGGTGTCGGGCAACCCTGACAACCATCGAGAATGTCATTGTGAAATATAATAACCAACATGACCACTAGATACGTCAATTTATATGTCACTAAAACATAGTTCTTATATATACATATTTTTTAAATGGTTAATGATTTAATTTGAAAGAGAAGAAAGAATAGATTTAGTTCAGTAAATATCTTTTATTATTGAAATTAAAATGATTATTATGTTGTAACGCTTGTTAATTGTATAGTAATAAAAATAATTCTGTGGAATGAGTAACACTATCACTATAAATAAAAGTCACTTACTGTTATAATGTTTATATTCTAGTCCACATAAAACTAAGAAGTATACACATAATCACACAATAGTTTTACATTAGCATACAAGCATAAAGAATGTAGCACAAGAAGGAACATTTATTTACGAAGAGGAAAAGAAAATAAAGCAGGAAAATATGCAAAAACTCTTAAGCGTATAGATGTCGAATGTCATGCGTAAACAAAGGAATGCTCGCACGGTGCATGCGCTTTCGCACGGGGCCTAAGATGCTGCTGCCTGTGCTACTAAGGATTTGGGCGAGATTATCCCAAGATCGCATCGAAAACATAAATCAGTAAATCAGAGTTAGGTACGCCGTTTTGGGACACAGCACTGATTAAACATTAATATATTTTTTTCTCTCTGTTTCACTTTTGTTTTTATTGTTTTTCATTTAATTGGTATTAAAAATGATTTTTTTTTAATTTTGATTTGCTTATTATTTTTTTGGTTAGATTATTTCTTAGTAGTATCCCGTTCCTTTCTTTCTTATGCCTTTCTTTTTTAAGATTTTGCAGTTTCAGTGAAAAGTTGTCCATACAAATATGTTTCTATTGTAGATTTAGGATTTTGTAGCTACGCACATGCCAAGACTATGTTTCCAAAAGAAAATCATGAAAAAACTATGTAATAGAAATCTTATGACGAATATAATATATATTGTAAACAAGTGTAAATATTTTAATGGGAATTTTATAATACTTTCTTACTTTCTTATAGAGTTCATATTTTCAAAGTCACGCTGCGGAAAACCGGTTATCATACTGGGCCGTTACCGGTTTAATAAATATTGGAGGAGTAAAGAACCGAAGGTACACTGGGTCTGTTCTGAAATGAGGAGCGGTTGCCGCGCCAGACTCACCACCGTCGATGACGTCATTGTCAAAGAAAGCAACATACACACTCATTAGAACTTACTTTTAAAGGATTGCTCAATGTTGTGTTTGGGGTTAGGTTATTGTTTATTGTAATATAAATATTTTTCTATCGTTATGAATAGATTATTTTTTATACCAATTTTGTAAATTTTTTGCACTTCTGTGATGCAGAACGAAAAATATTATTTTATTTACTAATGTATTCGGTAGTTTATTTTAAATTGAAATTTCAGTAGGGTTGAAATACAATTACGTTTTTTTTAATAGAAATATATTACAATTGTAATACTTATCTTGGTTTTTATTTGAGGAACAAAAAATGAACTAAAATTGCATGCCTAGTTCTTAAATAAATTATCTAATCCTGTCCGTTTATGTGTTTGTGAATGTTTACCGTACTTCAAAAACAGAAAAAGTTCTCAATTTTTTAGATAATTTTCGGAAAACAGAGTACTGTTACTCTGTTTTCGTCCTTTTTTTTCCTTCACCCATTCCCTCCATTCCACGGGTTTTCAACGCGCACGTGACAACTTCAAATTATCGCAAATGTTCATATGTTACCTTGACTCCTTACTCTCAGGCAGACAGTATGCTTGTTAGCCAATCGTCATGATTAAAAAAAAAGTGAATTATTTACCTATGTTGAGTCTGCACACTCAATTGTGTGTTTATTTATTATTATTATTATTATGTTTTTTTTATTTTTATTCTCCTCTTTGAGGGGTATAAACGTCCCAATCATGCGGGCCGAAGCCAAGCTTGAAAGGTGATTACAGGGTTATTGTAGCTGATACGGATGATGATGTTAAAAATTTACGGGTAAGTCGACATGTATTTAAAATTGTTGCTTTTTGCAACGTGTAAAGTGTGTGTTTGGGTATTTGTAATGTTTCGAGACTTTGAACTAAGCTCTTTGGAATGATTCCAGTAGATGACAGGACTATTGGTACTATTTGTACTGTTTCTGCTTTCCACTGTATCTTAAGTTCTAGTGCTAGTTCTTGATATTTACTAAGTTTATCTGCTATTGTGGATTTTAAATTGTGAGTATTAGGGATAGCAATGTCTATAATGTATATTTTTTTCTGTATTTTGTTATGGAAAGTAATGTCGGGCCTATTGTAGTGCATGGTTTTATCGGTTAATATTGTTCTATCCCAATATAGCTTATAATTATTATTTTCTAATACTGGTTCTGGTTTGTATTTGTAATATGGTACGTTAGTATCTATAAATTTAAATTGTTGGGCGAAATATTGGTGAATAATGGCTGCAACTTGATCATGTCGATGCCTGTAATCAGTTTGCACTAGTGATTTACAGGCACCTGTGATGTGTTGTATGGTTTCTGAGGCTGCTTGACAGTGTCGGCAGAGGTCAGTTGAAAAATTTGGGTCTTTGATTATGTGTTTACTGTAATTACGTGTAACAATCACTTGATCTTGTATAGCCAACATGAAACCCTCTGTCTCCGGAAACAGTTCACCTCTCGTCAGCCATTCGTTCGACTTATCCTTGTCGACGTGTTCTTGGCTGAGATTGGATCGATGTCTACCGTGAAGAGATTTTTCAGACCAGCTTACTATTTTTTCTTCAATATTAGTTGTGTTTTCTGTACTTTGTTTTCGTCTATCTTTTAAATTAAGAGGGGTATTTTTATTGTCTGCTTCTGTAATATGTTTGTGGAGAGTGGAATATTGAGATTTGGTATGTTATTATTATTATTATTATTATTTATGTGTATGTGTATAATTGTATACTATTTATTCTTCCACAGAACCTATATTTACAACGTCACGTTATGGCTATCCAGTAATTCAGTTGGGAAAATATCGTTTCAATAAACGATCAAGGTACAAAGGGCTGAAGGCTATGTGGGCGTGCACGAACACAAAGACGTGTCGTGCCACAGTCATGACAATCGAAGATCAAATTATTAAGATCAATAACAATCATACACACTAAGAGTTATAGCAGACGATACCATTGGACAAAACTCAAAATTCCATCCCTACCACCTCGATTTCTGGAAATCCACAACACCGCCATTTAGAAGGCATTACATTTCTCGTACAACCACTTTGTGGAACCGGCTTCTGCCAGCGTTCTTTCCGAACGTATAAAACGGAAACCTTCAACAGAAGAGAACTTTCCTCAAAAGTTGGCAACGCACCTGCATGCCTTCTGAAGTTAACCTACTGCCCTTTTTTGCTATGCTATTTTTAAGCATCGGCAATCGGCGATTTAGACGCTAAACAGAGTGCCAACAAAATACTATTAAAGGTAGACCGAAGAGAGAAAGAAAAAAAAAAGTAGAGACTCGAAATTATTACAATATATGTATTTCTTGTGGCGATACAACATCGAATAATAATTTTTGAAAATAAAGAGAGGAACAAGAAACTTAATATTTTTGTAATAGGAGAGCTATGCTTTTCCCAGCACAAATTGGCCGGCTCGACTGGGGAAGTACTACCCTATAACAGAAAATTGGTGTAATGTAACAGTATCAGTAGGTACTGTTGCGTTTCATGCGTTGAGTGAGAACGCCGAAGGTACAATCTCCTCTGTTTCATTCCTTTTTTCCCTTCTCACCCTTTTCACCCTCACCCCTTGTGTTGGCAACGTGCCTTTGATACTACAAGTATTGCAAGCGCTCATAGGTTGCGGTTACTGCTTACCATCAGGCGGACCGTATGCTTGATTGTCAACCGTCATGAAAAAATAAGTCTTATAAACTTTAATAGACAAAGAGTTAGAATTTTCATAATTCTATGATCTCTGTAGTAATAAATACGTAACACTTATTTTTTTATTATTTTTCTTTTTGCAGAACCTATTTTCACCACGTCGCGTTACGGGAACCCTGTGATATTGGTTGGTGTGAATCGTTTTAATAAATTCTACAAATGCAAAGGTCGACGAGTTTTATGGAAATGCTCGAGGTCGAGCTCGGGGTGTAAAGCGACCGTCACCACTTTTGACAATGAAATTATAAAGCAAAGAGGCTATCACATACATTGATGATATGATTATGATATTTATGTGTCTATTTCGAAATAAAACTTAATTGGATGCTGCTTATTATGTCTCATTAAAATATAAGGGCACGTAAAAAGTCGGTCCCGGCTGTTGACAATTAGACAACAGTCGATAAGTCAAGTCAGAGGCCTACGGGCGACCTGAACAACTCTGACACTAGGTTGACCACTAACCAATCGATAAGAAGAAGATTAAAATATAATCACTTATATTATACTTCTTAAGAAATACTAAATCTGCTTAACGGTTGATAATATTTTGTTCGAGTGAGTATATTTTCATAGCAATTAAAAATACGTTTTTATGTGATTAAGTTGGCAAAGAAGCGTACGGCCCACCTGATGATAAGCGGTTACCGTAGCCTATGATAGTTTGCAACACCATTTTTAGGTGCCACTCACGCGTTGGGAACGTTGAGATTTTTTACATTTTTACTCACTAATTTCACTAGCTAAAGTGTCTTTCAAACCGACACATAATAATGTGAGACTAGCAACTGCTTTCCGTCATCTCACAATGCAGTTGTACCAACATAGTTAACTTTTTGCATTAAAGGTCTACCACCGGTTTGTACATATTACTTTTATATTGTTCATGATCGTTCTTGAAATGACAAACAATCAAAAATACGAAAAAGCCAATAAAAATAAAAGCTTTGTAACTTATTATTAATTGTTTTATATTTTCAATCACAGAAGCCGTTTTCGAAACAACTCGATATGGTAATCCAGTTCTTTTAGCCGGAAAATATCGCTATAATAGGCAATCTTGTGCAGGGTCGAAGATATCGTGGATCTGCAGCTGTGCGAAATATCAGCGTTGCCGCGTAAGATTGGTGACAATTGATAATAGAATAGTTCTCATGAAAAATGAACATACACATTGATTTAATTTTTTAAAGGTGTTGTATAAGACGGATATTTATATATATTTTTTGTGATACAAGCCTAAAAGCGGTTACAGACCAGCACTATGAGCTTAACTTTCGTATCGTGTATTGGCGCGCTTTTACCATATGCGTATGTATGGTACCACAAATACCTACTTATTGTGACGCGTTAATAAGCTCGTATACGCACGTAAAATTAATTTGAATAATAGGCTACTGAACCTCGCTACCTCCTTTCGTAAACGCCAAAATAAGCACGACCGACGTTCGAAAAAAAAACGATCGATTGAAACCGTTAAGGTTAAGAATACGCAATAGAGTCCTTTTAAACATTGAAAGGTTTTTTGTTATGTCGATGTTATGTTTTTGTTTTTGCGATTAGATTAGTAGCTGCTATATGTGAGATATAACTTGTATTTATTTTTTCGACAATGCGTAATTTTTGATGTTATTTTATCTGCAAATGGCACAAAACGTGCCAATCTGCAAATCGTGCAAACGTGCAATCTTAATGTCTCTCTGGACATTTTTATCACGGTGCTTTATTTTCAGAATTTAATTAGTTAACACCTATACCTGTAATAGTTAAACCAAATAACATTCTGTAACTGAAAATTGAAGGTAGAAAAACAACATGAGATAGTGGTTTGTTTGGCCTGAAAAGTTTTAAGTTTCTTTAAACAAAACGGTTTATTAATAATAAAAACTATTATTATTATTACGAAGTGTCTATTTTACTAATGAAAAAAAAATATGAATTGGTCTTTTCTTTACAATAAAAAATGTTTTATTCGATATACGCTTTATCTATACAACTTTTACTGTTATAATTTAAATTTTATAATGTTTGTGTGACTTAATAACGTTTTTTTTTTCAGAGGTTGTGTTCAAAACTTCTCGATTCGGGAACCCAGTTATAGTATTAGGAAAATACAGATATAATAAGCATTGCAGGAGCAAGGGACCGAAGGCTTTGTGGCTATGTTCATCAAAAACAAAATGCCGCGCGTCACTGACTACGCTCGAAAATGTTATTGTTAAAAAAAATACCAATCACACCCATTAAACAAACATTTTAAATTTATTTTATAGTCTTGATAGGTCTAACATACGGATTCACACACATACACAGCTCCATGGACCGCCTATTTTTGACTTTTTTGCGTAAGTCAATGGTTTGTTAAAAATTTTGCATCTAACTTTTGATCTATACGATATTTTCATTAACAAAACATCAAAAAACTTTCCAATAATATTGTCTCGAAGGTGATACGTCTAGTAATTTAAGAGATATTTTCACATAACTTTGTTTTTTATATTATTTAAAAATCACTATGAAATTAATAACTTATTTTTGAGGTCAATTTAACTTGTAAATATTTTACGAAACCATAACTTTAACAAAGAATTAAAGTAGAGAAACAAATTATTTAAAAATAAGATATTGAATATTTTAAAGCTAAAAATAAATTATCAATATTGTATACATTGAAATAATAATTAAGTAGAGTTACTTTTATTGTATTACTATATGGCATTAGTATCAAGTTAAACTTATATGATAAGGTCTAACTGTCTTTTATTTATGAAGAATATTATTTATAAGGAAGTACAAAAGATTAAATCCAGTTTTAAATATAATAATTTTAATTCAATTAGATTATAAGTTTTATATTCAGATTTTAAAATGTGATTAATTCTTCAGAATTTTATGCTTAAGATTTTAGAAAATAACGTTTTGTCTTAAAGATTTTTTCTCTTTTTCCTCGAGCTTCGTAATCTTACAGTCTCCACTGTGCGTGGTCTACCACATACTTGAATGGTAATTTCCATTTAAAGTGGCAGTGGTCTGCTTCATGCAAATGATCTCTTCTCTAGAAATGTGTAAATACTAGTCCATACTTTAGGTTAATTTATTTATTATTTATTTAAATACATATATTAACTTAAATAATTCTTTGATCTTTATTTTGTTTTATTTAAAAAAAATGATAGTATAGACAAAAAATAAATATGAAATTTTTAGAATAGCTATTTGGATTTATCGTAACATAAGATGGTTAAGGACATACCTAATTTTTTTCATATATATAAATCTAGCTTAGATCTTTATGTATAAACATAGTATAAGTATTGTTACATTGATAAAATAAAATTTTAAATAAATTATACACATTTTTGATTTATAAAGAGTAAAGTCTGAAAGAGAATAACATCTCATAAATAATTTTTGTAACGTTGAAATAAATATGTGTTTTACAGGACCGGTATATAAGGCATCTCGTTTCGGAAACCCAATAATAAAATTAGGAAGATACGAATATAATCGGCATTGTAGAAGCACGGCATCGAAGGGGTTTTGGTACTGTTCATCCAAAACTAGAATGGGCTGTCGAGCATCTCTTACGACTATAGAAAATGTCATAATTAAACTGAATGATAACCATACACACTAACTAGATTATTTAGTTTTATATATTTATTAAAAAAAAAAAAAAAACGTTAATGCAAACCATACCAATGAAGTTCAAAGTCGTTTGTAGATTAATTAATTTTAAAATTTATATTTAATTACCCGCCCGCGGCTGCTGTCGCGTGGTCTTAAGAATTAGCCTATAGTTTTTTTAGGGTTCCTATTTTTTTTAGAGGACTACAGATAAGCGTAAGCTATTTGAATGCCAATTAAACTGAAATGTTAACTCCCAATGAAAGTCCCGTCTAAATGCCCAAACGTACAAAGCAACCAGAAATACAGACAAAGAAAAACTTTAATCTTTTGGTTTTTGTTATAAGACCGTATATAATTTATATATATTATACGAACGGCCCGCTCCGGCTTCGCACGGGTATAAAATATAAAGCCTATGTCATTCACTGAAAAAATGATTAAAATCGATCCAGTAGTTTTGATTTATTCATTACTGCCCGTGGCCCGCACGCGTTAAATTTAATTATTAGCGACATCACATTAGAAACCTCAATTTTCTCCACTATTCAATGGATGTTATTATACATATAAATATTCCTCTTCAATTACTCTATCTATTAAAAAAACCGCATCAAAATCCGTTGCGTAGTTTTAAAGATTGAAGCATGCATAGGGACAGAGAAAACGACTTTGTTTTATACTATGTAGCGAAGTGCGGCAGAGAAAGTATATTTTGTAAATAAATATTCATCGCAGTCATAATAGGGTACGGTTACAGAGAGGTTGGTTACACTACTGAGGGGTTTTTTCATCCACTTTATTACAAGTATATGATAAGAATGTAAGCTATGGTAACTAGAATTATGTAACCAAGCAGTGTATGGAACATTATTTTTATTATTTATATAATTATTACCTTTCAGTAGATATAGTTTGTTTGTTTTGTTTTTAATAATACTTTTGTGTATTTTGCTTATTTTCTTTAAATTTGAGCATTTAATTATAAGTCGAAAATAGAAAAGTCGCTTTGTGGCGGGCGTTAGTAACTGCGTCACAGTTTTATACCACTGCAGTTATTAATGTTCAAATTTGTACATGATATTGATGGCTCCAAATAAACAATTATTATTATTAAAGGGAAAGTTGATATCAGTGTTTTCTTTCATTTTTATACCAACTAACAGAACCGGTCTTCAGTTGTCAACGCAGCACATTGTGAGGCTCTCGGGCAACTCTTCTCATGACATCAACACAGAGGTACACAGCGATAGTACTTTTAGGCCGCGGTATTCTGACACAAAGTGGTTACCGAGCAGTTTTAGACGAGACGAATGCTCTGAGAAATGTGTGTCTTGTGTCTTGTCGGGTTCATGTATATGATTTTAACTCATCCTGCATTTTTAATTTTGATTAGAAGAAATACTTTAAATGTAAGTAATTCCGTTATATAAAAGCTAGTTATATTGTGCATTTAACGCTTAAAGATCCTATTAAAACAAATTTATGATACTACGATGTAAGTTCGCTGTTAGTCGCTGGTACACATACAGTTGCTAGGTTCTTTCCTTGCTCTTCCAACCTCTCGCACTGAAGTTAAGCACGCTTGCGTGTACCGCATGTATAGCATGGAGAGCCTGAGCTGTGGGGACGAGTTATTTGAACAACCCACTCGTCTTGCAATGACGTTAGTAAACTCGTATTAACTATACGTTATTACATACACGTTGTTGGAAAGCGAAGCTACACACACTAGTAAAAAAATTGCTAGCACTGAGAATTACTATCAATTTTTATTGTTGTAGTGGAACAAAAGGGTTCTTGACTTATTTCTTAACTTTATCTACTTGAATAAGAAATTAAATTCTACAAATAATAATTCGATATAGAAACATTGAATAAAACAGTTTTTTTGTTTTTATACAGAGCCTGTGTTCATGACGTCACGTAACGGGAGACCAGTTATCCAAATGGGAACCTATAGGTTCTACAAGTATCATAGAAGCACAGGACCGAAGTCGTACTGGGAGTGCAGTAAAAGAAGAAGGGAGGGCTGTCGCGTCACTCTGACGACGGTGGAAGACGTAATTGTTAAAACAAATTATTATCATAATCATGAATAATAATTATTCATTATTTTATTAAATCTGTCGTTGAAAATCTATTGTTTGGCTTTTAGATTATAATATTAACAAAGTAATTTGTTGCATTAGCGCAGCGGTAGAATGATTTATAATGCGAGAATTGCAGGTCCGATCTCGACCCCTTAAGGATACTGAATTGCAAGGGAAATTAGTTTAAATAGAATTATGAAATTAAAAAGTATTCTTCATTTCATAATATTATTTTTTGATTATTATTTGACACCGTTGTGGCGTTGTGGGTAGCGAGTCTGCCTTAAGCCTCGACGGTTGCGGGTCCGATTCCCGCTCGGAGCAGATGTTTGTATTAATCGTACAGGCATGTTTTCCGGTCTGGTTGTGTTTGTCCTTGTCATTGTGAATGTTTCCGGACCCCCGACACAGGATATAATTATCCTAATGGGGGCCGTTGAGTGTGTAGCGTTTATTTATTTATTTATTATACACATACCAATATTATAAGACAGCAAATAAGTATTACATCTTTGTGAATAATTATCAAGATTGCTACGAACTTCTATTTCATAGTTGTTTTTATATAGAATTTCTAGAAACGATTAATAGTCCCAGATTTGATCTTCACTTATGCACAGTAAATTTTTATATAATATCTTACAGATGAACCGAAGTTCGTGACGTCAAATCGTGGAAATAAAATGATCCAGCTTCATGGTTATAACTTCTCTCTGCACAAGAGCAGCAGAGGTCCGAAGTTGAGATGGGTATGCAGTAGCTGCTGGAAAGGATGTAAAGCCTTTTTAATTACAGTAGAGAATGTTGTACTTAAATGCAACAGCGTGCATAACCACTAGCTTGAAGCCTACATGAGACTATTATGGGCTGTCTTTCCCAATAGGAAAATGGCTTAAAAAGTTCAATGGAATTTCGCTTTGGAATAAATTTATGTATATATAAGTACATTAAAGTGGTCTAAAAGTATTTTTACGTAGTCTCCAAAAGTAATTTTTCGAAATAAAAGAATCTTCTTCATGAAGGCACAGCTCAATATCCCAAATCTACATGACGCGTAATGATTATTGTTCCCATATAAAAAATATCGCAATTCATAAGATTAATATAAATTGTAGTACTTAGTATTTGGTTAATCCACTTTCTAAAACTGTCCGCGCTTAAAATATTGTTTAATAAATTTAAAAATAAATTATTTATAATATTGGTTATTTTATTATATATAGACAAACTATAACTATCTGATGGATGATTTTGCAGATATTTTGTGATATTAAAATTTTAAGGCACTTCCTTATTTTCCAGAACCTGAATATATAACATCTGCACGAGGTAATCAAATGATTAAAATGGGATCATACCATTTCAGCTTAGAAAAAAGAAATAATACGGGTTTCAAGAAACGTTGGGTCTGCAGTAGGTGTGCGAGAGGATGCAGATCTGTGATCATCACTCTGGAAAATGAAATCATTAAATATAAGAGCGAACATAATCATTAACATTCGTTTCGACGCGGGATACAATTGATTATTTAGTGTAGCCTTTTTTGAAAAAGGGGATGTTATATTACGCCTCTGGCGCTGTCACTCATCGCACGAAACGCAGCAGTACAGACACTGTTACTTTAATCTGATATTCTGTGAGAGCGTATTTCTACCCCAGTGTTGGGCGGAGCATGGTTCTACTGCTACAAAACTAATTCACTTGTAGTAGTAAATGTTCATTTCTAAAAGTATACCTTTCTATCCGAAAAGTATAGGAGGGAAAAGTCCACATCCATCTAACAAAACTGGTAGTAATGTCCAGATCAAATTATCTTTGTGATGCAGAAAATAGCAATCTTCTACTTTCTTCCAGGAGTACTTGAGTCTTTTGTATCAAGGCAATGCAAGTTCCTATACATGCTGAATTCCGTTTGTAAATGTAACACCAACACAATGGAACGAATTTCGTCACATACTAACTTCATGTCTGTATGAAAGGACCTGGATTTTATATATTTATATGGAAGAACTGATATCTTGCTTTGTTTTAACTGATGATGGTATTTTTAATAATAAGTTTTATGATAAATAAATAGATTTTTAAATTAATTAATTAACGCTGTATTTGTATTCTTTCGTTGCCGATAAAGAAGAGTTTATTTTTTAAAGAACCTAGGCAATCGCTCCACGTCGATTCCATTTCGAAAGTCAAATACGCTTGTGCGATGTCAATCAAAAAGGATAGGTCACGTGGTATTTCGGAAGCTTATGTCAAAATCCATATATTTTATATAATTGAATATCCGATTTCATTATCGATTCTTAAATATGACTTTGTCTAGGCCCCGTGGTGGTCTAATATTTATGAAGTCACGTAGAGGTAATCCTATAAACTACAAAAGGTATAGGTTTAGTCTTCAAGTTCTGGAGTCAAGAAGAGATGGATATGCTTTAATTGGTCTAGTACCTTCAAATGTCGAGCTTAACCTTTTCCTAACTGTAGATGACCAAATCGTTGAAAGTTCGAGGTCATCATATGCATTAATATAAAGTTAGTAGACTTTACTTTATTATTTCTCCGTTTTAAAAACATCGTCGTTTGTCTAGAATTTTGTAACGTAATCCTCTGATTTTGTTTTTTTATTAAATGGTAAATTAATAATATTTAATATCATTTACAAGCTAAAAGATTATAAAGATATGCTTTTATTCGAAGTGATGATTTTTTTGTTTGTTTCAAAAACAAACTTTTTTTGCAATATTATACGATCATAATGAATTTAGGAAAACATACATAAATAAACAAATACTAAGTAAATAAGCGCCACACACTTAACGATCCCCATTAGTATAGTTATATCCTGTGTCGAGGGTCTGGAAACACTCACAATGACAAGGACAAACATACCAAGACTGTATGGTCAATACAAACGTCGGCTCCGAGCGAGAATCGAATCCTCGACCTGTGGCGCTTAAAGCAGGTTCGCTACTACTGCGCCACAAGGTCGTCGAATGCATGCATATTGCATATTAATGCATATTTTTAATAACAGGTGCTATATTTACAAAGACAAAAGCAGGAAAAATTGCTTTAATTTATCGAGGATTCAGGTTCAACCAGCATAGCAACTCGAAAGGAGACAATGGATACTTCGTGTGTGTTAAACGAAGGCAACGTTGCAAGGCATCCATCAGAACTCATAGGATGGAGATATATGATGCGAGAAATGATCATAATCATAATTAACATTAGAAATATACAGGTTTTCTAAAAAATCATCAATCTCATTTATATTTACTCGAAAATAAAAATGTATGTACCACTGCGCCAATTTCTATAGTTCTTTTCTTTTTTGTGATTGTCAATTGTTTAAAATAGTCCTGCTGTTTTTGCACTGGATTAATGGGATCGGAAAGTTTGTATGGAAAAAATTGTATTTTCTAATGTTTGTACGCAGGTACATAGTTTATAGGTAGACCCAAAAACGGAAATACTACCAACCTGCCAACCTAGGTATGATAGTATTTTTGTATATAATGTTTTTTTTATGTTAGAAGCGGAAAACAGGCAGGAGGCTCATCTGATGTTGAGCGATTACCGCCGCCCATGAACATCTGCAACACCAGAGGTCATGCATATTGTCGTTGCGTTGCCGACCTTCGACATGCAACTCATTATTCGTTGGCTCATATCTGATGTTGAAACGTGGCTAGTGAGTAGTCACTTCACGAGTTTTAGCTAACTAGGCGGATATTCTATACATTGGGTCATCTTGGCCAGTATATATCCTTCAAACAATGTGTAAAATTTACAATGTTTTATGTTTTAATTATTAATAGCTAAATTTCCTGCCTTAATAGACATTTTTAAAACCTCGTCTTTAATGAAAAGTAAGGTTTCCTTTGATGTATTATTTATTTAAGGTTAAAAGTTATGGACAAAATAAAATAAATAAATTAAAAAAAAAAATTTTCAAACCAATTAAAAGCGTTGATAAATAATAATAATACAAGGCGGCCAATATACCTTCAATGATATTGTGCAAAACTAGTAATTGCACAATGTTGTTGAATATGTCTGATTAGTATTGGAAGATTGTGCAATGATTTAAAAAAGAAAGTACCAAATATAGAAGGTCGTATGGGCCCGCTAATATTTCTTTCGGGTATAATATATTATCACAATTAATTTCAGTTACTTTCGGAAAATCGAGAGCAGGGAAACCGATGCTGTTGATGGGCGAGTACAAATACAATATTCATAAAGAAAATAAATACAAATCGATTTGGAGGTGTCAGAAATGGAGGCACGGGATGTGTCGAGCGATTGTGGTTACCATGAAAAGGATGGCTGGGAAGCAAATCTCCGTTGCATATTTTAAGCCTCATAATCACTGATGTAAACTTTGCCTTTTTATTTCTTAGAACTTATTAATAAGAGCAGTTTGTATAGTTAAACTACACGGACATGGCGCGCCCCTCCAAGATACAAAAAGTTTGATTGTGTTTGTGAAAGTCTTACGACGCATGTGTGCGTTTAGTACGGCCGTCAAACAAAAAAATATACATGGATTTGTTGCTCAACTAGTAACGTCATTAATCAAAATTATTATTAGTATGACGATGCACTGACGTACTCTATGAAAATGGCATGTGCGTTGTCTTGCGTAATCGGCTAGTTATGATCACTTGACCAACAATTCAGCCGGCCCGATCCTGAAGACGAAAACTTACAACTACATACAAACTCCCGTACAGGTGTGACTACAGACATTAAGACAGTAATTTGGAGGGGCGCGCCATGTTATTGTGGTTTATCTATATGTTGCTGATTACTGCAAAGTTTTTCCCTAATTGTGTTAAGCAACTAAATGATCTGCATATTTTACAAACGTTGTTTTTATCGTGCAAACTTTTTTTGAATATTTTAATGTGATATTTTAAGCGACTTACGTCATACTTTTTAAGGACAATCAGTGAAAACTAGACCTATGAAAGTTTCAAAAGTAATTAATGAAAAAAAAACGATTAACTACCTCATTTATTGTAGTCGGTTCGGGTCGGTTCGGTCGAAAGAAATTTGTCATAATAACAAACCACGTGTTTTGGTTAATATAACAACTCTTGGACATTAAATGTCTGTAAAAATTGTAACAGACAGATAAATCTTATTAAAAATGATAAATATGTATATTGAGGTATTTTTTATTTATAGTAATCCTTTTGTTAAAAATAATATATAAAATGAGAAGCAGTGTATTAGAAAATATGAAGAATTTTTAATTGTATCTTACTACTTACTGCATATTTAGTACAGAAAAAAAATACTATACTCACAGTTCCATGTGTATTAATAAAGAAATGATAAATAATTATACTATTTTAAATATGACAGTTCCGGTATATTCAACATCTGCATTTGGTAGGCCTGTCATCTTGCTAGGAGATCACAGATACAACCTGCATTGTTATGCAGGGGTACATACATATATATACAGCAGGGGTCCCAAGTCTATTTGGAGGTGTGTTAAATGGAGATCTGGGTGCCGTAGCTCCTTCTGCACCATAGATGATACCGTCCATAATTTGAGGGATACACACGTGCATATGTAGATTAATAAATCTATTTTAGTATTTATTGCTGTTGTGCTTATTTTTAATCACAGAAATCTTAAAAATAAAATATATGTCGCTAGAAATGTAAAAAGTCGCTTGTTATTAGCCGCTAGATTTCTCCCAACCATACTGTCATTAAAAAATATGTACGCAGACCACGACGATAATGTAAGATTCACATTACATTGCTGCTCTCGCTTGAATCGCTCAAGATATTGAATAGATTGTTCAGCAATAGCAAGTAGAGTGAACACATGATACAAAGGCTTGCTCGCACTGCTCGTGGCTCATAATGTCATAATTGCGGCGACGAAGTCACGTGGATATGGGACTTCTTTTACTTTATTACTAAGATTTCTATAATATTAATAAATTTATAGATGTTGATCATTTTGATAAGTCATTTTATTTACTTACCGACACGACACGAAACTTACCGGGTCCCATCTAGACCTCATTTAAACACCTAATTTAGGTAATTAGAGTGTGGCCGCTGGCTGGACGTACACAAAGAAAAACGATTATTTTTAATAAACATTTATTTCAGGGAATAACCTGGGTTTTATTTGTAGCGCTATTGCCAATCACCCAGACTTACATAAATATGACACCTTTATTTGAATTTAAGGCTCAATAGCTTAATGGTATATGGGCTGACTTTTCTACAGGCTCTATCCTAAACCTCTTGAGCTATTGTCGTACCCATTCCTAAGAAATAGCAATATTAGTAATGGTTTAATTAAGCATTGCTACTATTATTATAAAAAAACAACACGACACATATCAATGTATGATAACTACAGCTATTTTTATATAAGAAAATGCGTTAATATATTAAATTCCAAATTAACTGTCAGCCATATTTTATCTTTTTCAGTAACTTTTGGGACATCAAGAGCCGGTAAACCGTTGCTTATGATCGGAGACTATAAGTACAATATACATCAAGAAAGGGACTCTAAATCGATTTGGAGGTGTCAAAAGTGGAGGAAGGGGCTATGTCGAGCATCCATCGCCACCATTAACACGGCCGATGGCCAACTAGTAGCCATACCTTACACTAAATCACATAATCATTGAATTTTCAAAGACTAATTATATCTTCCATATAAACAAAATGTCATAGACTTGCTGGTACTCCTTCAATTTAATATCGACGATACGAAACAAAATTAGTCATAAGCTTGCAACATAATCAATCAAAGTTAGAGTGTGACTAACTTCGTTAGTGTTGAATTTACGGAGAAATCAGCGAATCGTATGACATTTTATCAGTATGGATGAGCCGGTCCTTAATTTATATTAAGTAAATGTTGAATGATCATAGAAAAACTTATTTTCAAATACATTTGTATGGGCAAAAATATGTGGTATCTAATAGTGTCTTATTTAGAAAGATACTTGTGTAATAAAATTGCTTCATTTTCATGATATTGTACTTTTTAAAATATACTTTCTTAACTTAATGCCAGTACACCTTACTGAAAATTAGAGAGTTCTTTTAAATGCTTAGAAAAGAATCGATTAAGTTTTCAATGCTAAGTAACAAACCAAATTTAAAAAATTTTTCAGCAGTTGTTTTGGTATCTTAACCTTATTTAAATTAATGACTATGGCGTCTAAGAATACTAAATATAACTGCTATACAAAGTACATAATTGTATAGTTTTTCCTTTTTCAGAAATAGTTATAACTGAATCGAGGACCGGAAGACCTATAATACAAATGGGCAAATTCCGATACTACCGGCACAGCAGTTACAAAGAGGGTAGTCCAAAATGTTTGTGGGTATGCGTCAAGTGGTGTTCCGGATGTCGCTGCTCAATGACATCTGTAAATACAGAAATCGTTAGAATCAATAACAAACACAATCATGATTAATTTTAAATGTTATAATTGTTTTGTAGAATTGTTGAAGCAATAAAGTGTACGTAAAGAACGTTCTTCTTTACGTTTGTTGCTTATTTTATATCGGTTCAATGTTTTGGAGAATTGAATTAAATCTGGGAAGTTAATTAGTAATTTCAGAAAACTTAATAATGGTAGATACTTTCAATTCATTAGAATCTGCAAAACCAAAATTATTCCCTATGACATGTTTACGTAGCGAGAATATCAAATTATATATATAATTATATTATACTAACCATTTTTGTTTTCTTTGCTTCTACCAGTTACCGTAGTTAGTTAGTACCACATTAATTAGAACTGTTATTATATCATCGTAATATTCTTTTCAGGTATTGTACTCACGAAGTCTCGACAAGGCAAACCTATTATTAAGATTGGCAACTACCGCTTCTACAGACACAGCAGCTATAAGAGAAACAACGGCCGATGTTTGTGGATCTGTAGCAGAACCTACATGGGCTGTAGGGCTTCTGTCAACTGTTTGGACAATAGAATCATTAGAATGACTAATGTTCACAATCATTAATAATATTTCTTTATTGTCACCATTACGAAATACTTGTAGTACTAGACTTTTATAATAATTTGTAGTTTATAAGTGATAAAATAATTGCATTCGTGGTATTATTGTTCACAATTATGTTATTTCAATTGTATTTTGATTTAACTCTCAAGACAAGTTTTAATGCTAAGCTTTATGTAGTATAATATTGCGTATGTGAAATGGTTGATAACTTGTACGAAAATTTCTATAAACTTGACATTCATGAGAGTTTATACTGGACCGAGTCTTTTTCGGTCGCCACAATCCTTCGGCTAGTATAGTACACTTAGATATGACAAACCATTATCAGCTACGGTTATAATGGTTTGGGTTGCGAGCGATAAAGCTCGATAAAATCGCTCGGGAAGAAGAACAACAGAATTTGGTATTCTTAAGTGTTCTTTTTTACATTGTAATTTCCACTGTTGTGTTGTTACACTTGGATTGGTTAGATGTTCTGTTTAAATAATGGATTCAACAGTATCTAATTCCTATGTTAAGTAAACACTCCAGTAATCTTATCTATTAAGTTTTTTTGCTTTTAATAAAGCTAAGTAGTTAGTCAAAACCAAAAATTTTAATGAATTTGTCAATGAATGTCAAAATATTTGGAGTATATTAAAATTACGAGTCCGCTAGTGTGACCGCTACAGTAGTGCCATAACTTTTAACGAGCTGAATATACATTGCTTCGTGACGATAGATTCAGTTCACCACCATTAGCGTCAGATATTTTTAAAACGAATTGCTTTACATAGCGGTCTTTCTAAACTTTGTCATTACTAGCTTATAAGAATTATTAGACTAAGGTTAATAGAAATATTCCTTTGCATGTTGTTGCTTAGTCTGACACAATGTATGTCGTATTAATGAGCACATTATAATAAGCTTTTATCAATTAATCATGATTATCAGACTATTTTAAAATAAAATGTATTTTCAATAGTTTGATGTATTATTATCCCAATTTTTTTATTTAGCATAATAATTATATAATTAGAAGAAAGAGAGGGTTAAGCGTTTTGTTTTTCTTCGTTTTGTTTTTCTTGTCCTAAATCTTTTTTATCCTCTAGTATACTAGAAATAATAAATAGTATATAGTGTAAAGTATTAAGTGACATAAATTATAGAAACAAGATCGCAGAATAGCCACATATTTAGTAGGTCCAAGTCTGTTGATGATAAAGTTGACGCAGTAGAACAGAGCATGGCTATTTTCAAGAGTTGTTGTAGGCATACTTATCGTATGGCACTACGTGTCCTTTATGGATATACTACATCGGGGAGCAAGCTTATGTCTGTGCAAATACGTCTAGTATTTAGTTAACAACATGAGAACAACCAGAAATAATATTATGTCTGAGTCATTATCCAGGTGTATTAAATATTTGTTATTATGTGATTCATTTGTGTCCACCACCGATCAGATCATGTATGGCTTCCAAATTTTCATCAAATGTAAAGTTAATTTCATACTAGTAAGTAGATAATGAAAACATCTTATTTTTAATATAAATAAATATCGAGTTTGTAGGATTTTTATTTATGCAAAATGTTGAATGGAAATTTAACTACTTCTTAAAGTTGTACGTGCCACGTAAATAAAAGGTATCAAATAAATGTATTATCGTTAGCATTTTCGTTTCCTTCGTTGTAATTACATATTTTAGTTTATCGAAACTGTTAAAATATAATTATAATTTTTACAGGTATTGTCCTCACTAAGACAAGAAACGGGAAGCCTAAGATTAAGATCGGCAGCTATAGCTTCTACAGACACAGCAGTTATAAAAGGAACAATGGTCGATGCTTATGGATCTGCAGCAGAAACTACGTCGGCTGTAGAGCTTCCATCAGTTGCGTTGACAACAGAATAACTAGATTGACTAATGTACATAATCATTAATCATGCAAATGGCAACACATTTCAGTTAAGCTCAGTTCAGTTGTGCAGTTAAGCAACCTTTTATGAGAGTGCGTAAAAATTGCGCCAATTTTGTTATTTGTTAACCAAAAATTTAGATTATTTAGTTACTATTTGTTATTTAGTTAGATTCTGGTACATGTGTAGTGATTGTAAGTTATATAGGCTCATTTTAGGTGATATCGTTGTTGTCTGCACCTGCATTGGAGTTTTATGATTACCAATTACGTTTACTACAACTTAAACGTTCCTATGAGGGACCCAAAAGTAGGATATCAATTTTAAACACTTCATATGTCTTAATAAATAGATGGCCAGTAAAAACTATGAAGGATTAAATTATCGTTTTCTATCTTCAAGCAACATTTTTTTTACTTTTTACAAAATGCGATATTTTTTACTTGACACATCTACCAACTTCAGAAAATTCGCAAAACGGTTTTCCACTTCTAAACAGATATCATTAAACAAACTCAATCTTTTATTTATTGGTTTTAAGGCGTCGGGATGTGTGTCGGGATGTGACGACCCCATCGCCCGCTGTTGGGATAACCTCTGTCATAACAGAGATTATTCCACCAGTGCAATCAGTCACACTGGTGGTAGGTCTTTTGTTGCAAGAGGCCAGCTAGGTAGGTACCACCGCACTGTCCAATATTCTGCCGCCAAATAGTAGTGTTTAGGCACTACTGTGTTCCGGTTTGAAGGGCATTGTACGCTAGTGAAATTACTGGGTGAACGAGATTTAAGAACTAATATCTCGAGGTTGGCAACGCGTGAGTGGCACCTACTAATGGTGCTGCAAGCGCTCATAGGCTGCGGCCACTTACCATCAGGTGGGCCGTATGCTTGTTTGCTAACTTCTAACATAAAAAAGAAAAATAAAAAAAAGAAAAACGTAATTTTTGACAAATTCATACATACTAAAATTTTAAAAATCTATTTTTTTGTCATAAATGTTTTAATTATTATTAATCACTACAAAAACAGATAACAAACTAAAGACATATTATGAGTTAAGCCCTTTTTAATATTATGTGTTTGGTAAATTGTAAGTCAAAATTTTCTTCTCATCTAGCCTATTATACCACTTTCTTTCTTATAATGGTATATCAGATGAGTTACATAAATAATTAACAAGTACCAAAAGACATAAATATGGTAAATTAAATGGTCGCTTTTAGGTAATTTCATTTTACTCAAATGACTCGCGTGTACCAGTCTCAATAGAAAAACTATTTATTTTATTGTTACAATAATTTAAAAACAAATGTATGTATTTCATATAGGTAGAAGTATTAATAATAATTAACTAATTTCTCATACGATACTTCAATTATTCAGCATAACTTATAAATAAATGTAAAACTTAATAGCGGTATTGAAAATTTTTCGTAATTATAAAGTTGAGAAAAAATATAAAGATATCTTAAAACAAATTATTACTTTTTGATAATGATAGTGATTTTTTTAATTTATTCTTTTTTTACAGATACCCTTTATCATTTTACCCAATCGAGGGCAGGGAAACCAGTGATTCAGATGGGACCCTATAGATATTACAGATTTAGCCGATGTACAGGGCCTAAGGTTTACTGGCCTTGTGTTAAGTGGACTTCTGGCAGGTGTCGGGCCACTATCACTACCATTGAAAATGAGATCGTTAAAATAAAAAATCAACATAATCACTAATTCATTATTATTTTTAGATAAATGTTTATTAAAGTAATTGCTCGTGCTTTTAGTTAAGATAGTGTTTGTTTGTTTATATGTAATTTCAAGCTAAGCTATTATGATCATGTAATGTTCAAAATGAATGACCTTTTTTTTTTGTTTTTACGTATTTTTTGTTAAGTTTTGACATAATTTTTCCTTGTTTATTAAATTTTAAATTTATATTAGTCTGTCAATATGTTGGAAAATTTTCTAGTTTCAAGAAACTATCGTTACTTCTAGGTTCGGGATGGGTCAAGATCAGGAAAGCTAGTAGGAAGACCTAATTTTTGAATTGTTTTTTCTTTTGTTTTTTGGCCCTATAAATATTATAGATTTACCCGATGTAGTGGGCCTAAGGTCTACTGGCCTTGCGCTAAATGGAGTTCCAATAAATGTCAGGCCACTATCACTACTGTTGAAAATGAGATTATTAAGATCAACAATAAACATAACCATTAATAAGTCATTACTTTTAGATATATGTTAATTAATATGATTGCTCGGGCTTTAAAATAAGATATTGTTTTTTTGGTTTGTTCATAATTATGTATTATGTAAACTAAGCTATCATGATCATGTTATGTTCAAAATAAATGGACTTTGATTTTTGATATTTTTTTTTACATAATTTTTACTTATTTATTAAATTTTAAATTTAAATTTGTCTGTCAATTTGTTTGAAAATTTTCTAGTTTTAAGAAACTATCGTTACTTCTAGATCCAGTATAGGTCGAGAACAGTAAAGCCAAAACAGTATGGGGGACCTCATTTTTGAATTAATTTTTGTTTGCAGATACCCTTTTTTATCTTACCAAATCCAGAGCAGGGAAGCCGGTGATTCAGATGGGGCCCTATAGATTTTATAGAATTACCCGATGTAGAGGACGTAAGGTCTATTGGCCTTGCTCTAAATGGAGTTCCAATAAATGTCGGGCCACTATCACTACTCTTGAAAATGAGATTATTAAAATTAATAATAATCATAATCATTAATTTGTAATTCTATATATTGTTTTGTATAACTATTTGTATTTGGGTGTTTAATTAAATATATAAAATGTCTGAAAATATTAATTTTATTTTTATATCGATTTATTTATCAATTAAAGTACAAAAAAAATCGTAATTTTAAAGTCTTAATTGTTTTATAGGACCAGTATTTACAACGTCGCGCAGGGGTAATCCTGTGATACAGTTCGGTGTTTATCGATATAGTCGCCATACTAGATACAAAGGGCAGAAGGTTCTGTGGCCGTGCGTCAAGTGGGCTGCTACGAATTGCAGGGCATCGATAACAACATTTGAAAATGAAATTGTGAACATCAAGAATGAGCATAATCATTAACACATTAGAATTGTGATAATATTTATTTTTTATATCACGACGATTGGCAAACAGGCGTACGGCGTATATTTTACCGGCGTCGGGACATGACGACCGCATCGTCCGCTGTTGCAATAATCTCTGTCACAGCAGAGATTATTCCACCAATGCAATCAGTCACATTGGTGTTAGGTCTTTTTTACAAGAGGCCGGCTAGGTTGGTATATTCGCAGTGTCAAATATATTACCGCCACACAGTAGTGCTCAGGCATTACTGTGTTCTGGTTTCAAGGGCACAATAGACTAGTGCAAAGGAGATTTATAAACCAACCGCAATTCCTGCCCCTTTGTTCTTGCACTTCCTTCTCTTCCTCTCTGTAACAATATCCTCAAATCAATTAGCGCGCGGTAATGTGTTGTAAAATTAATTGATTTGTGATAATTATACATGAAACTTATAATTGTGATAACTATTGCTCATGGAAACACGAAATATTATTTAATAATCAATATAGGCTTATTTAGTAATCATTTAGTAATAGATAGGTTAAGAAAAATAAATACTTTTTGGTCATCAACCATTTTTTTTATTGGGAAAATGCAATTACGCACTCGAGCCCTAGGACGAGTGCAATGGCGCAAGAGGTGTGGAACCCAGGAAGCCGGCAACCCTGTTCGCTTCACCGGGCTACTGCACAATCGACTATTCCTCCCGGCTATTGAGCCCCTTCGGCAGAGTTTTACCTCTGCGTTTGGGGGCGGGTTGGTCTTTAATCATACTCTATATGGCGCAGGTTAAAAACGTTTTTTATATAAAGTTTAAGAGGAAAAATAATAATGAATGTATTACAGATCACGATATGTCACTTGAGTATATTGAGTATACTCTAATGTGATATTTACTGTAGTGCGTTGTCGCTGCAACCTCATAACGGTTGCCATCTGCGGGTACACTTCGTACATTAAACTTACAATAGCAAAACTTAATGCTATGACTTAAATATAATATATTAAAACAGCTATGTACTATTAAATCATTATTTTTCAGAACCAGTTTTTGCCTTGTCGAAGTTTGGCAAACCCGTGATAGTGATTGGTGAATATAGATACAATAAACATAGCCGTGCAAAAGGTCCCAAGGCCAGTTGGCTCTGTAGTAAATGGAGTAGGGGATGCAGATCATCTATAACTACAATTGAAAATGAGATCATCAAGAGTAATCCAAATCATAAACATTAATTTAATAAAAGTAATCAAGACTTATGTAAAATAATACAAAAGTTGTGTACTAAATTAAAGCAGCAATGAGACGTTTTTGCCTCATATTACATACAAAAAGCTTTTGATTTTTTCTATAGTTTTTATAATATGTGATGCATTAACGGAATAATTAACTAAAACAATATATGTAAATAATTTGTGTGTGTGTTTCTTTATAATAAAACTAATTATCGATACGATTGATTCCGCTTACAGCATTATTAAAATTTGGGTGACCAGTCATTATCATTAATTAGTATCGGTTTAATCGTCGCAGACGTTGTAAGGGGTCAAGGGCTCTGTGGCAATGTTGTAAGTGTACTTCTACCGGACCGTGCAGGACCTCTTTAATCATCGTTGAAAAACTATTGTTAATGTTTTTATATTAAGATGGAAGCAAATACTTCACACCTAATGTAATGGTAAGAAGTCTACACCGAAATCTATTCAAGGGTGTTGCAACTGAAACGGTAAGAGGCGAGGGGTGATGTGGAAGAAATAAAGCGGTTGCTGGTGGTAGGCCTTTTATTGCAAGAGGCCAGCTAGGTAGGTCCCACCGCAGTGTGTTGTGTATTACTGGGTTTTGCTTTGAAGGACACCGTAGCTTGTGACATTACTGGGCCTACAAATGAACGGTGTTGCAAGCGCTCATAGGTTATGATAACCGTTTAACGTCAGATCGACCGCGTATGTTGCTTGCCAACTATGTCGCATAAAAAAGGACTTTAAAAGCAAAGAATAGAAGCGGATTTAAGGGATTTATATAGCTTTCTAAAAAAAGTCAGATTAATTGTAATATTAATATGAATATTTAAAACAAAGGTTTCGTACATATTTGACAGTTTTTTCCTGATTTTAATTTTTTTATGTTCTAGATCCAAAGTTCAGCCTATCGAGATTCGGTAGACCCGTTCTGAGTATAGGGATGTATCGATACAACCAAAGAACCAACAGCAAAGGTCCGAGAATACAGTGGCTTTGCTGCAAGAAAACTTCAAAAAACTGCAAGGCCTCGGTTACCACTTTCGAAGAAGAAGTGGTTAAAATAACCAATATACATAATCATTTATGAGATAAATTTGAGATATTGTATGTATAATACTTTTGTCTGTATATTCCGGTTCTTCTGACTGTAAGCGATATTCTGGTTTGGTTTTTTATTTAGTTTGTAAATTATTAAGTTTTTATTACGTATTACAATGTCAAAACATATTAACAATAAGTCATAATACTTTTGATTGATATTCCAAATGAAATAATTTTTTAATTTTGTTATGTAATAATGAAATAATTAAATACTATATTATTTAAACGCAATTTTGAATTTTTAAATCAAATGGACATAGTTGTAGGCAAAGTCTATTTCAATAGTTCAAAGCTGATAATCATGATATACTATCAGGTATATTCCTAACAAAATGTATAAGCTATAAAAATATAATTGTATTCAGTTCAAAAGATATATTAAAGCAAATTATTTCTCATTAAAATACTTATATATTATTTGATGACTCGTAATGTTATTAACACTACAATAATTTCCAGCATCAGGGTCGTCTAAACGTCCCCAGCCTATCATTAATATCGGCGGATACAGATATAATCGAAGTTCAAGCAAGGGTCCTAGAATCCATTGGCGATGCAACAAGTGGATGTCTGGCTGCCGTTCCTCATGCATCACCTATAATAATGAAATCGTCCTCATAAATACGGAACATAATCACTCGAATACAAGAAAATAGAAGCACATAATATTTTGTATTTCCTTCCATTTATGTAATGCTAAATTCTTAATAAATAAATAATAAAGTTTTAGATTAGATTTAAGCATTTTAGTTTCCTGGTGTGATTTTCCTTTCTTGTACTTCTAGATTGATCAATCAGATATTGGATTTCGGGATAATGTCGTTTAAGACGTTTTATCTCGAGGTTCAAATATTTTAATCTAAGATCTGTGTGCGTTCTTAGTAAGATATGCGGTACTTTGTGTATGCTACATATTTAGTATGGAGGCCATTACTATCTCGATGTATCATGCACAATTTCCGTTATTTTAGTTAGTATGTAAAATTTGCAAATAATGCATGCATTTTTGCAAATTTTATCTATATTTTTAGTATCTATATATAACTAGGTAAGCTGGAAACAATTTTATTTTCAAGTTGTTTGTTCTTACAGAAGTGTTCTACAAGTTGTCGAAACGTGGAAAGCCGGTTCTGGAAGTGGGCGCATATCGCTACAATTTTCACAAGACGTTAAAAGATGAAAAAACTCGTTGGCTCTGTCATAAGCGAAGATCAGCTCAGTGTAAAGCTTCGCTCATCACCGTTGGAGATCACGTAGTTCTATTGAATCAGTTTCATAATCATTAATTAAGAAATAGTAAATAAGTTTTTTGATTTTTGCACGGATCTATTGCGTCCGTCCCTATTTTAACATGATGTATTTTTTTAATGTCTTTGTTTTATGATTACACAACATTTTCTCTGAAATGTAACACAATTTAAAAACTTATCATACAAACTTACTACTAAGGAAAGCATAATTTTTCTAATTTTCTTTATTCTATCTCTTTGTCAGCGCCGAGAGTACTTCCGGGTTTCGATCTTATATGGACAGTTTTAAGTCGCAGTCTCTAATTCTGCTCATTGAAGCAGTCTCCGCCCTCAGAATGTTCTGGGCTATGGCAAAGCTTTTTGATTTAGGTTAGGTTAAGTAAAAAAAAATTGCTTAGTTTAATTATTATAGGTAAGAATAAAGAGACGTGGAGCAATTCCATCATCCATCTGATAACCAGGTAAGACATATTTTTATTGAATCTTATTGATTTCTAAACACGCCTTAGATAGCTTCCTAAGCGAAAAGTGGTCATGGCTATCTTTAAATAGCTGTGTTAAGAAAACAATAACATTATAAGAAATTGTATCTCATCTGGTTTTCGGATGGGTGAAGGTCGATCTGTAATGTGTCTTAGACCATTAATCTTGCTATGTGTATCTTAAGAATTAACAAGGTCCTGTTTTAAATATGTATGTATATCTTTACGTTTTACCCTCACCCAATAAGAAATTTACCCTCCTCAACTTTGATTTTTTTGAATTTTTTTGGATAAAGATTAGTCTATAAACACTGTACACTTTCAATAATTTCATTAGAGTAGATACTTAGTAGCGAGAGAACGCATTAAGTTTTATTCGGTATAACATTAAGAATTAAATTGTAACCACAGTTTAAAATCTTAACAATCAGTTCTGAATTTTTACAATCCTTCTGAGCTACGACCACTACTCCTACTGAAATTAATTTATTTTATAATTATTTTGGCCAAGTTGGGACTTTAATTTATAATTATTTTATTTTTATCATTTAAAAATTAACATTAGGTAATAAAATGTACTCTGTACTTAAGTTTTATTTAAAATAAATATTGTTTTAAGTCGTTCATGTAACGGATAGCTTCTTTCAGCTAAGTAAGCTTTTCATAATATTTCATTAACTAATAAAATGTATGCGGATTTTTTTTATTTTACCCGGCTGCCTCAAACAAAGTAATGCTTTTTAAATATATGTACCTTTAATTCAATAGTTCGCCTAAACGGATTATAAGAAATACAATGGCATTAGGCTTATACGCTCGTCCGAGTGAGCGGCTTTTTAAAATGAAAGTAGAACTAATTGCGGCTATTAAAAGGATGGGTGGCAGTCGGGTATATTGAGTTTTAAATCTAATAATAATAATTTTTAATTAAGTAGTTTAGTATTTAATTAAATGATAAGCTTTTTAGAAATTGTATTGTAATGTTAATTCGGCTGCCCCGATAGGAGGTTAATATATTCCGAGTAGGTAAATATGCTTGAGTATGTATGTAATGTGTATATGTTTGATTCTTTGCCACTGTCTGCAGGTTAAACAACTTGGTGGAAATTAACAAATGATATCGCTAATAAAACTTAATTCTTCTTAAAGGTAGAAGCATACTTACAATATACTAAGGACAGGCCCTACCATATAGACAAAATGTTGACTTGCTTCGTTATAACACCAACGTAGCGAAACGAAGTTAGCCACAAGCAACATAACAGAATAAAGTTAGTCGTGTGACTAACTTTGTTTCGTTGCGTTGGTGTTGAATTTAGGAGAACCAGCGAGCTTGTGACATTTTGATTCTTAAAGATCTGGCAGCCGAGTATGTTTGAGTGTTTGTAACGCATAGCTTTTATGCTATTTATTATTAAAATTAATAATTGCAATTCAATAAATTTTAACATAAATGTGTAATGTAGTTTATAATTTTGATTGATTAAAGGGATATAATATGGATTTTTGTTTTTTTGTATCATGTAATTTGTTAATCATTAAGGTTTATATCGCGGTTAATTTGGTCTTGTAAAGCGTATATGTTAGTATATGCCACAGTCGGGTTAGCCCTTCGTCCTGAACTGTCGCTCGGCCTTGCTGGAGGCACCGTAAGGACAGAATCAAATTTGGGCCCCCGAGAGGTATGTCTCTTTTTAACGGCTAGGCTCTCCGATTCGGTCACGCTGTCAAGGCCAGTAGGGCTGTTGGCAATACACAAAAAATCGAAAAGTCTATGCCAAAGTAGAAAGTTTTTACTAAGAATATTGTCAATGCTCCTTTTTTTCAAGATATTTCTAATGTTCCGAATGCCCCTCCAAATAAGCTCGACGCTTGCGCTAAGGATAATAATAATAGCCCAAGGGGTCAGGATCGAACCCGCAACTCTTGCGTTGACGGAGTTGGTCCTTCTACCGTTGAGGGTTCTGAATTTTATGACAGTAGCAGAGTGTTATCGGTTTTGGTCCCACCTACTTGTAAAGGGCTTGAAATATTTTTCTGTCCCTTCTGTAGAAATTTACTTGTTTTCCACATTTCCTCACCTTTCCTTCGCCTACTCTGGTGATGCACGGTGACGCCTGCGGTGCTACATTTACGCACTTTATCAATGAAATGACTCACTTACTAATGGCATTCATCAGTTTTGTACTTATTATTATTAAGGCGGCCGTTGTGGCTGCGGCCTGGTCTCGTAATCACTCCTACTTTCTCATTCCTTTTTCACTTCTCATCCCTTCCCTCCTATCCCTTGGGTTGGCAACGCGCGATACTTAAAGTATTGCTAGCTTTATATATCAGCTTTTATCACAGATTACTGTTTACCATCAGGCGTATCGTATGCGTGTTTGCCAACCCTCATGAAACATAAAAAAAATTGAGATTTTCCGAAGCAATTATTTTATGGTTTCTTTTTCAGGTGAACCAGTTTACACAGTGTCCAAGTACGGAAAACCAGTTATTCAGATGGGTGCCTATAGATACTATAGGCGAAGCAGTTGTAACGGTTCGCGTGCGCAGTGGCTTTGTTCCAAGTGGTCTGGCGGCTGTCGAGCGTCCCTTATCACTGTTCAGGATGATATTATCGGCATAAAAAATAAACACAATCATTAAATTATATTTGTTTGTTTTAAATATTGTGCGTGGCTATATGTATATAGTTTTAAGAAGAGAATAAATTTTGTTTACGTGTTTTTTTTTGTTGAGTTAATAAATATATTTTATATATATTATAATTTATTATTGCCTTATAACTTCAAAATCTAAAAAAATCAGCATTTTTTATTTTATTTGTAAACTCATTAATTTAGGCCGCAATTAAATTTATTAACAACGATTCGTATTTTATGTATAGAAAATAGGCATTTTCATTTCAGCATTGATTCGCATTTCCATATTGTAAGCCTCAATAGTAGGGCTGACTCGGCTTTACCGAAAGAGTTGCAGGTTCGATCCTGACCCCTTTGGGCTATTGTCGTACTCAAGATTAAGAAAGCCTTGAAAAAGTATTAGTAGTATTCTTAAAAAAAGAAATTTGTCCGTTTCAAAATATGCTTATAAATGTAGTACTCGATTTAATGTGATTTTTTTTCTGATTGTGTATTGCTGTTGGTCCTATTGGCCTTGACAGCGTCACCTGGCGGGATTAACGTGAAAGTGAAAGCATACTTTGCGTATAAATGTGTTCAAAACCATCCAGCTAAATTCAACTTGATGCTGGCTGATAAATGTGAATGTGATTCAGGCCGGTGTAAATAAATAAAAGAATTTTTGTTAATGAAAAATAATAATAATATACTTACAGAGTACTCCTTCCATACATCGAGGAGTGGGAATCTGATTTTGACGTATGGCAAATACAGGTTTCGGAAAGGATATCACTATAGAAATGGAAATATAATTCGTTGGGAGTGCAACAGAATTGCGAGAACAAGAGGCCATTGTAAAGCGTCAGTATACACACATGATAGTAATGTTATTGAAGTTAGGGGATCCCATAGTCATTAAATGTATTAACCACAGATTTAGAGTATGCTAGATACCACATTTCCATTAGATAGATTAAAAGCTAAGTTTGACATCTTTGTAGGAGTGTTGATATTTTAAAACATCGGATTTTCGATAGATCGATATTTTAAAATATGTCAACATGAAAATACTAGTACGTCAAGTTGCATGTGTAATGTCCATGGCACTAACTTCGCGAACTGTTGGATCAGATGGCTTGTAGTATCTACCCTACTCTACATCTGTTATATTAACATATAATAAACGAATTGTTAGAAAAAAATGAAAGTTTCAAATTTTAAAATTGAAATTCCTATCTCTAATTCTGTACTTTGAATAAGATGGGTTAACTTTGAACCTGTTTTTGCAAGAAACTATTTGTAAATTTAGATATATCGATTACGATACAAGAAGAAAATTAACATCTCTCTATGCAGCATCACCTCCTTGATCATCGTCAGACAGACATTTTCTTTTGTTCGACATGACATGACATCCTCAGTATAGGTTTATAATTATTATATAATGGCTGAGTAGATTTCTTAGTATTAAGTGTAGTAGTAAGTCGTGTGTAAGTAGTGTCGCAGTAGTAAGTATAAAAAATTTGATTTGGTAATGTTTACAGGAGAATTTACGCTAACTTCAAACGGGCAGCGAGTTTTTCTCTTGGAAGGCCATCGTTTTTATAGAAATCTCAGAAGTCACGGTATTAAGGCGACTTGGTATTGTTCTAAATACTATGGAAAACTGCGGTGTAAAGCTTCGGTTATCATTGTTGGAGAAACTCTTATCAGAGTGAATAATGTGCACAATCACTGATCTCTGTTTTTCGTTTGTCAAACGTATTTTTTACTTCAAACAGATCTACTTCTGTAAAGTTTTTGTACTTTGTATCTGACTATAGTATTGAGTGTGCTGTGTTTAAAATTATGTTAATTTAAATATATGTATATCAATAAAAATAATAATATTTTGAAATTATATGTTAATTAGTTTAAAGGACTTAGTTACTTAAGTTACTTAAGAATTAATACTGGTTTCATTTGAAGCCTCGATCGCTCAATGGTAGAAGGGCCGACTCCGCTCCAGTAACGCGAAAGACGCGGGTTTGATCCTTACCGCCAGCGCAAGCTTCGAGCTTATTTGGTGGGGCAATAGGAATATTAATAATGCCTTGAAAAAGCATTCCTATATTCTTTAAAAAAATGGTCTCTATTTAAGTTTAATGCTAGTTATATACTAACACTTATACGTTTTCAAAAACTTGCTTTTAGGAGCTCAATTTACGTCAACGGTCAATGGTAGGCCTGTACTACAAATTGGGCGATATCGATACTATAGGAATAATAGGAGTCGCGGGAGGAAGGCGACCTGGTTCTGTGCTAAGAACAGCAGTAAACCTGGATGTAAAGCCTCCGTTATTATCGTTGATGGAATGATAGTAGATGTGAAAAATGAACACAATCACTAACTAATAAAGTTGTTATTTCATACACATTTCTTTTATTCATCGAAAAAAATTGTATTTTTAATTTACAAATTTTTGTTATATATGAAAAAAAATTAATTATGTCAAATTCAAATTATTCACTAAAAACTTTAACTATAGTTGTAATGGTGCATACACACTAGATACTTTTTGTGAAGCAACGTTTCCAAGTGTTGGTGGGCAACATTTGATTTGTTGGTTGTTGCAGTTGCCGTGTTGAGTTACGAGTTACGTTGCCCAACATTTGGAATCAATCAACGTTTATAGCTTGGTAATTTCTCTTTGTTATGTTTTGTTGTTTGGATGTTATCATTATATTATGTGTCATTGTGGTTACAAACGGTATCGTGTTGCATTATGTTGCTTAAAAAAAAATAACTCCGGTGTGCACCATAAAAAGTAAATTGTACAACACATACACATTCCATGAAGGTAAGATTGTAAGTATCATGATTCTAAATGATGTTAAAGTATTACTTGATTTTAAAAGTGGTGGTGGTGGTCTTCTTGTCGAGTGGTTAGTGGCCAACCTAGTGTCAGAGTTGTTTAGGTCACCCGAAAAGGCCTCTGACTTGACTTATCGACTGTCATCAAATTGATTACAGTCGGGACCGACTTTTTACGTGCCCTCCAGAGCACGGAGACGATCAGTTGAAATGCCACTATGCGATCACCCATCTAGTGACTGACCGCGCCTAAAGTTGTTTTACCCACCGATCGTTTACCGACCAGTGAGCGTACCTGGCTATGAGCGTCTGTTTAAAAGTGGTGCCTGTGTGTGTAGTGGCAACGAGCAAGTGGTGGTGATAGGATGAGGTATAATCTTACAGTGCACAGTTATAATAAGCTATTTACTTACAGTTCATCGTTTTACGACTACGAGGTTTGGGAAGCCAGCTATCCAGGTTGGGAAGTATAGATTCAACAGGAACAATCGAAGCAGTGGCCCGAGGGCGCTGTGGGTGTGTTGCAGGGTGAGCTCAGGCTGTCGGGCGACTATCACGACTATCGATGACGTCATCGTCCGCGAAAAGACCATTCACAATCACTGATGATTAGTTTTGGATATTTTTGGAGGGGTTTATGTTGTAATAACTGTGTTTTAATATTGGTATATTAATTTTTAAATTGTTCTAATTATATTCAGTTCCGTTAGAATAGAATTATTATTTGTTGCTTTTATATATCACTTTGTCAGAAAACGTGTAAGTTTTTAGAAGCACGTTCATAATAGTGCACTTTTTATGTGCCCCACCGATCATAGATATATCTGTGCAGTTCACACTGGTAAAAATGGGCTTAGAAAAGTAAAATATCATTTGTTTTTTGGTGTGACTAATAAGAACCGCAAGATGCCTACGAAGGTTACTTATTATTCTATGGTTACCTAATATGTTTTTATTTATAAAGGCGTGTTCGTAAATTCAACACCAGTGCTACGGAACGAAGTTAGTCACACGCTAAGTAACGCTAACTTCATTCGATATTCGGTTGTGATTTCCAAAACGTTATGAAGTTAGCGTGCGAAGGTGTTGAATTTACGAAGGGGCGCCAATGAGTTTTTGTCAGATTTTGTCTTTATGGAAGTGCCGGCCCATAGTATTTAGTAAGTATATAGTATTAATATATAAATGAAATATTTACTAAAAAACAAAGTATGTAAATATTACGTGTCTTTATAGTAATTAAAATATTTTAGTTTTTCATTCGTCTTTAGTTTTCCGAGTAAATCCATCGGGTCTACCATGAACTCTTATTGCGATTCGAAATAACGACCTAACTTAGCCGCATTGCAAGTTCGTAGCATGACAACCATTAATCAATATAATAATTTAATAGGAGGTTACGTCACGCATTAACTACCTGAACATGATTAGTTAATTGAATTAATTGAATCGCATTGCATTAGAATTTTATACTATTTTTTTTCGGAGTGTCTATTGTTGTTGGCTTTATTGGCCTCGACAGTATCACCGGTGTAGGGGTTGGGTCGGTAGACGTCGGCTGGTAAAAGATTGACAACCCGCGAGGCTCAAGTTGAAACGTCCCAAGGCCGTTCTGGGAGGTCGAGCCTATGCTTGGGACGTCATCGGGAGGGTGCATACTAAAAGTTCATGGTAGCCCCTCTGTACCAAAATTATTTCGACTACTTTCTATATATGGCGAGTGTCTATTAAAAAGCTTTTTAATTGTTTTTATCATATTTCTGATTTTTTGTTATAGAATTACCAGTGATTACTCAAACCAAACGAGGGAAACCGCTATTACTCTACGAAGGCTTTAAGTTTAACTGCAAACACGCGTGTGGTAGCAAAACCTATTGGGTATGCAACAAAGCTCCATCCGGCTGCAAGGTGTCCATCGTCACGTACAGCAACGAAATTATCAAAATTAAAAATTATCATAGTCATTCTTTAAGTTTCAAATAAGTATATAGATATGTTATATTGTTTGTAAAAGTATAAAAGGTCGGTTCTAAAACCAAACAACCTCTGAGTTTTCAAGTGCTTAATTTGTACTTTACGGTGAAGGAAAACACGAGTAAACCTGCATGCCGTGGAACCAATTATGTGCTGGTGGGACGGCTAATAGAAAGTTTTTCATCAGGGGAATCACGACCCTCAGTAATGAGGAACACGACGTGAGGAGGAGGGACGGCTAATAAGTCCTGCCTAAATAGCTACCACGCAGGTGAAAAACTCGTGAAGTGACTGCTCATCAGTTACGTTTCCAGGTCAGCTAGTATAGCCTAGCCTAGAGTATAACGAGTTGTATCGTAAGGGCGGCAACGCACCTGCATGCCATCTGGTTATGTAGATGTTCATGGGCGATGGTAATCGCTAAACGTCATCCTTCTGCCGGATGGCCCTTTATGACGTAAGAATAAAGTAATGTCTTGTTTCTAAATGTTGCTTGTTGTTATTAACTAGTGATTTGAATGTTTATAAATTTCTTATTTTAAATTCAATAAGATTCAATAGCTCAACGGTAGAAGTACCGACTTCGCTCCGTTATCGCGAGAGACGAGGGTTCGATCCCTCTTGGGCTATTGTCGTACCCACTCCTAGCGCAAGCTTCGAGCTTATTTGGAGGGATAATAGGATTATTAGTAATGCCTTCAAAAAGAAAAAGCATTGCTAATATTCAATATATATTAATAATAAATAGCATTATAATATATGTATTTTGTTGAATGTTGAAAAGGATATGTCCCGCCGTTACATAAGCTGTTGTTCTTCTATAATATAATGTATGTAAAAAATTTGGTTTGTGTTTTTATTAATAAAATATAAATGTATGTATAAAAATAGTTGCACAGCAATACGTGGTGGGGTCTGCTAGTTTTACTCTTATAGTTTCGTCATGTCTGTTTGTCCGTCCGTCCGTCTGTCCGTCTGTCCGTCTGTCCGTCCGTCCGTCCAAATGTCACAGTCGTTTAACTCGGAGACCATTGGGTCTATCTATACGAAATTTACTAAATAGGTGTGTTCTTTGAACCGCACAACGATTCTGTAATGAAACCTTAAAATATATGAGAATTAAGGGTAGCAGTCCATACATGTAACTGAGTGTTGAAAAAAAATTTCAACGTATGTCAACGTGTGACATATATGTGGATAGGTCTTTCAAAATGATGATGTGGACAGGTCTTTCAAAATGATGAACCCACCTTGGTTTGATTTTGACTTTTTTCATTAAGTTAGTAGTTGTTGAGATATTAGCTCGTAAAGTCATAAAAATTGTGTCCCCCTCTAACTTTTGAACTATGGAATTTAAAATTCTGGAAAAATTTGAGCTTGTAGGACATCAAATAAAATTTCAACCACATTTAGTTTGAAGAAGATAGGTCTACAAATTTAAGAGATATATAAGTTTTTCCCATACCAACTTATTTTTGCAGTTGATTTTAATTCGTCATTATTTTTAAAGCCCTTAAGATTCTCTATAACCAAGCTGCGGAACCCTTTAGTTTCAACTGTGCGTGGTCCTCAACGTACTTGACTGGTAATTATTTTTTAATACTCTAGTTTTGATGAAACAGTTTACAGCTCCTCTCACTCTCAGCTCTCGTTTTTATAGAATATGTTATGTAAGTGTCGACACCGTTGTGGCGTTGTGGGTAGCTGCCTTTAGCCTCGACGGGCCCGGATTCGATTCCCGCTCGGGCAGATGTTTGGATTTATCTTACAAATATCTGTTTCGGTCTGGACGTTTTCCTTGTAGGTGTCCCCACCGAGCCTCGGAGAGCACGTTAAGCTGTCAGTCCCGGTTGTTATCACATAACATCTGATAATAATCGTTAAATCTTGATAAGTAAATTGCACTTATCCAATGAGTTACTGGTTCGTCGCCCTTAGGGTTACGGAGGTTAGATGGCAATCGCTCTGTGTAAAACTAGTTACCTGTCAAATCCGGACAAGAGTAATAAGCAGGTCCTTGGTAAATTTTCCCGGAGTCAGGGTGTGACAACCCCATCGCCCGTTGTTGGGATAACTTCTGTCACAGCAGAGATTTTTCCACCAGCGCAATTAGTCGCACTGGTGGTAGGTCTTTTGTTGCAAGAGGCCGGCTAGGTAGGTACCACCGCAGTGTCAAATACTCTGCCGCCAAATAGTAGTGCTTAGGCATTACTGTGTTCCGGGTTTGAAGGGGCACTGTACGCTAGTGAAATTACTGTGCAGAGGAGATTTAAGAACTAATATCTCGAGGTTGGCAACGCGTGAGTGGCACCTACTAATGGTGGTGCATGCGCTCATAGGCTACGCCAACCACTTACTATCAGGTGGGCTGTATGCTTGTTTGCCTACTTGTAACATTAAAAAAAATAATGCTATAATACCAGGAATAATGCTAAGAAGAAGAAGGTGTTATGTAAGTATTGGGTTCGTGTTCACCGATTTTGAGTTTGAGTTTGAACTATTAATTATTCCTGTTATATTATATTTAATATACTGTACTTACAGATACACTACAACCTTATACCTTTGCGTTATCCTATAAGGGTAATCCTATCGTAGAAATGGGGAAGTACAGATTTAATAAAAGGTCGGGCCATGGCGAGAAGACTTGGTGGCATTGTGTCAAACGTTTGATCTACGGCTGCACGGCTAGTATTACTATGTTAAATGGAGAAATTGTGAAGCACAATAATCAGCATAATCATAATTGAACATTTATGTGACCAATTCTATAATGAGCTCGTTTAATAGCCTCTAATATTCCCACCAGTTGATGAAACAGCATTTTATTCAAACTTCATGAGAGTTGATAATAATAAAATTCTCTGGTTGCGTGTACATAGCTTTACGTGATATAGCTTTATACAGAATCGGCAACGTTTTTCATTTTTTGTTTTAAATATTTATACCTAACGAACTAGTCATAAA
Source organism: Hestina assimilis (assembly GCA_023373885.1). Lineage (NCBI taxonomy): Eukaryota > Metazoa > Arthropoda > Insecta > Lepidoptera > Nymphalidae > Hestina > Hestina assimilis. Next base: position 3,031,273 of record CM041750.1, on the reverse strand, counting down.
ACATAAACCTGTCTCTGAATGTGATTTAAAAATGCAAAATGTACTTTCATAGTGTCACTGTAACGAACCTGAACCTGTTGAAAAACATTTTTTTATGTTACTAAGTTGGCAAGCAAGCCGTTTCAACACCATTTGTAGGTGTCATTCACGCGTCGCTAACTTTGAGATATTGTTTCTTAAATCTCTTTTGCTCGGCAATTTCACTAGCCACAGTATCTTTCAAGCCGAAACACAGTAATGTCAAGACAGTACTGCTTTGCGGTAAAATATCTGACCCTGCGGTGGTCTTACCTAGCCGGCCTTTTGCAAAATAGGCCTACACCAGTAAACACCTAACACCTAAGTATTGATGTATAGACATTATTATATTCTTGTAAAAATAAAGATTTCTTGTATATTTATTTGTTTATTTTTACAGATTTTGATCCAAGTAATGTGTAGCGTTTATTATTATTTATTATTATTATAATAGAATTTAAATTAATTTTAATATCCCGCGAACTATTATTTCTTATGATAAATCGATAAATAGCTATACAGTTATTTGTTAATTGTATAATGTTGTAATATTTCAGAATGCTTTCCAATATTTTCGAAAACACGTTTTGGTAATCCACTAATGATTATTGATTGCTACCGCTTCAACAAACGAAGCGACAGCCGCGGTCCCAAGATGAGTTGGGTCTGTGTTAAAAAGGACAGCCAGTGTCGGGCAACTGCGATCACATATGAAAATACTATCATTAAATATAATAATATACATAATCATTAATTGTGATAACAAACAACAGGGACGGGTTTAGAAAATTATTAGCTCTGAATGCTTTGGAAAATTCCTTACACTCCTGTGAAAAAGATGTCATTCAAGATACAATATTTCACAAATAACTCCTGCCTAAAGAAGATATAATTTACAAATTTAGCGTTTTCAACTAAATTATTGAAATAATAATAATGTTGTATTGTGGATTGTTATTATAATGTATTATATATTATAGTGATTGTTGTATATAGTTGTTTGAGCTATGAAGGCTCGGTGATCATTTGGACCGTTCCAAATTAACCAATTTCACGCAATAGTCATATTTCATAGTCATTATTAAATAAGCGAGTGAATAAGATCAGTTATTACTTACCTAGTTTGTATTTATCGATTATGTTATACGATTGCAGCCTCTAGGTTTCAGATAAATAGTTTCAGTTGCTTGATGTGATTTAGGTTCGTTGTGTGAATTGGACTTAAATAATTAGAATAATCGTATATAGTAACAATTAGCTGTCTATTTATTTAAGCTGTCGCCTATTAATTTGAGGCAGTCAAGTATAGGACACAATAGAAAAACTAGTTTTCTAGTTGAAAGATATTTATTTTGTGGGGTAATCTAGTCTATGTGAGCCAAATTTTACTTAATAAATTTTATGAGATGAGTCTATTTTGTTTTATTTTTTAATTAATCTTTGCCAAATCAACTCTTTAAAGCTGAGATTTACTGACCATATCTGATCGACATACCTAACATTCAGACGGTAGACGAAAGGACTAGGTCAATGTCAGTAGGCACTTACCGCCAGAAAAGGCTGGTTTACATATACTTTTGATACTATAAGAAGAGTATTCCCTCAAAACTTTAGCCGATCTAAATATCTAAATTAAAATATTATCTTTTTTTTCCAGAATCATCAAGAGCTATAATCATAAATGCCGCAAAAGATAGCTACAGATTATTTTTCGATTATAATGAGTATCTGAGGAACAAATGCTGGGATAACGGTCGTCGAGCGCATTGGGTGTGCAAACATAAGAAATTAGGCTGTAAGGCCACAGTGACCACATTGTGCGGAGAAATTATAAGAACTAAAAACGACCATGGAGATCATCCCAATTGAAGCATTATTTAATTGCTGTAAATTGCAGAAATTATATAAAGTAACGAAATCATATAGTTTAAAGACGTAATTTATATAAAAATGAATATTTAATTATTATAAGGTCATATATAGTCGTTCGTAAATTAATTTTATGTAACACAAATGTAAACCATATCTTGTATGGCGCCGTTTGCGTCATGTGTCAGTAGCAATTTTTTGTGGTTTTTATGCCCTGAAAAAGTTAGGGTGATCAACTGATGTTATGCGATCACTACCACCGGTGAACACTTGCAACACCAGAGGGCATGCAGGTGCGTTGCGACCGTTGCGTTAAGGAATAAATAGGATCTGCTCTTAAAGGTTTCTAGGTCGTATCGGTTATTCAAAAATTATTACGCACTTATACGATATAAGCGCCTCCTACACACCTATACGAGCTTTGAAAAATGAGTTTATACGCTCGTCTAAAAGGCTAGTCTGAAGATGCCATTACGCCTTTATACAAAAAATTGTCCAAGGATACGCTATAACGCAACGAAACGAAGTTAGTCACACGCCAGGTTTATTAGATTATTTTGCAAGCGTGTGACTTATATCATTCTTCATATCCCGTTCATCGCAGACGCGATACGTGTCGCACCAGAATGGCTTCTCAATAATAGTTATCACAAGCGTGTTGCTGACCAAAAGGAGTCAAAGGCAGAGGCAATTAGAAGGTACAGTGAAATTGGAGTTTGGGCTTTTGTCGTTTAAAATCTTCCGACGAAGAATATAATTCATGTCGACATTTTGCGTTAAAGTTCTCTCCTCTTCTCCTCCTCCTCCTCCTATAAAAAATTCCGTATTGAAGTAGCAATATCATATCAAAAACAGGCAGCTTTTACTGTACTGTACATATAAACGGATAGAAATAGTTAGTAAGTATTCAGTCTATCTGCTCTGTCTAATGTAAGAACCCATAAAGATCTAAATGGCAAAGTCAATAACGTTATTTATCTAAATTATTTTTAAAGTAATTTGCATTATTTTATATATAATGTTTTGTAAAAATTTCTATTAAAATGTAATTTTTACGATTTGTTTTTATTGTCACGTTTCTTTCAAAATATATTTTAAACTAAAAACCTTTTTTTTTCATATAATATGGGTAATATTTGAAAAAATTAAGACTTATAACTTAATTCATATTTTTGCAGCATTTTTCGGATATACAGAAAGTGGGAAACGGTGTTTGAATATAGGAAAGCATAGACTAACGATACATCAGAACGAGGGTCCGAAGATAAGATGGCGATGTGTAAAGAAGACGACAGGATGCTCAGCATTTGTAACTACGATTGATAATGTCATAATACGCGCTCGAGACGTCCATAATCATTTGTAATTTACTGAACAACGGGGTAGTGTCTTTAGTAGGTACGATAATTTAAGCATCGGTGAAGAGCGATTTTTGCGATTGCGTTGATGCTATAACGCGATTTCGCGAATAGCTGCGTTCAATCGTATAGCTGTTCTGTTTATGTCATACGATGTCATCTGAATGACAGCTAAATTAAGCTCGTGATTGTATAAATGTATAGTCGCCGGAAAGTAACTGTTCCAGGTTTTGGCATTATGGATAGTAAGCTCACATACATATAGTACTCATTTCATTGTTGGTAATTGGTGCTGCAGGCAAGTGTCGATTTAAACACCAATCGCGCGCAATAAAATAGTCACTATTATTGGTGCTGAAAACCAACGGCAATCACCTGAAGCACCAATCATTCCAATGGAATGGTTCTACCTCGTTTTCCACGTCCAAATTGTCAGCCAAAGAGACCTAAACTCTGACTCTGGCCCAGTTATGTGCCTAGGCCTATAGCAGCGACCGGCGCTCAAATGTATACGGTCAATCAGCTAATTCGCGATCGCCGATGTTAAAAATAGCATGTCTACTAGCTTCGGTATGAGTTTTTGGTAGTCATATTTTTTTTTATGTACAAAGATTATGAATTAAGCATTTTTATGAATTAAGACGTCAAGCTTCTTTTGGGGATCCATTTTTGTGGTTAAATTTTTTTAATAATAATAATAAGATTAATATATAACATTTTTTAAGTCCGTTCTATGCCTATGTAAATATAATATTATTCATGTTAGGAGGGTAATAGGTTTTTAGGTGGTTTTGTAATTAAGGTAACACTTGAGAGAACATAAATATATATAATAAATCCGTATAACACGATTGCTATTTTTCGCTACACTAGGTATTAGTCATTCGTTACATAAGAATAATTTTTCCCTGGTAGGTAAAATAGCAAACTTATCAGAAACAGACAGGACGGATTCAACTTGAGCCCCTCGCGGGCTTTCAATCTTTTACCGGCCGAGATCTACCGCTCCGGCCCCTAACTACCTACTGACGCTGTCGAGGCCACTAAGGCCAACAACAAAGGACACATACTTTATTGTTTTCATATATTATATTTTCTAATTTGACAGCAAGCTGTAATCGACCAATAATTTCAAGTATAGAGCCATGGCGCCAGAACATTTATTGTAAAAATTATTCATCGTATAATTTATTCCATGTAAACTGTAAAGAATTTATTTAATTACCTCGCACAATATTTTCTCAAGAAAAGAATATATTTAACTTAATATGTAAATAGGTGTTTAAGGAAACGGGTCGAATTATCAAATAAAATTTTAGTATATTTTGGTGTTAGTGAATAAGTTATATTGAGTGAATTATGTTACGAGTTTACGTACTTCAAAAACATAATAATGTTATTCCTTAGTTTTCAAAGTCATATAACTATTCCATTTAGTATGATTGTTCCATGTTCATAATTGTTATGATATTTTGATCATTAAAATTTATACAAAATGAAATTCATTGCTACATACTCGTCGCGAGCACCACAGCACTGGACAGCTAACGAAGATATGAATATAAACACACTGTTGTGTGGCGGGTTTTCAGACAATAATTACATTTGTCAGCATTGATTCGCATTTAGCTAGACGATTTTAGACAGCCTCTTGCGCATCGTGAGGTTATGTGTTGCATGTTTTCTGGTACAGATTGCCAACGTGCTATGACATACTAAGTCATGCTAATTATACACATCTTTCTTCTTCTACCCAGCATTATTCCCGATACATATAACAGATGAAATGCGAATTGATGCGGACAAATGTGAATCAGGCATTAAATTGTTTTAATGAAGAACTCACACAGTAGACAGCTATTGCTAGTCCTTTGATCAATATAAGCGTTATTTATAAAATAAAAATGTTATCTTTCATTTCTCAAAATATAAAATCTCAATAAGCCTTAAAGGCAATGAGTTGGAATCTTTTATATTCAAAAATCTGATATTGTATACCTTCATCCCACCTGAAGTAGTTATTTAATGAATCTAAATAGCAGTTGAAGAATAGTCTATTTTATATAATATATTGTAAGTGTGTATAGTGTGTATCCTTGATGTGTGTGTATATTTTGAGATCTATATTTGTGTTTAATAAATTATTCAAAACAAATAGTTTTCAATTCCATCTGACCACCGCAACCCAAAAGGCGCACCAGAAATTTATTGAATTAGAATTTGGAAAATATTGCTTATTTTTTTATAATAGCTATTATATTGCTATTTCGATCCAACAATATATTATTTTGTTATATACCATATATTGTTGGATCAGGAATTACAATTCGTGGTAATATTAGAAATGACTTAAATAGTATTACTAATATTATTGAATTATTTTTATTAATAGTATCATCAGAGGCAGTTATCGTTGAGAGAACCAGAGGTCCCGGTAAAAGTCACAGTTATAGACTATATTTTGATGATAACGAGTATCTAAAGAACAAATGCTGGGGTAATGGACGTCGTGTTCACTGGATTTGCAGACATAAGAAGTCAGTAGGCTGTAAGGCAACCGTTCTCACTGTGAACGATAAAATAATAAAAGTTAAAGGTAGCCATAAGAAACATCCTCATTAAAACTTTTTACGTTACCAGTCCCTTGATCCTCATCATTTGGATCTGTCTGGAAAGTGAACCTGTTAAACTTTGTTAATAGCAAAAATTTCTTCTGGGTTATTGCCAATTTTATTACGAAGACTTTAATACAATTGTAAAACACAGCTTAATGGTAAAGTTTGCAAATGTAATTTAGATTATAGCCCCTTTAAAGGCGTAATGAGACTGAAAATAACTATCTGAATATTACTATATTAAAAGGTTGTGCAATGTCGTGACAGTTGGCAAATAAGCATACGGTCTACCTGGTGGTAAGCAGTCACCACAACCTATGAACGCTTGTGATACATGAGTATCGCATGCACTTTGCCAACCCCAGGGATAGAAGGGAAGGGATGAGAAGGAATAAACGGAAGGGAACAAAAGGGGTTAGTACTTATACTGTTTCTTTACGGGGATTTTTTGTACTAAAGAATTTCTTCCATAGTTCCTAAAATGTCACCATGCGTGTGTCACCTTGTGTGATGAATGACTATAGGTAATTAGACAATTGTAAATTTTGTAAATTAGGAAAGATGAGAATGATCTTTGGCACAATCTTTTTTCATTAATGGAATATAGCTGTGTTCACTTGAATTTAATTAATAAGTGTATTCAGAGATCTACTAGAAAAGCGATTTTGAGTTTTTATTTAACTTTTTTTCCTTAACTATTTTGTATAAATATCTATTAAAATTTTACGATTACAAGGCTGTTTTATTTTTATTGATACATGATTTAAGTTTATTTTAATATACAACTTATAATTAATTGACTTTTTTTGATGTACTGACTGGGAAATCTTCTAATCTGGGAAAAGTTTCACGATATACGATAGAGATTGCTACGCCAACGGTATGTTTTTTAATGGACATAGGTATAATGTACCTCTTATTAAGGCTAAAGTATCACATAATTTCTTACAGATTCCTGTTTTTTCTTTGTTTGAATCATAAAAGTCACATGTATGTATACAACCTTATGTGTGAAAGAAAGAGAAAGCAGAAGATGAAGGTGTAGGAAAGAGAAAAAAGGCGTGAATCTTTTGAACTGTAGTGTTTTCTACCATGTCACGATACATTACAGTACAAATATTTAAGTATGTATCCTGTGAGAAGGTAGTATGCTTAATTCCTGCTATAAAATGAAAAGGCTTTACGGCAAACGTATGACAATGTAAATTGATAAAATACAGATGGAAAAACCTTTTTTTTTTCGTTTTATTTTCTTTGCAGATATGAAAGTAGTTTTCAAGCCGTCGTTGCGAGGTGGTCGCATTTTAATTCATGACGGTCATAAATACCATTATGGCAAATCTTCGTCCAATTCGAGAATTCTCTGGAGATGCTGCAAGAGAAGCAATGGTTGTAGAGCGACTGTCACAACGATTCGCGATAAAATTATTAACTTTAATTACAATCATGAACATTTATAAGCATTGAATTAAATAAATCTTTATTACTATTGAATTTGTTTCGCTTCACTCCACTCCTCTCTACAGTATAACACACTAAAATACAACTCCCCCTCCGCCCTATCGCATGACACCCCACCCTGAATAGCGAGAGGCCGGCTAGGTAGGTACCAAAGCAGTATAGTGTGTTTCGGGTTTGAAGGACGCTGTAGCTGTAACAACTGGGCAAAGGAGATTTAAGAAGGTCGGCAACGAGTGAGTATCACCCACAAATGTATGGTGTTACAAGCGGTCCGCTACGGCTACTTGACTACGTTGTATTTATGTTACATAATTATTTCTAGAAGCTATTATATGGTACCTTACAATGTTTTCAGAACTAAATTATAATATTAAGTCTATAGTTATAGTGAAATTATAGTGAAAAAAATGCTTAAAGATATACATTAAAATCTCTTAGTCTATATTGTTTCTTACAGATATGAGATTCATAATGACGAGCTACGGTAACAGAGCCTTAATATTAAACGGGAAAAGATATAATAAAAAACGGCAAACCAAACATAAGACGACTTGGCAATGTATTAAGAGGAACGAAGGTTGTAATGGCTACGTCGTCACTATAAACGATCAACTTGTGTATGTCAGCGCTCACAATCATTAAGTGCAGTATTCGCTGGATATAGTTATTTTATTAAATTATTTCGTAGCATCTGGAGATTTTTTTTTATCTCTTATACATGAACGTTTTTTTATGAATTAATAAAACGTATGATCTCTTTTGCATTTTGATTCATTATCTTTGTAGAGTCATGCTTATCTCATCACAAAAGGGCCAGCTCGACCGGGGAAGTACTACCCTCTCACAGAAAATCGGCGTAAAGTAACAGTATCAGTAGGTACTGTTGCGTTTCGTACGATGAGTGAGAGCGCCGGAGGCCCCATCTTCCACACCCTCTGTTGCCTTCCTTTTTTCCTTTCTCATCCCTTACCTCCTATTCTTTGGGTTGTCAACGCGCTTGTGATGCTTCAAGTATCGCTAGCGTTCCTAGGTCCCGGTGACTGCTTACCATCAGGCGGACGGTATGCTTGTTTGCTAACCGTCATGATATAAAAAAAATTATTGCATTGAATCGCAAAAGTCTTAATAATAAAGTACTAGAATTAAAGTTAATAGTCACTTATTACTTTTAAAACTCGTGTCGCCGCCTTGCCTCTTTTTTTTTTTTTTTTTTTTTTTTTTTTTTTTTTTTCGGAATGTGTATTGCTGTTGGCCCTACTGGCCTTGACAGCGTCACCGGGCGGGGGCCGAGTACTGAGACTCAGCCGTGATAAAGGGACAGCCCTCACGGGGCTCAAATTTGATTCCGTCCTTAGGGTGCCTCCTGCCAAGCCGAACCACGGCTAAGGACGTCATCGGAGATGGAGGCAGCGCTCCGAGCGCATTCTATACGATAGACTCACCCGACGGTGTGAGCGCGACGCGACGTGCGAAACAGCGACCTCGTCCTCGCCGGCGAAGACGGTGTTGTGTGCGTGTCTGTGCTGTGTAAGGGGCATTTTCTAATGTAATCCTATCGTCAGGGTCTTGCAGGACGTGCTTAGGACGCCTTACTTTTGTCGGGTGGTTACATCGGTCTGTGTAGATAGAAGCATGTCTAATCAAAGGATTTGGATGCCTTGTCTCTGTATTTCTTCTACACATGCTGATACTACTACATATGCAAAGCGCAACGATATTGTAAGTTTCACATTAAATCGTTATGTGTCTTTGTAACGCTCCGGATATTGAATAACTTACACATCAATGGTAAGCAAAGTGAATAAACGACACTAAGTGTTCTCGCACCGCTCATGGGTCATAAGTCATAATTGCGGCGATAAGGTCATGCGTATATGCGACTGCTAGTACCTTTTTATTAAGATTTCTATGCTATGAATGAAATCGAGTTTATTTTTTGGATAAAATAAGGTAAGAATTGAAATTAAAGTTGCAATACCTTCTAAGTTCTAGACGATGCGGAGTGCCTGGATGACGTTCGTAGTATAACTATCGAAGGCAACACTTATACTAAATCTTACAAGAACAAGGACGGGACTATTACTTGGCGTTGCATCAAGAAGAATAGAGGCTGTCGTGGATACATTCTGACTTTGGAGGATAGATTGATGTGGAAGAAGAATGATCATAACCATACGTGATTTTTGTTAGGTATTTCAAACAGAAGTCAAAACTGCTGTTTAAAATTGAGGGTTGTACGGCTGGCTGTGTACCATACATTTGTAGGAGTTTAGGTGTCATCCACACTACTTTCGCGCGTAAGGCATAGGGCGTTGCAAACCTCGAGATATTGGTTATTAAATATCTTTTGCCCAGTAATTTCACTAGCTAGTGTCCTTCAAACCGAAACACAGTATACTGCTCTGCGGTAGAATATCTTGCAGTACCAGGGACCAACCTAGCCGTCCTCTTGCAATGAAAGGCCTACCAGTAAACACTTAAAAGAAAATTGACCAAAAAATGTGGAAAGACATTAACAATTTTTTTTTTTTTTTTTTTTTTTTTTTTTTTTTTTCCGGAATGTGTATTGCTGTTGGCCCTACTGGCCTTGACAGCGTCACCGGGCGGGGCCGAGTACAGAGACTCAGCCGTGATAAAGGGACAGCCCTCACGGGGCTCAAATTTGATTCCGTCCTTAGGGAAAACATTAAGAAAAAGGTTTAGAGTAAGCTACAGAAAAAGCATAGAGGTTTAAAGATTTATATAGCTTGTCCCGGATTCTCTGGGTTCTGCCTCGAGAGGTTCAGATTTCGTAAACATTTAAACAATATTCGCAAAAATATTTATTTTAAAAAATTACTAATTATGAAGGTTTTTTCTTTCGTTTTATTTTTGGGTGTAGCGTATTATCTATGCGATGCAATCGTTAGATAGTTGTACAATAATAAAATTATTGCTCAAACTAAATAAAGATATATCTAAGATTAAAACTTTTATTTTTTTCTACTTTGTATTTATACATAATTTTAATAATAACTTATGTTTTGCCGTGGATGATAAGAATAAGTAAACTTAATAAGATAAGTCTTTATAACTGCAATAGAAGCCAAAATATTTTGTTTTAAAATTTGTGATTGTTTTACTGTGTCTGGCCGTATGTTTGTAAACGCGTCAAGAGAAACTATTGCATGGAATTGGATGCGGCTTTTATAGTTGTAACATTACATATCTGAATTAAAGTGTTTCATCTTGATATGCTACCAAGAAGCCTTGCTATATATAAGCTAGTTTATATAATATATACTTATAAATAATAAACGAGAACCTGGCGCGCCCCTCCAAAATTCAAAACTTTTGAATGCGCTTGTGAAAGATTCCAAATGCATGCGTACTGATATGGCCGTAAAAAAAAATCATGGATTTGTTTCTCGACTCGAAAACACGTGCGTTGTCTTGGGCGGCCTGCTAGTGAAGAAGAATACACACAAGTACATACAAACTCTTTCATCAGAATGTGACTACACACATTGAAACTAGTTTGGGGCGAGCCACATTATTGTAACTTATTTATACGTATATATTTCTATTTGAGTTTGCCAAGTTTTGTATTTGATGCATTATACTATAAGAAAGAAAAATTCATCTACCAGCGAAATTACGAAAAAAATTAGGCAAGACTATTAGAAAAAGTGTTTTTTATGTTAGAAGTTGGCAAACAAGCATACGGCCCACCTGATGGTAAGTGGCTGCCGCAGCCTATGAGCGCTTGCAGAACCATTAGTAGGTGCCACTCACGCGTTGCCAACCTCGAGATATTAGTTCTTAAATCTCGTTCGCCCAGTAATTTCACTAGCGTACAATGGCCTTCAAACTGGAACACAGTAGTGCCTAAACACTACTATTTGGCGGCAGAATATTGGACACTGCGGTGGTACCTACCTAGCCGGCCTCTTGCAACAAAAGACCTACCACCAGTGTGACTGATTGCACTGGTGGAATAATCTCTGTTGTGACAGAGGTTATTCCAACAGCGGGCGATGGGGTCGTCACATCCCGACGCCTAAGTGTGCTACAATAAAAAAATAAAAAGAGTTGCAGTTTCATATGGTTGTCCAGATTGTCCCAGATTACCGGGGTCATGTCTCGAGTGCTTCAAGGAATTTCATAACTATCAAATTCCTACGAATGAAGATTAAGATATTAAAAATCTGTATTTGGAAAGATCAATCAAAAATTTTGCCTATTTTCTATTCCTTAATTTTTGGACGTAAACGTATTATTAATTAATATTATAATTAATTTAAAACTTTAATTGTACTAAAATTTAATTTATCATAAATATTCATAATAATTTTTCAGTTTAAATAAAATGAGCACCGAAAATTATACTTCGGTTTATTTACTTCTTTTCAGTTGATAAAAAAAAATTATATGATTAATTGTGATCATAGAAGTAAAGTTCATACGTACGACGGCTCGAACACGAATTAATCGCCAACGACAAAGGTCTCGATGCACGTGCAAATGTTCACAAGTTTTTAGGTTACAAATTAAAATTACAGTAACAGTATTTAACGTTCATTTTACAATAATAATCTCAATTTGATGGTTTATGCAATAAGCCTCAATAGCTCAACGGTAGAAGGGCCGACTTCACTCCGTTAACGCGAGAGTCAAGGGTTCGATCCTGACCCCCTTGGGCTATTGTCGTACCCACTCCTAAGCGCAAGCTTCGAGCTTATTTGGAGGCAATAGGACTATTAGTAATGTCTTTATAAAGCATTGCTAATATTCTTTTAAAAAAAAAAAAAAATAATAATTTTTAGCTGAACGGTTGTATTCGCGCCGACATAAATTCTAGATTGTCTAAGTGTAATGTGTAACGTATGGAGTCGAAAATAATTGTCTTTATTCTTTCAGTGCTGAGCTTGGTATTAGCACCGACATGCTTCGGTACTCAAGCTCTTGAAATAAACGGACAACGATTCAATAAGTATTATGACACAAATGGTATTACTAGATGGAGGTGTAATAAGAGGTATAAAGGGTGTAAGGCGTATGTGCTGACTTCTGGCATGAAGGTATTGATCCTCACGGATCACAATCACGGATGAAATCATTGTATACTATTTCAATGTGGGAAGTAGGTATAGCCTGTTATAACCTGCAGCTAACAGCAATAAATTATTAGAAAATTATAATAAAATACGAGTCACGTGCATTGATCGGGAAGAATCTTTACGACTTTAAATATTAACGAATTAAAATTGATCGCTGTACGACGTTGGTAATTTCACAGTAATTATAAAAATTATATGAAAAAAACAACGTTATTATAAATAACAATACTATTACATCTCCTTTTATTTATTTATTCTTCATTCTTGTCGTTGTATTATTATACAGACACTTTGATTAATATGGTATAGAAGATTAGATTGATCGTCTTAGCCGAGATAAATGTAATAGTAATCTAATGTACTGTATGTAATGTAAAAAGTGAAATAGTAATTTGGTTCATCTATTTATTACAAGATTTAAATTTCGTTCATGTAGACACAGTGTAAGAAATTTTAATTATAATAGACGTAACTACATATTATTATAATTTATTTTTTTATTTACTGAAAACTATAAGAAAAAATTGATGAAAAAAATTATAGTCAAACCTAAATAGTTAACCTAAGACATTTGCAATCGTGGTACTAGTATTTTCGTGTTGATTTTTGAGTGTTTTATTGCAGATTATGCGGAGTTTCTGCCTCATGTGCGTACTATATGTTTAGAAAGGGAAAAGTTTACTAGAGCCTATAAGAAAAAGGATGATACCATTATTTGGCGTTGTATAAAGAAAAATACAGGATGTCGTTCACATATCGTGACTTTGAATGATCATCTTCTATGGAGAAAGAATGACCACAACCACGAATAGATAATACGCTTGTCCCGGGAACTAAGTCGTAAAGCACTAGTACAATTGTTTTATTGTTTTCTCATTCTCATTTATTGCAAGACATTTTATTTGGAAAATCACGTGGATGTCTTTATTACGTGGAAAATTTTTCATTTTACTTTCCGGAATTAAAATGCAACCATGAAGATATTTTTAGTTTAGATATTAAATGTAAAAAATATTGATAAAAGTTGATATGACAGATTTTAGTCAAAAGCCCAGTTGGGCTTACGAGTAATTTTGAGTAACAAACCTATTTCGACCCAATTCAATTTTGGCATTTAAACGATCTCTTTGCTCATTTCATCTGAAACCAGGTTGTCTGGAAGAGATTGCTTCGTAGCGGTAAGACGACCTGTACATACATACTTATAATAAGTTACTGTAACTCATGTTTACTTAAAGTGGTGTACAAGTTTATTCTATTCTATTCTAAGTTCTTGTTATTACCGATACCGATAAGAGTTCATGGTTGGCCTCCTGGTTTCTTATGTCTGATTCTGATGTAATATATTATATATTTACATGTACATGAATTTTGTTGAAAAATGTTACTTAAATTAATAAAGTTTTTATCTTTTTTGCGCTTGTTCATATTTATTAATGTTTTAGCAAAATCACAGAGAGCTTTGTTCAACGCGCCGCGTTGTTTTAAGTGTATATAGCAAGTATCTTCTCGGTCCTAAGTATCTGCATTGGATAAGGTTGTAATTACTTGGCGTTGCATATAGAAGAATAATGGCTGTTGTGGATAAATTCTGATACCGGCGGATAATTTGATGTGGAAGATTTTCTACATTTCTATTTCTAGCAAGCCGTATGGTGTAGATAAGAGTGAGTACGACAGTAGCCCAAGAGAATCAGGATCTAACTTGAAACTTTCTTATACCTTCTACCGCTGAGCTATTGAGGCATAAATTAAAATGTTTGTACCAATATAATTTTTAAGAAAATTTGTTACTAACATTTTATGGATAATTGTCTCAAATCAATAAAAATATTAAAAGAATGAACAGACCCTTTTCATTTTTTGATACAACTACCTTAAATCGGAAGAAATCTTACTAGATGAATAATAATAGCTGTCTTTTTGTTTTAGTTTATTATGATGTAACTAAAGTTGGTGGTCGAGTGCTGGTAATCAATGGTGAAAGATACAACAAACAGAGCAACGGCGCCAGAGTCTCTTGGAGATGCGTCAAACGTAACACAGGATGTAAGAGTACTGTTTGGACAATCGAAGATGAAATAGTTAGAATCAAGGATTTCCATAATCACTAAAATATGTTTGTTAAAGGAATCATTGGTACTGTTGTATATGTTGAAGTTATTGTGACATCAGTTGATGCTGACGCTAATTATGAATACATAAAATGAATTGAATATTATAAAAGCGAAATCAACTCTGTCTGCTTTCACGCCTAAATCACTGAAATGATTTTTATGAAATTTGGTACAGAGATAGACTAGACCTTGCGAAAAGGCATAGGATAGGATACTTTTTATTTGAAGAAAAGGTTGAAAATAGGGGCTGAAAGATTGAATGGAGACCCAATTATCTTTATACTGCTTTATAAGTTGCGCATAACAAATTGGTATTCACGTGGGTGAAGTCAGGCACAAGTAGTGATTACATAAATTAAAAAAATAGAATAATAATCGGTATTAATGTAGACCGATTAAATGAACTCCTTTAAATATTCGATTTGTTTTAAAACAATTACTGTGATATTAAATGAGCAGGTGATTTATGTCAAACTTGTGTCGCAAGTTCTTATTATAGTATTCGATGACTGTATAATTTCTTCTAACTTATCACTACATCATTGTTGATGTCAACATCAGCTGTGGTTATCTACGTAAATAGTACTAGCTGACGTTATTATCTTAAATGTCTGTCAATTTTTATGTCCAATTGAACATTGAGACATTGTTAATAACAATAAAGCTTCGAATAAAGTATATACTGTTATCAAATGTTTTTAAACAAGAAGAAGACCAATACCCGACTAGAAATTTTTTCGTGTTCCTTAGAAGGACCGGACCGGGCATGCCCGATCTAGACCAGATAAGGTATGTAACGCAGAAGATTTGTCTGGACCCGATCAGGAAAACCTTATCGGGTCCAGATTATGAACTTCTGATCGGGTCCAGATTAGGAATTCCTGATCGGGTCCGGATGAGATTTTTCTGATCGGGTCCAAATCAACCATTCTTCTTCATCCTAGCATTATTCCCGGTATTTCATGTTCAGGGTCTGCTTATTACTCTTATCCGGATTTGACAGGTTACTAGTTTTTACACGGAGCGATTGCCATCTGACCTCCGCAACCCTAAGGGCGAACCAGTAACTCATTGGATAAGAGCAATTGGGTCCAAATCAACCATCTTGCGTAACATACCTTGCCTGATCCAAATCGAGTATGCCCAGTCCGGTCATTTTAAAAAACATATATGAATTTAGTCTTGAAAAAACTGTTTAATAAAAAAGAATAATTATAAATTGATATTATATTTCATATATTATTATATTTATTTCCATCTATTTTTTTAATGTATCTATTATTTTTTTGGTTTTACTTTAAATATCAATTATTTTTATATTATTAATTAATCATTATCATTATTAATAAATAAATATTATTACTTAATTAAATATTGTTAATTAATTACTTAATATTTTTTTTATTGGTAAATTATTATACACAGCAAAAAAAATATTTTTTTATCTAGTTAGTTTAGTCCTCTAGTTTGTATTTTATATACAATACACTGAGTAAATGTCTAGATATAAACATAGTACTTGATACACTTTTTTTAACACACAATATACCTATTCATTATTCTTCAACTTACTGTTAAGGTGATTCAGTCTTTGTATTGAATTTATTTAATCTTTACAATATTTACATTAATAAACTAATCAACATACAATTTTTAAGCAATATAAAAATATAATTAGTAATACATTATTAGTAATACATGCTTTTTATGACAAAAATTCTTTATCACTTAAAAGATTGATACACCGATGTACGTCTTCTTTCAACGAAGAACACTGCGACTGTGAACAAGTTCCGACAAGTTGCTTTGTGACGTCACGCGCTGTCACTTATATATACACACCATTATGTTGTATTTATATTCATATTTTGGTATTTTTTTTATTTATTGAACGCAATTCAATGTAAGTTTATATTTAATGCACAACACACTTAGATATCTGGATGTCTATTTATTTTTGATACACATATTTTTGTTATATTATCTGGTCCTGATCCAGTATGCCTTGCCATACTTGGTTACATTTTACATCGGGCTATCCTTATCTGGTCCAGACCTAGTCCTGATCTAGTATGCCTTACCATACTTGATTATATTTTACATCGGGCTATCCTTATCTGGTCCAGAACTGGTCCTGATCTAGTATGCCTTACCATACTTGGTTATATTTTACATCGGGCTATCCTTATCTAGACCAGACCTGGTCCTGATAGGGCGTGCCGGATCTGGCATGCCTCATTCTATCCTGATCCGGTCCAGATACATGATCTGGTTAAGCCTAACTTTTTTTCTAGTCGGGTAGTAGCTTAGTTTTTGTGAAACAGATTAATTGTAGATAATTTTTGTTTTTAGTATATTTTGACTACACAAAAGTTGGCGGTCGGGTTCTTATCATAAATGGAGAACGTTATAATAAGCAGAATTGCAATGGCCCAAAAGTTTCCTGGAGGTGTACTAAACGTAATATCGGTTGTAAAAGTCGAGTTTGGACTGTCAATGATCATATAGTAAAATTTGCGAGTCGTCATGATCATCGCTTAATATATGGCGCGGCCCAGCGTTGTGCAAGGCCACGCGACGCTTGTTAGCTGCATGTGTTCATTTGTTTGATAATGTGGATCCACATATTGTATGTATGTCACTGAAGTACACGCTATACACGAATATTTTCGTTTCGTGTACCGCGTGCATAGCGTGGACGATTTATTTGAGCAAGCCAAGCTTGTAGCAATGACGTCAATTTGTGGTTAGCGTATTCTTGGGTTGCAGTGGACACTATCACATATGTAGCCTTTCACGCAGTTGTGGGGTCGCGGCCTAACGTTAGTTTTCACAATATGATAGAACATTAGCTAGCGATGGATCCGTTAAAGCCCAAACATGGCGTTTTGAATGGAGCTCTCTGTCAGTGGTTGATGTTGTTGAAAAAATAATTTTGTTGTCGAACCGAATGTCAATTAGGGTATACTTAGCAATAGAATTGAGACCAAGCAATAAAAAAATAGTAGATTTTTTTATTTATTAGATATTGTTATAAAATGTGTCATTATATTTACTTTTAAAGTTGGTAAGGTAATTTTTGGTTAAGGACTTCGTTGCGGTTTTAGATGTGATTTTACAATTTTTGTACATTATTATTTATTTAGTTTTATGTACTTAAAATTAGCCTATTTATAATAATCTATGCCATTTAGTGTCTAGTGATAAAACTTGTTCAACTGCATTTGTGGTGTTGATCCAGAAGGCCAAAATAAAATTTAATATTACAAATGGTGTCTTTTAATATATTCTATACAAAAATGCAACATGTGTTGCATTTATTATGTAACTGACCTTTTTTGAGATATTTAATTTTCAGTTTCCAGAATCCCGAGCCGATCTAAAAAGGGTTTGTTAATGATCAATGGCTTCACATTCTCACAGTACAGTCCCATGTTCTGGTACTGCACTAGGAAGAAGAGTAGACAGTGCCAAGCCAAGGCTCGTACTGATGCCCATGGTAACCTCAGGTTCTTACAGGAAAATCATAACCACGAACCTCCGACATATCACGTGACCTCTACCGGGCATTATGTTAAGATGAACTAGATTATGATGATTGTCATGATGATGATAATGATCATGATGATGATGATAATGATGATGATTATAATGATGATGATAATGATGATGATTATAATGATAATGATGACTAAGATAAGTATGAGAAACAGATAGTCTAATTATCATTTTATGTGTGGAACGGTTAGCGTACTTTTTACTAGTGCAATGATATTTTTATATATTCAGAAAATAATTAAAATTACTGCACGTACAACTGTATCTATCACGCATTATGAGTAATCTTAATCCTATAATTAAATGAGAAACTACTTTCAAACAACAAATCGCGGCCAAATAATGTTAGAAGGCTGTTATTTAGTAGTAATGTATGTTTGGTTGTGTGAAAAATATATTGGCATGGGATCACGTGACATATAGTGACACATTCTACATAAAAATGCGATATGGGATACTGGTTTTGTAAGTGTCATCTAACGTTTGTTTGTCACCATCCAAATCTTATGCTTATAGTTACAAATACTATACAATGGTTTTATTTTTACACGTTTTCTTCAAGTATTATAGAAGATAGTATTAAAAAATTATATTTTGTGTTATTTACTTTTTAAAGTATTACTTTATTTAAAGACTCTTTCACAATATTATGATAATTTGTTTCATTAAATTTGATTTTTTTGCTAGTTCCTAGTTCTACTATAAAACATTGCCAAAATATCAAATATATTAGTTGAATAAGCTATCATTTAATGAAACAGGCCCTTAAATTTGTAAATATGTGTGAGTTGTATAAATAAATTATATAGTCGTGGGCGTACCTTTAATGAGGTTAGGCAGATGTATGTAAGAGTATTGACAATACGTTAGTCGTTGACTTTCACCCGATCAAAGCGGAGGTGGCCACATCTATAAAGAAATTATTTGTTATTTCATTGACTTATCGAAAACTCATCCCCATGACCTGGACGTCATAAAATGTATTGTGTTTAATTTCGTTTGAAGTTTTCTTCACAATTTACCGAAATATTTTGGTTACAATAAAGATTGTGGTTTAAAGATCCTTCAAAAATAAAGTAAAGCTCTGTAAATTTTATTGAATTTAATAAATAACAATTAAAAAAACTGTTTATATATATTTTATATGAATTTATACGATTCTAATTAATTTAATATGACGCTCCTATATAAAAAAAATAATAACAGTTGTTCGCCCCGAAAAATATGCAGTGTAGTATTAAAAAAATAGTAATTTTCTTGTACTTAAATTAATAGATATAACTCTAATTGAAAATCTGTAAGGTTAAAATTAAAAATTGTCTTGCATTGCTTACTTTTACCCATTCTTTGATACCCCTGATGGTCAGAATTCGTTTTAATTAATGTCTTAATAAGAATTAACACAAATGCTGAAATGATAAATAAATTGATTTTGATGTCGATTTTTATTTATTTACAATAATTTATATAAAAGTTTCCTGTATGATTATTTTATGAAATATATAAATCAAGATGTAGAATTAATGTCTTAGATTAGCAGTTTAATGCTCTTTTTAAAATTGTTATACAAGTGTTAGTGGTTTGGCGCCAAATCAAACGTCATGTTAGATTACAAAGAGAAAAAGAAAAAAAAAAAAGAGTTATAAAGATATGATGACATCTTTTTGACTGTGGAGTTTTGTCTTTACGGAAGTAGAGGCTTGTCAGTTTACAATTTATTGATTAGGTCCCATGCCTTTATATCCTTCATCTCAAGATGCAAAACCTCTTCTACAATCGCTTATAGGCTACCTTTCTGGTGACCACAACTTTCGTGAAATAATAAGTAATTTGTTTTAAGAACGAAAAAATGTCCTTATCAAATTAATCAGCGATTTTGTATTGTTTTGTGAAGTAAAAAAAGTTCCAATATAATAGTAAAATGTATATCCTTTTGACTTTCATGGATGCTTGACATTTGTATTAGTGACACAAGTGACAATGGTCTACAAGTAAGTACTAAGACAATATTATATTCAACCGTTTAGGGCTTGTAACTCTCCGTATGATAATTCACGTTGTAATATTTTAAAGGTAGTTACAGTGTACTATAAACTCGAAAACATATTAACTTGTTTTTTTCTTTCCAGATCTAGTTCAAGCGATTCTAAGAGCCAGGTTCGGCAGAGAACCAACAAATATATACATCGGTGGTCACAAGTTTTTCCGGCATTCAAGATCTCTCATCGGCAACAGGATCAGGTGGACGTGCGCTAAGAAACACAAATTGAAATGCAAAGCATCGGCTGTTACTATAGACGGTGTTGTAGTCTCGACGACGGGTCTGCATTCTCATTCTTAAATATTAGAGCTTATTAGAATCCGGTACTGTTGATAGCGTTGAATTGATTTCGATGATTGTTAAGGTGAATACTCAATGGTAAGGAATAACGCGCGTTTCGATCCTGTCCTAGTTGTTCTGTATTATCATCAGATGTGTAAATGTCCGGTGATCTTAATAGTAGTAGTAGTATTATTATTATATTGCTGCTAGTAATAATAATGTTTTAAGATTCTGTACATCAACTACTATAACAAGAAATAATTAATTTGATGAGTGATCGAATTAGAGCCGTTATATAACCGACAGGCTTAAAGGCTAATGCAGAGAATTTACAGAATGAGCATCAAACTTAATACTTGGCGTAATATTATATGAAAAACATTGTCCGATTATACGACTAAATATTGAATACTTTTAAACTAAAGGACTATTGGTGAAAAAATGTATCAAAGAGTATTTAATAATAATAATATTATTGGAAATTTCTTAATATGTGTTGTAATATACAATTATATTTTCTATGATACACACGGAAAACTTTTTAAGCGGAATTTCGTACCGCGCGTTTATTCTGAGCTAATGAGTATTCAGCTTTAATATTTTTTTGCTATAAACGTTATTTCTCGGGTTTCATGTAGACGTTTCTAAGCACCTACTTTTATAAAAAGTATATCGTAAAAATAGTTCGACGGAATAAAATGTTGTATCTTAAAAAGTTTATGTTTAGAACACTGAAGTATAATCAAAAGGTAAAAAGTGTAGTGTGTATTCTATACCTCTGTTTATTACTTTGATTTTTTAATTACAAATTACATTTGAACTAAAACGTACCTATGTATATTTTAAGATACTATTATTTACGAAATATTCTTCATGAAATTGATAATATTGTTATTTTAAGAGAGATTTTTTGTTTTTGAATCAAAACGTTGACGTTTTTAAAATTCGCTTAAAAAATTGTAAATCTTGTTCCAATTAGATAGAAAATGTTATTGTAATCGTGGTCTTCAGTGCCGTAGTTGTCTTAGATTTTTTGTGAAACTAATATATTTTTTATACATTTTAATGTAGATTATAATATTAAGATTATAAGATTATAATATTATAAACATTCCAATCACAGAGAAAGTTATGTTGATATTTTTATAATATTTAAGTATAGTAACGTATTTTAATAATGTTACCAAAGGAGCTTTTATTGAGGTTCGAAAGTGTTAACGGTTTTCGGAAAATAACGACCAAAAAAATTTTCAAAAATATTTGTAATGAAAAAAAGATGAAAAGTATTAAGTGTTTATGGTATTGTATGTTGTATTATTATTAATATTATTTTATTTTGTTAAGTATTATACTAAAATATTATATTAAAATAACACGGCAATGTATTTAAATATAAGTGAGTGCATTGTTTTATTAAAGTTCTGTTTAATAGAATGGATTTATTACCTCCTTATCAGAAACTGCATCTTATAATCAATATAACACTTCAACTTCTGTTGTAGAAAATATTTATTTTTTTGAATTGTTTTGAAGGTGTTTTTTTTTTCTAAAATGCAAATTTAATTCTTATATGGTTTTCTATGGATGCTATTGTCAGAACTGGACCAAAATGAAATAGGATCACCTGAGAAGCACCAGCTTTCAAATAAAAAATAATCATTTAAATTGATTCACCCCTGTCGAAACTTATGAGGTAACACTTTAAAAAATACAGACGAATCGTGAACCTTCTCCTTTTTTGCAGTCGGTACAAACCAGTTGCCAACAAACTTTCGTCGTTATAGTCGTCGTGATCGGCGATTTATTTGCTGATATTTCTCTTAGTCACATACTTTAGAAGAAAATATTTATGTAACGATATTTTTTATGGCGGGTTTGTTTTTCAAAATTAATATTTTTATTCCAAGAATGTTACTTTTTTTATTAAGCCCGGGAGGCTAACGGTAAGTCTGGTGCAAAGGCGAAGGTGGCTACCGTTCCAGAAGAAAATGCACTAACCACCCTTGCATTGCCTATCCTTCACTTCACGAGTTTTTCAACGTACGGTGGGAATTAGGCGAGCATATGAGCCCTAATATTGTCAAAAGAATCACTACTAGGATTTTAGGATATACATGTCTTAGAACTTATTACGCAAGCAATTGAAAACTCAGTGATGACATGATTTGAACCAACTTAATACAATATTTTATATATTTTGTAATAGAATATTAAATATATTTTATATTCTTTCAGAACTTGAGATTATCACTTTAGGTAATAGAAAAGCGGTTTTCCTCAATAAGTACATATTTAGATATCAACGCAAGTTAAAGTCTGGGACTATATGGCACTGTTCAAAGTATCATAGGGGGTGTAAGACAAGGGTTCACGTGAACCATAAATCGGAGCTGTTGTCTTTAAAGGGTAAACATATTCATCCACCGCCGAACATCGTACAGACAGCTCAGGGGAATTACATTAGACTTGACTATGAATAAGATGTTATGTTTAATAATATTATCAATAAATGTTTATAATTATAACTATTTAATTGGCTAAACCTTACTAAGGCTGAGAGCTTAGAGTAAAAACGCCACTAGTGCTACCGAATATATGCTAAATGAATGCAGTCTTCTGTATGTGGGCTGCAACCACTATTACCACAGCAATTTCTGAGTATTAACAGGTTCACTGTCCTATAAATCATATTTGAAGATGTTAATTGTTTAACAATTGTGTCTATTTTTTTTTTTTTTTATATGTGAGAAGTTGGCAAACAAGCATACGGCCCACCTGATGGTAAGTGGCTGCCGCAGCCTATGAGCGCTTGCAGCACCATTAGTAGGTGCTCACGCGTTGCCAACCTCGAGATATTAGTTCTTAAATCTCGTTCGCCCAGTAATTTCACTAGCGTACAATGCCCTTCAAACTGAACACAGTAGTGCCTAAGCACAACTATTTGGCGGCAGAATATTGGACACTGCGGTGGTACCTACCTAGCCGGCCTCTTGCAACAAAAGACCTACCACCAGTGTTTTATGGACAGGGAATGTGTTAATGACCTCAATCATTTTAAAAATCAGCTTCACTAAATTCTCTACGTGCTTACGTCAAAGATTATAATTTATATTTCATAGTACTTTACGCATATAAATTTATATAAAAATTCAATTGAATATGGTTTTAATAATGGTCAAAATTGCAGGCAAAATGATTGACATGGTGAAAGGCAAAACGCTTTTACTATTAAACAAATACACATACAATCGTCGGACGGTATCCAAAAACCAGCAATGGAGGTGGTACTGTTCGTTGTACCATCGGGGTTGCAAGGCGTGCGTGGTTACAACCAAGTCATTGGTAGCAGTCTCGATGTCAGGTGGGCATATCCACCCGCCACCTAACTTCTTCAAAACGTCAACTGGAAAATACTGTTTCATCAAGTAATTAGTTAATACTTTAATAAATACTCTTTTTTGAAGTAAAAATATCTTATAAGGTTACTAGGATATTCTTTTTTTTATTTTTGTATTGATTCTCAAAGATTAATAATACAATATTCTGTGCCAATGCGTGAGTTTATTTTTGTTTGTATCTGTGTGTGTGTCTGTGTGTGTGTTTAAATTAATGTTATTAGATAATTGTAAGTTTTTGACGTGATTTATTTAAGACTCTTAAAACAATATGAAACAAATTTCATATCTAAAAACAATATGACATAAATTTCATTTTTATTAATACAAAACTTTATCTGAGTATTGTGAATAATAATTTTTGGTTGTTTACTTGTGATTTTAAATACAAATTACTATAAAAATGAAAATTAATTGTTTATTTTTGCAAAAGAACAAGGTTTCAGGAAACTTACGAAATATAAAATCGAATTCAGTCAATAAAAAATATGTTGTTTCAGAAGCAAATTTCAGCGTTTCACGACGCGGTCAACCCGTCATCGAATTCAATGGATACAGATTTATAAGGGACTACGAGATTAATGGGAAAATAAGATGGCGTTGTGTCAAGAAATCTAAAGGCTGTCGTTCAACCCTAACAACCATAGATAATGTTATTGTTAAGTACATGTCTGATCACTATCATAAGTGACTGTTACAATTTTATTACTTGTACATTAAAATTAGGTTTTGACACCGGCTTCGCTCGCCGTAATGACGAACTGTTAATCAGTTACAATCTTTTATGTATTTTATTAAATGTTTTATTTGTAATTGAATTGTTAAGTTTTATGATGCTCTCAAAGGACATTGTTCTCTTTGGTATGAAACGATCAGTCATCAGACCGCGAAGTAATTTAGGTCGCGGAAGTCTTTGGCTCCTATAGGACCACATATGAAACACTATATAATAAAAATGTCCCGAGGTAAACTTTATAATGTACACGATATGACAAGACGCCTTTATAGATGTGCCTACCATATACATATAATTATATACGTCATGTTACTATATCTAATTTGAATTACTTATTACATGATTAAGTTACATAAATATTGTATTGTGTTTATCTACACAATCTCGCGACAACTTTTACCTATTTTAGTAATAAATTGATGGGCTTGATACAATTATACTATTAATTTTTTTTTTTCGTTATCTTCAAATTCGGATAAAATTTATAATTGTGTAAAGTC
This sequence comes from Hestina assimilis, assembly GCA_023373885.1. Classification (NCBI taxonomy): domain Eukaryota; kingdom Metazoa; phylum Arthropoda; class Insecta; order Lepidoptera; family Nymphalidae; genus Hestina; species Hestina assimilis. The sequence goes on along the minus strand of CM041750.1, from coordinate 3,006,224 downwards.
CGAAGGGTTCGACTCCTGAGTAGCTTGTGGGGTAAAAAATGTTCACAATAATAGGGTATATGTAGTTATTTTATAAAGTGCTGCTGTCAAACTAAAAGTGCTGTGCTAAAAATATATATTACTGACAGTTTCTGCTCTCCTTTCGATAAAAGAGTTTTTCGAGTAGGTGAAAGGTGATTCCGTTTTATGCCAATAAATCACGTGTTGTGAAAGAAATTATGAGAAAAATCTCTTTATTTGTCTTTGGCGCTTAGTAATGTATACCTTAAAATCGCAAATTTGATGGACTATGAAGGATGAAATTTTAAAAATATTTTTATAGTACGATCGAGAGTCGACTCTAGATCAATAAAATGAAACTCAAGGGATCAAGGAACAATATCAAATTAGCAAGAGTCAAAATAACTAGAGTTAGATCAAAATTCGAGAATTTTGCTTCAAACATTTAAAAAAATTAATTATTATAAGCGATGCATTACTAATATTTCTATTGTAAATAAAAAAAATCAGATAATCAAGAGATTTAAATTATCATGTTTCAAGTTATCGAGAGTCGACTACTATCCTTTCTTTTTAGTTTTTAGCCCTATTTTGAATGGATAATAATTATATTAGAAGAGTAATATATTACTGTTAATGAGACATAAACAAGTAATCGTGGCGCGGATTAAACGCATGGTAAACTTTAACACTTTTCAACCTGCAGTGTGCATTCGTACTAGTAATGTAAGTACCGCTGACACATGGGGGATAAGACGACGCTACCTGGACAATTGCACACTCGTTCGACAACGTTCGGTACGGTAGCAGTGACAATAGTACAAGTTTTATATTGCTCACCGATGTACCTGCGCGGTAAGTACATTTTACGAGGGAGAGCCAACCAATCAGAAACTGCGCGCCTAAAGTTCGCCGCGCGTCGTCATGAAGCGTGTGACCAAATTTAAAAAAGTACGTTATATTTTTATAGTTAAGAGCATAGAATAGGGTTGTTTATGTTTTTTATAGATGTTTTCTTGTTTTCGTAATATTTCGGTAACTTTGGTAAGGAAGAACGTATTCGCTTTTTACTTTCGGCATAGTTTAGCAGTCAATTCAACAGAAGATTGTTCAAAGTTTTTTTTGTATGTGTATTGCTGTTGGCCCTACTGGCCTTGACAGCGCTAAACCGTCTGTGATTTTCTATCGCTTTTATTTTCGATCCTACAAAACCTCTATTTTACGCTAGAAGGAGGTATATGTAATGTTATAAACTTCCTTCTAGCGTAAACTGCAAGTTATTTTAAACATGTGAGACGTGAGATTTATCTTAAGTGACCTGTAATTTATTAGCTTATTAAAAGTGAAGTAACATCAATTGTGGCTATTAATAGGATACGTGGCAAGCGGGTAATTTGAGTTTTTTTTGAACAATTATTTAAATATAAGTTTTAACATGATCTATGTGTTGATGCCGTAAATGTATATGTAAGTAATTGTATTTTTTCTGGATAAATAATGTTTTGGCTTAATGAATCACGAAAATATTGTACTGTTACAGTTTTAAAATACCAATTAATGTAATAAAAATGTTTATTTTTACATTATAGAAGTTTTTGTTTTTACCTAATATATATATACCCAGCCGAGTCTATTTTGTATTACGTCATTCCCTTAATTAACCTTTTTGTGGAATCAATTTTGTGATTTTTGTAAAAGCCGGTATTTTTTTTATTTTAATAAAATAAAACAGTTTGCATTCATGCGTTTTAATTTTTCGTTTAATTAATTAATTATTTTATTAATTTATAAGGTACTGTAGATTTACTATATACTATGGCCTTTGTAATTATTATTACGTATATTATAAATAACATATTCATACATCGTTTTTCGAACGATAAATATATCGTATTTTTATAGAAAAGGTATTAAAACAAATGCTATTTTCAGAAGCAATCTTTGGACTAACGAGCCGTGGTCAGCCGGTCATACAGCTTGGTCAATACAGATATCTCAAAGACTACACTAACCCTTCCAATAAAAAAACAAGATGGCGCTGCGAGAAGAAGACAACAAGATGCCGAGCGTCCGTTATGTCGATTGATGACGTCATTGTCAAAATGTCAGGATATCACAACCATTAATATATTTTGTCTGTGAAAAAGTTTAAAGTTTGTATTTTGAATAGAATTTTTTTAATAATAGTTAAGAGACAAGTTTCTTCTCCAAATATTACGTTAATTAACTAGACATTAGAAAGTCTCTAGGCGGCGCTGCAATTGTTTATTATTGACTGTCACTTCTACTTTGCCTATTCCGGTAAGTGCGAGATAGCAGTATTCAGATATGTATAAGAAAGAAAGTGACTCGCAATTAGACGTCAGGGGTACTATAGATTTACTATATACTATGGCCTTCGTAAATTCAACACCGATGCAACGGAATGAAGTTAATGGCACTGTAACTTCATTCTTTATATGGTAACGATTTGCACAGTAGTATTAAGTTAGCCAGCGGTGGTGTTGAATTTTCTAACCACAAACGAGTCCATGACATTTGGTCTCTATGGAAGCGCTGGTCCATAGTATTTAGTAAGTCTATGTTGGTGACGTGTTAAATATCTACTTATTTTGAAGTCTCAATAGCTCAACGGTAGAAGGGCCGACTGCGCTCCACTAACGCGAGAGTCGCGGGTTCGATCCTGACTCCAGTGACACTGTAACTTCGTTCTTTATATGGTAACGATTTGCACAGTAGTCTGAAGTTAGCCAGCGGTGGTGTTGAATTTTCTAAGGGGTACCAACGAGTCCATGACATTTGGTCTCTATGGAAGCGCTGGACCATAGTATTTAGTAAGTCTATGTTGGTGACGTATTAAATATCTACTTATTTTGAAGTCTCAATAGCTCAACGGTAGAAGGGCCGACTGCGCTCCACTAACGCGAATATCGCGGTTTCGATCCTGACCCCTTGGGCTATTGTCGTACCCACTCGTAGCGCAAGCGTCGAGCTTATTTGGAGGGGCAATAGGAATCTTGTAGTAAAGACTTGAAAAATGCATTGCTAATATTCTTAAAAAAAAAAACAAACAAACTTATCTACATACATACATTAAAGGCGTCGGGATGTGACGACCCCATCGCCCGCTGTTGGGATAACCTCTGTCACAACAGAGATTATTCCACCACTGCAGTCAGTCACACTGGTGGTAGGTTTTTGTTGCAAGAGGCCGGCTAGGTAGGTACCACCGCAGTGTCCAATATTCTGCCGCCAAATAGTAGTGTCTAGGCACTACTGTGTTCCGGTTTGAAGGGCATTGTACGCTAGTGAAATTACTGGGCGAAAGAGATTTAAGAACTAATATCTCGAGGTTGGCAACGCGTGAGTGGCACCTACTAATGGTGCTGCAAGCGCTCATAGGCTGCGGCAGCAACTTACCATCAGGTGGGCCGTATGCTTGTTTGCCAACTTCTAACATAAAAAAATACGATCATGGGCATAGTAAAGTAGGAGAAAGGAAAGGCAACTGCCTCCCCTGGACTTTGTTCACGAATATTATTCATTTTGAACTGTTAACCAATAATAATTGACGAAAGTAGTAATTTTGATCCCTTTCCTTCTTACTACACCCATGTTATTTTTTTTTTTTTATACTACTAATATTCCTATTGCCCTCCAAATAAGCTCGAAGCTTGCGCTAGGAGTGGGTACGACAATAGCCTAAGGGGTGAGGATCGAACCCTCGACTCTCGCGTTAACGGAGTGAAGTCGGCCCATCTATCGTTAAGCTATTAAGGCTTCGATAATACGCTGGTAATGCATGTATTAGCAGAGCTCGCGTGCTATGCGGGGTCTAAGGACTATTATGTCTGTGTGTCATTACAATTTAATTTAAAAAAGATAGGCAAAATGTAAGACTAGATCTAAGTATAAACATAAGTTGTAATAGCTCTATGGTGGGAAGGTTGATTGCTTATACCAGAGTTACTGAGTCAATCCTGATCACAAGAGCTGTTGTCGTACTGATTTCTATCACACCTAGACATTTAGTTTAATAGCTTATAAGAATTTAATTAATACATGATTAAGTGCTACTGATAATTATTATTGTGTTTTAAAGTTAAATAAACACGTATTGTACACCTAAAATTTATTAAAACCTAATAACAGTGGTTATTCTGTCAACACTGTATGATGATTGTCAATGGTAAAATAAAAATGACCTTTACCCTGACGATTTTAAAAAAAAACTTGATTGTCTTTGAATATATTTAAATCATGTAATTAGTTATTAATTTTCAAAACATTCTTTAGTTATAGACAAATATTTACCCTTAAATAGGAGAATTCATGTTTTGCTTAGTATAATATTATACAATACCTATTAGACTATTGTTCTGAAATAAAAATAAATAAATAAATTTCAGTATTTTTATTATAATTAATAAAGGTATGTTTACAAATAAAGATTAACTTTAAAGGGTTTTTTAATGTCGTGCCTTGTTAATGGCGCTTTTCTTTATACTACTATTTCAGTTTATTTCATAACGACCTCTCGTGGAAAGCTTGGGATTCTGTATAAGGAGCAGCTTCTACTTCTCATTAGTGTTCCATAATATCACCAGGTGGCGCTGTTCCACTAGAAATGGCGATGTTACCTTTAACTTTGATAATAATAATCATTGATTACAAAGAAATATAAAAAAAAATCAACAAAGGCAAGAACATTGACAGTAATTACAATTCAATTTTTAATAAGTATTTAGAAAATATTAATAATAATTTAAGAATATTTTTTCAATTATAAGTTTTTTATTAATAATAATCTTCAAAAAAAATGATTTCAAAATTTATCTTTGTAATCTCACAGAAGATAGGCATAAAGTAACGAAGTAATCTTGCGTTTCGTGGCATGAGTGAGACCCAATTTCCCACCCTCTCGGTTCTCTTCCTTTTTCCTTCCCTCCTATCCTTGGGTTGGCAGCGCAAATGTGATATTTCAAGTGTCGCAAGCGTTCATGGGTTGCGCTGACTGTTTACCATCAGACGGACCGTATACTTGTTTGCCAACCGTCTTGAAATTAAAAAAGTTGCGATTATCTATAAGAATGTTTTATTTAGTCATTATCTCGAAGGCTCAAAGTAGTGCAAAATTACAAGTTTTTTGAAGTGAAACTTCTTTATCGACGTTGGAAAAAAATTACCGTCACATTTTTCCGTTACGCGCCATCTTTTTTTGTCCCTACTACGGTTGATTCGAAGAGTACTTTCTCCAGCGGAGTAGGGATGGCATGTAATAATTCTATTACAATTAATGAAATGCTGTAATAATCTTAGTAGTAATAAGGTAAAATTAAATAATTGTATTTTTTTTTAAATATTTTATTTATATATATATAATTATATATATATTTTTTTTTAATTATTATATTAATTGTTTGTATTCATGTCTATTATAATAAAAGCCTTTTGTTAAACTTTATCTAATTTAAGTTTATTAAACCAATTTCTTTAAAGTTGCATTAGTAGATCATTTTTCGAAAAATAAGGTTATAAAGAAGTTTCACTTATTTGTGTACACTAGTACACGCACACATTTTAATCAGTGAACCTCTATCCACCACAATACTTTTATTTAAGTAATAAATAACAGACAGAACTTCACTAATAACACCTTTTCTTTCCAGTTATATTCGTCACCAACAAAGATGGAAAACGCATAGCGGTGTTCGAAGGATATACATACTACGCGAGTGATAGACATCGGGCCGAGATATCCTGTGGAATGTGGAGGTGCACGAAAGGGTATCCATGCAAAGCCAGGTTCAAAGCCACTACAGACGGCATAGTTTTAAGGGTAACTACCCTTGATCACACCCACCCTCCGCCAAGGATCGAGATACATAATGGGGTGATAAGAAAAATATCAAAGAAAGAGTTCTATGGTAGACAAAATATTTATGATAGTGATATAAAGCTAGAATAATATATAATGTATGTAAACAAAGACTTACAATATACTATGGACCTTTCATATAGACAACGCCAACGCAACGGAACGAAGTTAGTCACAATCTAACTTCTTTCGATATTTGGTAATCATTTACAGCCGAATGAAGTTGGTGCCCTATCAACGAGTCTGACATCTTATCTATAAAATGACCGGTCCATAGTATGTAAAAGTCTCCGTATGTACGTAATCTTTATGTTTATTTATTTAATTTTTGAAAATAAAGTAAAAAAAACATAATTAATAAAGTAGCACACGCAACTGCATACATTCTATCCCCCTCTGAAATAAAGTACTTATATTAAGACTACTTTTTGAAATGGTTAATCGTATTAAATGTCTTATTTTCCTTGAATATTTACAAGTAGAAAAATGCAAAAACCTGCCAAGTATGTCCCGGAACACCATAGGATAAAAATATGAAGTTGAAATTTTGTTTTTATTGTTTACTACCCATTAAAGGGACCATAGAGATAGAGCAAAATCGTCAAAAACATCAAGTGCGAATTCCCTTTCTTTTTTCACTAAACTAGGCACGTGAAATATCACTAGTGTAATTATAATTAATTTATTTATAATTTTGCCTTGAACACCGACGTAAGGTTGCCTGTCTGTCGGTATTCTATAGAATTTATTTCGGAGAATGTGCTCAGGAACTGTTCAATTTGGTTCCCCCATCACCTTTTTATTACAGGAATGCGAGGCATCGCAAGGGCCTGCATCCCTACATAGTGGATGTGCCCAAAACACGTACAAAACGCTTTGCTTCCTCGTTCTTGATACGCACCGCAAAGGTATGGAATACCCTGCCGACCTCGGTCTTCCCAAACACCTACAATATAGGTACCTTCAAATCTAGAGTGAATAGGCATCTTCTAGGCAAGCGCGCTCCACCTTAGGCTGTATCACTACTACGCATTAGGTATGATAACAGCCAAGCGCTGGCCTATACATTAAAAAAAAAAAAAAAAAAATTTTGCGACTTTATTATGAATATAGAGAACTGTAGCTTATTTAAATTAGACAGGCTGCAAGTCTGTTTGTAGCCTTTGTCGTATAATGAATGAAAATGTACAAGATTTATTGGAACTTTTGTTAATGGTAAAGTTACTTAAATGAATGTCGTTATAGCTTTAATTTACTTTAGAAAAATGTTACATTATATAATTTAGTATTGTTATATTTTGTATACGTTCAATTATTAGATTTGAAATAGTTATATTTGTTTTAAAGATATTAAACTGTCGTCTCACATAGACAAACATTTTTTTTACAATTTTTTCTCTTTTATATTACTACTTTAGTCCAATGGTAAAGTATTGAATTTTTTTCGGGCAAATACTTTAATAATAAAGATTAAAAATAAGTGTTTTTTATGTTTACAGTACATTATCTTTATAATCAATCCGGTAAACAAACTGCTCTTCTGCACGGCTACAGTTTTTACTACGACGGACGGCGGAAGAAGACTGACGTCTGGCAATGCACAAAGTCTGGGCGATGCAAAGCACGTTTCATCACAACAAAGAATAGACAAATGTTGCGATCCAACATTATACACACGCATCCACCACCGAGCTATAAGATACATAACGGAATTTATTTTAAACTGTAAGAAAAAAAATAAATTTCCTGGTGATTCAGATCTCGAAAGATTTTTATTTATTTATTTACCGGCGTCGGGATGTGACGACCCCATCGCCCGCTGTTGGGATAACCTCTGTCACAGCAGAGATAATTCCACCAGTGCAATCAGTCACACTGGTGGTAGGTCTTTTGTTGCAAGAGGCCGGCTAGGTAGGTACCACCGCAGTGTCCAATATTCTGCCGCCAAATAGTAGTGCTTAGGCACTACTGTGTTCCGGTTTGAAGGGCATTGTACGCTAGTGAAATTACTGGGCGAACGAGATTTAAGAACTAATATCTCGAGGTTGGCAACGCGCGAGTGGCACCTACTAATGGTGCTGCAAGCGCTAATAGGCTGCGGCAGCCACTTGCCATCAGGTGGGCCGTATGCTTGTTTGCCAACTTCTAACATAAAAAAAAAAAAAAATTATTAAGACTAGTGGTCTACTAAAGGTTTTTTTTTGCGTAATTCGTTTATAATATTTAGTTTTCTATAAACATTAGGGTGAGAATTTCATCTAACAGATTTTTATTGGTTCTTTTGTCAATTGAATTCTTAGGTTATTGGCTTTCAGTTGTGCTCTTTGAGCACAGCTAGTTTTTTATTTCGAAGCAATACATCTAAGGTGAGTTTAGTTTTTTAAATCAAAAATTATGTTTATAATGCGTCTGAATTTTTCATATTTCTAATGGCAGATTTCGCAGATATATAAATACTAAATAAAAAATAAACGCTACACATTCAACGGCCCCTATTAGGATAGTTATATCCTAGGTCGGGGGTCCGGAAACATACGCAATGACAAGGACATATACAACCAGATCAGAAAACATGCCTGTATCACAACGTACGTACGCAAGATAAAAATTGAAGTATTCAAATAAAAGGGTTAATTTAACCACGATTATTTCATAAATTTTTTTACTGTACATTACGCTGGTGATTAAAGTAAGTCGGTTAATTTTTATATACAATCCATTATTCTTTAAACATTTTTTTATTTATTATCAGGTACTTATTTGACTTTAACGGTAGGAAAGGTATTGTTATTTTTTACAAAATTTTATTCGGCATGTATAGTAGCAACTTTTTTCATTATGTGACTAAACTTTATTTTCTTCTTCAGTTCGCTTCGTCCGTAATAAAAGTGGTAAGGAGATAGCCATATGCGGCGGACATACCTTCTATTGTGGGGCGCGCTGTACCAAAACTACCATATGGCGCTGCACCAGATGGGGCCTATGTAAAGCTCGGTTCATCATGACATATCAGGGAGATCTAGTCGCGGCGCATATGGAACACATCCACAAACCTCCTACATTTATTATACGTGATGGTATATATTATAAAATTTAGTAAAGCCTATGGCCCACACTTATACCCAATTTCTCCTCTTTTCTTTTAATTCTCCATTCTTCCTCTTCTTCTGACCCTTATTTCCGATGGCTACACACGGTGATGCCTTTGATAGTACTGTGAAGAAAAACTACGATAATTTGTTATCTGGCTCGCTTCCTTGTTATTTATTACAAATAAATTCGAAGTTTTAGTGTTAAATGTTTTTTGTTTTCGATCTTTGTTGGAAATCTCGTAGCTTCGTTTTTATTAGTACTTACTTTAGCTAGTCTCGTAAATAAGTGCCTTTTCACACGTGCTGGTTGCCGGGTATGGTGCCGACTGTCCGATAACTCATTTCGCTTTCACACGACCCAATTTTAAATCTATAAGCTCGTACACACAGTGGTGAATCCGGCGTACACCCGGCGACCGCTTGACGAGCAAAATTACGTCATAATTAAAAAGCTGCCATACATGCCCATACCCTTCGCAACCGGATACCCGGTTCCGGCTACTCGGCAACCGGAACGTATGAAAAGGCAATAACTGTACAGAATAAAAAAATGTTATTGTGATGTTTGATAGTGTAGTGTAGAACCTTGTGCTGTGTTTTTATTAATGTGTTCGATGTGAAATGGACGTTATGTTGTAATCTTTTTTTACCGTTTTGTTGAGTGACGCCTCAACATCTATCATTTATTTTCATCACTCTGTTATTACCTTGAGTTAGTAACACACTTTTGACTGGTGTTGCGGTCTATATGCGACGTTTACTCACCTTTGTGCGGGCTGTACGCTTCTTTGCCACTTTTTTAGGGTAAAACAAAGTCAGTTAGATGTGTATCGTTTTAGTCGAATTTGTAATAGAATAGTAATCTGTATAATATAATGTGTATTCTGTGCTAATAAAATGCTTTTAATTTAACCTTTTTTTTTATTAAACTTAGTACAAATTAAAAATGTGAACGTAGAATTGAGTATACTTTTTCTGCTATTTCTTGAAATCTCTATTTGTATCGGTGGCTTCGAGTTGAAAAAGAAAGCTATGAAAAGAAGTAGTGAGATGTGAAAAGTATAAATAAAAACGAGTTTTGTAGATAATTATGTTTTTATTTATATCAACTATAATCAATCTGTGCGTTGGAGATACTTACTAAAATTTATCACCGTATAATATAGTGTTTATCACCGTATAAATGCAAATTATCGAATTGTAGATTTTGATTCGAAATCATGAACTTGTTCCCTGTGCCATGAATCATAATCAACATTTCAAATGTTTTGAAATTGTGTCTATTTTATGGACAGGAAATAGGTTAAGAAAACAGTACGATACTGTTAAAATGTTTTGTTTAAAAGCTAATCATAACACTCCAATTATTAAAAATGTACGTATTATTACATGTATGTATTTCCTTTCAGTGATATTCGTAAATAACAGCCTTGGAAAGCCGATAGCAGTTTTACAAGGATATACATACTATCGTTCATCTAGAAGCAGTCTCTCCCTGTCTTGGCGTTGTACCAGAGGATCGCCGTGCAAAGCAAGATTCACCACGAATATGAAATTGCAGATTCTATGGGGTATCATCGAACATAACCATATGGCACCAAGATTCATCATACGTAATGGGATCCTGTTAAAACTGTAATTTCAAAAAAAATTGTCATTCGTGTTTTTAAACTACTTCATCGATAAAAGACATAGACAGAGCCATATCTAGTTGCCACTTTTATAACAGAACCAGTAGAAGTAATAATAGCTTAATATGTAGAAGTTTGGCAACGTCGCATCTTATGTCAAACTTATCAATTCTACTATGTCATATCCAGTATCATCGAACATAACTATGGCACCAAGATTCATCATACGTAATGGGATCCTGTTAAAACTGTAATTTAAAAAAAAATTGTCATTCGTGTTTTTAAACTACTTCATCGATAAAAGACATAGACAGAGCCATATCTAGTTGCCACTTTTATAACAGAACCAGTAGTAGTAATAATAGCTTAATATGTAGAAGTTTGGCAACGTCGCATCTTATGTCAAACTTATCAATTCTACTATGTTATATCCAGTTAACTTGTGTACGAAGCGAGCGATTTTCTTATGTTTTTAAAAGAAACGGCAGAAAAAAGTAGTATGTGTTTATAACACAATTTCAACTAACCCAATTACACGATTACAAGCCTTTTTATACTTTTCAAACATCAGTATAGTTATCAACTACCCACAAAATATCAGGATAGTTAATAAGCTACCTACAAAGTTATATCTAACATTTAACACGTGGTAAATTTGCATCCTATGTTAACTTATAATTTTCAACCATTTTTGGTCAACATTTCAATTAAATTTTGTTTAATTTTCAAAATTATACTTTTTCTTACTGCTACTGATTACTTGGATAGTCAATCTAATACTTATTATATTACTGTATTGTATAAATATGCTTTTTTTTTTTTTTTTTTTTTTTTTATGTTAGAAGTTGGCAAACAAGCATACGGCCCACCTGATGGTAAGTGGTTGCCGTAGCCTATGAGCGCTTGCAGCACCATTAGTAGGTGCCACTCACGCGTTGCCAACCTCGAGATATTAGTTCTTAAATCTCGTTCGCCCAGTAATTTCACTAGCGTACAGTGCCCTTCAAACCGGAACACAGTAATGCCTAAACACTACTATTAGGCGGCAGAATATTTGACACTGCGGTGGTACCTACCTAGCCGGCCTCTTGCAACAAAAAGACCTACCACCAGTGTGACTGATTGCACTGGTGGAATAATCTCTGCTGTAACAGAGGTTATCCCAACAGCGGGCGATGGGGTCGTCACATCCCGACGCCTTAATGTAATTTATGCTTTTTCATAAATATATTTTTGTGGACTGAATTCATCTTAATCGTTAATATGACATAGTTCCGAACTAAATATCGTAGCTTTGAAAACCATGGATAAATTCAAATAAATCACGAATAATTAATAAAAAAAAATTTCTCATTCAATAAATCCTTTTCAATAATCAATTATTCAATAAATAGTGTAAATATTTTGTTTATAACAATCCACAATTCTTTGATTGCGTTAAACATACCTTAGATATTTAATGTATATTCTTACTTACTTACTCCGCTGGCTCAGCGACCCGAAGTGTGTCATGGCTTCCGAAATCAGAGATTTCCAGCTTTGTCTGTCCTGCGCTACTTCTTGCCAATTATGGACTTGAAGGTCACGCAGGTCAGCTTCGACTGTATCCCTCCAGCGATACCTCGGACGACCCACTGGACGTTTACCAGTAGCTCGCTCTAGGTATGCTCCTTCAGTTGACCGATCATTGTTCATCCTTTCAAGATGACTCATGTATATACTAAACATAAAAGACTATGGGTTTGTCAAGTATTTTATATTATAATCAATTATATTAGATGTAGTAATGTGACTCTTAAAAGTATTAAGCTTAAGCGGAATGATTAATGTTTGTCGATGTTTTAGTATTACGTATTTAAAGGTTGTACTTTATTTGGCGTAGCATAGTTTCCTAATTTGTGTGTATATATAAGGAGTAGACCTGAATGACATATTAACGTTCAGTCAAAACCTTTGGACTTAGAAAACGAATTTTTTCACAGGTTTTGTTTTTAAACATAAACGAGCACATAGAAAGAACTTTTCGTGGGTTGAAAAAGGGGTTGAAAGTTTGTATGGAATGTCCGCCATGTTTAAAACTAGAAGCATAAAACTTTTTTTTTGCGTACAATTAAAGATAAAGAAACCTGTATTTTAAACATTTCTAAAATTCCACCCCTGAAGAGGTGAAATGCTTAAAACCAAAGCACTGTAATTTTTGTGATAGAATATTTGACACTGCTGTGGTACCTAAATAGCCGGCCTCTTGCAGTAAAAGGCCTACACTGCACTACTCGAATACACTACGCCAAATAAAGTGATGCCATAGGATTATTAAGATTATTCTAATGTTTATTGTAATTTTGTAGTTCATTCACTGATATAGATGTATGTAAACATTAAATATGTGTTAAGAATAAACTTGGCTGACGCGTGTTTGTGTGTGTGTATGTTTTTGTATGTTTGTAACTTATCTTAATAATGTAAACTTATAATTGGATCTGATTGTACTTAATTGAAATAATTTATGAAGATTATGTAATTCAAAATAAAAATGATAAATAACCACGATATCTTTTAATCTCGCATTTAATAAGTCTCAACGCACAATATCTGTATCATAAATTAAGTTAATTTATTAATATTCACAGTGCAATGGGTGAAGAACAAAGCCGGAAAGATGATAGGTATAATAGATGGATTCACTTACTATTGTAATACTAAAAACAATTCTTCCATCTTGTGGCGTTGCTGTCGAAGTAGCAACTGCAAGGCTCGCCTGGTCACAACGTATTGTCTAGATATTATGAGGTGCAACTTGGAACATAATCACGAAAGGCCTAATTTTATTATTAAGGATGGTATATATTACAAAGTTTAAGCATGCTTAAATCCTGCATTAAAATTAAAAACCCTCGACACACGACCTGCAACTCTGATTATTATCACGTGTAGCTCTGTTTTAAGTTGATGAGGTAGAGGTATCCTACAAATTCCAGGTTATACTGAAGCATCAGCCCAAGGTCTAATTCTCATTGAAATGTTGAAATGAAAATTACCAACTTCGACTCGCAAACATACGATTTACCAGATGGTAAGCTGTTATCGTATCTTATGATCGTTGGTTTCATACATTGGTTAAAATTGGTTCTTGAATGTTTTGTTTTGCCCAGCAATTTTGCGGTAGAATAACTGATATTGCGGTGAAACCTATCTAGCCGGTCTCTTACAAGAAGATGCCTGCCACAAGTAATTTATCCATACTACTAGTTAATAGCTGATAATCATCAAAATATTGGAAAGATTTCCTTCAGTTATTACTAAGAACACTCATGGCCAAGTAACTTTGCAAGAAAAAACTAAATCAAAATCTGTGTTACCGTTTGCGAACTATACACACTGTTGTAGACTATTGTAGCATGTAGCCTCATAATTTATTAAAAATCTCGTGAATTTTTACTGCAGTTAATGTGGGCTACTAATTTTCTATTTGCTTTATCTATTTGATTGTGGTTTTGTATTACTTTTAATGCACAAATCCATTGAAATGTTACATTTTTTGGACTTGCGTGTGCGCTTGTCAGAAAATGCATTTTGTATAGATATTGATGCTGCTTTGAGAGGATTTCAAAATCTTATTACTATCTTTTCTGTATGACAAATAGTTGGCGCTGTAGACCTTGAAATAAATGTGCATCTTTTTTGACCCACAAACTTAGATTTTATAGCATCACACTTTGATATATACCAAAATAAAATTCATCCTTTAACCAGTGTAATGCCAAATGTAATGCTTCAATGCACTAAATATGATTTTAAGTGTTTTATTAGTTGTTTTAAGATGTATGTAGATGTATTTTACAATACACATATACTATTTTACAATATTATCAAATACGTAGTGTTAGTTGCTAATTTAGTATTAGAACAAGTCAAGTACAGTCAAATTCGAAATAAAGAAAAAATCTGCGATAAATAGATGTAATAAAATTAATCATGTAAGACAATTTGAAAGTATTATATTTGTGACTGCGAGTGTCCGTCTATTGAATCTAATTCCTAATAAATTGGACTTAGGATAAGCTTAGGTAAATAAATATTAGATTAAGATCTTATCTTAAAAATGATTGTAATTGTATTCATAATATTGCATGCATTTAACCATAATAAACATTAATATTTTTGTCTTTCACTTCATTTTCTTACTTCTACGAGCTCACAAATATAGAGAATATGAAATTAGTGTTACTTGATAGAACATATTCTTATTATTTATGACCACATCCAGTAGCAATATTTGATAAAAAGATGTTAGTTCATTAGCCTTAGGAAGGTTTAAGACCAGCATTTTTTCGAGCGTATGCAATTCATTTCGCGCTTCAAAAAACCGAACGTGCATACACGAGCTTATTTCAGCGTGTACGCATGTACCGGTGGTAGCGCATGACAATAGTTACGCGTGTGGCAAAAAGCGCGGCCATAGGCGTTTTAAAAAACGAGCTTTACGCTCGAATAAACGCTGGTCTTAAGCCGCCCTTTGAAAAACAATAATTTAAGTTGCGTAATCAAAGACGTTTAAGGATGATAATACAATATGTATTTCTTTCCAGTGACATTGGTGTTGAACAAAGCTGGGAAGCAAATTGCTGTTCTAAATGGATTCACGTATTATTGCGCTACAACTTGCTCCAACACGCTCGCCTGGCGATGCACGCGTGGCAAAACGTGTAAAGCTCGTTTCGTTACAACGCGAGATGCACAGTACGTCACCAGGTCCCACGGGTATCACGGACACAATCCACCCCTCTTTTACATTATGGACGGAGTCTTATATAAGAAATAATTTTATCTTATGTTTTTTTTTATATTCAAGTAGTAGTTTAAATATAAATCTAGTTTTTAATATTCCAGCAGACATATGTGCTAGGAATCTATTATTTTTTGTATAACCTTTTAATTACTTTTTTTATCAATTTAAACATTCTATTTACTGTATTATGTACTCGTAATTATAATAATAAAGATGTATTAAATTAAGTTTTTAAAAATTACTATAATAATAATAAAATAATGAATTTTGTATTATCTTAAGCTGTCATTATTTTGTCGATTGAAATGGATTAAATGAAATTTCGAAATAACATTAAAATTATTCACTTTTATACATAATCTTTTAAAATAAAATCGGAATTTTTGTATGAAGAAAATTGCAATAAATGTTTGTGTTTTTTAAATTACTTACATTGATTCGGATAAGGCTATAATTGGATCTACCTCGATATTGACATTTTATGAATAAAGTATTTTTAAGCTCATTTCACGTCCTTATTTATTTTTCCTGACTGCCTCAGGATGGCGAAACGTTGCAAGTTTTTCGAACGTATATGTGTATTCCATTAGTAAAATAGGGTGGTTTTAAAGTAGCATTTTTTTTTTCGAGCGTATATAGTCGTTTCGGCGTACGTGCTGACTAACGCGCGTTTTCGCGCATTTCGCGGTTCAAACTGCCGACCAGGTGGTACAGCAATTTCAACAATTTCCGTCAAAATAATTGTTGTCGATATAGTTATGCAATTTATATTACATATATTATTCAATTATATAATAGATTTTATGCACGTTATGAAATCTTCAGTTTTATAAACATAATATAATTATAAGAGTAAATATATAACTTATTAATTGTTCTTTTGTTTCGTTTCAGATACAATACTATGGGTTAAGAATAGATCGGGCAAACCAATAGCAATTATCGATAATTATACTTTCTATAACGATGGGAGGTCTAGTAAGACGTGGCTTTGGAGATGTACAAAAGGTCGAAGTTGCAAAGCTCGGTTCTTCACTGATGGCGAGTTGCAGATCGTGCGGAAACAATTAGAACACGATCACGCCTCATGGAATTACGTTATCCACGACGGCATCTTTATGAAAATTTAAGTTTTTTTTTGTTTTAAATATTAAAAGTCCCTTATCACCGACCCGGCCGCAAGGTTTCTCCTACCCAAGCTATCGCTACTACATACGCGTAGCACGACGATATCGTAAGTTTCACATTACATGGTTACGTGTGCTTGTACCGCTCCGTATATTGTACAGCTTATACAGCAATGGTAAGCAAAATGTATTGATGACACAAATGCATTTTTGCATCTCTCGTGGCTAATAAGTCACAGTTTTGGCGACAAGGTTATGCGGCTTGTATAATGTTATTATTAAGATTTCCCTGATTGTAGCTGATGTTATTACTATTAAAGGTGTTACTTAAATTTCTTGTTTTCTTTCCTGATCATCGTCGTGGGTGTTAAGTTTTCTTCAGAATGAGTTTTGTTGTTGATAATATCACCGGGTTGAGTAGGGGGATACATACGGAGCTGTCAAAAAATGGCAGGCTTCGCAGGCTCACGGTTGATTCTATCCATAAGGTGCTCCCTTCTCAGGTTGGACCCAGCCTTATAATGTCATCGGTAATGAAGCATAATAAGCTTTAGTATATTCCGGACCCGCAATCAAAAGGATTGTCGGCATAGCAAAAACTGAATAAATTTTGAATAATAACCTTGAAACTATGAAATAACCTTAAGACTTCAAATATGTATTTCATAATCCGTAAAATGAAGTTGCTAACATTAGTCTAGTAACGTTCAAAGAGTCCAATACGGTAACGCGTTGTCAGTCTGACATAACGTCACAAGAACCATGTCGTGGTCATCGGTGACGCGAACCCAAAAGTTAAAGAGATTTTCAGTTCAAAACATTCTGGTTTGGTACAGTTAGAATAATACATGTAATTATATGATACTGTTTTAGTTACGTGGGTGAAAAATAAATCGGGAAAACGACTAGCAATTATAAACGACTACACTTTTTCTATTGAAAGAAAATACAAGTCGACGATGGCTTTTCGCTGCACTCGAGGTGGAGCGTGCAGGGCGCGTCTTATAGTCAGCGAAGACTTCGACGTCCTCAAGACATATCTTGAACATAATCATGATCCATCACAGTACATAATACATGACGGAGTATATCATAAGGTCTAAAGTAAAAGCCAAGACTCGCTGCCTTATTCAACAAAACGTGGAAACAGGACGCAGCGTGTTGCTCGCTCTGTTTTAAATTAATGTTACCAAAAAGGATTATAATAAAGACTTTATATTTTTAAATAAATAATATATAAATAAATGACAGCCGTTAGATTATTGTTTAAGTCTTAGCGAAACAATCTTAACAACTTTCCTGTCATAATATAATAATATGAACATTTCATTGTTGTCATAACGGTAAACTTGTTAAGCCTATGTTTTCATCAGGTTGGTAATTATCGCAAAATTTATTATATATTATAAAAACTAGTGTTAGTAATTGTTCGTAATTGATTTTAGTTTAATTTTACGAATAAAAATGATCATCATACACCGATTTGATCATT
Organism: Hestina assimilis; assembly: GCA_023373885.1. Lineage (NCBI taxonomy): Eukaryota > Metazoa > Arthropoda > Insecta > Lepidoptera > Nymphalidae > Hestina > Hestina assimilis. The sequence goes on along the minus strand of CM041750.1, from coordinate 2,988,215 downwards.
TCCTTTACTTTGAATTTTTACTAAGAAACATTTAACATGTTATGTATCGAAACTTGTCTTGGAAAACAAATTGTACATCTTGTTTTGATGAGTTTACGTTTCCACTCAAGAAAACTGGTTAAAGTGGTTGACAGATTTTAGGATGCTTTAACAAGTTGTGTGACAATACGGATACTGTTCGAGAGAAAACAGAATTTTCATCGTGTTTTATGTATATGCTTCACGAGTGCAAACTTACAGTTACAGACGCCATAAAAAAGTTTAAAAGTTCTATCTGTTTCAAGAATATTGCGATCTACATTTTCGAAACTATACGTTATCTAAAAATGTACATTTAAAATTCTACACATTTAAAACAGACATCTAGACAGACATGAAATACTAATATATTTATTATATAATTATTGTTATTAAAAATCCGGAGCTCAAATCTTTTGTTGCGGCTTGACTACCTGCGACCATGCCTTTGTGCTACCAGCCCCGCAAACCGTGCTATCACTTTTCCTTTATTCTACCAAATCTACCTGCGCAGCTATCTCTCCGCTCTCAGACCCTACGACTCATCTGCGTGTCATCTACACAATACTTGTTAGCGTACCTCCGTCAACCGTTAGTTATTATCGAAGTGAGTGTTGTTAAGTGTCCTTGAGTCCGGTAAGCAGAGCAAGTCGTATGTTATTAAATTTTAAGATTTTTTTTGTGTAAATGGTTTCCGGTATCCTTAAGTATACATATACCTTTCACCTACGGAGAAATACTAAGGTAAAGTAGGTATATACTCTGCTGACTTTGGGGCACGTTAGGTGATCTCAGATAAATAGTGAATCTCCAAAGGCTATTTTCTGCCAAATGCTTTAACTATTTGTTGGTTAGGTAAGTTTGACCTCGAGAGGAATGGTAATATAATTATAATTGATTTAACTAACTATCGGCTTTGATTTCTACCATTATTGTTTCAGGTTCACAAACTATTTTAATTTTGCTGCCTAGTGCTTATCTTGTATCAGCGAAGAATTTTTTGCGCCTCATTTGTGTTTTAGCCTTATTTCATAAAAATAAGCATACCTTTTTATTTGGAGCTATTGATATAATATCATATACTTTTTGTGTTTCTTTTATTTCTTCTTCCTTTTGTAGTATTTAAGTGCCTGATCAATCTCTATGCGTGTGCTTTATATATGTGTATACTGTATAATTATGTAGTTTTAATCCTTTTTTAGTTACATGGGTGAAGAACAAATACGGAAAACAAATAGCCATTATCAACAATTACACGTTTTACAATGAAAAAGTATACAAATCAACTTTGTCTTTTCGCTGTACACGAGGCACTCCTTGCAAGGCGCGTTTCATCGTCACCAAGACATGGGATTTCGTCAGAACATACCTTGAACACAGTCATGTAGCACCACAATTTGTTATACAAGACGGTGTTTATCTTAAGATTTAACTTTACGTTATTGTATTTGAATTAATTTTTGTTTTTACGGTAGTAGAGCCATGCTTCTCTCTGCACAACCTTTTTTGCCGGCTCGACCGGAAAGTACTACCCTCTCACAGAAAATCGGCGTCAAGTAACAGTATGTAGGTACTGTTGCGTTTCGTGTCACGAAGTGAGAGCGCTAGAGGCCCAATCTTTCACCTCCTATGCCTACCCCTACCCTTCCTTTTTCCCTTCTTATCCCATCTCTCCTGTTCCTGAGTTGGCAACGCGCTTGTGATACTTCAAGTATCGCAAGCTTTCATTGGTTGCGGTGACTGCTTACCATCAGGCGGACCGTGTGCTTGTTTGCCAACCGTCATGACATAAATCAAATATTTTTTTGATCTTTTACAGTGTATCTTAAGATTTTTTACAGTGTATCTTAAGACCAAACTTTGTGATATTGTTACAGTCATTTAGGTAATTCCTTGTTAAGACCAATTTTTAGTAGTTTATCTTAAGGCCAAACTTTGTGATATTGTTACAATCATTGAAGTATTTTTTTCTAAGACCAACTTTTAGTAGTTTATCTTAAAGCCAAACTTTGTGATATTGTTACAATCATTGAAGTAATTTTTTCTAAGACCAATTTTTAGTAGTTTATCTTAAGGCTAAACTTTGTGATATTGTTACATTTATTGAGGTAATTTTTTTCTACGACCAATTCTTGGTAGTTTACTTCAATATCTAACTTTTTTATAATGTTGCTTTAAATTATGTATATTTAGGATTTTACAAAGACCAATTTTGTTATCAAAAAAGAACCTATGATAACTTTTTGATGTACTGGTTGACTGTTTACTATAAAATAACATTGAAATTGTACTGATAGATTTAATAAACAAAAATTAAATTGCAATTGCAAATGGATTAATTCGTGCATTATTTTATCCTAAGGACGGTTACAGACCAGCGTTTTTTGCGAATGTATCGATACATATTCTTCGAAACCCAAATGTTCTACATCCTTTTAGTAAAAAAAACATCTTCATACGAGTTCAATGGAACAAAAAATTACACAAAATGATCGTTGTGTTTATTATAAAATATATGGATACAAAGTTTACGTTGATGGCCGTTGAGGTGTGTTGATAGCGAGTCTGACTTTAGCCTCGATGGTCGCGGGTTTGATTCCCGCTCGGGGCAGATGTTTGTAATGATTTGGTAAACATCAGCCTTGGTATGGGCGCTTGTCCTAGTGGGTTTCCCTACCGTGCCTCAGAAAGCACGTTAAGCTGAACGTTCCGGATGATCCAATGAGCTACTGTTTCACTCTTGTGGTTGCGGAGGTTAGATAGCAATCGCTGTGTAAAAACAAGTTACTTGTTAAATCCGAAGAAGAGTAATAAGCAGATCCTGTATAATGCTAGGAAGAAAAAGTAAGTTTACTTAGGTGGTAAACCTTTGTTTTCTTTTACAGTGCAATGGGTGTTAAATAGTTCAGGAAAACAGCTTGCATTAATTGACGGCCATCCATTTTATTTAGAGAAAATCAGAGAGAAAACGATATCCTGGCGATGTTCCAAGGGTTCAAGCTGCAGGGCCAGGTTCACCAGCACGAAGGAGCTTGATGTCGTAACACGGTGTAATCTAACCCACGAACACGGGGCTTCTAAATATACTTTAAAAAATGGCGTCTATTTTAAACTCAAACTCAACTCAAACTCAAAATAAAGAATTCATTCACTTTTGAATCGTCAAATATAAAGTCTGTTATGTCCGCCTAAGTGAAGCTACCGCCGATTCGGAAAGTAGATTCTGCAGAGAAGAAACGGCAAGAAACTCTACAGTTACTCTTTTGAAATATAATCACATTACATTTGTCAAATATACATTTAAGTTATATATCCCGCGGGAAATTCAACGTATATTAAATCCATGCCACATTATCTGCAATATATTAATTAACGGAATAATAAGCTTTATTTTGTAAACACCGTTTAATATAAGATTTCAATTTCAAAAGTGGCAGATTCAAAATTGTCTGCGGAATTTTATTATAGAAGCGAATACCTTGCCCCAAAAAGGAGATATTCACTTTATGAAGCCGAAAACTTGATGTAACAAGTTATTTTATTTTTTCTTCTTGTATTAAAGCAGTGTCTGTCACTGTTTGTGTCTAACAAATCAATATTTTTATGGATAATGCTAAGAATATACTGCGTAGCAACCGTCAGTATGCCTGCCTTATTAAACACATCCCGAAGAGAGTCTCTATCTTGAAGATTATAAATCGCCCTAACAGCTCTTTTTGAAGAATAAAACAGTCTCAATGTCTGTAGCATTACCCCAAAGTGGTAGGCCATAAAACATAATACTGTGAAAATAACTGAAGTGAACTAATCGAGCTGTGTCGACATCACTCAATTGTCTAACTTTCTTAACCGCATAAACAACAGAGCTGAGTCTTCCTGCAAGGCATGGTAAATGAGAGTTCCACTGAAGTTTTGAATCCAACGTTATTCCTAAAAATACTGTATTATCAATTATATCAAGATTTGTATGATTCATACTTAAAATAAAATCTTGTTTCTTAACATTTGGCATTGAAAATTCTACACATTTCGTTTTCCCCGATAGCACATAAACTGCTTACAAATCATTAATGTAAATCAAAATAATTTAAGCTTCAGCTAATAATTATAATTTAAGCTTTAGCTAATTATTAATCCCATCAAAAATATAAAATGTAAAAAAAAATCCACAAACCCTCCTCATCTTCGCAAGTCTCTCTCATCTACTACAAAAAGTAGTGAGACTGAAACTTAGCAATTGCAGGAAATTTAAGTATTTTAAGTAGTAAAATATATTGCAGTACACAGGCCAAGTTTCAGTCATGGGTATACATGAGATCTCACAACTTTTTATAATAAAAGAACTGCGTTGCGAGACTTGCATTGTTTTGCGTTTTACGTTTCTGATGGGATATCATATCTTTTTGTAGCATCCTTTCTTTTTTAATTGTTTTTCTTACCTTTATAGACTAACCGCTAACTAAATTCAAAATTAGAAGCTTGTAATACTGCCGTGACCTCTGATATAATAATTTATTTTTAAGTAATGAGTTTGGGTGCGGTCTCACCGCTGCGCACGCTGTGCTCGGCCACGCGACGCGTGCTAACTGCATATATTCTTTTGTTTTACATGTGGATATACGTTTCCACTGCAATACACGCTAAAGACGAATATTAACATACTTCAGGCTTCCCTGCCCATCCCACATCGCGTTCTTCGCTTTTATTTGAGCAAACCACGCTTGTAGCAATAACTTCAATTCGTTCATAGTGTGTTCGTGGGTTGTAATGGACACTCTCACGGACATTTTCTTACTAAGCGAAGCTAGACACATGTGCGTATCATCTCCGTGCGCCGCGATGGGGTCGCGTCCTTATTACATAAAATGATCTGTTATATTCTATAATTATAATATTGTGGCCGATGATAGAATAGGTTCTTGAATAAATACCTAATCAAATGGGCGACGTGGCTTTGTACTAAATAAATGACTGATGAGAAACAAAATTTATACCACATACCCACATTTAATTAAAATTAAAATACACATTATATTATCAACCTACAATAAAGAATAATATTTAAGTGCTCCTCTGCGTACAGTGGCATTAGGGCTACCCATGTTTATTTTTAAAATCCTTAAATTTATAAAAATTAATGTTAGCAGTCTACACATGTAACTGACGGTTGAAAAAAATCGACGTATGGTATCTTTGGACGTGTGAGTTATCTTTGGATGTCTTTTAACAGTTTTAAAGTGATATGGAGATAAAATTTTGACTTTTTAGATTTAGTCAGTAGTTGCTGATTCTCTATCTATAACTTTTTAATATGGGATTTAAAATTCTGGCAAAATTTGAGGTTGATGAACATAAAGAAAACTTTCAACTTCATTTATTTTGAAGAACGTAGGCCTACAAATGGACGCAAATAAGCCATACCATGTCAACCAACAAAATTGAAAAAACTGAGTTATATATGCAGAAGTGTTGGTTAATGGAGAACATTTTTCTTTAATATTTGTAGGCTTTTGTGTTTTAAGCTTTAAAACTACTAAAAAGCCATTTTTAATCATGAAATTTATGTATTATGTTAAACGTTTTGGGTTATATTATATACGAAATATGCAGTTTGTATACATATTTTTTGTAAAAATAAGTATTATATAAATCTGAAATCGCCAAAAACTCGACCAATACTTAAAAAACATATAAAGCAAGTTGTTCAAAATTTTCAAACGAGTTTTTCTCGAAATGACATTCGTGTGGGTTGACATGGTATTACTTATTTGCGTCCAAATATAAGAGATGTATGTTTTTAAACTTTATTTTTTATAATTCTTTTAGTTACTATGAAACCCACACAACACAACCACAACGCACTTGACTGGTTATTATTTTGACATGTCGTTAGAGACTTGACTTAGTGACCAATCTAGTGTTTCATAGACAAATATTTTTTTTAAGAAATATTATAATATAAATACTGTTAGTGTAAATCTTATTTTAATAAAAAATATATGGATTATTATGCATGTTTTATTGAAATAGTAATTATTTCAGTACTCGCTGTGTATTTTTGGTTAGACCACAGGGCTTTAAGGTTTGTTTTAGATAAAAGTGTGTTATATGTAAAACCAGATCATATGCTGACTGTGCGTAAATCTTGGCGGTGGTCTTAAATTCCGTGAATTGGAACTCTTGATGATGATCACAGATGACCACCGAACTACAAAATACTGTGAAGTATATTACAAATTGTGATAAAATTAGGTACTTTAAAATGGTTGTCTTTCGTAACTGAAAAGTATAAAATAATATAATACTATTGCAAAAAATAAATATTTTCTACAGAATATTTTCTCAGTGTGTCTGGTGTTAAGTAATCATAATTAGTACCTTGTTTGGAGGCTGTTGTAAAGATAAAAAAATGAAAAATGCCATAACTAAACATATATAAATGTATAACATCTAGACACTTATCCAACACCATTCAAATTATTTTAAATAAAGCTATTACATTCCAGATGAATTAAGGATTTTACTTTATAAGAACTACTAATCTTACTTCGAAATAGGGTATTGTAATTTATACCTCTGACTTATGCGAAAAATGGGAAATAAAAAAATAGTTTTTATAAAAAGTGGTTTTAATTATATTAACATCAACTTGCGGTTTTAATAATTACAAGGTGATACACGTGGGACATTCTGTGCCCCCAAAGCTATAGGAGTAATCTTGTGAGTTTAAATACATTATAACCTTTGTTTTCATTTACAGTGGAATGGGTGGTAAATAAATCTGGAAGACAGCTCGCATTAATTGAAGGTCATCCATTCTATATAGCGAAAATCAGAGAGAGAACGATATCCTGGCGATGTACAAAGGGTTCGAGCTGCAGGGCCAGGTTCACCAGCACGAAGGAGCTCGATGTTGTAACACGATGTAATTTATACCACACACACGCGGCTTCTAAATATACCGTAAAAAACGGAGTCTATTTTAAGCTTTAGCTAATTATTAATATTATAATTTATTTTTACATAATGAGTTCTGGCGCGGCCCTACCACTGCGCATGCTGTGCATGGCCACGCGACACATGTTAGCTTTATGGTTTCGTTTGTTTTACAACGTGGATCTACATTTCTACTGCAGCACACGCTATACACGAATATTGACATCGTTTCTCCGCCCCGTCCCAAGCACGCTTTCGTGTACCGCGTGCATAGCGTTCACAGCCTAAGTTGCGTGAACGACATAATTATTTGAGAAAGCCAGACGTGTAGCCATGACGTCAATTCGTGCGTAGTGTGTTCGTGGGTTGTAGTGGACACTATCACAAACATGCTTTTTGGAAAGCGAAGCTAGACATACGTACGTAGCCTCTCCGTGCGGTGCGGTGGGGTCGCGCCTTTATTGCATAATAGGATCTGTTATATTTCATAATTATGATAGGTATATTCTGGCCGTCGAGAGAATATGTTAATCAATAAATAATTAATCGAATTGGCGATGTGACTTTGTAGTAACGGACTGATGATAAACAAAATTTGTAAACCACAATTTCAATCACAAATTTAATTAAAATATAAATTATAATATCAACCTATAATAAACAATAATAATTATTATATTATAAGTGCTACATTGCGTTATGGGGCTTAAAGGTTACCCATTGTTAATTTTTGGAGTGTATAGAATTAATAAATATTTTAATGTATAGGTAACGATTAAGTACGAATCCAGCTGACGCACGTCGGAATCTCATTCTATTGACAGCCAGAGAATATATTTTAATGTTTTTTACTACTCATTTCAATATTTAATTTTAAAGTAATTTAATACGGTTTTGGGTACGATAGTGACTGTTGCGGTGGTTAATAAAGGTGTCTTGAACGAGTTGCGTCCGAAAATCCAAACAATTATTAAATATTTCTAGGGTTTTTAAATTTTGAGACATAACCTATTTATATTTGAGTCATAGAGCATAAATAGTGAGGAATCTGTGGTTATATTTTTTCTTAAAAATTTAAGAACATTAAATAAGTATTATCAGTGTTACTACTGATGGTAAAGTACTGAATTTGAATCAAAGCGCTAAATATTAAAAAACATTAATAATTACATTTAAAATAGCTGCCTCCTTCGCTTCGCTCTCTTAAATGTATTTATCTCTTAATTGATAATCATGCGGGAACCTTACATTTATCCGGGATTAAAAGTAATCTCTATCTTAATCCAGGTAATAAGCTGAGTTTCTGCGATAAGCGTGCACAAGCGCACAGACATACATTTAAACATTTAGGTTTTCTTGCGTTCATAGATGTCCATAAAAATTGTTTTTCTGAAAAATCTTTCACATACATACATCGATAAGTTACAGTTTTGATAATGGTATGGATGTCGTATGAAGAGGAATAGAATCTATAATTGACTTTCAATTTAAGTTTAAATAAGTTAATACTAACATTAATTCTGTTATGACGGTGGATCAATAATACAAGAATAAAATATAGAACTATTTTTATAGACTTCCATTCAAAACAATAGTATTTCTTAATGTATATTAGTATTTTGAAATCGCGCTTTAAATTAATACGTTCATATAAACGCGCTTTCAAAAGCCGAAAGCGCGTACACGGGATTAATCTTGCGTGTGCGCTCGAACCAGCCAGTCAGTCAGAATATTTATAGTGCTTTTAGACAAGCGCTTTTATAACAACGTATAATTTCGTCGGACGGGTGGCGGGTGTCGTAAAAAGCCCGTCTTCACACACCTATACGCGCTTTGAAAAACGAGCTCACGTTTCTAAAGAAGAGCTTATTAAAACGCTAGTTTGTAACCGCCCGAATTGCCTTTTCGTTTGTGTGATTATGTATTTGTGAGTAATTTTATTATTTGTCTCATAATTTACAAACAATGTTTATTTTACCTGTTTTTAGTAAGTTGTTAGACTAATTGCATTTCTGATTTTGTAATATCATTTTAGTAAATAAATTTAAATCAAACAATTTTATTTACCTTTTTACTTTTAAAATATATCATTTTTTTTTCTAAATATAAAAATAGTACGTCATTACATAAGTGTTTTAATTTCAGTGACTATGGCGGATAAACCTGCAGGAGGTAAAGTGGCTATTGTCAACGGGTTCACCTTCTACTGCGCTATTAAGACCAAACGGACAAACACGTGGCGTTGTACCAAAAGTGGTAACTGCAAAGCGAAATTCGTCTTAAATAATGCAACGAACCAATTAATATGCGTTGACCTTATCCACGATCACTTGCCACCGCGTTTCGTAATACAGAATGGCGTTTATTTTAAAATATGTGATAAATAATCATATATATAATAGCATGACGTCATTTTGGTTATATATTATATTAATGTATCCATAGTCTAAGCGGTGGAGGGTTAAAAACCAAGAACAATGATGTAAAAGAAAAGTTATTTGTAAGTTTGGCTGTTATTTTTGTTATTTAATCAGTATTAACCACAATGTACATCTTTTTAAAATTATCTGTATATTAATACGTCCAGGTGTAATTATGTACAATGTTATAAATTAAATGAAATAAAGCACCTAATTTTTACTTACAGACTGTCATTCATAGCAACGCTTAATAATAATTATTAACAAAATAAACGCTACAATCTCAAAAATTAAACGTATTCATAAAAAACGTTCCCAAATTTATTGCAGATGAAATTATTACATACAGATTATTCCTTTTAAAAAAAGTAAGAAAGGAAGGAATTAATGTAGGTAATATTTTTCTAATGAATGCATTTAGCATTTATTCATCTGTTCCTTAAGTTTAGCACGTAAACGATTCAAAAGCAATTTCAATGAAAATAGTATGGGTAACTGAAGCGCCTTGCTGTTTTAGCTATGAGTAGGCTAATTCGACCTGTAAGTACTGTGTTCGTAACCGTTTCCACTGAAATTGACCAATCACAGTGCTAGAAATTTACACTCCGCATCAGTGGACAGTGTAAGTGGAGCGCAATGGAGCTGAGCGGACTTTCATATAAAATTTATGAACCTGCGGTCCCGAGCTGGACAGAATCAATTAACGGAGTCGAGCATGTTTTTGTGCGGAGCGGAGGGTAACTGCGCTTCAATGGAAAAAACTATACTTTTCACTATCTCCGCTCCACTCCGCTCAGCTCCGCGTTAAATGGAAACGCATCCCAAATTTCCACGCATTACTCGTATTCCTAATGCGTTGAAGGTCCAAATACCTACACCCTAAATTCTTTTTGTTTCCTCTTCTCCTCTTTTGAGTTTATAGGCGTCGTTAGCCGCTTACCATTAGGCGGGTCATTCGCTTGTTTGCTTATCGTCTTAGTAATTTTCTTTTGTTTTATGACGTTTATCAGGAATTAATCTTTATTTAGATAAGTTTAAAATATATATTTTTAAAGAATATTAGCAATGCCTTTTTCAAGGTATTATTAATATTTCTATTACCCTTTCAAATAAGCTTGACCTAGGAGTGGGTGTGACAATAGCCCAAGGCGTCAGGATCGAACCCGAAACTCTCGTTAACGGAGCGGAATCGGCCCTTCTACCGTTGAGCTATTGATTATATATTCTATTAATTAATATGTTATTATATTTTTATAATGATTTCAGTTGTATGGGTGAAAAATCGATCCGGAAAACAATTGGCGATTATAAACGATTACGTTTTTTCCAAAGAAAAAACATTCAAATGGACAATGACCTATCGCTGCACTCGAAACGCAACGTGCAAGGCGCGATTTGTCGTCACCAATGATTTTAACGTCATAAAAACATGCCTGGAACATACTCATGCTCCTCCACAATACGTCATACATGAAGGAGTTTATCGTGGTTTAAAATAGCTGCAATTCACAGTTATTATTAAGGTTATTATGCTTTGCGAAATGGCAACACCGGAACCTTATCATTTCGTCATGTCCCTCTGTCTTTCCGTATGTCACAGTCATTTATACAATTTTATACTGAAATCCAAAAATATATAATATTTACCAGTTGCAGAATTTTAATGACTTTAAAAATAGTAAGGAATTAAAATATACCGCAAAAATAAGTTGGCAATTTCATATTAATAATTAAAAAAAACAATGAAAAACAAAGTTATGGAAAAGACTTATGTATCTCTAAAATATGAAGTACTTCAAAATAAATATGTTTGAAGGTCTTATGATGTTCTACAACCTCAAATTTTTCTAAATCCCATAGTTCAAAAGTTAGAGACATCTCAACGACTTAATCGAAAAATCAAAATCATACCTCGTTATTATTTTGAAAGACCTATTTTATTATCTATTTAAGAATTCCAGTGCAAAATTTTGTATCATAGAATACACCTATTTACTAAATTTCGTATAGATAGAGCCAATAGATCTGAGTAAAATGACTGTGAGATTGGCTATGGAACCTTAAAAATTGGGGATCCATAGCAATATATGTAACTAGTCTATACATTTAACTGGGGGTAAAAAAAATTCAACGTATGCCAACGTGTGAGGTACCTATGGAAAGGTTTTCACAAACTTTTGTGCTTCAGTTATAAGTAGGATTTATTATTTATGATTTGTAGACTGTAGAGAAAGTGAATGCAGATTTGTAACTTCTAAATCACTTCAGACGTATTTTGTAAGTAGTCATAACTGAGGGCCTACCATGAACTCTTATTGCGATTCAAATGAAGACCTAAACTCAGCTATATCTCTACTATATACCATGGTATATATAAGTCAAGATATATAAAATCTGAATCGTTTTACTTCCTGTATTGAATTATATCGATATATAATTGTTAATAAGAGTTTATGGTAGTCCCCCAGGTACGTTGTTTTTAACCATATAAGTCACACATTCCCTTACCTAAAGATGACACAACTTTTACCCAATTGGAATGTTCATATATGTTTCATGGAACAGGTAACCCAAGAAACGGCATATTCGTTTGTTTGATATAGCGGTTATACAAATAGCAGCTTCACCCATCAAAATATTTTAATTAAAGTTATTATATCATAAAATTCTAGTTGAATTTGGTAATATTACTTCATAATAATTATTCATCTTAGTACAAAATAGGATATTGGCCATTGACTTGTACGAAAAATTAGAAATTAAATCATTGTCTTAAAAAAGTGGTTTTATTTAAATTTTTAGATCAAAGTATTGCAGATATAAGCAATAAGTACATAAAAATCAATATATACATATTTTACATATAATGTGTTTACTTTATTATGACTTAAAACAAATATATGTATAAGATTTAATTGTAATATAAACTAAAAGACCATAGTCAAATTTATATCGATAGCGCGGTCTGAATCTGGATGCGTGCAATTTGGAAAGTGAGGAGGCGGAAGATATGCGAACATTGTAGTAGTAAGCCATATTCTTTCCAGACAAATGGGCCGGCTCAGTCGGGGAAGTACTACCCTCTCAAAGATAATTAGCGTATAGTAATAGTCTCAGTAGTGTTGCGTTTCTTGCGATGAGTGAGAGCGCCGGAGGCCCAATCTCCCGCAACGTCTTCTCTCTTCCCTTTTTCTGTTCACATCTTTTTCCTCCGATTCATTAGGTTGGCAATGCGCTTGTGATACTTCAAGTATCGCCAGCGTTCATAGATTGCGGTGACTGCTTACCACCAGTCGGAATGTATGCTTGTTTGCCAACCGTCCAACCATTCAACTGACCAATCTTTATTTTCTTTTACATCATAAAAAGAAAATAAAGATTAGAATCTTGAACTACACCACATACACTCTCAAACTATCATTGCAAAATGGCAATAACTTTTGATAGATTGAACCCATTTTAATGAAATAAAGACTAAGTGCCTTTTCACAAGTGCCGATTGCCGGGTATCTGGCCGACTGTCCATTTTTTTATGTGAGAAGGGCAAACGGGCAGGAGGCTTGCCTGATGGGTGGACGCACAAACACAGACTCTGTGTCTAACATTACTAAAAAAATTTATTAAATTACTTATTTTTGGTTACATTCCAATTTGTTTTGGAAGTTACGTACAGACTGACGAAATTTACAACTACGAGTAAACTATATGTATATATAGATATAGAGATAATAAGTTATGTTTTCTTTAACAGTGCAATGGCTGGTAAATAAAACTGGCAAACAACTCGCCTTAATCGACGGCTATACGTTTTATATAGCGCAAGTAAGGTCTAGCACGATAACGTGGCGATGCACTAAGGGTTCCAGCTGCAGGGCCAGGTTCACCAGCACCAAGAACCTGGAAAACATAATACGACATAATTTATGCCATGAACATATCGCCTCCAATTATATTGTCAGCGATGGTGTCTATTTTAAACTATAATTAAAACTAAATTAGAACTTTTCAATATTAGTCCGTTAAGTTGTATTTTTTATATTTAAAGTTAAATTATTGTAATTTTATAATTTAAATAACTGTAATTTTATCAATATGTATATAGTCAGTTTATATAATAAACGGTGAAAGTAACTAATTGTCTAATAAGCTTATTCAGATTCTGTGACAATTTTATTTATCTGTGGCGTGTCAATCTGATGTCAATTATAAGCGAGGTAAAGGCAAATGGGGACGCTTTTGTGGTGTCGGTTTCTCGACACCAGTCAATATTTTATTTTCATATAATCAATGGATATCAACCATAGTCACCTACACTAACTATTTTTTATTTCAAAACTGCTTAAGGAGTTTTAATCCAACATTACAAATACAACAAAAAAACTTAACAAAACTAATGGTAAAAGTCACGGCCTGTTAATTTCCCATTGCTGGGCAAAGGCATAAGAGCTTAATCCGATTATTATTATTTTATGAATGGCCGACTCGACTGGGGAAGTACTAAGATAGATAGAAAGATAGAATAGTCTTTACTTTACACCATTAAATACGAGTAACACTCAAGAACTTAAAAGCTATGTATTAATGTACATATAGGCGGTCTTATCGCTAATTAGCGATTTCTTCCAGACAACCTCGGATTTAGGAAAAATGAGTAAAGAGAGGGTAGGTGGTGCTACTTTGTACACATAAATATTATTAAACTTAATAATAAATAAATACGTACTAACCCTCACAAAGGACATCGACGTGAAGTAACAGTATCTGTACTGTTGCGTTTTGTCTGATAAGTGGGGGTGCCGGAGGCCCAAACACTTATCTCTTCTTTTTCAACTCTCTTATTTCCCTTCTCTGTCCTCTCTTTCTCTTGGTTTAGAAAAACTCTTGTTAAGTCCTCTTGTCGTATTTTGATTTAAGATTTAAGTGCCTACAACTCACATAAAATTTTTATGTTGTAATAAACTATCATTATTTATTTTTTATAGTTTGTTTTGAAATAAACAAAATTTTTTTTTTTCTCTATTTCAAATTCTCTCTTCTTTATTTTATTTATCAGTACTAAGAATTTTACAAAATAATAAAACTGTCAACAGAAACGTTATTATGTAATGTTTTTTTATTTTTATACCCTTTAGCGAAAAAGTGGAATCTATATAATTACCAGGTACCTACGAATTTTAGAGCGCTAGAATATAGAATCAAATTGTTCAATGTTAAGAATAAATATTTTTATTAATTTTTTCAAAATTTCTAATAAAGATCGTCAAAAAAAAATAAAGGATTGATTGAATATTCAACGAAGTAATTTTAAAAAATCTATCAAAAATTGTATTAAAAGTTTAGTATTATATTAAAGAAGACCTCGCCATCTCTCTTTCTTTTTTTTTATGTACAAACAAACCTAGTTGAAGATTTTGACATTAGTTATTTATAGGTTTTGTTTGTGTTGTTTCATTTTGCTTTTCCAACTAAACCCATTGCGAAAAAAACTTAATGAAAAATTTGATATATCGGACCCTGAAAAAAACTTTTGATATGTAGTATTAACCACATTCACGTGTATACCTTTTACATGAATTAAATGGGATCACTATGGTGATTCATACTCAACGACTGGTAAATTTAAGTATATTAAGTAATGGTTCCCTATAGTATGTCTTCCAAGAGTACTTATCATGCATTGGACGTCTATATTTTGACGACGATAAAAGTAATTGTCAATGTTTGCGAGAAGAAGAAAAGAAGCCGCTGGTAGTATGCGACAAAAACGGTCCAAACTATATTCTTTATGTGTTTAAGCACATGGAGTAATAAATATATATTTTTTTAAATTTTGTTTAATTGTATCACACATCCCGAAGTTAATCGTCAATAGCTCAACGGTTAAAGGGAGAGTTGCGGGTTCGATTCTGACCCCCTTGAGCTACTGTCGTACCCACTTCTAGCGCAAGCTACGAGCTTATTTGGTGGAGCAAAGAGTATTAGTAATGATTTGGAAAAGTAAATCGTTACTAATATTCTTTCAAAAAAAAACCGTCTTAACAATATAAAACAGTTATTTTCATTAAAATATCTATTGTTTTAGTTACATGGGTGAAGAACAGAGCAGGAAATGTAGTAGCTATTATCAACGACTACACGTTTTACAAGGAAAGAGTTTACAAAGCGACTATGACCTTCCGCTGTACACGAGGGCAAGCCTGCAGGGGACGTTTTATCGTCACCAAGAAATTCAAACTTATCAAAACATACCTCGAACATAATCACGCACCAGCACAATATGTAATACATGAAGGGATTTACTTTAAGATCTAAGCTATATTGTTCTATACTCGGTAGTTATTTCAAGTTATTCTTACCTAGTTGGATGAATAAGTGTAAAATACTACTTTCTTAATAATCAATTTAAAATCTGTAGTCGGAAGGACAAACTTCCGGGAGTCATTTAAAAAGTCGGACTATATCTCGAGTTGTAGCCCGCGAAACAAGTTCAGCGGGACCGGAAGTAGAGAGGGTAGAATGCTTAATATTAGATAATACGCAATATTCGTAAAACCGTTTTCTTCCTTTTCTTCTTAGCATTATATCCGGTATTTAGCTAGGGTCTGCTTATACTCTTATCCTGAATTGACGGTTTACTAGTTTTTACCCAGAGTGTTTGTCATCTGAACTCCGCAAACCAAAGAGCGAACCATTACCTCTTTGGATAAGAAAAAATTTCCCATGAAGAGTTAACGATTATTATGAGAGGTTATGACAACAACTGAGACCGACAGCTTTACGTGATTTCCGAGGCGTGGTTGGGAGACAAATAAGAATAAACGCCCAGACGGAAACAGATATTTAAAACAAACATCGGCTCAATGGCCGTCAATATCCGTAAAACCGTACTGTAGTTATATACTATTCTAAACTATTCGCCTGTGCGTCTATGTGTTTAAAATTTTTATAGTAATAGTTGTTATGTGTTAGTTTTAATAAATAGAATATTAAAAAAAAAACTGCGTATCTTTTTATCAGGTAATTTAACAAAACTGTTAATGAAGTCTTTTCTTTTTACACAATCCCCTTATATTTATGTTTAAAAATTATTAATAACTGCTCTTAAATATTGATCGTTGCATGTAGTTGTTAGAAATTTCATCCATGATGTACAACTCTGCTTTCATTAACAGTGCATTGGGTGGTGAACAAGGCTGGCAGGAGACTTGCTTTAATCGAAGGATATACGTTTTACATGGCACAGACTAGAGTCAGTACGATTACATGGCGTTGCACGAGAGGTCCCAGCTGTAAGGCAAGGTTTACCAGCACCAAGGAACTCGATTCCATAACACGCTGTAATCTCTACCACGAACATAACGCTTCCAAGTATGTCATACGCGACGGTGTCTATTTTAAGATGTAATTTATTCTAAATATATTTCTTAAATTAATATTGCTTTTCATCTGTGTGTAACAAGTATTGGTAGGTGTTTGTATTAATTATATTATTTGTATTAATGAACGTTCGTTTCTTGAACATTGTATGTGATTTGACGATCAATTCAACACTTAGGTTAAGCGGTAAATGTTATGCTTATTTATATCTGTAACTAGTAAGTAACAGCATAAAAATTATAATGGTGTTTTGAGATAGTAACGTTTAAGGGCGGTTTCAGATCAGCGTGCTTGACGAACGTATAAGCTCGTTTTTGGAAGCGTGTATCGGTGCGTATACGCGCATCTTTTACTAAACGCGTTCGTACGAGCGTTGATGCGCTTATAAGCTCGTATATGCACGTATTTTTTTATTTTGCAACTGTCTATTCGAGGGGTAATTTACTATTTTAAAATATAATGTAAGTCCAACTAAGAAGGCACTATTATATCAATTGTTGTTATAATGAAAATAAATGAGCACTTCTCAGTTGACCAAGGCTTCTAATTATATAAATTGTGTGTTTGAATTTCAATATTTTAGATTAAGGACTGAAAAACAGTTACAATTTAACATTTGACTAATTTAGAACAAATTATTATGTTTCTCTTAATGTGAAAATTGACGATATATCTTTTTGACAATGTCGGTAATAATTTTAACGATTATTTATTGGATTAGGTAAATGACCTTTTGGTTCTTTATGGCGTACATATTGCAGCGAATTTTAAGTAAGTCAATGCACCACATACCGTACATAACAAGGCATGCGTGCGGCATAAAATATAAATACTCTTTTTTTCCCAAAATGGATGATAAGTGTGGAAGAAGAACACGCAATGCTTCAAAACCTAATTTTCTTTTGAACCGATCTTTAAAGATATTGGTCAGATATCTTCCTATGTTATAATAATTATATCGTTACCATCCTTGGAACTTTAGTCACCAAATCACCACAATCCCAAGGCTTTCATTTAAATTTGTGTATAGTGTTTAATTTAATGGATACAAAAACCCGATTCCCTATCATCTAAAATCTGAATAATCCATCCCCGTCGATTAATTGGAATTAAAACAACAGTTACAGTTGTATCTAAAGAAAGACAACTAAACTTAAATTCTTATTAAAAAAGCTTCGACTTCTTTAATAAAACAGCGGACCTAGTCAAATTACAATAGATCTGTTCCATTTTGAAAATCAAATACGCTTGTGCGATGTCCATTGAAGACGATGGGTAAATGTGACTTTGTATAGGTCCCCGTGTAACATCTATAGTTTCTTTATCTGTTAATGAGATTTTGATATTTCATCTGTAACCCCCTGGCTTAGTTCCTTGCATATTTACATCGGTATTGTGAATCTGTTACTCGTATTTCCTTGTCGTTAACGAAATGTATCTTAAGTTTTGATACGAGACTAAAATGTATGTCTAATTAATTATCATATAGTTGTATTAGCACTAATTTGTAATTGAACATTTATTGATAGATAATTAAATGAAATAAAGAAATTAAATTAAATCCTAGTATGTTTGAGATATTTTATTTTGGAAGTAGTTTATAGAAAAAGTATGTATTCAATTTTATTCTTTTGCTGTAAGCTGAGCTGAGCTTAAATTTGTTTCTTGGACCAAGGGGCCATTAACTCTTATTGCGATTCAAATGACTATAACAACTGAGCTGCATCACTATTTCGTGGTGTGACGTATATGTACATCATGATACCATATAAAATTTGAATTGTTGTACTAAGTTAAATTAGATTCCAATAGAATTGTTACTTAAACTTTATGGTAGACCCCGAGTTTCTTTGTATGTAAGGATTATATATAAAAGTTAATCTCTTCTAAAAATACATGTTAGGGATATCGTATTTCATCAAGAAGGATTATAATATTGGTTACCAAAGAGCACAATTGAACATAACTTTATAATAATTCACAGTGCAATGGGTGAAAAATACGTCCGGCAGACAAGTTGCGTTAATTGGGGGCTATTCATTTTATGGTGCGAAAAACACGTCTAGTACCATATCTTGGCGATGTACGAAAGGTCAAAGAAGCTGCAGGGCCAGATTTACAACTACCAAGGATCTCGAAATCATACGCAGTAATCTAGACCATGAACACCCTCCCTTAAAATACATTATACGTAACGGAGTTTATATTAAGTTTTGATAACTGTAAAAATGTTTTTGGACTTTTTCGTTTGGTAAATTTTTGATTTGATGTATTTTTTTGTGCAAAATAAATATCTATACAAATATTGCCAAATTAATAGGTTTTCACTAAATGCATATGAAAGTATTTACAGTACCAAAAAAAATCAATTTTTAAATTTTTGTCTCTGTTTAACGACGTTGTGTTGCAGTGGTAGCGAACCTACCTTAAACGTCAAAGGTCGCGGGTTCAGTTCCCAATCGGAGGAGATGTCTATATTGACTATACAGGCATGTTTTCCGGTCAGGATGTGTTAGTCCTTGCCATTGTGTATGTTTCCGGACAGTCGACACAGGATATAAGTATCTTAATTGCAGCTGTTGAGTGCTTAGCGTTTAGTATAGTCTGTCTTCCTATCTGTCTGTTTGTTTGTTACGGCGGGTCTTTAAAACGTCTGGACCGACTTTCACTGGTAGGAATAAAAAGAAACGTAAAAGGTGGTAGATTCTTCGATCGTGTTGGTGAAATCTGAAAATTCAACTGTTCTTATACTTAAGACCTTTAATATCTGTGGTGATACATAGGGGAGAGATTAGGTATAGAGGCTCTTCACTCTTTTTTAGTAATTGTTTATTTTGAAGCAGTTGAGCTATGCTCATCCAAGCGCTTGTGGGTAGTACTACCCTCTCAAAGAAAATCGGTATGAAGAAAATCAGTACTGTTGTGTTTCATGCAATTATTGAGAGCGCCGGAGGCCCAATCTCCCACCTCCTCATTTTCCTTTCTTTTTCCATTCTCATCCTTTCCCTCATCCCTTGGGTTGGCAACTTGCACGTTATACTTTAAGTATCTCAAGCGTTCATAGGTTGCGGTGACTACTTAAGTGGCTACCACCAGGCGGACCGTATGATTGTTTGTTAACTGTCATGACAACAAAAATGAGTACGAACTCTGATGATTTTATTGATATTTCAGTGACGTTTGTACAAAGACCTTCAGGAAGTAAAATCGCTATTATCAACGGATACACCTTCTACTGCGCTGGAAAGACTAAATGGACGAACACGTGGCGTTGTACTAGAGGTGGTAACTGCAGGGCCAGATTCATCATAAACGTTGTAACAAAAGAATTGTCGAAAATTGAAATTGTACACGACCACTTACCACCGCGCTTCATGATAAAGGATGGAGTTTATTTTAAAATTTCTGGTAATTAGCGTCTGTCTCTACCGTCAGAAGCGGGCACATGTATTTTTCTTAATATGAAATCATGAACTGTATGTAGGGTAAATAATTATAACCATTAATTAAATCAATTGTAAATTGCTGGTCGGTATAAAAACTTTAATGCCAAAAGAATGACAATCAAGAGAGGTTGGGTTCAGACCGTTTAGCTAGAGCCGACGGTCCGTACACCAAGACGCAATCTTTAGAAATGCGTGCAGATACTATGCTGCATGGCTATTTATAGAAACGTACTGACAATGAATTAACATGAAACATCTAACTATTTTTTTTTATGTCAAAAGTTGGCAAACAAGCATACGGCCCACCTGATCGTAAGTGGTTGCCGTAGCCTATGAGCGCTTGCAGCACCATTATTTTTTTATTATTCTTATACAGTTTTGTCTCTTTTTAACAATAATGCTTTTTAATGTTTTAGTTAAGTTTATTTCTGTTGTGTCCTAATAAATATATTCTTTCTTTCTTTCTTTCTACTCACGCGTTGCCAACCTCAAGATATTTCGTTCTTAAATCTCGTCCGCCCAGTAGTTTCACTAGCGTACAGTGCCCTTCTAACCGGAACACAGTAGTGCCTGAGCACTACTATTTGGCGGCAGAATATTTGACACTGTCGTGGTACCTGCTTTACTGGCCGGTAACCTACCACCAGTGTGACTGATTGCACTGGTGGAATAATCTCTGCTGTGACAGAGGTTATCCCAACAGCGGGCGATTCTCTATATAATCTTTAAGTGTACTAAAGCTCACAGTCCTTCGCGCGTGAAATATAAAACGGTCGCAGGTTTTCTTATCACCTTTTTATATAATATAGTTTTTTTTTGCTATATTATATCTTGTAAATACTGATAGCACATGCCTTAGGATGTAATGGAAAGTAGCTCTAAGTGAACTAAACTCGTGTCTAAAATTAATGTTATGTAACTGTTTTAAAATTATTGTTATTTTTTCTGTATTTGTATGTGTTAATAAAGTTCTTTAAAATGATTATCTTATAATTATGTTTTATAAGTTTTGTTTAAGCGATACTAGTCGCCGTAACCTCAAGGTTGCCTATTAGAAATAGCAATTCTTATATTAACATATATTCTGAATATATTCTCGGAAATGATTATCGGATTTTCATGAAATTTAGTATGATATCGATCTCGCTAGGATGGACTTTTAGAAAATGTCGTTTTATCCGCGTTTTCAGGCAATAAAAACCCCTTTTCGAGACCACATGTCTCCACTGCGATTATTGTTTTCCCTTTTTGTTAAGTTTCTTTTTGAGAAAAATTATTATTTTTCAAAAAACACGATTTACCAAAAAAAAAAATCAGCTCAAAGTATACTGCGGTGACTGCTTACCATCAGGTGGATCTTATGATTTTTTGATAACCATCATGATATCATATGTTAAAAAAAAAAGAAAAAGTAATGAGTACGAACTCAGTGCAACAAAAAATTTTCTTTATATTTCAGTGACCTTTGTACGAAGACCATCAGGAACTAGACTAGCTATTATTAAAGGCTACACTTTCTACTGCGCTGTAAAGACCAAACGGACAAACACGTGGCGTTGTACCAAAGGTGGTAATTGTAGGGCCAGATTCATCTTAAGTGCTGTAACAAAACAATTGTCAAAAGTTGAACTTGTACACGATCACTTACCACCGCGTTTTATGATAAACAATGGAGTTTATTTTAAAATTTCGGATAATTAGTTTTACAGCTATACTGCCTAATGATAGTAATATTTTTGTATGTGTCTATTTATATAGTGTGGTTGTTTCCAAAGAATGACATACTGGTTAAGTTTTTCAGGTATATATTGTGTTTTAAATTTTTGTTTATTTTTATGTTTCAAAAGATTATAGCCCGAGAACCGATCGGAGATTTTGGAGATATCTTTGACATTGGCAGTTTTAAACAGTCGATGTTTTATTAAATTTTAATTAGATATTTATAACGTACGTATTAATACGAATTTATTCTCTATATAAACTTTAAGTGTGCCAAAGCTTCTTTTCACCTTTTTATGTATAGTTTTCGTTAAATTATATCTTGTACATATTGGCTGCACATGCCTTAGGGTGTAATGAAAAGCAGCTTTAAGGTAACTAAACACGTCTAAAATAAATGCTATGTGACTGTTTAAAAATATTGTTTATTTCTATATTTGTATACTATTTTTGTATGGTGAATAAAGGTTTATTTTTTTTAATTTATTTATTTAGAAATGAGTAAGCTCCATCGAGTGCGAAGGCATATATGAGGTGGAGCGATTTTACTTATAAGCCTGTGTATTCGCACCTTGAAGAGGTACATGTGTTTGGGAATACAAATGCCGGAAGAGCATTCCACTCTTTGGCTGTGCGTATTATGAACTAATATGTTCTTCTTCATCCTAGCATTATTCCCGGTTTTTTTATGTCCCCAGGGTCTGCTTATTACTCTTATCCGGATTTGACAGGTTACTAGTTTTTACACAGAGCGATTGCCATCTGACCTCCGCAACCCTAAGGGCGAACCAGTAACTCATTGGATAAGAGCAATTTACTTATCAAGAGTTAACGATTATTATCAGATGTTATTGATAATAACCGGGACCGACAGCTTAACGTGCTCTCCGAGGCACGGTGGGGAGACCCACACGGACAAACGCCCAGACCGAGACAGAAATTTTAACAAACATCTGCCCGAGCGGGAATCGAACCCGCAACCGTCGAGACTAAAGGCAGACTCGCTACCCACGACGCCACAACGGTGTGTGAACTAATATGTTATATTATTATATTATATGTTTTTGAGTAAATTATACGTCTTTGAAAGAATATAATGTGGAGAATTGAAATGGTTACTAGCTCCCTATTGGCTGCAACCTCTTTGCCTATTATTGTAAACAGGTACATTATAATTGATTATTTACGGTTTGTTTTGAATTCAGTAAACGCCAAGAATTTATTATTTGAGCAAATTATATCTTTGAAGGAACATCATGAGACCATGAAGAGTTAGTATATTATTTTTGATACTAAAGGAATTATTTCAAACAATCTTATTATTCAATACGAACATAATGTCAACATTTATAATTTTATTTATATTTCAGTGACATACGTACGAAAACCTTCAGGAACGACACTAGCTATTATCAACGGTTTTACCTTCTACTGTGCTCTGAAGAACAAACGGTCAAGCGCCTGGCGTTGTACGAAAGGTGGTAACTGCAAGGCTAGATTCGCCCTAAGCAATGACACAAAACAATTGTCAAGACTCGAAAGTTTACACGATCACTTACCACCGCGTTTTGTTATACGGAATGGAGTTTACTTGAAAATTTCTGATGGTATATAGTTTTATGTTAGGCAATTTATATATTATTAAATAAATAAACACTGCACACTCACTTATACTTCGTGATTCGTTCTCGATATATCTTATCTCTAATATATAAAATTATCGTGTCACAATGTTCGTTCCCATACTCCTCCGAAACGGCTTGACCGATTCTTATGAATTTTTTATACATATTCAGTAAGTCTGAGAATCGGCTACTATCTATTTTTCAAACCCTTCAGTGATAAGGGCTGTCCACCCCAAAAATTTTTTCTTTTTTTGGGTAAAATTTTTATTTTTTATTTTTTTATTATGTGGCATTAAAAATACATACGACCCTAAATTTTCACTTTTTTATCACCAACCCCTGGTTTTTGATAGCCTGATTAGTCAATCAAAAACTTTCAGCGGGTACAGGGCGCTGCTGTCGGGTCCCAGATTTTTTTCGGGGCAGGACAACGTCTGCCGGGCCCGCTAGTGTTTTATTAACTATGCAGCGACCTCGCAACATTTGGCAACGATACGCAATTTTTGGAGCTGTCAGCCTTAAATAAATCTGAAACACTACATTATCTATTACCCATATGTCAATCTCATTCTTCGTTTTTGCGCGGTAACGATACGATATATCTTGTAAAAGCTTATTAGTTATTTACAGTTTTATCTAATTAAAATCCATAAGCGACTAAAGATTTACAATATTTTATGAAGAAAATAAAGGGAAAATTATTACAATTAAAAAATAAGACAGACGGCCTCCGGCCGTTGTAGCGTGTAAGTAGCTATCCAATGTTTGTATCGATTACAAATGCTGTTTTGGTCTGGACCATAGTACAGAAATGCGTCTTCCACCTCAAATGGGCTGGGTTGACCAGGGAAGTACCACGCTCTCACAGAAAACGCAACAGTACAAATAAGTAACTGTACACTTGCGTGTTCGCCAACCGTCATGAAATGATAAAAAAACTTACAAATTATGAACCCATTCATAACCTATGAACCCATTAATAACCTATGAACCCATTAATATCTTAAACTGTATGTTTGATGGATTTAAGTTTTTATAAAATTACTATCAATATTTTAGAAATTTCTACTTATAATAAAATCCGTATTAATTTTTTTGTATCTGAATGTGTGTGTGTACACTAAATGACTTGTATAATGTATTTATTTTTATGATTGTCACGTTAGAATTGTTTGAAATGTGTTATTTTGGTTTTAAATAAAACTAAAAGTTTGAAGAAAATTTTTAAAGAATACACACGGATTTTCAAAGATTTTTTAACTTTTCATTTTCTATATCCACGTCTAAAATACAAATCGATAAAAATGTTACGGAACATATGCAAAATAGCTCTTAACATAACCTGCGCTAAATTATAAGCCCTTTATATGAATTGCTCTATAACCATAAACTAGTAATGTTATTTTTACCCGACTGCCGAAGGAAGGTTAAGTTTTTCGAGCGTATGTATGTATTTATGTATGTATGTATGTATTTATGTATGTATGTATGTATTTATGTATGTATGTATGTATTTATGTATGTATGTATGTATTTATGTATGTATGTATGTATGTATGTATTTATGTATGTATGTATGTATAAATATAAATAAATAAACGCTACACACTCAACGGCCCCCATTAGGATAATTATATCCTGTGTCGGGGTCCGGAAACATTCACAATGACAAGGACAAACACAACCAGACCGGAAAACATGCCTATACGATGAATACAAACATCTGCTCCGAGCGGGAATCGAACCCGCAACCGTCGAGGCTTAAGGCAGACTCGCTACCCACAACGCCACAACGGTGTCAAATGGTATGTATGTATACAACATATGAGGTGTCATTAGATTCGTCTGTTGTGAGAGTGACATGGGGTATATTTCTACCGTGAGACCAAAAATATTCTCTAATAAAAATTGTATTTTTTATAGTGCCAAAATCTAATGATGGTTTGTGGAACTCGACAAAATAAGACGAAAAAATAATAAATTTTATCGATATATGGCTTGGTTTTCTAAAAATCTATGTTAAAAGTTTGAATTTTTTAGTATTTTTAATGCACTCGGGTTTTTTGTTTAATTGAATAATTTATTGTATTTATTACAGTTCAGTTCGCAAAACGACAATCCGGATTGGAAATCGTAATCGACGTCATATTTAAAAAAAAATATTATACTGATTCAGCACGATTCAACATCTAACTTTATTTTGATTCACAGTGCAATGGGTGACTAATCGTTCCGGCAGACAAGTTGCTTTAATAGAGGGCTATCCATTCTATGTAGGAAGCAGAACAGCCACTACGATATCCTGGCGATGCACGAAGGCTGGCTGCAAGGCAAGATTCACATCGACCAAGGAGTTCGAAATCTTACGAACTAATCTTTGCCATGAGCATCATGCCTCCAAATATATTTTACGTGATGGTGTTTATATTAAGATTTAAAACACGTAGACTTATTATACATGAAATGTCGAAGACTCACTGGTACTTCTTTGTAAGTTCAAAATCGACAGAACGAAACTAAACTAGTCACAAGCTAGCAACAATCGAATAATGCTAGCGTGTGATTAACTTCGTCTTGTTGCGTTCATGTTGAATTTATGAAGGATCACCAGCACCCGTCTTGGTATATTTCTTTGTGTTGTGTAAGGTTTTTAGTTCATAGTAAGTAATGTTAATACTTCTCAAAATAATACTTTTTGTAACGAATTATTTCAATTGATTGATTGTTGAAAATTGAGATACAAAAGTCTAATAAAATATGATCTAGGTCTAGGCGGTTAATTCATAGATAGTGTTTAATATTTACTAAAGTAACAGAGGAGTTAGCATGTTTAATATGTTTTTCACTGAATAACCTTTTTAATTTTAATACCATTATGTTATTTTTTGGATACAAAACTGTACTAATTGTCATCTGTGAACTTTTATTTTAGTTTGATAGGAAATTAAAACATTATTTTTAAATATGTATGACATTTTATTTCGAATAAAATTTTCAGTTATTTATTTTCATTTATATTGACTATATCTACGTCTGTTATTATCACATGAAATACGCTGATAGTGTTATTTTTACAGCTCAATATGAAAAACGAGAATCCGGATTGTACGTAGCAGTAATTAATAAAAATTGTAATAAAATTCAGTCCAATGGTAGATTACGCACTGCACATTTGTAATAGGTGGTGTTAGGAATCGTATATATGGCATCGAAAGCTTATCACCTGCAACGCCGGCGAGGACGATGTCCTTTGTTTCGCATGTCGCGTCATGCTCACACCGTCGGGTGAGTTTATCGTATAGAATGCGCTCGGAGCGCTGCCTCCATCTCCGATAACGTTCTAAGCCGTGGTTCGGCTTTGCAGGAGGCATCCTAAGGGCGGAATCAAATTTGAGTCCCCGTAAGGGCTGCCCCTTTTTCACGGCTGAGTCTCTGTACTCGGCCCCCCGCTCGGTGACGCTGTCAAGGCCAGTAGGGCCAACAGCAATACACATTCAGAAAAATAAATAACCTGCAAACAAAACTTTACTCACCGCTGCGAGATTGAAAGCTTAAGAAAAAGGCTATAAATATGTGTGGAAAAATGTGAACTCTAATTACTTAATAGTCAAAGATAAAAACTCTTAAAAAAAAAAACTAATTTCCACGCAATTGTATTATTATTATGAAAATGATATCGTTAAAAATGTTTTATAAAACTTTTAAACGACTTACAACTCAAAAAACGGAGAAATAAACTCAAATACTGATATATTATTTACTTTATTCAATACAGTGAAATATGTGGTTAAGAGCAATGGTAAACCACTGGCAATTATTGATCAGTATACTTACTACTTGAGGGTTGAGAACTCAAAGTCAACTCACTGGAGCTGCTCCAGAGGTGGAACGTGCAAAGCGAGGTTCACTACTGACAATGAAACTAAGGATCTTATTCAAGCTTCACTTTTTCACGACCACAATCCGTCAAAGTTTACGATCAAAAATGGTGTTTTTATAAAACTGTAAAGGCCTGGCCCCACCGCGGCGCACGCTGTGCACGGCCACGCGACGCATGTTAACTGCATGTGTTTGTTTGTTTGACAACATGTGTCAACATTTCCACTGCAGCAAGCTATACACGAATAATAACATCGCTGAAGCTAAGCAAGCTTTCGTGTACCGCGTTCATAGCGTGGAAAACCTAAGCTGTGTGGACATGTGCATATTTGAACATGTCTTGCGTGTAGCAATGGCGTCGCGTGATCATAGGTTGCAGTGTACACTATCACATACATTTTCTTCTTGCAAAGTGAAGCTACACACAAGTGCGTAACTTCTCCGTGCGCAGCGGTGGGCCGCGGCCTGGTATATAAATAAAAGTTGTGAAAACTTTATACTTAATTATAATATTAGGAATATTAGTAACGACTTCAAAAAGCATTTCATATATTCGTTATATAAAAAATACTTCTTTTGTATGTTGTGGTAATAAATATACATAAATATAATTTTTATTCATTTATGAACATGTTGAAACGGTTAATGCTTTATTGTGTAAAGCTTTCTTAAGTAGGTATATTCTTATGTGTTCTGTGCACTCTTTTCACTGTAAAGAGCAAACCGTTGAGAACTAATATGACAAGCTGCTAATCCTTACTAATGACGACGGCCTTTACTTAACTGTAGACCTTGACAGGTTCTGATATTTCCCTAAAGAATTATGGCGATGAAAACTTGAAATCAGTAAATGGACTTAATAATAAATATATTCAAATTAATGAGTCCAATGGTCATTCGGCGGGGAAAAGTAGCTTGATTTGTCTTGCGACCATTCCCCGTGGACATGATTGTGTTTATTTTTAAATATAATTAGTTTTTAATTATAAATTAATAGTTTGTCATTGAATACAACATTGATAAGTAAATAAAGTCTAAATTTGATTTTATTTCAGTACAATGGGTACACAAAGAATCGGGAAAGGAGTTGGCAATAATAAACGGCTATACCTTTTACAAGCACAAGAAATGTCAATACACTGACATATGGAGTTGTACACGCGGGTCGCCATGCGGTGCAAGAATAATCACTACCAACACTCTTCCAAGATTCATAACTAAAAAAAACTTGAAACACTTTCATAATCCACCTACATTTATTATACAGAATGGTTTATATACTCGTGTATAATTTTACACCCTCATTAAGACAATAATATCACACACTAACTTTATCCTTTTTTTCATAAAGAATATTAGCAATGCTTTTTCAAGGCATTACTAATATTCCTATTTGAAGCTTGCTCTAGGAGTGGGTACGACAATAGCTCAAAGGGGTCAGGATCGAAACCGCGACTCTCGCGTTAACGGAGCGAAGACCCCTTCTACCGTTGAATTATTGAGGCTTCGATTATGTTGCAAAGCTTGCTCCCTTTCGTTGCAGTAATGTTGACTTTACGAAGAGGCACTGTGAGTCTTTAGACATTTCGTCTGTATCGAACTGTTCAAAGTATATACTAAGTCCATGACTGTTGGGATAATCTCTGTTAC
Source organism: Hestina assimilis (assembly GCA_023373885.1). Lineage (NCBI taxonomy): Eukaryota > Metazoa > Arthropoda > Insecta > Lepidoptera > Nymphalidae > Hestina > Hestina assimilis. The sequence goes on along the minus strand of CM041750.1, from coordinate 2,959,145 downwards.
AGCTGAGATTATTCCACCAGTGCAATCAGTCATACTGGTTGTAGGACTCTTGTCGCAAGAGGCCAACTAGGTAGGTACCACCGTAGTGTCAGATACTGCAAAGCATGGTGTCTTTGACATTACTGTGTTTCGGTTTGAAGGGCACTCTAGGCTAGTGAAAGTACTGAGAGGAGATTTAAGAACCAGTATCAGATTCGCAACGCGTGAGTGGCACCTTATAATGGTGTTGCAAGCGCTCATCGGTTACGGCAACCGCTTATCAGGTGGCCCGTATGCTTGCCAACTTAGTAACATACAAAAAAAAGACATGTATACGATTGATATTTATATATAATAATGTAGAAACTGGGAATCTCGATTTAAGTAAAACAATCTATTGAATTTTAAAGGTTTTTTTAACGTTTTGGTGTTTAAACTTCCGCAGTGCGTCATAATACGTCAGACTGTACTATTACCCGCATTACTCCCTTCAGTCACTCACTCGCACTATCTCATTCACTCAATCACTTATACTTCTCAACAATAATGTTGCAATTTATTCACAGGTTCAAGTAGTTTGAGTAGTTATACTCGGTTCACCAATAAATAAAGTTAAAATGTCATTTTAACCCAACCAAAAAGGGGAGATATGAGTTTGACGTGTGTAATCTGCGTATATGAATGTGTACGTGTGTCTGTTTTTGACATTGTAGTACCCAAACGGCCAATTGTTATTGATTAAGATTTTTTTTGTTCGATAAGTGATCGAGAGGGTTCTAAGCTGTGATTTGAGAAAATCTGAACAGCCTTTCGAAGGTTGTCAGCTATTTCCTAGTTGATAGTATGTGTGTGTGTGATGTTCTGACATATTTCAAAAATTTTATTTATACTATTAGTTAACCCTGCTTATTTATTCTTTGCTTACCATACCGTAATCATGCAATACCTCATTATACCAAATATCGTTTTTTTTGTAATATATTTATTTTTGTTTTATTGTATATATAGCTTTGTAGAAGATAATTAATAAGTACAAGTTATTGCATAATTAAACTTAAAAAAAAAAATTATAAATATAACAGATTAAAATCTGTTTAAAAATAATACTAAGTGCATTTAGTAAGTAATTTATCCAGTTTTAAAATGTTAATAACTGTCCGGAACCCCAAGAGGGTGTTCATTTAAATTCCTTAACTATTAAGTATACCTCGGGGCCTAGACAAGCGGAAATCGCTCCTTGTCTACGCAATTTTTATGACTTTAGAAGCTAATGTCTCCATAGCTACTGACTTAATGAAAAAAGTCAAAATCAAACCTCCCTATCCTGTCCAAAGATTTCTCACACGTTGCCATACGTTGAAATTTTTTTTCAACCCTCAGTTACATGTATGGACTGCTACCCTTAATTTTTATATATTTTAGGATTTCATTACAAAATCGTGTAGTGGTTTATAGATTGCATCTATTTTCTATATTTCATATAGATAGAGCCAATAGTCTCCGAGTAAAATGACTGTGACACAAAGACGGACAGACAGACGAAATTATAAGGGTTCCGTTTTTACCATTTGGCTACGGAACCCTAACGATAGGTGATCACGTGGTATTACGAAAGCTTATGCCAATTTCCGTAACTGTACGTTTCGGAATTATCATTTTCATTGTTGATAATTAAATATGACTTTGTCTAGGCCCCTTGGACTTTGAATGTGTTAATTTAGAAATAATCGATAAACCATTATGTGTAAATAAATTATTCGCTATAAGCTTCATGTATATCACTACATAGTATAAAACAAAGTCGCTTTCTCTGTCCCTATGTATGCTTAAACCTTTAAAACTACGCAACGGATTTTGATGCGGTTTTTAATAGATAGAGTGATTGAAGAGGAAGGTTTATATGTATAAAAATAGTGGAGAAAAAAATTTAACGCGTGCGGGCCACGGGCAGTAATGAATAAAGTACTGGATCGATTTTAATCATTTTTTCAGTGAATGACATAGGCTATATATTTTATACCCGTGCGAAGCCGGAGCGGGCGGCTAGTATTGTAATAATCAGTCATGTACTAGTTTCTTAAGAACTCAATAATTTAAAGAAATCCCTTTTTATGAAAAAATCTATTTAAATCATATTATAGAGAACATATTTTATTTTTTATGGATATTTTTTAATTCTGATGTATAACTTTTTTAAAATGTAAAAATGAACATTGACTATTTTCCTTCGAGATCTTTTATCCCGTTGTTATATTTTTGTATTCGCGTATGTCATGTGATGAATATACTGTAGCGTTTCAAACTAATATAAAATAAAGTAATATGTATACGAATTAATAATATTTTATTAAACGTGTTGGTAGCGAGGCTGCCTTTAGCCTCAACTCATGTAACAAACATCTGTTTCGTTCTGGACGTTTGTCCTTGTGGATCTCCCCACCGTGCCACAGAAAGAACCGAACCAGGACCGACAACTTAACGTAAGTTGTCGGTCCTGGTTGCTATCATAACATATGATAATAATGAATCGTATCTCTTGATACTTAATTTGCTCTTATCTTAGTTACTGGTACGCCCTTAGCGTTGTGGAGGTCAGATGGCAATCGCTCTGTGGAAAAACTATTAGCCTGTTAAATCCAGATAAGTGTAATAAGCGACCCCGTGTTAATACTCCTGGTATAATATAATGTTTTGTAGAATAAGTTATTTTAGGATATCTGCCTTTATTTCCGATAATTATGAGTTCCAATCCTGCTGAAGGAAGATGCTTATGGTAACCATACAAACATCCGTTTCTGTGTTAATTTTGTCACCTTGCCTTATAAGGTGGTTTAGACTGCCAGCAGTGTAACCTATCAGTCTTGGTCATTATCAATAACCATCTGCTAATTAATATTTTTTTTATAAACAATATTACCAACGCCTTTTCAAGTCATTCTTATTATTTATTATCTATATTTGGAGGGCAATAGGATGACCTATTGCCCCTCCAAATAGCCTTGTGGTTAGTGCTTGGCGTGGGTAAGACAATAGCCCAAAAGGCTCAGGATCGAACGCGCAATTCTAGCATCAACGGAGTCAGTAATAGCTCTTTAATATTTTTATCTTATTCAATAACTCAAACATTAATATATTCCTTTCTTAATACAGTGCAATTTGTGGTTAAGAGAGATGGTAAACCACTCGCAATTGTTAATAAGTATACGTACTACCAGAGGATTGAGAATCCGAGGTCAAGTCACTGGAGCTGTACCAGGGGAAGAACGTGCAAAGCGAGGTTCACTCGTAACAATGAAACTAAGGAACTTATCCAAGCCTTTCTGCATCACGATCACAAACCATCAACGTTTGTGATCAAGGATGGTGTTTTTATAAGATTGTAATTTTTTATTAAATGTTACTAAAATTGTTGTTATTTTCTTATATTTTTATTTTCAAAGTATCTTAAGGTCTGAATGACATTTATCAGCATCGACCATCATTTAGATGCATGGTTTTGGACAATTTTATGAGCATGATATGCTTAAGCGTTCCTAAGCACGCGTAAGCATGCTTTAGCATCCGTAAGCATGCGTATGCATCCTTAAGCACACTTTGACAGTTGTTTATAAGCATTTAGAACGGTAAAATGCGAAAAGCGGATCGATGCTGAAATAAGAATTGATGCGTACTCATCTTCATAGAAAATAGTTATTTTCTATAGAGAGAATACTGGTCGATGCTGATATGTGTAATTGAGGCCTAATACGTAATGTTATGAAACTTATCATTAACTTTATTAAAATATATATGTACAAATACAATGTTTATTATTAAATTTAAGATTATGTCTCTCAATCAAGGTGAGGTATCTAGAATAAAGGAAGAATTTGTAAGCCCGATTTTTGTGGAATGGAACAGTGTTACTAATATTATAAATGTTTGTATTTATACATTTTTTACCAAATAAATTGATTTTGATTATAAAATTACAAAAACCTTTTTTTTCGTATATTGTGTTGCGTTGTATTTGAAAAATTTTAATCTTGGATATAGAAAACTTCATGCATATTCTAGAAATCCCAATACATTTTTAATATTAACTATTTAGTTAATATCACATTTGTGAAGTAATGTGGTTTTGCTCTATATCCATTGTACAAAGGGGAGGAAGCCTTTTACCAGATATAAACATGTTCGTCATTGGCAGGGTATTCATCCACACATTACTACCTATAAAGTCGCGCACAGTGCGGTTCCAAAAGATTTTCCGTCCGTGAAACCGCCGACTGTGAAATGAGCGCCCTGCTGAGGTTTTCCTAACAAGCTATAGTATGGGGTTCATCAAGAGAAGGTTGAAAAAGTTTTAAAGGGTCGGCGACACGAATGCGATACCTCTGGTGTTGCAGGCGTTCATAGGCTACGCTGACCGTTTACAAACAGACAGGCCGTACGCTTGTTTGCCACCATCGTGGTGTAAAAAAGTTCTAATATTCTCTTAAAGAGCTATATCAAAGAAAATATTTACTATAATTTATCGTATCAATACCTTTCATGAAGTAACTTAATTACTGTATTTTAATTTCAGTTCAATGGGTATACAAAGAAACGGGAAAAGAACTAGCAATAATAGACGGTTTCACCTTCTATGAGCATAAGAAATATCAACACACTAAGATATGGAGCTGCACCCGCGGCTCGTCTTGCGGTGCAAGAATCATCGCCACCAACAGTCACCCAAGGATAATAACTAAAAAAACCTTAATACACAATCACAAACCACCCAAATTTATTATAAAAGATGGTTATTATATTCGTATTTAATACTTTTGATTACTCCGTCGTTTACTTCTCTATCCAGTGGAACTTTAAGTATGCCCCTTCTCCATACATGAATGAGACATTACAAATCGACTAACTTGGCCCCCCGCCCCATGACGCTGTCAAGGCCAGTAGGGCCAACAGCAATACACATTCCGAAAAAAAAAAACAAATCGACGACCATATTTTTCAAATTCCGTCGGCCCCCCGCCCGATGACGCTGTCAAGGACAGTAGGGCCAACAGCAAAACACATTTCCTAAAAAAAAAAAAAAAAAAAACAAATCGACGACCGTATTTTCAAATTCCGTCGGCCCCCGCCCGATGACGCTGTCAAGGACAGTAGGGCCAACAGCAAAACACATTTCGAAAAAAAAAAAAAAAACAAGTCGACGACCGTATTTTTCAAATTCCGTTTATAAAAATTACCTAGTTTATTAATTTATAACATAGAGCAATATGGGTTTCAGAACAAATGTGGTTACATCAGTAGGGATATAGCATGTGTTAATGTAAAATTTCCAAATAGAATGGTACCCTTATCACACAAATTAGGAAAAACTTTCAGAACCACTAAAGTAATGGGACCCGAGGTATATAACAGATTAACAGAAACAAAGAGAAACGCTCCCAGTTTTAATAGTTTTAAAAGTAAATGGAAAAGCTGGCTATTTCATAAGTCGTTCTACAGCTACTCGTACAATGAATTTTTAGAATATGATTGATATGCAAAACAAATAAAAACAATATTCGATTTATATTGTGACGACGTTGTGGCGCAGCGGTAGCGAACGCGCTCGGAGCAATAATATGATTGTATTGACTATGCGAGCATAATTTCCGGTCTGGGTGTATTTGTCCGTGTCCTTGTATGTGTTTCCGGACCGTGCAGCGTTTAAAAATAAACATACATATATATATGTTTAAATAAATAGTAATTATTTTTTGTATACATAATAATTATATTGTATTGCTTTTAATATTAGAATTAAATTTATATTGTTATTGATTGATTGTTTAATAAAATGAGAGGTTATAATTGATTTAAAATACTTATACTTATACTATACAATACGATCATACAATTATGTTAAGATTTCTACAATATTTATTGTCGATACTGATTATGTCTTGACCTGTAATGACTTATTACCAATAAAATGATTATGATTATGATTCTCTATGTATTACATATAAGATACCATTAATCTAATTTGTGTATAAAGATTTTAGTTTACTATAATTTTTTTTCTTAAATTATTTACGAAGCGGTCAAGAAAGTATGCAATAAAATTACATTAATAAAAATCTTAATCTTTTTATCGAGCTACTTCTTAATGACACCTATCAAAACAAAAACCCCTCAATACGATAGAAGTCAGTGCGACAGTAATATGACAAGTATGTGGTCAGAGTAACTGAAATACATTTTCTTCTTTACAACTCAAACTCACACTCAAAATATTCTTTATTCAAATAGGCATTTAAGCACTTTTAACTGATCAGAATAAGACGATCAGTTGAATGATGAGCAAGTAACCAGGTTGTAAGATTTCCTCTTTTTAAGGGTCCTTTTTCCAATTTGGAATAATAATGTAATAGAAAATTTAATTTTGTTCTGAATATTCGGGCTTTAAGCCCAGTTCGGAGGATTTTAATTTTTGTCTTGCCATTTATTATTAGGTTTTTTGTTTTAGGCAAGGTAATAAAGGAAAAATCAAAAGCAAATCTAAGTCATGAAGAAAAACTTAAGAAAAAGAGACTGGAAGAAAGAAAGAGGTACCAAAAAATAAAGAATGATCCTGTACTTTATGCTCTACATAAAGAAAGATGTAAAGCTATATACCACAGGAAGAAAGAGAAGAAAAAGTTCTTTCTGTGAAGGAAATGACACCACAAGAATAAAGAAAGCAAGTAAATAGAGGGTGAATTTTAAAAAATCTTACGATCGAAAAAGAAACAGGAATTGAAATCAAAGCTTTTATAGAAAAAAGTGAAATAAAAACTTTCTCCTCGCGATACCTACATCAGTCTTTTCTTTTAGTTGATTTTCATTGGCCGACCCCGGTTAGTAAAAAAAAAATGACAGAACGATAGGTACTTATTTATTTAAAATAGACTATGTAAAAGATTTGTAAACAAAAATGTTTATTTGTGTTAAATGTTTTAAATGTCTATTTTAGAAAAAATGGCAAAGTTATAGAGAGCGCTTAAAGTTTAATATCGGGGATATTTAACTGGAAATGGAAAGCAAAAAAAAGAAGAATGAAGAAGAGACTAAACGAAATAACTATAAAAAAATATCTGAGTCAACAGAAACCAAAAGCGGGACATTAAAATAAAAAAGGCTTTAAAGTGGCACATATAGATTTTTAAATTTTTTTTTTTATGTTGTGGTAACGTTGTTTTAATGAATGTATTTTTAGTAAATATGGAATCTCATGAAGATAAAAATAAACCACGACCAAGTAAGAAAGTAAAGCAACATAAAAAAGATTAACCTTTGACATGAACGTGTGACTGTAATTGCGGCCGATTGCTCATGTTCCATACTCCCACCCCCTCTGTTCCCTATCTTTTCCCCCTTCTCATCCTTTCCCTCCTATCTCTTGGGTTGGCAACGCATATATGATACTTTAAATGTCGCAAGCGTTCATAGGTTGCGGTGACTGCTTACCATCAGGCGGACCATATGCTGGTTGCCAACTGTCATGACATAAACAAACGCTATCGCTGTCCTTGTCTAGTTGAAATCGTAATATCTAACCACTACCTATATTTTTAGTAATGACAGTGGTCAAGTCGCGCTACAGCGGCAGGGAGATTGTTATATTGGGTCATTTCACATACTACTGTAAGAAGACATGCAAAAGCAAATGGTCGACGTGGTACTGTTCCACTCATAATTCGAAGGGTTGTAATGCGAGGCTGAAACTGGATGAAAACTTTGGTATTATAGATATGCTTGATAATCACAGCCATCCACCGTCAAAGTTACATATACATAAATTTGGACCTTATGTTACATTATAACAAATTTGTTTTTTATTTTCTTTTGTCGATGCACTTTGATTTTTGTATAGAAATAATATAATATTAATATTCGTACTAATCAGTAGTGATATTATAGTGTTCAAGGTTTTTGTTTGTTTGTTTTATTTTATTTATATGTGTTTTATTTACTATAAAGCCCGTGATATTACAATTTAATAAGTTATACTAAAATAATTTCGCTTACTTATTGTGAATGATATCCTTCGTGCAATATGACGAGTCAATCTCAGTTAAATTGTATTTTCACTGGATATCAATAATGACCTTGTGATATTCGTGTCCTTAGAGTCTGTGCAAACACGTATGTGTGTGGGTACTTTTAGTACCCGAACACGGATAGAGATGAATAGTTAAAACTAGATGTGTTAAGATTTTACATTTAAATACGAAGTGTTACATATTTTTCTCTTCTTTACAGTTATTTTTTCAAGTAAATCGTCGTTGAAGTACGGTGGCCACGTATACTACTGTCGAAGAAGCGATCGCACGAAGAATCGGTGGTACTGTAGAAATAGAAAAACGAGCTGCCAAGCATTCTTGATGACCATGAACGAAGAAATCATTTATGTTTCCGATTATCATAATCACGAGGGAATTAATGAATAAATATACTTAATATAAATAAATAATAAATAAATAAACACTACACATTCAACGACCCCCATTAGGATAGTCATATCCTGTGTCGGGGGTCCGGATACATACAAGACCAACATAGTGTGCATTCATTCATTAAATCTCAGATTCACTGATAAGAAACGGAAATTGGATTCTGTATAAACTATTAATAACTTTTTTTGAGAGTGTACAATTTTACTATTTCACTTTGATTTATATTAAAATAAAGAAATTTATTTTTCATTTTGATTTTCAATATTTCCTATCCTTTTTTGTTAGGTCATTTAATTATATATAACAATAGTAAATTATTTATAAATAAATCAATAAATAGAAGCATTAAATAATTGAAATGACACTTCACGTACTTTAAATCATCGTAATCGATACTAAAAATACGTATTTTTACAGGTTTCAAACTGATTCCTTTACCAAGCGGAAAGTATTTATTAAAATTGTTTAACTATACTTATTCTACTAACAGTAAAGAGATCGCGGGTCTAACCACATGGTACTGTTCAAAGAGGATAAGTAGAAAATGCCCGGCAAGAGTAAAAATGTATGAAAAGAAAATGATAAGAACTTACGGCAGTCATTCACACGATAATGAATACGAATAATTAATTAAATAAATTGTATACACTTAACGGTCCCTACTAGGATAATGGCATCCTGTGTCGGGGGTCTAGAAACACACACACGGAAAAGGACAAACACCCAGACCGGAATATATGCCAGTGTGGTCAATACAAACATTTGGTCCAGGACCCCGCGACCTGTGGCGCTTAAAGCAAGTTCGCTACCGTTGCGCCACAGCGTCGTCAAATTAATTTAGTTAAATTATTGTATCTGCTTTAAGAAAGTTTAACAAATAAGATAGTTAAGCAATTATTAGTATAATTATTGAGATTACTAGAAACTTATATACAAATATGTGATTTATTAGCATCATACTAAAAATAGCATATGTAGTTCTAAAAAAACATATAATATTTCTCCTGCAAAGAAATGTGTATGACCATTTCTTGAAATTTCACTCTAAGGTCTGACTTACATATAGCATTCTCTATAGAAAATAGCTTTTTTGTAGGAAGATGGATATGAATCATTTGTCATTTCAGCATTGATTCGGATTTTGAAATTTGCTGTTTGAAATTATTATAAGTTTAAAGTGTTGAACGGATGTAAAATGTTATACTTTACAGTACTAAACAGCCGTCAGTGTGCTAAAGTATGCGAACGCATGCTTACGGATGCTTAAGCATGCTTGCTCGTGCTTATTGATGCTTACGTAAGTTTGTACAAAACCCTGCAACTAAATGCTGCTTGATGCTGATCAATGTAATCTAAGTGTAATGTAAATAATTCAGGCTAAAATTCTTTACCCTTTATCAAATTTTAAGAAGCTTCACGTCAAAAAGAAAAAGAATTGTAATGAACAATAGTAGGTACCCTGTATTTACTGACTATAATTATGTGTGTATTATGATTGTATTCTAAAAAATAGTATATAAGATTATAAGAGTGATGTTAATAATAAATAAATTGGTAACACGCGTATAATTTGCAATGCAATTTTTATTTACACTATAAAATTAAAAATTAAACCCCCATACACCACCACATCCAAATACATAATAATTGAAAATAATTTCATCGTTTTTTTTTTGTATTTAACTATATATGGGATAACATTAATTTTCTACAGGAATATTTCCTATATTTATTGATGTATAATATTTTTAAATTTTCAAGTTCCCGAATTTATACGTATACGCGGAGATCGATACTTACTCCGCATTGGAGGAAATACGTTCTCAAGTAACTACGGCAACATGGTGGGAAGAAGCGTGTGGTATTGCTCGAGGAGGAAGAGGAAAAACTGCAAGGTCTCCGTGAAAATGTATGATGGTACCATCATAAATATCTCCGGAACACACACGCATGACTGAAGTTCAACGGAACGATTACCTATTTTTAAATGGATTTGATTGCTTTTGTAGCCATATCGATTTGAGTGGGGTTGTTTTTATTCCCTTATCTAAAAATAGGAGTTGTAGGGCGGTTTTGAACAGCGTTTTATACGATCTAATAAGCTCGTTTTCAAAGCGCGGATTGATACTTATAGACGCGTCTACGCTCGCCGCGAACGAGCATTGACGCGCTTATAAGCTCCTAAAGGCGCGTAATGCTATGCTATAAATATGGCACTGACATACGCTACCAACAGTTTGAGCCTACATGCTCGTATATGAGCATTGGGCTTTTTGAGGCGTGAAATGAAGTGTCTGTGTGAGCGCTTACACCGAAATGATCTTTTAAGCTAAAAAAAAATAGTCAGTAACCGCCCGGATAAGCTTAGTGTATTTTTGTCTGTCTGAGGCATCTTAGCTGTCAAACGGCAGAAATCATTTTTTTAAATCGTTTTTTTTATAGATATAGACTGTTCTCGTGATTCAAGAAGATCTGTCCAGCCTTTTGAAAGTTATCAGCTATTTTCCAGTCGATATTGAATAATGTTGTTTTTTAGTTAATCTTCATCCTAGCATTATTCCCGGTATTTTATGTATCCAGGGTCTGCTTATTACTCTTATCCGGATTTAACAGGTTACTAGTTCTTACACGGAGCGATTGCCATCTGACCTCCGCAATCCTAAGGGCGAACCAGTAACTCATTGGGTAAGAGCAATTTACTTAAAAAATGTGGAACGCTTCACGATTTTGCATGTCATCCTTGCGCAGGGTTTGTTTTTTAGTTATATAGCGAGCCATATATGGCTGTGTGTAATTATGATAAAGTTTCAAATCATATTAAAAATAATTATACATATATGTATGTACACCCATAAAATGAGAAGGCCTAACTCATTGACGTATCAAAGCTCAGCCTAGCCAAGAAGTTGTAAAGAAAATTTAAATTTAAAAAAGGCGAGACGAATTTACACTTACCACCTCGATGTCTGGAAATCCACAACAGCGCGATTTAGGATGACCTACAATTAGTCTCGTAAAAAAAGTAAAAACTAAATTTTCATCATTATTTTAAAAATAATTGTGTAAAATGTAAAGATTTGTATAGTAGTTAATAATTTGAAAATTTATAATATTAATGTACCTGTATACTGTATAGACTAGTCTTTCCGTCTTAAAGTAAGATAATATTATCACGTCCGTTATAGTAAATTATGAATTTCTTTAAAATGAGATTTTTCCAAGATTTGTTGCAAGAGGCCGGTACCACCGCAGTGTCAAATATTTTGCCGCCAAATAGTAGTAGCTTAGGCAATACTGTGTTCCGGTTTGAAGGGCACTGTAGGCTAGTGAAATTACTGGGCAGAGAAGATTTAAGAACCAATATCTCGAGGTTGGCAACGCGTGCCTACAAATGGTGCTGCGCTCATAGGCTACGGCAACCACTTACCATCAGGTGGGCAGTGTGCTTGTTTGCCAACTTCTAACATAAAAAAGATATACTTATATATAACTATTTATATATACGTAATGAAAATAATACTTAGGTATAAATATATAAAGTTAGAAAGTACCAAAGAGCCAGCTAAACCTCGCCTAGTGCCTCTCACAGAAAATCGGCGTAAAGTATCAGTGTAAGCCGAATACTTGAGTTTCATGCGATGTGTGAGAGCACCAGAGGCCCAATCTTCTGTCCCTTGTCCCCTTCCCTTTTTCTGTTTTTATCGCTTCCCTTCTATACCTAGGTTGGCAACGCGCATACTTCAAGAATCGAAAGTGTTCATAGAAAGAATGAAAGAAAGAATCAATTTATTGGGACAACAACAGACATAAACAAAACATAAACATTAAAAAGCATTATAGTTAAAAGAAAAACAAAACACTATAACAATAATATAACAAAAATTAAACATAATTAAAAACTTAATTCTAAAAATTACTTCTAATACTAAATAAAAAATAAAAAAAAATTAAAAATAACATAAACAAAACAATAATAACAAAATGTTGTGTCCCAAAAAGGGTGGACCATTCAGTTAGTTAGGCGAGTACACCTAACACTGTTTTTCAATGGTACCCTGTCTATGACGTGCAGTGACAAACCGATCCTATATTTTACGTCGATAACAAATACAATTAAAAATATACTATAAGTATATATATAAATACATAGGTTGCGGTGACTGTTTACTATCAGGCGGAGAATATGCTTGTTTGTCAACCATCATGCCATCAGGCTGCAGGCTCTAAGGAGTTGCATATGTCATGTATTTTATTGAAGCCTCATGCATCAGCCTGCGTGCAACTCCTACAGATTTTTTTTCACTTCATCATTCTCTCCGTCAAGGATTTTGGGGTATTTCATCAAAAATGGTCATTACCAATTTTTAATATAGATTGTAATGCCATAGTAAATTCTTTTCCCACAGCCAATAGTTAGTCTATTTTTATATAAAAAAATGTTAGCACATATTGCAATAAAGCGATATCCAAAATATTAGTGTATGTATTAATAAAATAACATTGTATTAGCATTATTTATTTATTTAATTTTTATTAAGAACTGTACATCACACTATTAATCGTATTACATAATATAATAAATTATTAAACGTATCTAGAAATTAGGTTTTTGTTTACTACATTGTTTAAAAGAGTCACCTGAATTTGTAGCTGATTTATAACTAATTAGTAACTACAAATTTCCGTATAGTTATTAATTGGACTGTAAAAAAATCCATGCTATCACTACATAGTATAAAACAAAGTCGCTTTCTGTGTCCCTATATCTCTATGTATGCTTAAATCTTTAAAACTTAGCAACGGGTTTTGATGCGGTTTTTTTTAATAGATAGTGATTGAAGAGGAAGGTTTATATGTATAATAACATCCATTAAATAGTAGGAGAAATACTGTTATTTTATTTAACGCGTGCGGGCCACGGGCAGTAATAAATAAATCAAAACTACTGGATCGATTTTAATCATTTTTTCAGTGAATGACATAGGCTATATATTTTATACCCGTGTGAAGCCGGAGCGGGGCGCTAGTTGCAAATATAAAAGTAAATCACAAAAACTTAAAACACGATATATACCTGAAAAACTTAACCAGTATGGAATTATCCCACTATAGACATACAGATACACACGTACACATAAGAAAAGCGTTACTCTCATTAGGGAATATAACTATAAAACTAAAGTCGTGAGTAGTTACATATTCGATGTCAACTACATCAAAACGGCAGTACTTGGATATTATTCGAGCTCTTTTAGACAAAAATGGAGGTAGTTACATGTTTGATGTTAGTTCATTGTCAGTACGTTTCTATAAATAGCCATGCAGCATAGTGTCTGCACGCATTCCTAACGATTGCGTCTTAGTGTGCGGATCGTCGTGCGAAGCCGGTGCGGGCCGCTAGTATCAATATAAATCTAGCAGGATCCGCGTTTTTTCGGGATTCCCTAGAGCTTTACATTTTTGGGCAATTAATTACCAACTTATTAGCTATAAATTCGTGTGACTTTTTTTGACTACGCTAACTTGATCATGCTAGCTCGATGGGGTTCGCTGTACAAATGTAGACAGTTTTATATTTTCGACACGGCACGCCATCACAAGAAACAGTAGTTGCTGTGTCTGATAGTCATACAATTGCTTGTATATTCATTAATTTTGTGTCTTCTTGTGGAGAAGTAGTGTCTAAGTTTACACAGGATGTGGCTGACTTATATTGACTATGTGAAAATAAAATATTTAATGGTATTCACTATTTAATTCCCCAAAAACGATATGAAAGATGACCATTTGGCGCAGCGGTAGTGAACCTGCCTTAAGGGATAAAAGTCGCGGTTTTGATGCCTGCTCTGAAAAACTCTGCTGGGCAAACGCCCAGAACGAAACGGAAATTTTAACAAACATCTGCCCGTTTGCAAACATCTGGTAGCGGGAGTCGAACCCGAAACCATCGAGACTAAAGGCAGACTCGCTACCCACAACGTAACAACGTTGCCGATATCAGTATGTGTCGGATAATCGAATTGAACCATGATTTTATATTTCAGGAGAAATCGTCATCGGCAGTAAGGGCAAAGAACAGTTGATCTATAATGGTAATAAGTTCTACAATCGTGGTGAAATCGGTGGCAAAATAAGGTGGTGTTGCACCAAGAGGTGGTGTAAAGCAATTTGTTACACAATCGGTTCGGAGATCGTTAAGATACGAGACACACATACACATTACCCTCCTCATTATACATATTAGAATTAGAAATAATTTTAATCTATCAATTGTCCTTTTAATAGACTCAGTGGCTCTTATATAGGGTCTAAAAGTTAGGCCTTCGTAATTAACAATTGCTTAAGAACAAATGTTATAATTCAAAAATTATAAATAATAGAAATAAAAAAGTCAACGACGGTCAAAAAGCAGCTTAGATGGTTTTTAAGCGACAGTCCTTTCATGTGCGTGTAGCATATGAAAGGTACCAACAGTACAATTAAAATATCAAGTACACAAGGTGCGACGACGTTGTGGCGCAGCGGTAGCCAACCTGCCTTAAACGCCACAGGTCGCGGGTTCGATTCCTGCTCGGAGCAAACTATGTTTGTATTGACAATGCAAGCATATTTTCCGATCTGTGTGTATTTGTCCTTGTCCTTGTATGTGTTTCCACACCCCCGACTCAGGATGTAACTATCCTAATGGGGGCCGTTGAGTGTTAGCGTTTTCTTATAAAAAAAAAGTACACAAGGTACTTATTATTTATTTGTTTAGCGACGATTGAGTGACCTCTACAAATTAATGGTATTGCAAGCGGTCATTACAATCAGGTGGGTCGTATGCTTAGTTGCCAACTTAGTCACATAAATAAATAGGTTTTAAGTCTTAGGATTTTGGCGGTTGAAACTTGCGAAAAATTTAGTGGGGACATTTCTCAAGCTTTGAGATTATTTAAAGGGGAAAAGGAATATTAGTTATGCCTTGAAAAAGGCATTGCTAATATACTTTAAAAATATATACATTATTAAATACTAAAATTGTTGTGAATTTAACTTTAAATGTTATCATGCATATAAGAATCTGTTTGATCAATCTATGACACATTTTATTATAATGGTACAGATTCAGGTATTATAAAGAAAATATTAAGTATTATATTAATAAATTGGACGTTGAAGTTTTTGTCTCAAATAAAGTATTATTTTTCATTTGTGACGAAATGACCATATTATTAACCCATTATTTACTAACAATTTATGACATCATCTTCGCATAATGTTAGTGTATCATAAAGTATTTAAATAATTGTGCATGACTAGTTTAATAATTTAATATAAATCACAATAAGTAACGATCATTTCTTTTACAGCTTACTTCTTTAAAGCGACAAACGGAAGGACACAAATGGTGTACAAAAATATGAAGTTTTACCAGCAACCAGAGGGCAAGGACAGGATTCGATGGAGATGCACGAAAAGAGGCTGTAGAGCTTTCTATTTCACTGTAGGAGGTGTTATTGTGAGATCACAGGAGTTCCACAACCACGATGTTCATAAATATCTCGATTTTGATAATGTTGCATCGAAATATAGAAGAATGTAGTGACAACAGTGGCGTGCAATGTGTCAAACATAATTCACAAATTATAATTATTAATGAACTAGAATCTGCCTTCACAGTGACCTTAGAACTGGCTTCACAGTGAATGTAAGCATGGTTTTGATAATCCTACAGGCACCGAACGTTTTTTCCGAAATAAAAGCATTCTATGTTTTAATCCAGAAAATATCGTTGTTCTAAATTTCATTCAACGTTCAGATTATGCGTGATTGAGTAATAACCATCTAAAAATACAACATTTCACGTTTATAATATTAGTAGAATTTTTGTGTTCTAGTTGAAATGGATATGAATTCTGCTTAAGCTATCCAAAATCGTGCACGCCACTTTAGCAAGAGGCCAAAAAAAAGTAACAGGCCTGGCTCTTAGTAAGCTATTATGATATTAATAAATCTAATATAATATTTTAGAGCCGAATGAATATGACATGACAGTTGGACGCAAATAAGCAATACCATGTCAACCCTCACAAATGTCATTTCGAGAAAAACGCGTTTGAAAAATATTAAAGAAAAATGTTCTTCAGCCATTTACCAACACTTTTGCATATATAACTCAGTTTTTTCAATTTTGTGGGTTGACATTTTATTGCTTATTTGCGTCCAGTTGTAAAGTAAATTCTCATTAGCTATCAAATTGCAGGGTAGTTCTGAACCTCAACGAGTTCATGCTATCTTTTTTTTACTCGTGGCGAAATTATATTTATTGTATTATCTAACCCATTGATCTCTCATTTGAACTCTTAACATTCCCAGAGAAAATAACGGAGAAGATCTAAGCCAAAACATGATATAATTATAGTGAAAAAGATACAATAAATTAATAAATGTAATTAAACTTTATGTATATGTAGTTAAGTATTTATTTAAATTAACTTGATACCAAATGGTTTTATAGAAAGTATGTGAACGTACCTTGAATTATGGAAATTTAATACTTAATTTGTATATCGCGTGTTAAGTAAATAAAATTAAATATTATAACATTATGAATAGATTATTTAAAACTATTTGTTATTTTATTATAATTGTATCCTATATAAATAATAAAACACGCTACGCACTCAACTGCTCCTATTAGGATAGTGACATCCTGTGTCGGGGGTCCGGAAACATACAATGACAAGGGCAACTACACTCAGACCGGAATACATGCCTGTATTGTTAATACAAACATCTGTTCCGAGCGAGAGTCAAAGCTGCACCCTGTGGTGCTTAAGGCAGGTTCACTATCGCTACGCCACAACGATGTCTGTCTCTCTGCCTTAAAAGTTTCCAAAAGAAAATGGGAGTTTTATTAATAGTAGTTTTATTGGTAAATTGAAAACTATACTTAGATACTAATTAGATGCGTTGATAAATGACTCCCAATTATAGTTTTCTCACCAAAAAGGAACTTCAAAATCTGGACTCGAATCAAGAAAAACTCGGATAAAACGACTTTTTCTAAACATGAATCTTAGCTGGCTCGATTTATCGCCACCGAAACACCCAGCATATTAAATATCATGAAAACCGTTGGAGCCGTTACCGAGATTCAGATTATATATTTATATATATACAAGAATTGCTCGTTTAAAGGTATGAGATATAAAATACTGTGGCCGAGGCTCCGCTCACGTTAATTTAGTAGTATAACCCACCCCAATACACAATAGATTTCCGTGATAAAAATTATCCTATGTGTTAATAAGGTATGTGCATCATTACAAACTTTACCATTTTTAATTTTAGTAGTTAATATTGAGACGAATGGAGAATCTACGCCTTTTTGAAGTCGATTACAAAAGGAATTAAAATATAAGACTCGCTGGGTTGGTTCCAGTAACAACCATAAAGACCCCAAATACTGTGCGATTGCTCAAACTGTTGAATTTTTAAGCTATTGCCTAGTTTTTATCGCGGGCTTTGAGCGCGGCGACCGAATCAAGAAATTCTGTACGGAAAACAAAACCTAACACCCCCTACTTCGCCTACCATGTAGCTCGGCCGAGCCTTCGCTTAACGTTTATGTATATGGTCCGACTGTACGAAGCTCGCATAGATTGAGACGAGCTGCTCCGAAATTAGACGAATACGTGTTATTTAATTTATTAATTATAACATATTATTAATGTTATAATTATATAATATTATAAATGAATTAATTATTATTTAAACTTTTTATTTTATTTATTATATTTTTTTTAATCGATGATCATTGGTTAACAATCTGATTGCAGATATATTTTTTACAACGAGTCGGGGTAAACGTGTAATGTTCCTAAATGGATACAAATATCGTATAAATGGCTCCCAAGCTGGGAAAGTCAGATGGCGGTGTGCAAGTCACGACCGGCAGCGATGCAGAGCGAAAGTACACACTGTGAATGATGAAATTGTATATGTAGTCGACGAACATATCACTTAATGAAAATCAGCCAGCGATGCAGTTATCGGGACCTCTAATTTAGTATCAAGATATAATTATAAAATATCGGCACGAATACATGGACTTTAGAAGAGGAATACTAAGGATAAGGATGCCAACGGAAACCTATTACTAAGCTTATACTGTATGTCCGTCTACCCGTCCGTCTGTCAGTCAGCGTTAAAAGTCGCACATGATATTACTTACGTAACACGTGTCTTGCGACCTAGATTTCTCCCAAACACGTCGTCACTTTTACGTAGACTACGAAGTTATCGTAAGTTTTACAATACGTTGCTAAAAGCGCGTGTACCGCTTGTGGCTCATAAGTCACAATTGTGGGGCTACGGTCATACGGATATGCGACTTGTAGTAAATTATTATTAAGATTTTTATGAATATAGAACTGATACAGCCGACATTTTTAATATTATGTAAGAGATTTGTAAAGTTTATAACTTATAATAGCATGTAAAGTTTGCTATTTGGAAAATATATTATTTTTTGTATATAAACAAATTCGTTTCTTTAAAACTATGTTACTTAGTATTGTCAAGGAAAGGAAACACCACGCTCAAAGTCGGTGACTATCGTTTTTGCAAGAAAAAGAAATTAATATACAAGACTTTGGGTTTGGTATACTCATCAACATAAAGTCCAGTGGTCCAGGACTGTTGAGTAGAAAAATGTTAAAATAAACCTTGATAATAATTCAAACAAAATTTGATTGCAGATATATTCTTTACAACGATAAGAGGCAAGCGTGCTTTATTTATAAACGGATGCAAGTTTCGTAAAAACGGTTCACAAGGTGGGAAGGTCAGGTGGCGTTGTGCGACTCACGAGAGGTTCCGCTGCAAAGCAATAGTACACACAGTCGAAAATGAAATCGTATATATAGTCGATCAACACACAATTGATCCGGATAACTCAACGAGCCTCATACAATGGATGCAGCCTTCGGGGTATTATTAAAATAAAAATCCGGACAATTGCGTGACGGATAAAAGGTCCTTTACATCGTAGAGTAAAATGATAGTGGTAAAGTTTCTTGTAAGGTCTTGTCCCCTTTAATTTTGAAATTAAATTTGTTTTTATTATTTATTAAAGCGGCCATAATAGTACACAATCTGAGTTCATGAAATACAGCAAAAATATTAAGTTTATTGTATGGGGACCCCTTTATTTTTTAATTTTATTTAATTTTTAGCATTTAGTGTTGTAGCGGTAAACGAAACCTAAAAAGTCTTGAGATAACCCTCAGAAGATTAATAGCCGTCCTATTCTTCCGATTGGCATTTTCATGCTTTCTGTTTTGTTTTTTTAAATACATACATATACCTTTGACATAATCTGATATGGTATTATATTGTATGCTAGTTGTAAGCTGTATAACTTGTTATAGAATATGAAGTTTTGTATTAAAATAAATAAATATTTTTTGTATTTAACAAATTAGTCTTTATGAAACCTGATATAAAATCATATGCAACATATCTTCCTTGCACTGTCCCCGTATTTTGCCCAGGATCTGCTTATTATTCTTATCCGGATTTGACAGGTTACTAGTTTTTACAGGTCAGATGGACCTCCGCAACCCAAGCGGCTCATTGGATAAGAGAAAATTACCCATCAAGAGTTAACGATTATTATCAGATGTTGTGATAACAACCGGGACCTACAGCTTAATGATATTTCCGAGGCACAACACAAACGCCCAGACTGAAACAGAAATATATAATCAACATCTCCTCCGTGCAGGAATCGTCTTACACTACATATGAAGGTTCTAAAAATGTTTTATGAAACTCATCGTTTGGTCCACTGGTGAACGTACATCTAAAACTGATAATCACTTCTGTTATGAATTAATTGGGTGTGAGAAGAAATTTTTTATTTATATGAATTAAGCGTAAAGTAACACTATCAGTAGGTACTGCTGCGTTTCGTGCAATGAGTGAGAGCGCCGGAGCTTCAATTTCCCACCCCCTCTGCTCCCTTCCATTTTCCCTTCTCCCCTTTCCTTACCATAAGGTGGACCGTATGCTTGTTTGCCAACCGTCATGAATTTAAATAAAAACTAACCAAGTTTTCTTTTTAGAAGTCACATATATAAAATCGAGGAAGGGAAACACGATGCTCAAGGTCGGCGACTACACGTTTTGCAAGAAAAAGGAATCAATATACAAGACACGGTGGGTTTGTTCCAGTCACAACCACAAAGGCTGCGGTGCGATCGCTCACACTGTCGAATGGAAAATTGTTAAAATTAAAAATTACCACAATCATATTCCATCGAATGTCGATTATAAATTATTGTTTTATAACAGACAGGATATGATTACTAATATAAACCAGTAACCTTCAAGGTCCCTTTCGTCAGATCACAGATTTGACATAAAAAATACTATACTAAGGCCCACACAGCTTTCGATAATTATTTTTATATCATGACGGTTGGCATACCGGTCCGTCTCATGGTAAGCAGTCACCGCAACTTATGGACGCGTTACTTGAAGTATCACATGAGCGTTGCCAGCCCAAGGGATAGGTAGGAAGAATGAGCAGGGAAAAAGAAAGGGAGGGAGTCTTCTGGATTCTTCTTCTGCTGGGAAGAGCATGACTGTACTACTGCAGAACTTTTTGGCGATTGCACAATATTATAAAACGTATGGTGTTAGTATTGATGTTGATGTGCAGTGATTAAATGAAGGTTTAGCAACTTTAATGTCCACTAGCTTCTGCCAGCGGCTTTGCCTGCACGAAAGATTCTAATACAAACTTTGAATCCCCATTTCATCCCTTTAGGGGTAGAATTTAAGGAAATTTAAAACACATGTGTCTTTATTTTTAAATGTTTACCGAATTGCAAAGTTTCGTACTCCTAGTTTTAAAAATGACGGATTTCGATACAAACCCTTCTTCAAACCCTTTTTCATCCCTTAAAGGGTTGAGTTTCGAAAAATTCTTTCTTAGTGCGCGTTTAGTTTTAAGAAACAGTGCGTAAGAAAAAAAATTGCTCTCTACGTCTAAGGGCTTAGGCTGGACGTTTTCGACGACGAAGTCAATCAGTTGTTCGCCTTTTATACTCCTATATGTATATAAATAATATTGCAGGTGTATGGGCCTTATTCTTTGCTATTGTCACGTTTTACCTGTACAAATGAAATAATCTAAGTCAATAAGTAAGTTGTCGTAAGTAATATATTGTATGTGATAACAAAAAATATATACAAATTAAATAAAATATTCGTTTTTAAGTTATTCTAAAATCATACAGTTCTAAATATAGCGTCTTTTTTAAGTAAGGATTTTTGAGGGGTTAATGAACTTAACCTATATGGCTGTTAAGGTTTTGTTGATCTTTGAGTTAGATCAACTATATTTTTATCACACTAATTTAATGTGCAGTATTTATTTTTTTATTGAATCAGTAATGCATATAACAATACTATATCATTTGATAAAAAATCTCAATCTGATGTATTTTGTAACTAAAAATATATAATTTGAATTTTGAAATAAAACTTTAAATGGTAGCCTCTTAATTTTTTAACCCTTTTGGAAACATCTGTAACATTAAATCAAGTCATCAAAATGAAGAGCTTTTCGAAAAATGAATATTTGTATGTATATATATTTTTATTTTAGTAAATAAAAATAAATAAAATCTCTCCTCATCCTTTAATAAGTATAGGTGCCTTCTGTGCCCATAGTATTTCTGGTCGCAAAAAGAGATGGGCGTACAACAATAGACATTGTCGTGCTGTCGTACACACCTTGGAAGATAAGATATTAAAAATGAATAATAATCACTGTCATGATTAGTACCAATATAAATCTTAGTAATAAGGTACTAGTTGTACATCCCTGCGACCTTGTCGCTGCAATTGTGACTTATGAGCCACAAACTGTGCGATCAGGCGTGTCGTTTTTTACTTACCATTTCTGTATAAGTTCATCAATATCCAGAGTGGTACAAGCGCGCATAGCAATGTAATGCGATAGTTACGATATCGTGGTGTCGTCGTATGTCGTAGTGACAGCTTGAGTAGGAGAAATCTAGCGGCGACGTGGTGACGCGAGTTTCGTAAGTAATAATCGATTTTAAAACATATAGTAGGTACTTTATTGTTAATGTAAGATTTCTGTGTTAAAACAAAAATGAAAAGACTATCGTATTTAAATAGATTTTATTACTCGTGGTAATAAACAGAATATGAAGATCTAGTATTTTTATTTCTGAGTTCTTTATCTTTCAGATCAATCTGATCAATTTATAGTAAAGCTTTATGAGATAAATTGTAAGTAATAAATGTAGTAAAAATTTGTTTCAGAAATCTCATTCGTTTTATCAAAGCGAGGAAATACTATGATCAAAATCGGTGACTACACATTTTGCAAGAAAAGGGAATCGAAATTCAAGACGCGTTGGGTTTGTTCCACCCACAACCATCGAGGTTGCTACGCCAGCGTCCACACTGACACTGTTGAAAAGCAAATCATTAGAATCTACAATCAACACAATCATGCACATCGCCCGCTGTTGGGATAATCTCTGTCACAGCAGAGATTATTCCACCAGTGCAATCAGTCACACTGGTGGTAGGTCTTTTGTTGCAAGAGGCCGGCTAGGTAGGTACCACCGCAGTGTCCAATATTCTGCCGCCAAATAGTAGTGCTTAGGCACTACTGTGTTCCGGTTTGAAAGGCACTGTACGCTAGTGAAATTACTGAGCGGACGAGATTTAAGAACTAATATCTCGAGGTTGGCAACGCGTGAGTGGCACCTACTAATGGTGCTGCAAGCGCTCATAGGCTACGGCAACCACTTACCATCATGTGGGCCTTATGATTGTTTGCCAACTTCTAACATAAAAAAGCCTTGTTGTATTCCTCATGATGGAGCTGGCTCGACTGGGGCAGAGCTACCCACAGAAAGTAACAGCAAGTTTACAATCTATTGGAATGAATTTAGCGTCACAAGCTTGCGACATAGTCAAACTTGTATCTACCTTCGTTTCGTTCCGTTATTGCGAATTTACGAAGGAACCAGCGAATCTTTGAACATTTTTTTTTCTGTGTGGAAGGTTCGGTCCTTAGTTTATTTGATTTATGTAACGAGTTTATTTGAAATAGTGATAATAAAAATAGTATAATAAAAAATAATAGGACGTTAAAAGCCTCTTTATATTTGGCACCCACAAAATTCTTAACCACTAATAGTGATGTCAATGAGAATGACCATTAACCGACATATATTTACAAATATATGATATAAATTCAACGTAAATAATCAATTTCTTTAGTTTCATATGTATTATCGCGGAAAGGACACACGATGCTCAGAGTCGGAAACTACACCTTTTGCAAGAAAAACGTATGACAATATAAGACTCGCTGGGTTTGTTCCACTCACAACACTAAAACTCGTGAAGTGACTGCTCGTCAGCCGCGTTTCGAGGTCAGCCGACGTATAACCAGTTACCGGGTGGGATATGTCCCGATAAGTGTTGGTCCTGTGGATGCTTATGTGGAACCATTGCTAGGAGGACTACTTTGACCCGCCGGCCAGGGAGACCCGTAGAAACGGTTGTTCCGCTGGCCGCCCGTGGCACAGTACAGGGGCCCAAGCGTGCCTTACCAGCTCGCGAGGCTGCCCTATCATGCCATGAATAATCTCAGAGTAGATCGTCGTGCCGGTTGGTGACCGGAAGGTGGGGTCCCGGCGACTACTTCCGGGGGGGTTCGGGGCCCTTCCGTCCGGCGGATCAGTGTTTCCCCTCATCCAGGCAAACTCTTTGGCAAACAAGCTTCCACACTTTTGACTTGGCTTATCGGAGCATATTTCACTCGCTTCACGCCTCCTATTCCATCTACTTTCATGTCAGCACAAAAAACACAGGATGGTCGCTCAGCGGTGCACACCCCCACCACTCTCTCGCTGTTTGAGGTAGAGTTCTGTAACATCCGAGGACTCCACACCAACCTCAATGCTGTCCACCAACACCTCGAGACAGCACGGCCCGCACTGTTGTTCCTTACGGAGACACAGATACTCCGTCCTGCCGATACAGCATATCTTCACTATCCTGGCTACGTTCTTGAAGAGTCCTTCAAAGCGAAAGCCGGTGTATGTCTGTTCGTCAGGGCGGATGTTTGTTGTCGCCGTCTACGCTGCTTGGAGGATCCCTCTTTTTCCATGTTGGCGGTACGTGTGGATTTGGCTCGTCTGAGTCGAGTCTACGTGTGCCTCTATAGATCCCACAATGGAGATTTGGAGACTAGCCGGCTTTTCGACCATCTTAGTCGGTTGGCAGATACTGTGCAAGAGCAGTTTCCTAATGCAGAACTGGTGTTTTAGGGGACTTCAATGCTCACCACGAACTGTGGTTAAGATCCTCCAAAACTGACCATGCTGGAAGGACTGCTCATACATTTGCTCTTACGCATGACTTGACCCAACTGGTTGATCAGCCCACCAGAATCCCCGATATTGTTGGCCATACGTCTTCGTTGCTGGACCTTCTGCTGACGACCCACCCGTCGGATTATCGGGTCGTGGTTCGTGCCCCTCTTGGGTCATCTGACCACTGCCTGATATCCACCAAAGTGCCACAAACTAAGCCGCCGCCTTCTGCGTCGATTAAACGTCGTGTCTGGCACTATGGGTCGGCAGATTGGGACGGTATGCGTGATTACTTTGCATCTGTCCCTTGGAAGCAACGCTGTTTCAGTGAGAAGGACCCGACAGCCTGCGCCACTGCCATTACCGACGAGATTCTGTTGGGGATGGAATATTACATCCCCTATTCTAACTGCACCAGTGGCAATAAGCGGATCCGTTGGTTCGGTCGAGAGTGCGTCCTCGCCAACAAAACAAAGCAGTCGGCCTATCGCGCCTGGACCAATGGCCTTGCTTCTCGGGATCCCAATTTAGAAACACTGAAAGCGGACTATAATAAAGCTACCAAGTCCTGCAAGAGGGCCTACATAAGAGCGGATGCCCAACGCATTGCGCGAATCGGCCAGAATCTAGTCGCGCACCCCACGGGTTCGCGTTGTTTCTGAGTCTGGCCAGTCTGTTCAGCGCAATTTCTGCCAGTCTTCGCTGCCTCCGCTTAGGTGTCCGGACGGTTCACTAGCTCACAAGCCTCAAGAGAAAGCGGATCTTTTGGCAAGTCTCTTTGCGGCTAACTCACAAGTCGATGATTGTGGCACGCTGCCACCTATTCTCTCTCATTGTGGCTCCACAATGCCTGATATCAAAATCAGGCAGCGTGATGTGCGAGCTGTGCTACAATCACTTGACGAGCGGAAAGCTAGTGGACCTGATGGCATACCGGCTTTATTATTGAAGCGGTGCGCGGCGGAGTTGTCTCCCGTGTTGACGCGCCTATATCAACTTTCCCTCTCTTCGGGACGTGTTCCGGGAGCTTGGAGAGAGGCTAATGTGCAGCCGATACCAAAAAAGGTGATCGTTCCGACCCGGCTAATTACCGTCCGATAGCTATTACCTCAATTTTGTGCAAAGTTATGGAACGGATCATAAATAACCAGCTGATCCATTACCTAGAAGATCACTGTCTTATTAATGACCGACAGTATGGGTTTCGACCAAAGCGGTCCACAGGCGATCTTCTAGCGTACATGACACATCTTTGGGGTGAGGCTATCGACGGGTACGGTGAATCGTTGGCCATCAGCCTAGATATCACCAAAGCTTTTGACACGGTTTGGCATAAAGGTCTTCTCTCCAAGCTCCCTGCTTACGGTCTGCCAGCTCAGCTCTGCGCATGGGTGGCTAGTTTCCTGCACAAGCGTAGTCTGCGAGTTGTTCTGGAAGGATGCGCTTCTCAAACATATGCAGTGAACGCTGGTGTACCCCAGGGCTCTGTGCTGTCCCCTACACTGTTTCTTCTGCATATCAATGATATGCTTCCTCTTGGAAACATTCATTGCTATGCGGACGACAGTACTGTTCACATGGGATATTACGGGCATGCAGCCGCTGGGCGAACAGATATCCGAGAGAGACGCGAGAATCTTGTCATTGGAATCAATCGGACGTTGGACCTCATCGCTAAATGGGGTGCTGATAATCTGATTGATTTCAACGCCAAAAAGACTCAGGCTTGCGTTTTCACCGCCAAAAAGTCTCCATTTTCCCCTCATCCTTCCCTCTCTGGCACTACGTTGTCGATGCAAAGCAGTATCGCTATGCTCGGAATGGAGCTACGCTGCGATCTTAACCCCAGGGATCACATCGAGGCCGTTATTAAAACGGCCTCACGTAAACTCGGAGTCCTGAACAAGGTGCGGCGTTATTTCACGCCACAGCAACTGTGCCTGTTGTACAAAACTCAGGTACGGTCTTGCGTTGAGTATTGCTCGCACCTTTGGGATGGCTCCGCTAATTACTTGCTCGAAGCCCTGGATAGGTTGCAGCGACGAGCGATTCGCATCATTGGCGATGAAGAGGTCTCCAACACCTCAGAATCTCTTCAACTGCGTCGTGAGATTGCCGCCCTAAGCGCCTTCTACCGAATGTATCACGGCGAGTGTTCAGAGGAATTATTCTCCATCATACCTCCTCTCCTTTCCTTACAAGAACTACGCGTGCCGGTCTCCGATGTCACCGTCTAACTGTGAAATCAATTCCTTCGCGAACAAAGAAGTTTGCCAATTCTTTTCTTTGTCGTACTTCCAAAAGTGGAACTCATTGCCGGCTCACGTGTTCCCTCCTTCTTACAATCTGGGCTCCTTCAAACGAGGCGTGAAGAGGCATCTTGCGGGTAGGCAGGGCAAGGGTGGCTAACACGGTTGTATTCCGCAACTCTGTTAGCCGCCTTCGCGTTTGGACTTTATTTCCACTTACCATCAGGTGGAGTAGAGTCATCTGCCCTACTTTCCAAATAAAAAAAAAAAAAAAAACAACAACAAAGGCTGTTACGCTAGTGTTCAAACGTTTGAAAAGGAAGTTATTAAAATCAACAATGTTCACACTCATACGGCATGACTCTGGTAGATGAACCGGTAACACTACCACATGTAGTGGTAGTGTGGGGCTCTTCGCTCGCTAATCGACATATGAAAACCCAACGAACCGCCTTACCATTATGGTAGTAAAACGCCACGGGTTTATTTGTGCAATCAGACGTGACGCTCCGGCGCCGATCGTCAACGCAAGGAGCCCTAGAGCTCAACGGCGACTAACTTTTCAATGAGGTTGTTTGCCTCTTCGACTGATCGTCGTTATTTTTGTATTTACGGAACCCAAATTATGTTATTTTAACCCAAAATGAGATAAATCGAAGGAAATAATTCTTGATGTTTTTAAAAGTTTAATTGTTTTATGGTATTTTAATAAAAAATAAATAAAAAGTCGCTATTTGTGTGTGAGCTCAAAGGTGTGTTGATTAATTGTAAGTAAATTGAATTATAGCCCAAAATTAATTTGTTATTGACTGTTTTTTTTTCAAATTTCATCAATCTAGTTGATCAGTAATTCATCAGTATAGTAGTATTTCAATCCAATGATCCAATATATAAGGGCTGCCTTCACTACTTCTCCTAAGACCTACCTTCCCACAGAATCTGAATATAAAGGTCACCCCTCCTTATCCAATTCCTTTAATTCCATTATCTGCACCTTGCTTCCCCTGGGTCGGTAATGTAATGTTACTCTTTTTGAGTTTAAAGGCAACCGCCACCAAGACAATTTGCCACCTTAGTATAAGGTGAAAGTTCTTTAAATACTTTTCTATTAGATAATAAGTCCCTAAAATGATCTTACACTACATCTCTACTGTTAAGTTAATCTGCCTTCATAAAAAGCTTAAAGTTGTTTTTTCTTTCAGTAAAGTACGTGATGTCACGTCGTGGTAAAACCTTATTAAGTGTCAATGGTTTTACATTCTGTGCCCAGAGTGTGTCCGGTCCCAAAACGAGATGGGTGTGCTCGACGCACAACCACCGACACTGTCGCGCTGTCGTTCACACTTATGAAGATGAAATTTTGAAAATAAACAATCGTCACTGTCATGATAAATAACCTAATCAAAAGAGTTTTATTCTTTGATATTTCAACACCTTTAAATAGTTTATTTCAATACCCCTATTCGTTATGAAAATTATTATTATTCGTGATTTGTCGCTTTTAATATTTTTATATTATAGTTCATGTCAAGAAAAATATATTATGTTTAAGCAACTTCCGTCAGCAGAAACTGGATTTGGCCGGCGGTTCGTCAAGTTGTTGTCTCAGTCTCTCAGTTTCTCGATGTTCTGAGGAATAATACGGCCTAAATAGTTTTCTCACTGTTTGTATCGTATATACCTTATACTGTGATGTATTGTAATGTCCAAGATACCCTTGACTTTTAGCTTAGCCTCTGTCAATCTTGGTTTATAATTTGATGTTGTGATTTGTACATTGTGAAAATACAATAAAATATTAAAAGAAAACCTAAAAAATTCAATAACATACAAAATCATAATCACTTACAACCGACTGGACTATTTCTGGTCAATGAAATAAATGTTACTAATAATCAATGAAATAAATGTAAAAATAATCTCTTAACATTGTATTAGTTGAACTAAATTGTTACTAAAATATTTTATTTCAGTGAGTCTTATAAAGACTAAAAAGGGGAAGACTAATATAAAAGTAGGCGAACACACGTTTTATTCGAAGCCGGGAAACCATACATCGAATAGGAAACGTTGGTGCTGCACACAGAACAAGTACTGTAGAGCGTGTCTACACATGGTTGATAATCAAATCGTTGCTATTTACAATGAACATAATCATGAAAAGAAATAAATATACTATACAAAAATTGTTTTTATTTATTTATTAGAATGCTTTTTTTGTACAACAGCAATACGTTGGCCTTGACAGCGTCGCCGAACGGGTTGGCTGAGTATTGAGACGCGGCCGAGAGAAAGCTTGCGCGCAGGCTCAGAGTTGATTTCGTCCATAGGTTGCCTCGCCTCCTGTGAGGCCGAACCACGACTATGGACGTCATGCGCATTCTAATCGATGGACTCATCCGTGAGTGCGTCGCTACATGCGAAACAAGGATCCTCGTCTTCGCCGGCGGAGACGGTGTTCCGCGCGTGTATGTGCCCATTTAAGGACCATCTCTATCCAACGTAATCTTATCGCCAGGATCTTGCAGGACGTGCTTAGGACGCCTGACTTTCGTTGGTTAGTCATCTCTGCCTTTATAAATACTAATATTGATCTTAAGCTATCTTTGACGCAGCCAGTTCGATTTTCTCTTTGCCATACGGCATACGGCTTGTCAAAAAGGTTCCGACATCTAACAAAATTATTTCGTTGTCGTCGTCAGTTTGACGTTGCGTCTCGGGATGTGTAGTCAAGATTCTAACAACTAGACCTAAGTCATTGGTCCCCGAGGTCCAGTAGTTCTTTGAGATTATATTGCAAGCATTGCAATTCTATAAGCTATGTAAGTTCCTTTGGTTCTTCTGCGTTTTTAATTCGAGCTTGTATTACCCCTAGCTTAAATCTCTGGGGTTATTAATCGATTTTTTTTTCAAGAATGATTTTAATGATTACATTTTGTTAATGTGCTTTTGACAAATGTTTTATTTTCAGCTACGTTTGTGACGTCGCAGCGAGGTAAAACTTTGATAAGTTTAGAAGGATACACTTTTTATAATAAGAAGAAGGTGACTGGATTAGATATAAAGAAAAGATGGGTGTGTTCGACACATTTCTGCAGAGGATGCAAAGCAGTCATCTATACAATTGACGACACTATAGTTAGCGTAAAGAACGAACACAATCATGAGCCCACAATGAATCGGTTAAAATTGCTTAATTTATTGGGAAAATAATGATTTCATTATCATAACCGTTACTTTACAAGTGTATTGTCATTTTTTTATGGGTGTTATGCAATAGAATAAATTGAGGATATGTAATAACTTTTAATGAGTTGAAGATTTGTTTATGGTTATTATTGAATTAATAGACAATTGTTATTTTTATTTCACTTAATTTTGTAAATAATAACCTTAATTAGGTTGTAAATTTTATTACAATATAATTGAATTATAGAAACTTAGTGTTTATCATTGCCTACAAATATAAATTATGCTTTTTTGAGGCATTACTAAGACTTTTTGTAAATACTTTTTTTATGTAAGAGAGAGCAAACGGGCAGGAGGCTCACCAGATGCTAAGTGATCATCGCTGCCCATGAACATCCGCAAGAGGGCATGCAGGTGCATTGCCGACCTTTAAGAAAACAATATGCTCTTCTCTTGAAGATTCCCAGATCGTATTGGTTCTGTAAGACCGCCGGCGGATGTTTGTTCCACAGTACATAAACGCTAAACGTAAAAGTCTCGACTACTTCTACGTTACAACTACTCAACATTTTGAAGCTAAGCCATTTCTAAACTCTGTATCCAGTTCTAACCTAAGTCAGGAAATCTTACCTTATATTTTAAACACCAGTTTTAATTTTGTCTAATCTTCTGCATGTTACTATTATCCGGATTGAACAGGTTACTACTTATACACAGCGTTACCTCCATTATCCTTTTAAGTTTTTTTTGGAATCCGCAGCCATTGACGTTTAAGTCACTTCTGTAGAAGAGAACATCATCTTAAAAGATTTTTTAGCTTAAGTAGAAATTGCTCAGTGGGCCTTGCTAAGTGGTTTAATGCTTACATCGCAAACCGACGCGTGACATCTCCTGTAAAATTTGAAGAATATTTACCTAAGTCTTCTTCGTCCTAGCGGGAACAATTCCCGGTATTTTATTTATGCCAGGGTCTGCTTATTACTTTAATCCGGATTTGACAGGTTACTAGTTTTTTTACATGGAGCGATTGGAATCTGATCTCCGCAACCCTAAGGGCGAACCAGTAACTAATTGGATAAGAACAATTTAGTTATCAAGAGTTAACGATCTTTATCAGAGGCTATGTGGTAACAACCGGTACAGACAGCTTAACGTGCTTTCCGGGGCACGGTGGGGAACCTACAAGGACACCTACAAGGACATACGCCACAATTGTGTCAAAAATATTTACGTAAGTATGAAATAAATATTTTAAAAATGATAAAAATGATTGATTGATAAATGTTAACGTAAAAATCTATTACAGCTATTTTCGTGCAATCAATACGTGGTAACACGATGGTCAGTATAGATGGTTACACGTTTTCAAACAAAAAAGATCACAGAAGTAAAAGCATTAAGGAGAGATGGGTGTGTTCAACCAACTACAGCTTAGGATGTAAGGCCGTCATACATACAATAGGAAAGGAAATAATCAAAGTCAAGAACGAACATAATCACGATAAAAGGATAAGAAAAAGAAAAAAGCTGCTTATTTAGAGTGACTTAAAAGAATACTAGCGGGCCCGGCAGACGTGGTCCTGCCCCGAAAAAATCTGGGACCCGATAGCAGCGCCCTCTACCCGGTGAAAGTTTTTGATTGACTAATAAGGCTATTAAAAGGCAGGGGTTGGTGATAAAAAAGTGAAAATTTAGGGTCGTATGTATTTTTCAATGCCACATAATGAAAAAATAAAAATATAATTTTTATCCAAAAATAAAAATAAAAATTTTGGGGTGGACACCCTTATCACTGAGGGGTTTGAAAAATAGATAGTAGCCGATTCTCAGACTTACTGAATATGCATAAAAAATTCATAAGAATCGGTCAAGAGGTCCGTTTCGGAGGAGTATGGGAACGAACATTGTGACACGAGAATTTAATATATTAGATTTGAAAAGCGAAGCGATGCAGATTCAACTATAACAATATTTGCTAAAATGTGAAAAAGTACCCCAAAAATT
Source organism: Hestina assimilis (assembly GCA_023373885.1). NCBI lineage: Eukaryota > Metazoa > Arthropoda > Insecta > Lepidoptera > Nymphalidae > Hestina > Hestina assimilis. The sequence goes on along the minus strand of CM041750.1, from coordinate 2,926,838 downwards.
TTTTTTCCATATGGTTTTTCGATTCCTTCAAAATTATAGTGCTATTTTTATTTATACTAGCAGATACAGCCTCGCGTTGCTGTGGCAACTAAGGATTTATTGAATTGAAACAAAGGTCTAACGTGTGTTTCATATTGGCAGTTTGACTAATAATCATGATAGTTTATATCTCCACAATATTGCACAGATGTTTAGTTAATACTGTGGGAGACCGGTGCCTAAACTAAGCTTAGGTCTGTATTTCAGGAAACCAGGTTTTTGTCCTTATGTATAATTTACATTTAATAAATGCAACCAGTGGTCGTTTAATAATTTTATGGGATTAGTTTAATTTATGTATAACTATTATAAATAGCCACGTGCGCTCACTGATTGGTTAGTTTAACCAACGGTTAGGCGCGGTTAGTCACTAGATGGGTGATCGCATAGTGCTATTTCAACTGAGCGTCTCCGTGCTTCCGAGGAACGTACACTCGTACAGACCCCGTTTTCACTTCAATTGTTAATATAATGATACATAATTATATAAAAAATTATGTGTAATATGTATGTGGCTTTATATGATTTTAATGAAATTTTCAAGCAATCTTCAGATTAGTCCAGAGAGAGATATTGTGAGTTTGGAAGAATGATGAATGTTAGATATTTATCATATCATAGACGAGCGGAGCTGAAGCAGCTCGTTAGCCTTTAAAGTATATTTTCTTATATTTTTCTACGATACATAGACGGACTATTTTTTTTTTGTTGGCCCTACTGGCCTTGACAGCGTCACCGGGTGAGGGGGCCGAGTGCAGAGACTCAGCCGTGATAAAGGGGCAGCCCGGGGGCTCAAATTCGATTCCGTCCTTAGGGTGCCTCCTGCGAAGCCGAACCACAGCTAAGGACGTCATCGGAGATGGAGGCAGCGCTCCGATCGCATTCTATACGATAGACTCACCCGACGGTGTGAGCGCGATGCGACGTGCGAAAAAAAGGACCTCGTCCTCGCCGTCGATGTAGAATTTCGAAGAAGCACACTATTAGAGCATTTTCTGCAATGCTTTTTACTTTTCTAACTAAACTGCATTCTCTGTGACTGTCTTATCTGCGTCGCTTTGCTGTATAATATGTAATTTAGTCAATTAGTGTAAGTTTTACAAAAAATGTATTTTATACAAAATTGGTGATGTTTTTATTTTATCTTGTTATTTAATATAATATAATTAATTATAAATAATTACCGATGTTTTAATTATTATTATTATTCGTGTTCGTTGCGAAATTCTTATACGACTCTTACCAAAAATTATATTTTTTATAGATATCCCTCCGTATACAATTCAAACATCGCTTCGTGGTAATCCTATAATATCTGTTGGAGGATATCGTTTCTCGAGAAGGTATACAACTCCTAATCGTGTGAAGATCCGCTGGCGTTGTTCGACACATCATAGTTTAAGATGTAAAGCAACACTATTTACTGTCAATGATATTATAGTGCTGTTAAATAACAATCATAACCACGAACCTATTAGATATTAAATCGTTCCATTCTGTACCATTCCATACCATTCCATACCCAACTATACAATACTATCCCATACCATCTCATACAATATCATCTCATACCATACCATCTCAGACCATACCATCCCATACCTCCATCTACCAGTAGATATTATATCTAAATTTGTACCATATCAATATCACTTTTATTAATTATTGATATTACTATATACATTTTTTATATACTATTTTTCTTCGTACATTTTATGTAAATTTTAAAGCCATTTGATCTCATAATATAATTATCTCTTATAAAGTAGAGCTTATTAGAATAGTACGACATTTGCCAAATATTAGTATATTATAAGTAGATAAATAATGTTTAAAAACACTGTCCTACCCAATGAAATATTTGCGTAGTTTGAAGACGGCATTTTGATATTGGCGTATTGGTGCATTTGCCAAAAATGGTGATTCATAAAAAGGATATTTTATTTGCAAATGACCCAAATCGTAAGCAATTTTCTGTTATGTTTCGTAAACCTTTTCTTTATTTTTCGAGGCAGGCTTAATTTAAAGTTTCGATTTAAAATAGATCAATATCGAAAAAGAAATGTTAGGAGAGTTTTTTTGTCTTGTAATAGAAATGATTGGAATATTGTATCGAAAATCGAACAAAAAAAGAGGCTATATAAAAAAAAAAAATTTGGGTCAAGCCATGCATCGTATTTTCATCTATACAAGATTATTTAAAAACATAACATAGGTGTTTGACTTTTAATTTTTTTTTAAATGTTCACTATAAAATGCAAGGGGCTTCTGCGTATGTCCTAATATTTATAATTTGTTATTTTTTCTGTTATGTTTAGTAGAGGCAAAGTGATTTTATTATTTCAATTAAACAATTATATCTGTGATTTAAATAAAAAAAATAACAATTTATAATTTATTTTTATTATTAATATTATGACCGCTGTTTTTTTATGTTAGAAGTTGGCAAACAAGCATACGGCCCACCTGATGGTAAGTGGCTGCCGCAGCCTATGAGCGCTTGCAGCACCATTAGTAGGTGCCACTCGCGCGTTGCCAACCTCGAGATATAGTTCTTAAATCTCGTTCGCCCAGTAATTTCACTAGCGTACAATGCCCTTCAAACCCACTACTATTTGGCGGCAGAATATTGGACACTGCGGTGGTACCTACCTAGCCGGCCTCTTGCAACAAAAGACCTACCACCAGTGCGACTGATTGCACTGGTGGAATAATCTCTGTTGTTATCCCAACAGCGGGCGATGGGGTCGTCACATCCCGACGCCGTTGACGCCGACGGCGTCGTAGTTACCGTGAATCTTACTTTAATATACAAGGATAAGACCTGACTGACATATCAACGCCCGGAATAAACCCTTGGACCTAGAAAACTGAATTTTCCCAGGTTTTTTAAAAGATAAACCAGTACTTTGAAAGGGTTTTTCGGAATTCAATCTTCAGGTGAAAAAGGATTTAAATTTTGTATGGGATGTCCGTCATTTTTGAAAGGTGGATGAAGCTTTGTTTTTTGTAAACAATTAAAGACAAAAGAAACACCTGTTTTAACCTTTTCTAAATTTTCATCCTTGAAGGGGTGAAATGGCAAAGTTTGTATGAAATCCTTTATCACGAGGACGAAGCTGCTGGCAGAAACTAAATATGATATAGTGATGGGGCAATTGTATTTATTATTTTTACATACACTCGATCTTTTCCCATATTTCGATATTCTATTATTATTATTTCGATATATTAATTTTTTTGATATTCCCGTGAAGTTCTAAAATTTTTGGGAATCATTTTGTCAGGATGATTTGGACCATCGACATACATATATCGTACCTACGTAAATGTACCTGCTTACCATCAGCCGGGGCGACTATATGCCATCTTGGTGTTGTTGAAAAAGACAAAAATTTTATATATCTCGTTTTTTCCAGAGCCATCTTATTATCTATCAAAAACTGGTAGTCAAAGATTGACGATCGGTGGCTACTCTTTCCGCTTGCAGCCTCCGAGGAGACATAACCAAATCAAGGAGAGGTGGCCATGTGCCACACATAGCTGGATGGGATGCAAGGCTCTTGCGATTATTGTGGAGGATGAAATCCTTGTTTTAAAGAATGATTACAATCATCGACAGGGTAATAATAACTAAGGAAACGAAGGTTATACTAGTTTAAAATTGGGTCGACGTTCTGACTATAATGTGTAAGTCACTACCACAGAAACCTTAATAATAATAATGTATAGTTCTTTTAATTTAAAATGAACCAAAATGGCCGCTTCGGCGCGGGTACGATCATGGACAAAAATATAGCACAAAAATATTGTTTTCGTCTTATATAAATAGTTTTTTTGTAAAGTAGGAAAGCGGAATTAAGTATATGATATAGTTATTGTTTCTTTTAAATTCAATTAATTATTTATTAATTATCGTTACTAATTACTTACACAGAATAAAACAAATAAATAATTTCGAAAAAAGGTATAACAAATTAAAAAATATATATTTAATGTACATTTTTAATCACTGTCACTTATTGGGATGACACCTTATCTTGAAATAAAATTAACAAATTAATTAAAATTAAAGTTTTACACACCGGACAAGAATAATTTATATTTAAATTTAATTTTTAACAATTTATTTTAAAGAACTAAGAAAATCGTGAGCGAGTGTACGTACTAATCGGGTACGTAGCGTCGCGGCGTTGCTATAGTTTCGCGGCCCCCTTCATACCGCATACGGTTGAGACCCAAAAATGTGTTACTGTGCATGGTTCAATTTATATTGAAAGAGTTATACTAGGAATGTTAAAAATGGTTTATTATATATGAGACACGAGTCGTTGCCTTGCCGCTCGGTTTCTCCAACCGATATTGTTACTACTACATACGCGCGACGCTACAGCAAGACATTATCGTAAGTTTTTGAACCTTAGACAATAAAAATGTTCAACGTTGTTAAATAAATAAAATTGTAATTACAGGGTAATGGCACCACTGTATATATTGTTTTGATAATGGTATATTTTAACTGGATGTTATCTTTTCAGGTACTCGTTGCAACTCCATAGAGGTAACTAATAATCGCGATTGCAATTTATGCATTACTTACATCAATAAATGCAGGTAATAAAGTTTAACTTAATATAAAATTTAACGGCTAAAACTCACGTTCAATCGTTTAGGCACCGACTAGTTTCAGTGAGACTTGATGAAGGAACTCCGATGGGTTACCGATTTAACGTGAGTTTTAGTACCCCGCCCGGTGACGCTGTCAAGGCCAGTAGGGCCAACAGCAATACACATTCCGAAAAATAAAAAAGTGAGTTTTAGCTGTTAAATTTTACATTAATTGAAATAATGTATCACGATAGTTTTAATAATTAAAAAAGTTTGGTATTTTTTAAATTATCATTGCCGGAATAAATAAATATCTAATTTTATTTGGTTTTGCCACATTATAAGAATACCTAAGTTCATTTTTGATACATTTTCATTTATTTTAACTATAAAAAGAAATCGTCCGTAGCAGCATTAATTAATTATAACTTTATTAAATAATAATAACTTTCAGGTAACTACGAAGAAATGAAAAGACAAAAATGAATAAAATGTTTTGGGAGTTATTGTAAGAAAATAAATATTTAAATACCATAGTATGTTTTCTTTCTAAATAAAAACCTTACAAATTTTTACTAAAACATTGAAACAAGTCTTTTGTTTAATCAATCAGTTATTTTTTTTTTTATAAACTATTAATGAAAAATTTGAACCACCCCAAATGTCCAACTGTTATATGATACAGCTAAGAATAGTGTAAAATGTAATATCAAGTAAATAATTACAGTCAACGTATTCATGTATAATGCGTTTCAAGTATGAATAGGACTGAAAAATCCGCCATCATGAACCGGAATGGTCAACAACTTCAGGTTATTTAGTACAGTGTGCAAAAAAAGTCAACGAACGAACGAATATTATATTTATAACCAATGTATATATACTATAAATGTTCACCAACGTATAATATGTCAATGCTGTATGATAATTATTAGACTTAAGATTTGACAGAAATTTATATTCACTTATAACAGCCACTGGCAGTTTTGGCAAAAAATTCATTCATTTTATATGATTTTGAATTTTATTTTGTCATTATTATTTTAATTAAATTGTGCCATGAAATAATTTAAAATTAATAAATATTATATAAATAAATAAAAAAAGCATTTCCTATTTATTTTAACATAGTCCTTATAATTTTTATGCTAACGCTACTTTTACTTGGTTGTCAGTCTGAAGTTCACCACGAGTCTAGTCCTATTTTTATTTAAAGCGCACTAATTATATGCGTATTCATGAACACAGAATACTGCACGTTGTGAATACAGTCAGTCGTCACTAGCACGTCGGTGACGCAAAAATAGTTCAATGCGGATAAAGTTTTTACTTGAAAGAAAATATTTTGTTCATTTCCGATTCAACGATAAGAGACATACACACTTTTGCACATGTTTTAAATTGTGTTATATTCATATTTTTTTCTTGTTTCACAGACAAAGGACCCATTTTTATTAAATCGCTACGCGGGAATCAGCTGATTTTACTGGATGGATACAGGTACTCAATGAAGAACACTAAAAATGTTGGAACGTCTGTCAAGAAAAGATGGCACTGTTCAACGCATAGCGGCCGTTCTTGTAGAGCGACTCTCGTCACCGTGGATGACGAAATTATTCAAATTAACGCAGTTCATAACCACGATATTGTTCATGTTAAACAAAACTATTGTTACGGACTGGGGTTCGTGGATTTGGAAACAAACACCTGATGGTTTTAAGTAAGACTTTATTAGGATCTTCTACACCACACAACAGAACTTCACAAATCACAGGTCCAAATCGCAGGTCAATCACAGTCCAAAAGAATAGCCGAGGTCACTAATTATCGCACTTTTAGTTTCTTCGCTTGTTGCTCAGAACTGAATGACTCAGTCGTTGCACCGGGCCACTTATATAACGCGGAACAAAGGTTCGAGAAAGTTCCGTCCGCGGAACTTTCTACTACATGTTTCCAGTATATATCTTTCTAGAACCCGCGCGACGGTCCAGGAAATAAACAAAGAGAGTAGCAAGCGATTTTGAACCTTATGACCCAGTGATAAGGTTCTCCGTAACACTATTAAATGATTTATTTACTTTAATTTGCGAAGCATTCTCGGGCAAAACCCATAGTATTAGCTATTTTTATTTTTTTTATTTTTATAAGTATTGCTGCTTTCGTGTAATCTCGTGACCCTTCTGATGTGTACTTTTTAGTTCTGATTTGTGTTAAATACATTGCGATACTCTAGTCAATACAGTCTTAATTAAAAGACCTATTTAATAATTAACAAAAAATTTAAAGGATATTTTTCAATAACCTGGTTGTATTATGAATTAGTTATAAAAGATTATTCCTAATAATCTAAACGATATATCAAAAACCGGTCAAATGTAAATCGGACTGGCGCAAGAAAGGTTCCGTACCATCTATAAAAAATTAAAATAATATATATTATATTTTGTGTTTTTTTAAAGTATTTATTGTTATAGCGGCAACAGAAATACATCATCTATGAAAATTTTAACTGTTTTACTATCACGGTTTATGACATACATCCTGGTGACAGATAGACAGACGAACGGACAAACAGTGCGGATTATATAGAGTAAATCTAATATAACGTTGATATTTGGACCAAAATAAGCAATACCATGTCAACCCACACGAATGTCATTTCGAGAAAAACGCTTATGAAAATTTTTAACAACTTGTGAAACTTTTGTTTTATAGGATTTTTTTATGTATTGGTCAAGTTTTTGGCAATTTCAGATTTATGTTAGTTATTTTACTTAATTTTCGCAAAAAATAAGTATACAAACTGCATATTTCGTATATAATATAACCCAAAACGTTTAACATAATACATAAATTGCATGATGAAAAAATGGCTTTTTTAGAAGTTTTAAAGCTTAAAACCCTAAAAATATTAAAGAAAAATGTTCTTCAGCCATTTACCAACACTTCTGCATATATAACTCAGTTTTTTCACTTTTGTGGGTTGACATGGTATTACTTATTTGCGTCCATTTATCATCTATACCATTAACCCTTATATAAAGTTCTCCAAAATTGACGTAAAAATCACATTTCTCAGGTTCAGAACCAGTTTTTATAACCTCAAGACGCGGAAACCAGTTAATATTGCTGTCTGGATACAAATATTCAGTTAAAACTACATTAAATTTCGGTACATCCGTTAAGAGGAGGTGGCGCTGTTCAACGCACAATGCTAAATTTTGTAACGCATTTCTCGTGACACTAGACAACGAAATAATTAAAATAAACAATTTACATAACCATGAACCAAATTAACTATAATTAAAGATAAGTTAAGTATCTATCTTTTTATTTTTTCTTTTTAATTCAAACATTGGATAAAGAAACTTGTGATATAGTTCATCCTTCAATCTGATAGAATGTATGAATTAAAAATGTTATTTCATAAATGTAATGTTGTCAGACAAAATAGTAGAAAAGCCTTGCTCTTGACTTGAACCAAACAATACTATCACAGAGAATAACTATGTGTAAAAGTATTAGCCCTTTCGTGTACAAACGCTGTAGAGGGTAGACTCCAGGCCTTACAGCCCTTCAACCCTTCAACCCACTTCCTCTTACCCCTTAACCCAGGTAGATATTGATAGTGAAAATGGAAACTAGCCCCTTAGTATTACAAAGCTATAAACACAATTCTAAAGGCTTATCCGGTCACAATAAGGGAGGGAGGAGATAAGGTTTGTCAACGTTTCTTCTGAAAGATACAGATATCTTCACTCTAATATCTTTCGAGAACACAAAATGACGACAATAATACTGCTCAAATAATCACTATTTTTCTGTAAATCTAAGTTACTTATTACAATAAAAAATACTTTTAATAATTTTATTTTAGTTTCATTTAAAAAAAAATCAATAAATGATTTAGATGGAAATATTGAAATAAAAATTACGATCTAATTAAATTCCTTTTTTTTACAGTTGTGCCAAAATTTATATTGTCACAGAGAGGAAATCCCTTGATATCGCTCGCCGGATATCGATACTCGATGAAACTTTGCAAGCGTGTTGGCACCTCTCACCAAAGACGATGGCAATGTTCAACGCATACAAACCGTGGATGCTGCGCCACTATTATCACACTCGATGATAAGGTTATCAAACTCAAAGCTATTCATAACCATAGACCAGCCATGTTTTACTGAATATTAGGACAATAGTGTGTTTTAATTGACTAAAGTCTATCGATAGTTTATAATAGATTATTAGGTTTGGGTAAAAATAATCGATATATCGATATTTATTTTCGAGGATCGACTTCAGTATTTTTAGCACCAAATGAAAACCTTCGGACTTGTTAAGGTATTACAGTATTTTTCTCTTAGAAATCGGTTTTAGTGCGTAAGTGCAGGTGCATAGCCGTGGAAAAAACAGGTCACAAGACAGTTGTACCAGTAATGTCCATATATCGATATTTTCATCGATGCCCATCCCTAATTATTACTATTCTTATTTTCTTTGTCCCTTTATGGTAGCAATAATTATAAAAATATAAAAATGCAATATTGTTAATAAAAAGTATTTAAGTAACTAAATTATTGCGCTGGCAAGCAACATATGCATCGAATAACATAATAAAGTGATTAATTTTATGATTGCCTGCGATTAATTGTAATTATTTATTGTGATCAGTATTTATGTGTGTCCTTTTGAAATGTTTAATCTCATCTTAGAACTATTGTAACTGAAAGCTTACAACAAACTTTAATAGTAGGGAGTTGAAGAAATTTCATATTGCTGCTTATACGCTGCTTTTGTCCTATATCTGGTTTTCTTATATATATATATATATATATATATATATCAGCTGCATCCGTACTGATGATAAACAAACGCTACACACTCAACGGCCCCCATTAGGATAGTGATATCCTGTGTCGGGGTCCGGAAACACATACAAGGACAAGGACAAATACTCCCAGAGCGGAAAATATGCTTGCATAGTCAATATAAACATATTATGCTCCGAGCGGGAATCGAACCCGCTACCTGTGCTGTTTAAGGCAGGTTCGCTATCACTGCGCCACAACATGGTTGTTGATGATGATCCGGATGCCAAGCTTTCATCATCTTTATTCTACACTTCTAACCTTCAAATAAAGTGGCTACATCGATTATTATGAAATGGACCATTCACCGTTTTAGGGTTCCGTAGCCAAAAGGCAAAAACGAAAATCTTATAATTTCGTCTGTCTGTCCGTCAGCGTGCAGCATGTATGAAGTGACTTTGAATAGGTCTTTAAAAATAATAAAGAGGTTTTATTTTGACTTTCTTGAGTCAGTAGTTGTTGAGATATTAGCTCCTAAAGTCATAAAAATTGACAGTAATGGTATTGGTGTTGTAGACATCTTTAGGACATGATGACTGCCTACCATCAAGCAAATTGTATCTATTATAAAATATTGTAAGATATAGGTTTGAACTTTCTTTAAAGTCGTGAGCAATATCCCCATTTTTTTATTTTTAAGAATATTAGCAATGCTTTTTCAAGGCATTACTAATATTCCTATTGCCCCTCCAAATAAGCTCGAAGCTTGCGCTAGGAGTGGGTACGACAATAGCCCAAGGGGGTAAGTATCGAACCCTCGACTCACGCGTTAACGGAGCGAAGTCGGTCTACCGTTGAGCTATTGAGACTTGATTAAATTATTAATTGGCTTTATCTTCCGATATCACCAGATATGAAATACTGGACCGGAGCTGTGTACAATCTCTAATATTTTTAAGGATTTTTTTTGTAGCTTTATATGATAAGACTAATACATGAGCATCACATTTTTTTGATGATTTTGGATTATCATTGTCTATATATAATTTTCTCAATCGAACAATAAATCCTTTTAATAAGAGTCAGCTTTTTGTCTTTTAACCATTTTAGTAGAGCCATGCTTCATAAAGGAGCTGGTTTGAACGAGGAAGTACTACCCTCTCACAGAAAATCGGCGTGAAGTAACATTATCTCTGGGCACTGTTTCGTTTCGTGCGATGAGTGAGAGCACCGGAGCCCCAATCTCCCATCTCCTATGTTCACTTCCATTTCTCCCTTCTCATCCCTTACCTCCTATTGGGTTGGCAACGCGTATGTGATACTTCAAGTGTCGCAAGCGTTCACTGATTGTGGTGACTTACCATCAGGCGGACCGTATGCTTGTTTGCCAACAGACCTTTTAAAAGGATTGATGTAGCATTACAGATAAGTAGGAATGAATGTTATTTTATACTATTATATTTCAATTATAATCATCATTATTAATTATAATCATCTTTATTAATTATAATTATCATTATTCATTATAATCAGCATTATTAATTATCATCATCAGCATCACGGATGTTCGTCACGGCGCGATTTGATTGCTTTTATGCTATAATGGGGAGAGGTGTGGATCCCTGGTGCACAGACTTCGTGGCAGCACCAACAGCATGCTTTTAATCGTTGCAAGCAGGATGGACTGCACTTACGTAAGTCATTGCTGCGCTGTTTCTAACGGAAGAGCGCAGTAATGAATTGCGTAATGTTCATATAATAACAATTTGTAAGTTTTGAATTCAATTTAATCCGATTTACTAACATAGATAATAAGTGTGTATAACTAACAAATTGAGGCATTGTTGCTCCTACATATATATATAAAAACTATTATTGTTATTATTATAAAATTGAAACCTAATTATTGACTCAATTACAGGGTCTTTCGTATTCGACCCATTCAGCGATCCAGATGTAACAGTGGTGGTAATGGAGAATGGTGAGAAACTAGTGATGTTCAACGGATATTTCTACAGTGTGAAGAGATTGAAGACGTCATGGCGGTATCGATGCTATCAGCACTGTGGTACAAATCTCTACAAGACGTTGAATGGAAAAAATATTAATGTGATTGGACATGACCATCTACCGCCCAGCTTAATACTAAATCCTTCTGGAAAATATACATTAAGAGACTAAAGCTGCGTCCGCGTCGCGCTCGCGTGGTGTACCATTTTTTTTTATTACACGCAACCCTAAAATCCATACGTTTCAAAGATTAGCCGGAACAAATAGACAGATAGACATTTTAATAATTGATATTTTTATGGTAATATCGTATATACTTATATGTGCGCTTAGTAGAGGCTCCAATTTTATTTATTTGTATAGATGTATAGATGTAGAGATGTATAGATGTATGTTTCTGTAAAATATGAAAAGTAAAATTAAAAACCAAAGATAAACTAGTCTCTATAAATGTGTAAAATTTACTTTTTTTTATTTTTGTCAAAATATTGTTTTTTTATTTTTTTTTTCGTTATAGAACCCGTTCATGGGCGCTATGGACAATGCAGATTTTTATGTGATACACTGTACATATTTTTTTGCAGAACAGTCTTAATGTCTCTCGGCGGTCATCTTCTCCATGGTCCCATCTCTATATATGGGACCATGGAGAAGATGATACTCATAATCCGTTCAGTGGTTTAGGCGTCAAACAAACAAACGTACTTTTACATTTTTAATATTATGTTAGGATTTATAAGTTCTTCTTTTTCACGATCGGGTCTTTGTACTCAGTGCCGTGCTCGGTGACGATGTCAAAGACCAGTAAGGTCTTAGCAATACACATTCGAACTGCTTTTTTATACAAAGAATCTAAGCGTGGTAATCCTTTGGCACTCTACGGTGGGTATACAAGAATATGAAAGATGATTCTCGTAGAAAGATATGGCGTTGGTCTTCGCATAGGATCCGAGGTTGTAACGCTCTCATTGTCATGATAGCTGAAATTATTGTGAGTATGAAATCGCTCCACAATCATTTGCTAGTTCACAATGGGGCGGCTTGTTAAAAATCATAGATAAAGAGGACAATAGATTGTGTATCTCATGTAATGATTTTGGCAAAAATTTAAACGCCACAAATGAACCGATTCGAAATAAAAATTAAAATGGCGCATGTGCGAAAGTAAGCCTATATGTATTGAGCAATGACATTCAAGATTTAGGTAGGGCATGTGTACGATGGTATCAGTTAGTTCCCAGCCACTTGTTAAATGGCGCTTCAATTTGAAACACTTCCTTTCATTTTATACGCTATATAGACCCGCAATCCCTTTTCTATATCTATGTTAAAAATGAACTATGTGTTGAAACCAGCTATAAGTTTTGAGTCCGATCATAAATGATAAATGGTCTTTTTGATTAAAATTTGCTCAAAGAGATTTGCTTATAGTAAAGACTTTATGAATAATTAAATACATATACATAATTAGCCAAGCCAAGCCATTTGCACCATTAAAATTTAACAAAATATTCGACAATCCGAATTTTGCGGATATTATGTTGTCGACTCGAAATCATTTTTGTTATGTATTATTATTCAGGTAAGTTTTCTATCGAGTCTACCGTACACCTTTTTGAATTTTGGTAACCTTTTTTGAATTTTGGTAACCAAAATTGATCTGAGACCTCAGCGCTGTGTTAAGAATTTGGATGTTTTGCCTTTTGAAAATGCCCATTCATATATCCAATTGTTTCTTTCAGAGTTCACTGTTACAAAGAGCAAGAGAGGTTGTGATTTAATACTCCTCGGAGGTTTCTCATACACCGTTCACAAGGTGACAGATTTTTCAGGCGTTATCAAGAAGAGGTGGCGATGCTCAAAATTTAAGAACTGCAAGGCTACGATACATACCATTGATAATGTTATTTGTAAGCAATATCTACATCACAATCATTGATAACAACATATTTAGCAATTCTTGTAAATATATTAATACATATAAAGACGACTTTTGGTGCAGTGGTAGCGCCTGCCTTAAGCAGCCGTGGCGTACTGCTGATTTACAACTTATCAAAAAAAACCTAAACTTTCACTTGATATTCTGTGAATCAGCATGCCTATTCATGTCTGAAACAACTGGAGTCTACAATACTTACATATTAATATTTACAAAATAATTATTTTTCATTACCAAAATATTTTTGTAATGTCATGGTTGACAAGCAACCATACCTACCTGATGGTAAGCGGTTATCGTTTCAGGCTTACAAGCAAGTGATAGTTATTAACCGCTCATCATGAGGCGAGTCGTATGGTTGCTTGCAAACTCAAATTTAAAAAATTAAAAAAAAAAACCAGTGGCACTTGGAGACTGCCGCGGTAAAGCTATTGCATAGCATTTTATTATATTAATTATTATTATTAATTGATTTATTAATTTAAATAATTTTTCGAATAATAATTTATAATAAATAAAATAATAAAGGTTAAATAATAATTTATTTATTTATAATATTATATAATAATAACAATAATAATATTGTAGAATCTATTTACTACAAATTATACATATGTCAATGATAGAAATTGTCATTTCTACATCGCGGTGGCCAGAATATTTTAGTTTAAGATATAGTATTTACAAACCTTTCTTTTCAATTTTCGCGTTGTATAATTTTGGAGATGTGTCATATTTGGCACTCAGCCTACCATGTAGCTCGGCCGAGCGTTCGGTGTTAGGTTTTATTTTCGTTACGGAATTTCTTGATTCGGTCGCCGCGCTCAAAGCCCGCGATAAAAGCTATGCAATAGCTTAAAAATCCTAAACATGTGTTGTTTTCATTTATTTTGTTAGTTCGTGAGACACAATAATTCTTGATACTCTGAAATACTTTTTAAATATTATCATTTTAATATTTTAAATATAAAGTTTTCAAAATCCAGAAAATGAGATAAAGTTTATTTTTGAAACAAATTTTACTTTAAACAGTTTTTTTATTTTTCATTTTCCACTCGACAATCCATAATGTCGAAACGTCAAATTTACATTATGACGTTTCTCATTTATATGTACATATAAGTATTGCTACTACAATACTATTGTGAATCTAATGCCTGTTATATTTTGCAGATTATGAATTCATTCGTAGTAGAATCGGCACAAAACTCTTACAAATGGGTGATTATAACTACTCGAAGCATTTTACCCGGGTATATGATAAATCTTCAACAAAAATAAGGTGGAGGTGTGCCAGTCACAGAAGGTATAATTGTAAGGCATTTGTTTATACTCTCAACGATATCATTGTATCGTCAAAATTAATTCACAATCATGGAAACTAACCATGTGGTTGTCTTTTTTTAAAATTAAATTCGAGTTTTTTTTTGTATAGTTTTATCCGATTAAGTAAAAAATGTTTCATGATAAATATAAAAAAACTAGGACTATATAGTCCATTCCTATAAGAAAAAAGTGCATCGTCGTTGCTTCGTTTATTTTAATCAATTTAAATATTTACTTAATATTTTTTCTTTTTCTTTTTTTTTTCAATTAAGATAAGAAACGCAATTTTGGTACCCTAAATTGAATAATAAAAAAGTTAAAAGATAAATGGTCTTTTTGATTTAAATTTAAGATTCGCTTTTAATAAAGATTTTATTAATAATGAAATACATATACATAATTAGCCAAGCCAAGCCATTTGCACCATTAAAATTTAACAAAGGCGTCGGGATGTGACGACCCCATCGCCCGCTGTTGGGATAACCTCTGTCACAACAGAGATTATTCCACCAGTGCAATCAGTCACACTGGTGGTAGGTCTTTGTTGCAAGAGGCCGGCTAGGTAGGTACCACCGCAGTGTCCAATATTCTGCCGCCAAATAGTAGTGTTTAGGCACTACTGTGTTCCGGTTTGAAGGGCATTGTACGCTAGTGAAATTACTGGGCGAACGAGATTTAAGAACTAATATCTCGAGGTTGGCAACGCGTGAGTGGCACCTACTAATGGTGCTGCAAGCGCTCATAGGCTGCGGCAGCCACTTACCATCAGGTGGGCCGTATGCTTGTTTGTCAACTTCTAAAATAAAAAAAAATAAAAAAAAAAAAAAACAAAATGCTTGACAATCCGAATTTTGCGGATATTATGTTGTCGACTCGAAATATTTTTTTTTATCTTTTATTATCCAGGTAAGGTTTCTATCGAGTCTACCGTATACTTTTTTGAATTTTGGTAACCTTACCCAAATTGATCTGAGACGTCAGCGCTGTGGTAAGAATTTGGATGTTTTGCCTTTTGAAAATGCCCATTCATATATCCAATTGTTTGTTTCAGAGATCACTGTTACAAAGAGCCAGAGAGGCTGTGATTTAATACTATTCGGAGGTTTCTCATACACCGTTCACAAGGTGACAGATTTATCAGGCGTTATCAAGAAGAGGTGGCGATGCTCAAAATTTAAGAACTGCAAGGCGACGATACATACAATTGATAATGTTATTTATAAGGAATATCTACATCACAATCATTGATAAACATATCTAGCAATTCTTGTAAATATATTAATATACTAGCGCGCCCGGCAGACGCTGTCCTGCCCCGAAAAAAATTTGGGACCCAGAATAGCAGCGCCCTTTACCAGAGTCTATAAGTGACACCGGTGAAAGTTGTTGCTTTACTAATATGGCTATCAAAAAAAAAAGGTGTTGATGGTAGAAGGGTGAAAATTTAGGGTTGTATGTATTTTTAATTCCACATCATATAAAAATAGAAAATTTTGTTCAAAAAATAAAATAAAAATTTTTCGGATGGCCTAACCTAATGGACTAACATTTATGGGTATGAAACATAGATAGTAGCCGATAGTCAGACCTACTGAATATGCATATAAAATTTCATAAAAATCGGTCAAACCGTTTCGGAGGAGTATAATGTGAAGTTAGCTTCTCAATTGTTAGCATCTCACAAAAAAACTTCAGTTCTAGTAGCATCCAGTATAGTTCTACAGTTCCAGATGAGTTTTAACAATAGTTCAGCCAAAATCTAGATTTTACAATAAAAAGGTATTTTGGCCTAATGAGATGCTAACTTCGCAAAATGCATCGTAGCATCTTATCGGATTTGGATTCTTTGACTTCTCAATAAATAAAATCCGAAGAGTTCTACGTCCTCAAGAAGTTTTAGCAATGGTTCTAGCCATTTTAGTCTTAAAAATCGCAATTTTAATGTATGAAAAACCCACTTTTTAAGATATATCTTATTATTTTACCAGCGTCGGGATGTGACGACCCCATCGCCCGCTGTTGGGATAACCACTGTCACAGCAGAGATTATTCCACCAGTGCAGTCAGTCACACTGGTGGTAGGTCTTTTGTTGCAAGAGGCCGGCTAGGTAGGTACCACCGCAGTGTCAAATATTCTGCCGCCAAATAGTAGTGCTTAGGCATTACTGTGTTCCGGTTTGAAGGGCACTGTACGCTAGTGAAATTACTGGGCAGACGAGATTTAAGAACCAATATCTCGAGGTTGGCAACGCGTGAGTGGCACCTACTAATGGTGCTGCAAGCGCTCATAGGCTACGGCAACCACTTACCATCAGGTGGGCCGTATGCCTGTTTGCCAACTTTTAACATAAAAAAAAAAAAAAAAAAAAAAAAAAAAATATTACAGTGAAATTTGGGTCATATCAAGCCTTCATATGATGGACAAAAATATCATACACGATTTTCAAAAAAGTTTTACTCCCTCGACCAAAACCCTAGTTTTAAATATTTTTTTATGAAAAAAATCAAACTTTTGTAAGATGCTGTCATCATGTCAATCATGTCAATTCATTTCATGATCATGTCAATCAAACTTATGGAGAACTAAAATTTTTTTGTAAGATGCTAACTTAACACACACATAACTAAATTGAGACGGGAGATTTTTATATATAATATATAAAGACGACATCGTGGCTCAGTAATAGCGCCTGTCTTAAGCAGCAATGGCGTACTGCTGATATACAACACATTAAACAAAACCTTAACTTTCCGTTGATTGACTTTGAAATTCTATGACTCAGTATGTCTATTCATGTCAGAAACAACAGGAGTCTACCATACTTACAAATTAAAAATAAAAATATTTTTTACTACAAAAATATTTTTTTAATGTCATGACAGTTGGCAAGCAAGCATACCGTCCACCTGATGGTAAGCGGTTGTCGTTTCAGGTTTGCAACACGTGTGTGATAGCTACAAACCGCTCACCATGAGGCGGATCGAATGGGTGCTTGCCAACTCAAATTAGCTTTAAATAAAAAAAAACTTAAACATGTGTCATCTTAATTTATATTGTTATTTCGTGAGGCACGATAATTCTTGATTCTCTAAAATACTTTAAAAAAGTTATCAATTTAATATTTGAATTATAAATTTTCAAAATCCTAAGACGAAATACAATTTATTCTTAAAACAAATATTACTTTCAAACAGTTTTTCATATTTTTTGCATTTTCCATTCCGTAATGTCGAAACGTCAAATTTAAAGAACAAACTTTTCTGAGCTTTATGATGTATGTTATTTAGGACGCAAATAAGCAATACCATGTCAACCCAAAAAATTGAAAAAACAGTTTTATATGCAGAAGCGTTGGTAAATGGCTGAAGAACATTTTTCTTTAATATTTGTAGGGTTTTAAGCTTTAAAACTTCTAAAAAAGCCATTTTTAATCATGTAATTTATGTATTATGTTCAACGTTTTGGGTTATATTATATACGAAATATGCAGTTTGTATACTATTTTTTGTGAAAATAAGTAAAATAACTTACATAAATCTGAAATTGCAAAAAACTTCACCAATACATTTAAAAAAATCATATGAAGCAAGTTGTTCAAAATCTACAAACGCGTTTTTCTCGAAATGACATTCGTGTGGGTTGACATGGTATTGCTTATTTGGGACCATTTATATGTATGAGTATTGCTACTACAATATTATTGTGATTAAAAATCTAATGCATGTAATATATTTTGCAGATTATGAATTCATTTCTAGTAGAATCGGCACTAAACTCTTACAAATCGGTGATTATTCCTACTCGAAGCATTTTGAAAAGACAATTTTTGAAAGACTCAAAATAAGGTGGAGGTGTTCCAGTCATGCAAAGTATAATTGTAAGGCATCTGTTTATACTTACAACGATACTATTGTATCGTCAAAATTAATTCACAATCATGGAAACTAACTATGTGGTTGTGTTTTGGTTAAAAATGTTTCATGATAAATATAAATCAATTAGGACTTATATAGTCCACTCGTATTAAGAAAAAAGTGAATCGTTGTTGTTGCTTCGTTTATTTTAATCTTTTTAAATATTTTTTCTTTTTTCAATAAGGAACGCAATTTTAATACCCTAAATATAATAATAAATAATTATCAAGTGCGTTGTGGACCACGCACAGTCGAAACTACAGGGTCCCGCAGCTTGATGATGAGGAATATAATATAGGACTTAAAAATAATAACGAATTAAAATCGACTGTAAAAATAAGTTGGTAATTTGATAGTAATTTTTAAAAGTAATATGGATAACTAAATTATGGGAACAACTTATATATCTCTAAAATTTGTAGACCTATCTTCTTCAAACCAAATGTGGTTGAAAGTTCTTTGATGTTCTACAACCTCCATTTTTTTAGAATTTTAAATCCCATAATTCAAAATTTAGAGGGTGTTGGCACAAATTTTATGACTTTAGGAGCTTATATTTCTGCAACTACTGACTTAATGAAAAAAGGTAAAATCAAACCTCGTTATCATATTGAAAGACCTATCCAAAGATATCTCACAAGTTGCCATACGCTGAAATTTTTTTTTCAACTCTCAGTTACATGCATATTGACTGCTATCCCTAATTTTCATAATTTAAGGATTTCATTACAAAATCGTGGTGCGGTTCATAGAATACACCTATTTACTATATTTCGTATAGATAGCGCCGAGTAAAGTGACTGTGACATACGGATAGACGGACATGACGAAACTATAAGGGTTCCGTTTTTGCTTTTTGGCTACGGAACCTTAAAAGTTAAAAGTTTCTTCTGCGCCGTGATTTCTTAAAACCCCACAGTAAATATTTTAATTGTTTGAATTTTTATTTCACCGTTAATTTTACACTTGATGACTCACTATTTTCTTAACGCGAATGGACTATACTATTATTTCGAAGATGTGTGGATAAAACTTACGGGTTTTAATAATTATGATCTTATTTAAAATAATGTATTATTATTTTTAATGAAAATGTAAAATATATAACATTTTATTATCGTTCTACAATTATCATTTTTTTTTATCATTCTTACTCTGCCTAAATAAATTTTGTGAATATATTTCAATATTTATTCTTTAATAATTTTGTTATCATGACTTCTATCGTATGACGCTTTAATTCCTGGTATTTCTATCTGATGCTGCTATTAATGGTCGGCCTCCTTTTCTTTGATTCTCCACTTTTCTTTGTGTTTGACCTTTGTTCTAATTTTCTTACTAAATGAACTATACTGGGTACATATTTTATGCATAATTTTTGAAGTGAAACTTCTTTAGAATCGTTGTGCTTTGAAATCGTGCAACGGAAAAAACGACATGTTAGAGACACAAATACAAAATTGTGTAGGAAGAATGAGAAAGAAATATACATACTATTGTATATTATCGGTCTCTCCTCTTTGCGTCATGCTTTAGTGAGCCAGAGCGAGAGAGCAAATGTCGGAGTGTATGTATATATATATATATGTGTATGCGTATGTATGCGGCTGCGTATTACAGCTTTTTAGTAAGAATATTAAACTTTAAACTATCGCGTTTCATGTTCATATTAATTAATATTATTCGGGAATTTACGCGTAAAAATTACCTTTTTCGGTGCTTGACGTTTCGGTCAGGTTGCACTGACCGTGGTCACAAGCAGACTGGCTCAGCGAATCACTCTGTCTTTGAGGTGGAAGTATTTTTTCTGTCCACCCTCGTTGTTGCATTGTCTGTATAAGGTACGCGGCACACCACACTCACTGTATCCATACACCCCAACGATTTTATATTTTTCGGTTTTGTTTTGCTAATCACTGGATCCCAAGCCGTGGAAAGTTTGAAACCATCCTCCCGATTAAAATTCTTAAATATCTTAATTTCTATTGCTTCTCGCACAATTCTTGAAAAGAAATGGCGGTCTCTGGAGAGGACTTGCGGGCGATGAAATTCGATCCAGTGATTGGTACCCGGTTGAAAGATGTGTTCCGCAATCGCTGATTTATGTATTTGGCGCTTTTTTCCAGCTGTGATGTGTTCTTTAATCCTTTCAGCGATAGTTCGCTTCGTTTGTCCTATATAAGAACTACCACAACTGCAATTTATTTTATATACGCCTGGAGTTTGAAGCGGCAAGTGATCTTTAGGAGTACCCACAACACTATTAACCTTAGTTCCCGGTATGTGTATTGTGTGTATGGAATATTTCTTTAATACTGAACTGATTTTGTCAGTTATTCCTTTCACATAGGGCATGTAAGCAGGTATTCTACAAACATCTGGATGCTTGCATCGCTTTACTGGCCGCTTCTGCCATTGACGCACTTGATAACCATTCCAGTTTAGTACCTCCTGAACATACTGTAATTCTTGGCCTAAATGCTCAGGGTTTTTAGTAAGAAGTCAGCGTGGTGTGTTATTATTTAACAGTGTTTGTGAATATTTTTATATCTTGTTATATATATTCATCTCATTCTTTTGTCGATTTACTGAAGTTTCACTTCTATCGTGTGTGAATCGCACACACACCTTTTTTTAATTAAATGAACTATATTAGGTAAATATTTTATGCATCATTTTTGCGTTAGGTCATCGAAATTTAACGATTTTGATTAGATGTTTGCTTAAAAAAACTAAATATTTTAAAGAATGGTTTTGTTTTCGCTATATTAATAAAAAAAATCTCATGCTTTCGACTAGATGGAGTGACCTGAATGCATAATTCAATTTTTTCTACTAGAAAAAATTGATGATAATATCTGCAGGGAGTATAATCAGGATTAAATATTTATGACCAATTTAATATAATACGTATTTGTTATATTTATGTGTTCACTTTTTTATTGCAGTTTATTTCGAGTTTATACGTGGTAAAAAGGGAAATCGTATAATCAAAATGGCCGGCTATTTTTATTGCATGCATTTGTCAAGGGCTTGCGACGGAATCTCAAAAACAAGATGGCGTTGCTCTACAAGGAATTCTCGAGGATGTAAAGCAGCTCTTTATACTATAGAAGATATTATTGTTAGTAGTAATACGTTTCACAACCACGATCCTGATTATAATTGAATTAATATGTTTATTGTATTTAGAATTTGTATTTGGTATTAAAATAATATAGTAAATTATAGTGCATACTTATTTTGAAAAAATATTAAAACTTTTTTTTTCATCTGTATTGTTGGCCCTACTGGCCTTGACAGCGTCACCGGGTGGGGAAGCCGATTACTGAGACGCAGCCGTGAAAAAGGGACTTAATTCTGGATAAATCAACGTTAATTTTTGGCTTTTTCAACGTTGTAACGTTAGCCTTTTTTTTATTAATCTCGAACGCATCTTAAGCAGCGGCGATTTTGGTCGGGCGAAATCTCACCCCCGCCTTTTACCCCTTGCGAAAAGGACGCTAAGTTTTGAAACAATAGAGAGACGCCAACGGTAACGCGGCACATGCATGTCTCGAGTTTATTGTTAATTGTTTATAAGTTTGTTAACATAGTTTATTAGTTTTAGTTTGTCCAATGAAATATTACATTGAGTTCATTGATTGTGTTCGTTTCCCATTCATCATCTTAGCCCTGAGTAAGAACAATAATAATATATTTCAACAATATTACAACGTTTAAAATGATTGTTTATAATGTTATTTATTTGTTTAATACACGTCAGTATAGAATCTCAGAAATTTAAAATTTTTATTAATTGAAGTTAGTGATTAGTGACTCATAAAAATTGTCAAAAATATAGCAAGCCTGCCTTTAGTCCCGACGGTCGAGGGTTCAATACCTGCTCCGGGAGGATATTTATATTGTACTAAAAAACATCTGTCTGGGTCTGGACGTTTGTCATTGAGTCTCCCCACCGTGCCTCGGGGAGCACGTTAAGCTGTCGGTTGGGACTATCATTTAAGTGGACATTACGGTTCCATAAAAATAGAACGAATCACAACCCTTCTTCTTCCTTCGAATGACGACGCCGTGACGGTAGCGAACTAGCCCTAAGTGTCACAGGTTGGGGGTTCGATACCTGCTCGGGGCAGATAATAGAATATTGACCAGTAGTAGTATTGATACAGGTATGTTTGCAGGTCTATGTGAATGTTTTTGGACCCCCGAGATAGGATATAACTATCCTAAAGCAAGCCGTTTTGTAGCGTTTATTATTATTATTAATGAGCAACTAAGTTAATCTCAAAATAAATAAAAACAACGAAATAGCATATGATTTTTTCGTTTATTAAAATCATTGTAATGAAATCAAAAAAATACTATTATTATATTATCAATTTCATATTGAAAGAAGTCATTATTATTACAGAAGTGGCTTTTTATTGGGGTCCTCGAGGGAGCCGATATATGAAAATAGACCACTACGTCTTCACCGTTCAATTTACAAAGGATATATCGGTTGGTACCACTAAAACCCGATGGTACTGTCGCGGCCGTACGAAAGGGTGTAAAGCAGCGGCATATACGATCAACGATGTACTTTATTCATGTAACAATGATCATAATCATTGAAATTATGATGATTTTATATAATACTGTAATAGCGAGAAGGAATCTCCGAGTAAAATGACCGACATAAAATGGACGCAAATAAGCAATACCACGTCAACCCACACGAATGTCATTTCGAGAAAAATGCGTTTGAAAATTTTGAACAACTTGCTTTATATGATTTTTATGTATTGGTCAAGTTTTTGGCAATTTCAAGATATATGTAAGTTATTTTACTTATTTTCACATAAAATAAGTATACAAACTGCATATTTTGTATATATAACCCAACTTCTAAAAAGCCATTTTTAATCTGCATGATTAAAAATGGATTTTTAATCTGCATGATTAAAAAATGAAGTTTTAAAGCTTAAAACTCTACAAATATCAAAGAAAAATGTTCATCAGCTATTTACTAACACTCCTGCATATATAACTCAGTTTTTTCAATTTTGTGGGTTGATATGGTATTGCTTATTTGCGTCCGTTGCGTTATATGATGTAATTATAAGGATTCAGTTTTTACCGTTTCCGTTTCCATAGCCAAATACGGAACCCTCAAAATCAACATCAGTGTAGCTTCGCTGGATCAACTATGCGGGATAAGTCATTTCTGAATCAATTATTATAAATTTATAAAAACTCGTCAGTATTACTTAAATTGTTTCTGTATTGCTACATCATAAATTAACATAAAAAAGAAGGAGGTATAAAAGAAGGAGAGGGGAGGAGAAACTTTGAATTGAGTTTGTAATTTGAATCTCACTAAATTTTTAACCAAATAAAATGTGTGATAAACCTTAAGTCGTTTTATATTTTGAATTGTGTTTTAACAACTTTTGTAGTGTATATATCTCTATAATAATGATTATAATGTAATTTATATATGTACATATTTAGTACCATAATAAAAAAATTGAACAGACTGCAGTTGGAGTCTGCATGATAATTTCTTTTCTTTATTCGTAATTAATGATAATTAACATTCGTTAAAATAATTTGCGTTACAATTCAAAATCTTTATGACTTCACGAAATTTTAATTCACTCATGATGTATAACAACTTTATACCAAAAATATGTAGAAATTCGTTTTATTTTAAGAACATTCAATCGTTATATAAGATATATTTGTCACCTTGATATTTTTCGTGATACATTATTACAATTGCGGCGACAACTAAAAAAAATATATTAAATTGACTACTATATTCATTTTTAAGTAATTTTTTCCCATGTAATTTTCGGTGTTTGAAATATTGATGACAAATGTAATAAACATTTATTTATAAGTTGTACTATAAATTCGGCATATATTCTTAGTATGATGAATAAATAAATATTATTTCAGAAGTAATATTCTACAAAGGCGCAAAGGGAAATCGACGATTGAGCATCGGAAATTACGTATTCACAATACAGTTCACAAGGAAGGTTACTGAAACGTTGTCGAAGACGAGGTGGCAATGCTCAGGTCGACGCAAGGGTTGTAGAGCGTCCGCGTACAGTATAAACGATACAGTTGTTAGTTACAAAAGTGATCATAATCATTAATTTTGTAATAGTAAAACGATACTGTTCCCATCACAAATGGGCTGGCTACCGTCGAAGTACACACAGTCGGCGTAATCTTCGCAACAGTACTTCGTGAGGTAAGAAAGCCGGAGGCCCAATCTCCCACCCTCTCTGTACCCTTCTCATCGCGTCCCTCCTATCCCTTGGGTTGGTATCGCGCATAAAATACTTCCAGTATCTCTAACTTTCATAGGTTGTGGTGACTGCTTATAGGTGGACCGTATGCTTGTTTGCCAACCGTCATGACGAAAAAAATCACGATCAGGTAAATATTACAAAGAAAGCACTAGAAATATTAAGTCGCTTATTATTTACGAAACCCGTGTCTCCTTGTCCCTAGATTTCTCCCCCCAATGCTGTCTGTACATACGCAGAGCATATTTTAAACTCCCTGTAGCATTGTAATATCAGAACGAAAACGCTACAATTAAAAAAAAAAACAAAATTTATTTATCAGCGTAAAATGACTTTAAACGAAATTCTCAATGTAACAAAAGCCCAAAAAAGATAATGTACGAAAGATTGTGAGGGTGTCAATATTTTAAAATCAAGAAAATAAGTTTCTTGATTTCCAAATTATTGCTATTCGAGTGAAGTCGTTTTCATCCTAAGGTGCGATTTGTTGAGATACATTCATTTAATTGAATACCGTAAAGGTTGACTGGGATCGCTTTTAGGGGGTGAGCCGTCATTTGTGCTTCACACTTTTTCTTTTTGAGTGTTTTTTAGTGTAACAAAAAGTGTTTAAATAAAAAATATCATAAGAATTGAAGAACGTTGAATTTGATTCGTTGTATTTTTTTTAAAATATTTTCTATTTATTAATTGTTTGAATTTATTTTATAAGGGTGCCGTAGCTAAAGGGCAAGAAGCAGTTTTTCGAAACTATATGGATTAAATTTGAAAGGATGATTTGTATTAAATTTTCTGATAAAAATTATTATAAGTTTAAAATACTGTGAAAAGAATGTTTATCAAAATATTATCATTTCCTGATAATTATTGTTGTACTCATATTGTAATTAATATTGGTTTCGCCACGATAAAGTTCGTTGCAGATCACCCAATTTTAGATTAAATCAGATCCATTAAGTAGTTGAATTAAAATAAGTATTTCAATAATATTAAAACACCTACGTAACGTACCAGGTAGACCTTTTATTGCAAGAAGGCGGCTATGTAAGTAAATCAGTATTATACTGCCAACTTATCACAAAAAAAAGACTTCAATTACTTATCAAATATTATACAGCAATTACTCTTTCGTGTTCAAGACTTATAAGAATCATTCTATTACAGGTGTCGTATTCACCGTATCAAAGAGAGGGAATCGACAGATAAATTACAATGGCTTCACATTCTCCACTAGGATCGGTTACTCGGATCATCCTATGGTGAAGAAGAGATGGTTCTGCTCCACACATCACTCAAAAGGCTGTCCTGCTGTTTTGTACACGGTGAACGACGAAGTTGTTTTAGTAAATGATAGTCATAACCACCTCACACCACAAAATTATAAGAAATGTTTGTAAGAAGATTGAAAAATAAAGATACAAGATAATTACGATCAGTAGTTTTATGGAACAAGTTTACGCACAGCGTAAGTTTACATACAGACAGCGTTTCTAATCAAAGGTGCGTTGCATGACTGATCATAGACAATGACCGAGTATGATGTTGTTACTCTTAAATCGATCAACCCGGGGAAACAGATGACACAATGATTTTCAATTCACCTCCTGCTTCGCGATGAAGGAAACCATCTTGAGGCAACCTGTATTTTAAGACATTTTTATCAGCTAAACTGCTAATTCTTGTCCCTTGCTGGTGGTAAGGCTTAAATGCCAACCTGGTTAGCGACCACTAGTACGTTTGTGAAGCACTCGTGAAGTGACTACTCTTCAGCCGCGTTTCATGGTCACTCAGCGTACAACCGGTTAAAGGTCGGCAGCGGTGCTGCATGCATGCATGCTTCTGGTGTAGCAGTAGTTCATTGCGTCGGTCATTATTTAAAATTAGATCTTATGCATCAGGTGTCTCTTTCAGTATTTTTTAGTCAAAATAATTGCCAAATAAATTATATTTATTTATATGTACTTACGGGAAGTGTAAGACGAATGAACAAGTTTTTGTATAATAGTTGTGTTGGCAAGGATATGCTCGGACTACTCATGACGATTGAACATGGCAACATTGGAGTTATACCCGTCGATAAGTCGCACCACGATACACGTGTCTGTGTTTTTGTGTCCACAAAAGTGGCTATTGTGTGCGGTCCGGTATATCCGTAATCATCAGTAAAATCTCACCGTAGAAAAAATAAAAAGTATGATTAGCATTTAATAAATTAATGTAATATATTTACAACTATGTCTCTTAAAAATATATTCCTATATATTATTAATGTATACCTATAGACGAGACTATACCAAATTTACTGTCCGTAGTACTTTTGCCATTGCGGCAAAAAAATTATGTTATTTGGAAAGTGTGTGAAATAGTTATCGAAAATACAAAATACCATAAAATATTTGGTCACCACGACAGAGAAGTCAGTTTCCGTAAATACAGTATTATTAGAGATATATGTAAATATCTGTATCTAAAATAGATTTATAATCTGTATGTCAAGTATTAAAAATTATTTAACTAACAAATGAGTTTCAACGTTTTATTTTCATAAGCATCAATTTCATATACATCTCTATAATAATAACCTGTGTTTAACATCAACAGCCGAATTCACCGTGTCAATGAGAGGAAATCGTCAAATAAAATTTGAAGGACATACGTTTTCAACGCGTAAATATCATTCTCCCAAAGATGCACCAAAGGGTAAGAGGAAGAGGTTTTGCTCAACCCATCACACTAAAGGCTGCAGAGCGGCTCTATTCACTGTGGACAATATAGTCGTCTTAGCTAATAGTGAACATAATCACTAACAATCGAAAGTTAATTAAAATAAAGTGAAACAATAGACAATCGAAAAATATGATGCAGTGGTCTCTCGTCGTGGTATATGTTTACCAAATTCGTAAATTCAAATGCTTTATTCACAAATGGTCTATTATTAACTGGAGGCAGGTCTTTCATTCCAAGAGGCTAGCTAGTTGGGTACCACCGCAAAGCAAGATACTTTGTTTGGGTTTGAACGACACTAGCTAGTGAAATTACTGGGCAATAGAGTTTTAAGAACCAATATGTCGAGATTGGCAACGCGTTGGTGACAACTAGAAATGTATAATACGACAGCCGCTTATATGTTTGTGTATATACTTATGTGTGATCAAATCGATAAGGGATAAGCACAAATACGCTACCCCAACTATTTTTTTGCTATAAGAACTGTTAGTGAGTATGTATCAGGATCCAATTCAATTTCAATTTTTAAATTGTATTAATCAAAAATCATACTTAAATTGACGACGTTGTGGCGCAGCGGTAGCGAACCTGCCTTAAACGCCACAGGTCGCGGGTTCGATTCCCGCTCGGAGCATAATATGTTTGTATTGGCCATGCAAGCATATTTTCCGGTCTGGGTGTATTTGTCCTTGTCATTGTGAATGTTTCCGGACCCCGACACAGGATATTACTATCCTAATGGGGGCCGTTGAGTGTGTAGTGTTTATTTATTTATACGAATTTTAGTAATTATTTTGATAGGACCAAACTTTTTTTCATGATATGTAATTTAGTTTTGAGATGGCTCTGTATTACTTTTATTTAATACATTAATTTTATCTAGTCATGCTTAAACTATGAAAAGAAATGTTAATATATTTGTAAGTTTTAAGTAAAATATTTTAGTTAAGTAAAAAAGGGTTGTTAATATTACTTTGAGATATTATAAATGAAAAATTCAATTCTTTAATGTTATGTAATGTTATTTATCACAATAAAAATAATTTTTCGAAAAATAAAAGTAATAACATTTTTGCTTCAATTATTTTAGTGAATAATATTTTTTTTTTTTAAAAGAATACTAGCAATGCTTTTTCAAGGCATTACTAATATTCCTATTGCCCTTCCAAATAAGCTCGAGGCTTGCGCTACGAGTGAGTACGACAATAGCCCAAGGGGGTAAGGATCGAACCCTCGATTCTCGCGTTAACAGAGCGAAGCCGGATTCTCTACCCTTGAGCTATTGAGGCTTCAATAAAGAAATAATTTTTATATATATTAAAAATATCTTTATTTCCGCAGAGGCAAAGTTCGTGACATCGGTTAGAGGTAAAAGACAAATCATGCTCGGAGAATACACGTACTCACCGTGGGCGAGATCAAGAGGAAAGCCGGTACAGAGGTGGTACTGCACTTCTCACCACTCCAGGGGATGTAATGCCTCTATAAAAACTAGCGACAATAAAATCATACAAATCTATTCAACACACAATCACCAGCCATCCAGCTACTATTGGAAGTATTCGAAGTACAATAATGATTAATACGAGTATGTAAAAACAAAAATATTGTTAAAAGTAACACAACTGTATTTCAATGTACTGTATCTCACTGTACTGTATCTCAATGTTCTGTTTCTCAATGTACTGTCTCTCAATGTACTGTACCTCAATAAATCAAAAACGGCGTAACCTTTCTTGGCTACAAATACTCCATCAATGAGAGACGGCTCACGGCCGCGAACGTAGCCCACTCACCCTGATGAAGGACCTCCGATGAGTCCGAAACTAGTCGGTACTAAAACCGATCGAGGGTGAGTTTGAGCCGTGAAAATTTTACATTAAGTTAAATAATGTCTTACGATAGTTTTAAGGATTTAATTATTGGTTAAAATGTATTTTGGTATTCGTTTTTTTTGCTATGTGTGTGTGTGTATGTCAGTAAATTATCTTAAGATAATTAGGTGTGTTTTAATATATGATTTGGTATAAGCTTTATTATATTATATAAGCGCTCATACCCTAGTGTACCCACCAACAAGAAGATAAGCAACTTAAGGCGCGTATTAAGCAACTTAATTGACAATGACATAGCAGCCGTATTTATAGGTATCGATACAAGTGCAAATGTTTACCAGTTTTTAGGTTAGCAATAGAAATTACGATAAGATTAACAATTACTCTTTAACGTTAATTTTACAATTTTATGATCTATGAACTAATTTTTAGCTAAATTGTTGTATTCACTCTGACATATACATTTTTGTTCAAGAGTTATAAATACCATTCTATTACAGATGTAGTATTCACCGTATCGAAGAGAGGAAGGAAACAGATAAATTACAAAGGCTTTACATTCTCGGCGAGGGGCACTTATAAGGATCATCCTATGGTGAAGAAGAGATGGTACTGTTCCACGCATCACGCAAGAGGGTGCCTTGCTGTTCTGCACACGATGAACGACGAAGTTATTTTCGTAAATGAAAGTCACAATCACCCCGCACCACAAGCTCATAAGAAATATTTGTAAGGATATTGAAAAATAATCACATTACCTACAAGATAATTAATTAGAAACAGTAATTTTACGCAACAAGTTTACGGACAGGTTACTTTTAGATATAAAGAGGCCGTAGCGTTGCTCTTCCTATGGTGGGTTGAATAACTGATCACTGACAATGACCCAGCCTTATGTTGTAATTCTTAAATAGAACGAGCCAAGATGGTTTCAATTTTATCTACTGCTTATCATTAGGAAACAAGCATCGTGGAAGAAATTTGAAGACATGTTCATCTGTAAATCCCTGGTGGACGCTTGCTGGTTGGGCTTAAATGTCCGCAAGGTTTTGTGAATGACTTTTATATCCGTGAAAAACTCATGAAGTGAATTTATTTGGGATAAAAACAAACTCAAATTATTATCAAATAAGTGATTCTTGTATGTACTTACTGGAAGTGTTAAAAGAATGAAGAAGTTTTGAAATAATTGTTGTGTTGACAACAATGTCATCGGGTACCCTTGACCACAGAACATGGCAATATATCGGTGGAGGTATACCCGTCAATAAGTGTGACCACAAGAGGCCCTTGTGTTCTGCGGTTAATCCTTAATCATCTGTATTCATCCGTAAAATGTCTGACCGCAGAAAAACTGAAAACTTTAATTAACTTACCTTTAATAAATCAATGTAGTATAGTTACAAAATAATGTATAATGTAACTTTTGTGTCTATTATTATGCCCATTACTAATTCGTCTAAAGCAAATTTAAGATATAGTTGACACCGTTGTGGCGTTGTGGGTAGCGAGTCTGCCTTTAGCCTCGATAGTTGTGGGTTCGATTCCCGCTCGGAGCAGATGTTTGTATTAATCGTACAGGCATATTTTCCGGTCTGGGTGTGTTTGTTCTTGTCATTGTGAATGTTTCCGGACCCCCGACACAGGATGTAATTATCCTAATGGGGGCCGTTGAGTGTGTAGCGTATTATTATAATTATTATAGTATTATTATAAATGATTTATTGCTTTTTGTGAAAACAAACAAAAGTGATTTATCATAATATAAAATGTATATTCCGTATTAAAAATATTATTCAAATAATAAAAGATTTCAACGTTTTATTTTCATAAATCATCAATTCCATATATATATATATATAGTGGTATACAAGAATATAATGGTATAAAAAAATAGTCTCTCTTTTGCAGAAATAGCTTATAGTGTAAATAATATATAAAAAATCTGAGCTATTTATATGGTCACAGGAATGTGAAACCTCTTTTCAAGACTTCTTTTGACGACGTTGCAGCACTACAGGTTGCGGGATCGATGCCCTTTTACAGCGTCGAGTCGTGATAACCACATCGCCCGCTGATGGGTGGTGGAATAATCTCTGTCACAGCAGAGATTATTCCACCAGTGCAATCAATCATACTGGTGGTAGGTCTTTTGTTGCAAGAGGCCAACTAGGTAGTGTGGTGGTACGCAGTGTCAAACATTCTGCTGCAAAGCAGTACTGTCTTTGGCATTTCAGTGTTCCGGTTTGAAGGTCACTGTAGACTACTGAAATTACTGGGCAAAGAAGATTTAAGAACCTATATCTCAACGTTGCCAACGCGTGAGTGGCACGTTATAATGGTGTTGCAAGCGCTCATAGACTACGGCAACCGCTTACCACCAGATGGGCCGTATGTTTGATTTCCAACTTAGTAACATAAAGTAAAAATTATTAGGGTCACCACCAATTTTGCAATATCCAATATTAAAATTCGATAATCTATCCATAATCCATAAAAGTAAAGTATTTGGTTTAATGATTTAGTGAAAAATATTAAATTAATTGTCAATTACTATTAAAAATATCTTTATTTCCGCAGAGGTAAAATTCGTGACATCAGTTAGAGGTAAACGACAAATTATTCTCGGAGAATACAGGTACTCACCGTGGGCGAGATCAGAAGGGAAGCAAATTGTGATTTGGTACTGCACCTCCCACCACTCTAGGGGATGTAAGGCGTCTCTAAAAACTTTTGACGATAACATCATACATACCAATTCAGTACATAACCATCAGCCGTCCGGCTACTTTTGGAAGTAGTCGAAGTACATGTAGATCATGATTATTACAAATAGCTGGCAACGTCGAATTAAAATATTATTATTTATATGATTATTTCTTTGACTCCATTAAAAAGTAAAATTCATATCAAAATATATATTTTTAATTATAACGTAATAAAAACAACTGAATTAGCTACTAACTCCCAAATTTTTATATATTATAAATGTTATGTATTTGTAAGTAATAAAAAATTAAAGAGTGTGATTCAAATAGTGTTTCTTCTTTTTAGAGCAATTAAATAAAAGCTAGTTTATTAAAACAGTGTTTTACTAATATATTTTTAGTATTGCTGTTAATATTACTACTATCCAAAATTTAAGTTGCGTGATTTGACTCAATCAATTCGAACCCAAAATCATAATCAGCTACTCTATAAACCTCAGCATTACAAACTTTCGGACCGATTGGGTCGATTTTAGGATAATTTTTACCGCCTGTAAGAGTCCAAAACATCCCTAACCTTACCAAGTTATATAATAATTTCTCAACCCATCTGTTCCCGTCCTTTTTTCCCTTTTAAATGTTTTCCTCGTATTCGTTAAGTTGGCAACGTGCATGTGATATCTCAAATGTCTGCTTATCATCGGGCGGACAACATGCTTCTGAAAAAATAAGAATAATCTAAACATTGTACGACTTACACGTTTTCCGTGTATTACTATCCTATCGTAATGAATAGAGTGCTAAAACGAATTGCCAATGAAATTAAATTGATGCCATCGTGTGTCTACAGGTAAAGACAACGATGATTCCAATCGGACCACCCCAGCTGTATTGTTCGTCAACATGGGCAAAACTCATTCTCGAAATTATGAAAATTTGAAAGACATTAAAAGAAAGAGACTCACTAGACGCGGTAAAATGCATTATTCTAGATGTGGACATAATATTAAAGAGAAGACTATAGTCCCACCGTGCAACTGTACGCTAAGATGTCATACAAAATTTCAAACGAGGAGAGATTAAATATTTTCAAAAAATTTTGGGCACTTGATAACAAAGAAAAACGATGGTTATACATTACTAAACATGCGATAAGACGAAATAAAAAATATCAAAAAGGGTTAATGAAAGTAAATAGACAGTACACTTACTGAAAGTTTTTCTTACTCTAAAATAAACGTCTGTCAAGTTATGTTTTTAAATACACTTAGTGTAAGTGATAATCTGATTAAAACTGCATGGAGTAAGTATGATTGAAACACTATCGTTGAAAAAGATATGCAAGAAAGTTATGGACGATGAAATGATAAGATCCGTTTGTGACCATATCCAAATATTTAAACCGGTTTCATCGCATAACAGAAAGTCATCAAAGCTATATTTAGCCAGCAGTCTTAGTTTTATACGAATGTTCAATATGTGAAAAGAGTGCCGAGATTTAGATCAATACTCAATAAAGCAAAGACTGTCCGACAATACAGGGATATTACAAAAGCACATTTCAATATAAACTCTTATCAGTAGGTTAGAATTTTCATTTTTTTTAATTTAATTAATTAACATTTGGGCTAAGCTAGGTAATGTAACGAAAAATTTTGCGTGTCCACAGACAATAGCAACACTGATTTTGACCTATCCCCACCAGTCTCATCGGTATTCAGCAAAACTCTTAAAAAGCGCTCTCGAAAATATGTGAAAAAAAAAACGTTGAAAGAAAAATACTTACAAACTTGGGTAAGGAGCATTATTCCAAAACTGACAGTTTTATCGAAAAGAAGGTTATGCACCCACCATGCGATTGTAAACTCCAATGCTACATGAAATTTTCAAACGAACGATTGGATAAATTCAACAAATTTTGGGCACTCGGCAACAGAGAAAAACAATGGCTGTACATTGCTAAGTTTACAATCAAGGAAAACAAAAAGCGAGCTCGTCGCAGTCAGATGATGAGGGACAGGCAATACTTTTTACCAACGGATAATATAGTAAATCCAAAAATAAATGTATGTAAAGTTATGTTTGTAAATAAACTTGGAATAAGTAACAAACTAGTTATAACAGCTTGGCGTAAGTGTGAAAGAAAGAAAGAAAGAAAGAAAGAAAAAAGTGTGACGGAAATACTATTGTTGAAAAAGATATGCGAGGGCGTAGTGCGAATAACAAGAAAGTCATCATCCAAACCTTATTAAGATAGCAATTTTAATCATTTTAGTAATGAAATTATTAAAACTATTGTGAGACGTATATTGTTCGATCACTTCGATTATGACATCGATCGATTATCACATTAAATGAAATAAAAAAATAACTGATTTTCAACGTTTTCTTTGATATTCTTTTTTGAAATGCTTAAATTATTTTAAGCCCTTGACAACTTCACGTAAGAAGAATTGTGTGTTCGGGGACCCCGTACCGGACCGACTCTGAATTTTTATGTTATAAGTTGGCAAACAAGCATATGGCCCACCTAATGGTAAGTGGTTGCCGTAGCCTATGAGCGCGGGCAGCACCATAAATTGGTGCCACTCGCCCGTTGCCAACCTCGAGATATGGGTTCTTAAATCTCCTCTGTCCAGTAATTTCACTTGCGTACAGTGCCCTTCAAACTGAACACAGTAATGCCATGCCATATGAAAATATTTGGCGGCAGAATATTTGACACTGCTACCTACCTAGCCGGCCTCTTGCAACTAAAGACCTACCAGTGTGACTGATTGCACTGGTGGAATAATCTCTGCTGTGACAGAGATTATCCCAACAATGTAATTTGAAATGAAATTTGTATATTTCTATAGGCTATGATATGATAAAAAGAGCCAGGGACGAGAGTCACATTAAGGAACTTCGTTCTCAAAAAGTAATTTTTGTCTTATGAGTGAAGTATGAATGTATGAAAGATGCGCATGTGATATTTCAAGTATCCCAAGCGCTCATAGTTGCAGTGACTACTTACCACAGGCGGACTCTACGCTTGTTTACCAACCGTCATGACATAAAATTAAAAAAAATAAAAACAAAAAAAGTTCTACGATTTGCATAGTGTTGAATTATAATTATAACTTTATTATTATTAAATAGAGTATTAAAACAAATGTGTAATGGAATTGAATTAATGTTTTTTGTGTGTCTGCATGCAGGTACAGATGACAAAAATTGTCATCGATCCTCGCCAGCTTCATTAATTATCGCCACGGGTAAAACTCGTTCTCGAAATTATGAAAATTGGAAGGACATTAAAAGAAAAAGACTTGCCAACCACGGTAAAGAGCATTGTTCTAGAAGTGGTCGGATTATTATAGAGAAGACTATGCGTCCACCATGCGACTGTAAACTAAAATGTAACACAAAAATTTCGAGCGAGGAACGATTAAATATTTTTAACAAGTTTTGGGCACTCGGTAACAGAGAAAAGCAGTGGTTATTCATTGCTAATCCTACATTAAAACGAAATAAAAGTAAATCTTTGCAAAGAGAGCTAAAACACAATAGACAGTTTACATACAAATATTTTTTACCACAAGCTGAAAACCTTTCGCAGCCAAAATTACATGTATGCAAAATGATGTTTTTGAACACTCTAGATATCAGTGGAACGTTAGTTTTTACAGCTTGGCTTAAGTATGATGGATGTAATATTGTTGAAAAAGATATGCGAGGGCGACACAAGAACCATAAAAAAGTCATAGATGATGAAATGATAAACTCCGTCTGTGCTCATGTCCAAACATTTAAACCGTCAAGAAAGTCGTCGAAAAAACTTTATTTAGATAGTAGTCTCAACATTATACGGATGTATGATATGTACAAAGAGTGGTCAGATTTAGACAAATACTCAAATAAAGCGAAGAATCTTCGACAGTACAGAGACATTGCTAACGCGCATTACAATATAAAATTCCTACGCTCAAAGAACGCTTAGTAGTAGTAGAGCCAACCAACCAACTTAATAGGCTGGCTTGATCGGGGAAGCACTAATCTCTCGCAGAAAATTGGTGTAAAGTAATAGGACCAGAACTGTTGCATTATTATGATGAGTGAGAGCTCTTTTGTTTATTTCTTTTTTCCCTTATCATCCCTTCCCACGACTTCTTCTTCAAGTATTGCAAGCGTTCATACGTTGCGGTCACTGCTTACCATCAGGCGGACCGTAAGCTTGTTTGCCAACCGACATGCCATAAAATATATACTAATATGTTTACGATAGTTACTATCTAGTATTTTTTTTACACAATGGTGGCAAGTACCCTTCGCTTGATGGTGAGCGAACATATGGAGAGAGATATGATAACATTCACATAACACGCTTGTAACCAACCCATGTCATAGGAAGAGAGTTCTTTCTAGAAGCACGAACAGGATGACAGTAAAAGATTCGAGCCCTACTCAGCGAAATTTAATAGATACTGGTAATCAACTCCGATATTCTGAGAGAGGTTAGTACTTATCTGATCGAATTAGTCTTATATTATGCGTCTTCTGATCATTGTGTTTAGTTATTTTCTCAACCTGTTTTGATTCATAATTGCTAAAAATAATAACATATTTTAAAAATATTATTTGCTAAAAATATAACTAATATATTTCATTCAATAAATAAATAATTGTTTTTTATCTGCTATATTACTTTATGAAAAACCCGTCCTCAAAATAAGTGTCGGTAATAAAGAGTAAAACTATAATATTGGAACCATAGACTTAGTAAATAGTATAGACGTCAGGCAAATGGGCACCAAGAACTTCCTAATTTTAACACCAACGTAATGGACCAAAGTTAGTCACAGGCTAACTTCATTCGATTTACGATTATGATTTGCACAATATAACCGAACTCAGTAAGCGTGCGCTGTTGTTGAATTTAGGAACCAATGAGTCTATGTAAATAGTAAGTCTATGGAACTATGATGAAAAAAATATCAAAAATATGATAAGGTATCATCTTATTAATAAGTTTTTTTTTCATAGTTAGATACGTGATGTCACAAAAAGGGAATAAAATGGTAATACTAAACAACTACACGTACTCGGCGACGCCGTCAGCTAACGGCAAAACAAGATGGCGGTGCTCCAGTCACTACACTTACAAATGCAAAGCAGCTGTTATAACAATTGACGAAGAGATAATCGATATAAGGAATGAACATAATCATCCACCACATAATAATAATTTGTAATGATAAATGTAAAATTTTCTTTTTATTTTCTTTCTTTTAAGTGATTTTATTGTTCGTAAAAACAAAATGTCGGACTCGGTTGTGCTCGAAGCGAAGTTAGTCACAAGCTTACAATATAATCGAATGAATTTAGCGTGTAACTAACTTCGTTTCGTTACGTTAATGTTGAATTTACGAAGGAGCACCAGGGAATCTTTTGACATTTTTTTCTTTATGGAAGGGCTGGTTCTTAGATTATAGTATATCAATCTTTTATTGATTTTTTAAACCCGCGTAACTGAAAGTCAAAAAGAGTTATGAAAAAACAAAATTCTCTTTTAATTTTTTAAATGTAGTAAGTAAGAATTAGTATAGAATAAGAAAATAAGTGAAGTTTCTTCATATAATATATTATGTAAATTTATAACTAAAATAAAAAACACTATAAAACTACCAACTAATTTTTATTAAAAAAAACTGCTGCAGGTCTGTGTGTAAAGCCTTAAACCTAAATACAGACAAACAGACCTAAATACATGCCTTACACATAATACAGAAGTATTTGTAGATTTTCAATACCTTATTATAAAAAACCAATATTATTTCTATTATATTTTGCATACAATAATTGAATGAATATAATTTTAATTTATTTTTCATAATTAAGAAACAATTTTTTAATATTTTTATATGTTTAATACGATGTATATTAATGTTTTTATAATATAATAATAGTGTAAAATTACCTGCTTATTACTTTATTGAACAGCCTGAAGTTATATTTCAAAAATATGTATAAAACAATTATAAAAGAATCATCATCATATGAGCCGCATGACGTCCACTCCTGGACATAGGCCTCCCGCAAAGAGGCATTTGGCCTAGAGGAGGGCAAAATCTTAATTTAGGGTCCAGGGAGGAAACTAACTATTTATTTCAATAGTTATTAGTTAAATACCTCAAGTTAGTTAGGTCTAGTAAGGAGGGGCATCTGCCCTACGTACGTACGTGTTTGATTTATTTATCATGTTACAATATAGACGAAAGAGATTGTAGTCTTAATATAAAGTAGAGCTGGTTGCTATTGACATTGGTCGTATCTGTCATGGTGCGTTTTTATTCAAGGGATCATGGATGGACGTATATTGAGGCAGCGCCTATGGCGACTGAGGCGTTGATTGATAAAATTATTAAGACACGAACATTAACCACGCAGATCCTAATCTAGCTGATTCCCGACATATAAATATATAAAATTATATATTATAAATGGTATAAACAAATATATTGAATTAATATTCCAGGGTCGCATGCGGAATTTATTATATCTCAGAGAGGCAAGCGAATGATTAAAGTAAACGACTACAGGTTCTACGCAGCCCCCAGAAGAGGTCCTCAGATTCGATGGAGGTGTTCCACCCACGTGCACCACGGCTGCCGAGCTAGTATCGTCACAGTTGAAGATGTCATCGTCTCTTGTAACAACGAACATAATCATTAAATATTGAAAAGCCTGTTTTAAAGTTTTGTTTGAAGCTAAATTCCGCCTTGACATTTTCCCTATTATCATATCCGTCATATCCATCTCTCTGTCCGTCCGTGTGTCTGTTTGTCAGTTCGTATGTCACAGTCATGTTACTAAGTGCCTATTGGCTCTATCTATACGAAATATAATACATGTATTCTATGACTCCCAACACAATTTTGAATTTCTAAAGACATTTGGTATATTATGTTTAAAAGTACCACAATATTTTATAGAAACGCTTCCAAGTGTGTTGCTGACAAGAGAAGGAAGGGAAAAAAATAAGGTATAAATCAAAGGGGATGAAAAGAGTCTTAAGCCTCGACGTTCATAATGTTCATACGAGTCCTCGGGGCATATTTTTATAAATATTTTATAAATAGTTTAATTCAAAGTACAGGAGTTCAAAATCAAGCTTTTATGTGAGATGATAATTGAATAAATGTCGAATTTTCGATTAGAAATCACAAACAGCTTCAACTGCCTAAGGTGCACAAAAACATTTTGATTTTGTAAGTCACATTATATTACTTAGAGGCTTAAAATTAAGTACAAATTTTGTAAACAGGGTCATCTGGATGATATGTAATGTTTTTAGTCACATAAGTTATACATTGCCATTTTGCAACGGAGTTGAATGTTCAATTTTATTTACAATATTAAATGTATTACTTAAAAATAATCTGTATTTTATTTTTCTAAAACATCCGACACAAAAATCACACACCTGCAACAGATTTATCAAATTCATCAAAGTATTTTTTTTAACTATTACAAAATTCTCATGAGCAAACTTTTTTAACAGCGGAATTCATCACATCGACAAGAGGCAGACGTCTGTTGAAATTCAACGGATTCACGTACTATACATCGCGGGATTCTAATCCTAAGTACTATTGGAGATGCTCCACACACAACAGCAGAGGATGCAAAGCAACTGCCCTCACGATTTATAACCAAATCGTTGCGTTAAAGTCTAGTCACAACCACCCTCCTATAAACGACACGACTTAAACACGTTCTTCATAAGCATAATAATTGACAAACCATACAAAAAATTAGTAATAAATTTCTCGTAGTTTCTAGTACTATATAAGACTCAAAACATGCTGTTTTTAAAAAGGCAATTTGTATAGAATCTCTAATGGGCTGAAAAGACAGAAGAAAGACCTACTGTTTAATTTACCTTTCACTACAAAGTGTAATTTGGTGCCCCTTTGTAACACCATATTGAATATATTAAGTATAGTTCCTTAAATGTAACTTGAACCAAAATGGCCGCTTCTGCGCAGGTACAATAATGGACAAAAATGATAGACAAAAATATTGGTTTCGTCTTATTTAAATCGATTCTTTATAAAGTGGGAAAACGGAATGAAGTATATAATATAGTTATTATTTCTTCTAAATTCAATTAATTATTTATTTATTATCGTTATTAATTACTTAAATAGAATAAAAACAAATAAATAGTATAGAAAAAAGGTACCTATATATAAAAAAAAGTTAATGTACATTATTAACAGTGAGACAGACTTCTTCGTATCTTCCGCAGTATTATTCAGAGAATTAGTTATATTATTTTCTTTTCAAAAATAACTATAAACGTCAAATACCATCCTTCTCTCCCGTCGGCTTAAAGTTGATTGTGGTCGAGGCATTATCTCGAAATAAATGTTAACACACTTGACAAAATTCATTTATATTTTAATTTATTTTTTAAGAATTTATTATTAAAGAACTAAAACAACCGTGAGCGAATGTACTAAACCCTGCCCCCTTCATACCGCATACGGTTGAGACCCAAAACGTGTTACTGCGCAGGGTTCAAGTTACATTTAACAGACTAGCTTTAGTCAAAAACCTCGTCGGTAGCTTTTGTCTAGCAATTTTTATCTCTGTCTCTGATTCAGATCTGGGGGCCTATACAAAGTCACTATTAATTATCAATAATGAAATTTTATAATTCTTAAAATTATGGAAATTGGCATAAACTTTCGAAATACCTCGTGACATATCGTTTTTTATTGATATCGCACAAGCGTATTTTATTTTCGAAATGGAATCGAAACGGAGCGATTGTCGCTTGTCTAGGCCGCCTGTGATCTCTTGATTATTTAAATATTTAGGTCTTGCGTAGCTTTTAGTGGAGCTACATAGTATAGTAAGTAAAAAAGTGTGATAAATGTTACCTTAAATCATCATTTTTAAATAAGTATTTGCAATTTATTTATATTTAAATCAATTGGGTATTATAAATATATTAGGCCAATTCTGTACTGCTCCGATCCGCCACTAAAAGTCGATCTATGCCGTATCTAGTATTTAGTTTATACGGTAATGTTTGGTTTCCGTTGACGCTGTCAAGGGCCAACAGGCCAATGGTATTCAAGAATAAAGAAAAGTTTAGTTAGTTAGTTAGTGTTGTTCAGAATATTTGCTATCCACCACTCGCTAGTTACCGGAAACCGGGACTGAACAGTAATAACATAAATGTACTTAACATTCCATGTAAATTAACAATTTATAATTAGAAATTAATTTCGAATTTTTAGAATACTGTGTCTTAATACTCTGTAAGTGTCTTGAGACGATCCCCTTTAGTTTCGACTGTGCGTGGTCCACGACGCACTTGACTGGTAATTATTAATAATTGAGGACAAAGTATAAACTTCTAAAATCATCTCGATTTTTGAATAC
The DNA here is from genome assembly GCA_023373885.1 of Hestina assimilis. Taxonomy (NCBI): domain Eukaryota; kingdom Metazoa; phylum Arthropoda; class Insecta; order Lepidoptera; family Nymphalidae; genus Hestina; species Hestina assimilis. The sequence goes on along the minus strand of CM041750.1, from coordinate 2,885,177 downwards.
TATCCATATTTTTAGATTACAATCGGTATATTATTATATTAGAATATTAAGATGGACTTAGATTGTGGGTGTAGTAGTGGCATGCAAGTTAGAAAATTTTTGTATTAGGTATTGAAAATTGAACTAAAACATCTAGGTATAAAGTATAAGTTTATTTAATATTAAATGACAAGTGAAACTTCTTGTTCTTATATTACTTCTATCTGCAGGAGATTTTTATTTGCCTAATATAAATAATAATTTCACTGTATATCGAAGCACGTCGCTGTTTAATCAATCATCATCTTTGAAATTTCAAATTTATTGTCATATTTTTAAGTGCCATGCCATACCGTGCCACCAATGAACCTGCCTTAACTGCCGCAGGTCGCGGGTTCAATTCCTGCTCGAAACTGATGTTTGTATTCACCGTACAGGCATGTATTCTGGTCTGGGTGTCCTTGTCATTGTGTATGTTTCCGAACCCCTGATACAGGATATAACTAACCTAATGGGGGTCGTTGAGTGTGTAGCGTAGCGTTTTATTTAATGAGCGAAAGGGCTTAGCTTCGTTTTAAAAACGTTTTAATAATATAATAAATTAGCAATTGAGAATTTGTAGTGGACGAAAAATAAAAGAATTACTTACCAATAAACAAGTGGTATAAATTATAATTTGTTTTATTCAAATCACCTATGCTGTTGGGATGATCTCTGTCACGGCAGAGATTCTTTCAGAGGTCTTTTGTTGCAAGAGGCCGGCTAGATTGGGTACCACCGCAGTGTCAAATATTCTACCGCAACGCAGAAGTGTCTTAGGCATTACTGCGTTCCGGTTTGAAGGGTACTGTAGGCTAGTGAAATTACTGGGAGGACTATTACAAAGAAGATTTAAGAACCAATATCTTGATGTTGGCAACGCGTGAGTCGCACCTACTAATGGTGTTGCAAGCGCATAGGCTGCGGCAACCGCTTACCATCAGGTGGGCCTTATGATTGTTTGCCAACTTCTAACATAAAAAAGCCTTGTTGTATTCCTCATGATGGAGCTGGCTCGACTGGGGCAGAGCTACCCACAGAACTACGCATAGGCTGCGGCAACCGCTCACCATCGACTACCATACCACGAGGGTCGTGCGCTTTTTGCTGACTTAGTACCATAAAAAAACAAATCAGTGATATAATATGTAAACTTATTTCACATAAAAAATGATATAACCCCTGAGTTTGTTCCGCCGGCTCTCAGGTAGAGGCGCCGGTGGTAGAATCTGACTTTCAATAAATAATTGTTTTAATTATGTTGAATAAAAATATTTGATTTTTTTTATTTTAATTTTTGATTATATCGGTATTAATATATTTGAAACTGACTTAAACAGAAATAATAAATATCAAAGTTATTTCTTTTCTTTTAGTATTTTCGCGCAGGAAAAGAAAACGTCCCATGTCGGCAGCGGAGAGACAGCGGAAATGTAGACTTCGAAAAAAGCAGGACCCGGAAAAATATGCTCAATATTTAAAAAGTTTAAGAGATCGATATCACGAGAGGAAGAACGTGTTCCAGCATCTTTACAGTGAAATATTGGAGGGGAAAATTAACAACTGATACTTTTTGATAGCGTGATAGTGGGCAACCTGGTCTGAGATGTTTTCACCCGCTTAAATGCGATTTTAATACAAAGCGTTGAACCCCTATTTCACCTCTTTAGGGTGGAATTTTAGGAAACGTTAAAACACGTTTCTGTATTTATAATTGTTTGCCAAAAAATAAAGGTTCGTGCTTGTAGTTTCAAAAACGACGGAGATCGCACATAAACGTTCAACATCTTTTTCACTCTCTAATGGGTAATATTTCAGAAAAGTTTAAACACATAAGGCTTACTCGTATTTTTCCTTCAAAATTTCATGTTTCCAGTTTCAAAAATGACTTACTGGGGGGTGGAAGTTTGTATCCATACATACTTAGTGCTCGTTTACGTTTTAAAACAACACCTGTTAAAAATCACCTTTTAGGTCCAAGGTTTTAGGCTGGGCGTTAATATGTCAGTGAGTCATGTCTTCTCCTTTTATACATAGAGATAGCAACCGGGACTGACTTTTTACGTTCCTCCCAAAACATGGAGAGGTTTACTTGAAATATCACTATGTGGTAACCCATCTATAGAGTGATCGCGCCTGAAGATATTTTGCTCATTGAACGTTTGCCAACTGTATATTATATTATAATACCTAAGTCATTAAATCTTAGTATCATTCCGTTAGATTTAAGTAGTCAGAGGTGCTGATATGTGATATGGTTGCGGGTTCGATTCCCGCTCGGAGCAGATGTTTGTATACATCGTACAGGCATGTTTTCCGGTTTGGTTGTGTTTGTCCTTGTCATTGTGAATGTTTCCGGACCCCCGACACAGGATATAATTATCCTAATGGGGGCCGTTTAGTGTGTAGCGTTTATTTATTTATTATTTATGTACAATGCACATATCATGATGATCTAACCGAGGATATTAGCGATAGGGAACGGAAATTTAAAGACAACAGTGAGTCCATCGATTAGAATGAGGTGAGAGTGCTGTGTTAGGCCTCACAGGATGGAATCCTTATGGACGAAATCAACTTGGAACACAAAAAATATCGCTTTTTACGGCAGGATCTCAGTACTTAGCCACACCCGATTACGCTACCAAGGCCAGTAGGGCCAACAGCAATACACAATCAGAAAGTCAATTAACCCAATAGGTAATGACTGCTTTGACGGTGAATTTCAATTCTTAGAGCATTCAAATAATTTGATTTAATATTAAAGAGTTTGATTGTAACAAAAGTAAAAAATAAAGTTTATCATTTATAAAAGGAAAAGAATGAAATCAATCCAATTATTTTGGAAAAGGGGTAATTTATATTGTAAAAGTAACATATATTATGCCAAAAATACGTTTTCATTTGTATTTTATGTGAAAGCTATGTACACATGCTATTTGAATTATTTAATAAAGATTATTTTCTAATTAAAGTGAATTTTAGTTATTTTATTTTTAAACTTACGGAAAATATTCTAGCAATGCTGCGTCTTAAATGGGCGCCTGGTTAGCTACTATCGGTACAGTGGTGAAAAACTCGTGAAGTGCGACGATTAGATTACTTGTAGTATAAACACTTAATACACTTTACACTTAATGTTTTCGTACTAAACGTTTATATTGTATGTATTTCATTGTATTACTGACTTATAAATACTAATTTAAATATTCACAGTTGAAGTGGTAATATCGAAGAAAGGCAAACCCATGCTGAAAGTGAATGGATATACGTATTCTTCGACACCTGGAGTGACTCCCAAGAAACGTTGGAAATGCTCGAGTCATCAAAGTAGGGGATGTCACGCGTCCGTGCATACTATCGACGATGAAATAATACTGATTAATGAAAAACATTTTCATCCTCCTGTTAAAAATACATAAAATTCATAGTTGTATGGTTATTTTTATTAGAATCCTTAGGATATTATTACAGTGCTCATGATTTATATTTCTACTCTTTCACTTATTGTTTGAACATTTTTGAACTAGATGGCAGTTTACTGAGTCGAATGGCGCTTACGTTGTCCTTTTTTTTAATTTGAAAGTGGCTAAGCTCTTGACCTCCATCGAGCACGAAAAAATATGATAAATAATAAATGCTAAGGCATAGTTGAGGTCTACAGTGAGGTTCAGGTTGTATGTATTCGGGAATACAGACGCTGGAAGGGCATTTCACCTCTGGCTTTGCGTATTATAAAAGATGATCGAAGCGCATAGTGCGAATATTGGGTATGTCGACCAGATACGGGCAGTATCCCGCAGTGCGCCTGGCATCCTGGTAGTAAATTGGAATGGCAGTATGAGATTATGGAGCTCATCAGCATACTCGCCAAAGTAGAGTCTATAAAACACCGACAGACAAGCGACTTTACGATGGTGACTAAGGCTATGGAGATAATATGTCCTTATCAACACATATATAGAGTACTACTTAATATAATATTAATCTTTGACGTGCAAGCATTTTGCCTGCATTATTTATAATAATGTCTGGCGTTTTTATGATTTAAATGTATCCAATAATGTGAAAAAATATATATATAGTAGTTAAAAAGCTAAAAAGTTTCAAAATAAAAAATACTTGAATTCAAAAATTAATTAATAAAAATCCATTGTCTTAATATAAAACCCAAAACTTATGCTCTACTTACTTAATATATCAATTGGGTAAATTAGTGTCTGGGCAATCATTCAAAAAGATGCAAATTGGACTTCATGCACTTTATAGGGAATGAAAGACAACGATACCGGAAAAGGAAAGAAGATAATAAGCTTATGTCAATAAATGAGATGACCAAGGCAACAAAGAATACAAAGAAGGAAATGGAAACAAAACTCTCAAAACTTTAGAGAGAGGGAAAGACAAAGACTACAGCTGGAACAAAGACTCGCCAACAGCACTCCTCCAGAAGGAGATTCTGAAGTTTAGTAAGCAAAGCCTCAACAATAAATATAACAGATAATGTATATTCTGACATGGATAAGCCTGGGGTATTTGTAGAAGGCAGAACCCCAAACAGACGTCGAAGTATCGTCTATTAAAAGTCAGCTTCGATGTTAAGTTTATAAGAAAATTCAATATTATAAATGGCTAGTAAGAGACCTACAACAACGAAATAAAATGTTGCGTAAGTAAAGTAATGCTCAAAAAACCTTAAATAAGCAGATATCTAAACCCCATGAATGAAAGCAGAAAATATTAGACCTAATTCAAAAAGAAGAAGTTAAGAAAGCTCTTGTATTTGCTGAAGTAGTAAAAGACAACTTAAATACCAGTTACAAAAATCTGAAAACAAACAAAATGTTTTTAAGCACAATATTAACGCAACATGTAAAAATACATAATGTTAAAAGATTTACAGCTCAAAATTGTAAAAAAAATTAAAAAATCGGATACACTACCACTCTACGTCTATAGCTTTATGGTAGTGTCTTGACGTTTTCCATATGCCTTTTTATCTACACGTCTTGCATTCGTTCCTACATAGGCTACGCTGAGCATCAGATGAACCTACAGTTGTTCGCTACATTATATAAAAAAAACTTGAGAGGTGTCAAGGGACACCCGGATGGAACGAAGTTCCTTTCGATTAATTAGTGAAGGAATTGTAATAAAATTTATATAATTATCTGTATATAATCTCTACTTACCTAACTCCATCAGCAATATCCGGAACTTGTGCAGAAACACTGTCAGGATTCATTATTATTATTATTTTTTATTATTTATTATTTACAAAAACCTGTATACACTCAACAAAAATAATCGTCGCGACACCACACTGTTCAATGCGAAATAGAAATGAAAATATCTGGCTTGCTTTCTATAAGAGAGAGAGAGACAGACAGAGAAACATGCGACGCCGCACAGCTTACAATAGCTTACTATAGCAAAAGTGTCGTGACAACTTTTCGTAAGAATTTTTTCCGTCTAGCCCCCTTTCATAAAGCGCGATAAGGAACTTCGTTCCAATATGTATTTCCAGTGAAGATGATATTGATAAAAAAGAGATTTAAGGTAGACAAAATACTTTACAACGTCACAAAAGCACTTTCCCAATAAACTTTTTTTTTATTTCATTGTATTACTAACTTATCAACAATTATTTCAATGTTTACAGTTGAAGTGGTATTATCGAAGAAAGGTAAACCCATGCTTAAATTGAATGGATATACGTATTCTTCGACACCTGGAGTTACTCCTAAGAAACGTTGGAAATGCTCGACTCATCAAAATAGGGGCTGTGTCGCTTCCGTGCATACTATAGAGGACGAAATAATATTAATTAATGAAAAACATTGTCATCCTCCAGTTAAAAAGACATAAAATATATAATAGTATAGTTATTTTATTAAACTCCTTAGTGTATTATAATAGTTCTTTCATTAAATATATATTTCTACACTATCACTTATAGCTTCAACATTTTCAAACTAGATGGCGGTGTACTCACTTGAATCGCGCTAACGTTGTCCTCACCGAAATGTATATAGAGTAAATCTAAATTAGTAATATATATACGTTCCATAATACATTAAGATAAACATTTACAATTTTTTGACATGCAAGCAGTTTGCTTGCATCATTTATGAAAGTGTCCTGCGTTTTTATGTTTTATTATTTATATGTAATGGTCGGCGGTAATTGCCTTGAAGTATATCTAATAAGTATGGAACTATGAATCTAAATAAGTTGAAAAAAAGGCAATTTCAAAGTTTCAAACTCTAAAAGGCTTAGGAGCGTTTCGAGTTATGAAGACAATTTACTAAAATTTGGTAATTTACCAATTTGAGTATTTTCAATGAGTAGCAAAATTAAGAAATTTTGACTAGAAATCATTCTTAAACTACATTTTCTAATTGATGAAATTTGAAACAAACCGTGCCTGTCTGGTTACTGAAAATTCAGGCTTTTAGTTTTATCAACAACGAAGATGTAGGAGGTCGAAAATTATCGAAGTACGTATCTAACTACAAATGTAACTTTGTAATCATCAATACGTGTATGGGATTACAAAGTTATTTATGCAGTTAGTTTATCTAGAAAATTGAACCAAAACCACAAAATATTTTAGTTTTACCTTGATTTATACACTAAACACTAATTATATTCTAAATTTGAAGATTCCAGAGAAAAATATTCAGTATTCAGGAAGGCTTTTGAAATTTAAATAATGCATCAAAAAAAATCATATTATCTATTTATTTTGACAAAAAAAATAGCTAATGCTAAAATCGCTAACGATTTAAAGTAACAATAATTTCATTTAATGTAAAATTTTTAAACGGCTAACACTCACGTTCAATCGGTTTAAGTACCGACTAGTTTCGGACTCATCGGAGGTCCTTCATCAGGGTGAGTGGGTTACGTTCGCGGTCGCGACCCGTCTCGCACTGACAAAAAACTTTTACATTAAGTTAATTATGTCTCACGATAGTTTTAATAATTTAATAATTCATTTTCAGCTACATACGTTATATCACAGAAAGGAAGGCGTATGGTTATCCTAAATGGTTACACATATTGCGCTATCAAGGGTGGATTGGTTAAAACCAGATGGAAATGTTCATCGCATAATGCACGAGGTTGTCACGCAACCATTCACACGGTTGAAGATGAAATAGTCTACGCCAAAGAGACACATAACCACGCACCATCATCTACGACGTATTTGGACAAAGTTCCAGACAACTGTTAAGTGAAGAGTTTTAGTTTTAAGAACGTATTTTGAAGTTTTGATATTTACTTTTTAATAACGTGATTAATATATTTTTTATAAAATAATATTTGTTTTAGTTTCATTTATATTTGTTTATAGTCATACCAAAGGGTTCTGGAATCCGAGACTTTTTAGGGTGACATTTTAAATTTAATTTTCCAAAGCACTGTTAAAAAAATTGATATCTGCCGTATCAAGACCAATAGAATAATCTTTATTGTACACCACTTTAAATACAGCATGAGTTACAATAACTTATTATAAGTACGTAAGTACAGGTAGGCGGTCTTATCGCTATGTAGCGATCTCTTCAATACAACATAACTCAAAAAAATATTGCAAAATATTAAAACACAAAAATTTTTTTTTCCTCTATTGAGTACACCTTTGTGCAGTGGTACCTTGTAAACTTGTAAACTTTATTAACCTTAATAATAGCTTAGGAACACAATAAAAATAAATATTAAATACCTCAGTCGCGTAGGCATTATAGATATTCGTTACTGCTGCCTAATGGTATTTGTGGTGCAGAAGATCTTCAACATATTCAGATGAAATTTCCTGAAGTTTGTATGCAAAATTTTAAATAGAATTTTTAGTTAAGTTTGGCGATATAAGTATAAGTTATGATGGGGCTGACATAGTTAAATGGCTAAAAACATCTTAATAAACAAAGAGAAAAAAAGACTAATGCTAAGTAAAGTTGATTGACGTTGAAGGAAAAGTCATGGCTGCGCAATATTACAGTAGACCGTCAATAACTCCATTGAACAATCATTCCATGTTGTAAAGGATCGGGGATGCAAAAGATACCTTTGAAGCTAATATAATTAATGTTGGTTTTAAAAAGGAAGAGTCACTTGATTAAGAAGAGCGAGGGAAAATAATCTTTAAATAAATGGGCTGTGACATACGAGTAGACGAATATGACAAAATTGTGTATAATAGTGAATATTTTGTTACAAAACAAGCTGAATTATTTCAAATGGCTACAATACATTGTAATAATGACGATGGTACGCAAATTGCGGGTACATGATGTAATATGGTTTAGCCTTAACTTTAAGTGCATCCTTTCCGATTCATTTAGCACACATTCCATCATTATGTTAAAAAGGTCTTCTCCACCCCCAAATTTTTTCGGAACAAAGCCTTAAGACTGTTACAACAAAATTAAGGTTAAACAAAACACTACTTTACTACTAACAAAATATTACTTTACAAAACAAGTGGATTAAATATAAATAACTCATTTATTATTTTGAAGTATACAATTAATGAGAATCTGATGAATTTAATTCTTTTTCATTCACTGCATCAAAAATATTGGGGACTAAACTACAAAACCATAACAATATAATATTGACAACAATATGATATTTTTAACTACATTTTTATTTATATTATGTCTATATGAGATTTAATTTACAGCTCAATATATTACGTCTCGGAGAGGAAAACGTCTGCTGATACTAAATGGTTATACATACTCAGGAGACCAAACTGTGGTTTTAAGATCAGGTGGAAATGTTCAACCCATCAGCCTTTTGGTTGTCAAGCTATAATCCACACTGTAGAGGATGTCGTGGTCTATGCGAGAGAAGAACATACACATCCACCAAAAATTTAATAAAAATTAAAAAATATATATGTATTTTTATTTGCTTACGACCCTTTGGTTAACTTGTGTCCATACTTGGAATCATAAAAGTACCCTATACCGTAACCCCATAACCCTGCCCGCAAAATATGCTTGCATGGTTAATACAAACATATTATGTTTCAAGCGGGAATCCAATCCTGTGGCATTTAAGGCAGGTTCGCTACCGCTGCGCCATAACCTCGTCTAAAAACGAATCTACACTTAACATGATTTTGTCATATAGTTGACTTTGAAAGTAATGTATGTTGGTGCATGGCGAAGTATAGTATAACTAAAGCTATAGAACCTATTTAATACGATTGCTTTTATTTTTTCGGAATGTGTATTGCTGTTGGCCGTACTGGCCTTGACAGCGTCACCGAGCGGGGGGGCGAGTACAGAGACTCAGCCGTGATAAAGAGGTAGCCCTCACGGGGACTCAAATTTGATTCCGTCCTTAGGGTGTCTCCTGCGAAGAGCGCCACATTGATGGTACTGCGATGGTTTAATAATATTTCATCATACAGAAAATCATCCTCGTACCGCATACAGGACGAATCGTTGAAATGCGGCGTAGTGGTTAGTTTTATCGCAGGCTTTGAGCGCGGCGACCGAATCAAGAAATTCCGTAACGAAAATAAAACTTTACACCGAACGCTCGGCCGAGCTACATGGTAGGCGGAGTCTCAAAAATGACAGATCTCCGAAATTAAATAATAAACAACGCGAAAATTGGATTAAAATTCCAATTTTGGCGTTGCTTATTATTTAAATTTGGAGATTCCAATTTTAACAAATAAATTAATAATAATAATTAATATAAAAAAATGCTATACAATGGCTTTACCGCGGCTGTCACCGAGTGCCACAGGTTCTTTTTATTTAATTTTTTTGTTTTAGTGGAATACGTTATTTCACAGAAAGGAAAGCGGTTGATAAAATTAAATGGCTACACGTACACGCAACGAGGGCCCAGCGGCTACAAAACGAGATGGTGTTGTTCCACAAAATATGGATGTCTAGCAACTATCTATACTGTTAATGAAGTTATAGTGTATTTGAGAGAAAATCATAAACACCCGCCACCAAGAAGAATTCGAAAACAACATAAAATCACATATATAAACATATAAACACTCAAGAAAAAAATACCTTAATATGTGGCTTTTTGATAGATTTTTGATGTATTTTATGTAGATTTGTTTGTTGTGTCAATAGCAACAACAACAACAACAACAAGTCAACACGTTTAAAATAGTGGTGATTCGATACAAAGCTCTTAAAAATATGAACGATGGCTCATTTGATTCATACTGACCTCTGGAAAATGTATCTCGAGCATTTAAAAAATAAACTTGAGGAAAAAGATATTTAGTTTTTCATTAAACAACATTATTAATTTTTAATCAGTTCAAAATAAAGATCCTTATAGAAAAGTAAATTTTCAATAAAAAAGTCTCGACTCTCGGAACTTTAGCTCTATAATTTATAATAATTATTTAATAACAAAAATTAGTTTCCACGCGATCCTTACAACGTAAGCACGTCACCATTAAAGACATTTAACAATTTTTAAACCATTAAATATTAAAAACAAAATATGGTGTCATTGACACTTGAGAAAAAAAGCCACATAATTTTTCAATAACTTATGCAATTGTTAACTAAAAATTTTATTTTCAATCTCAATAATTGCTCTATTTTATTGCTATGGCAATGTGATATTAAAGAAAATAAAACTTTAAACAAATAATTGCTTATTTTTTTTTTCATATCTCGATTATTGAAACTATTTGTTTACATTATTTTTATAACTGTAATTATATATTTTTAGTTATGAAGAATAACATTTTTAAATTAAGTTAACAATATTTAACAAACCAATTGTGACTTTTGTTATATTTTTTTCATGTATAGCAAAGTATTGGAAAAAAAATTATAATATTCTTTTTTTTAGCGGAATATGTTATTTCAAAGAAAGGGAAGCAGTTGATAAAGTTAAATGGGTACACCTACACTCCACGCCACTTCATACACAGCTACAAAAATAGATGGCGTTGCTCTACAAGACATGGTTGCCGCGCTACAGTTCATACCGTAAACGAAGTTATTGTATATATAAGAGAAGATCATAACCACCCACCTCCAAGAATATAAAATTATTGAAAATAACTCTGAATTATAATTAATATGAACTAGAATCTGCCTCACCTTTCCCGCTTATCACGTTTTTAATAATATTATTTATTGCAATAAAAATAAATTGTTCCAGATATAAACTTTTTTTTATTTCATGACGGTTGACAAACAAGTATATGGTTCGCCTGATGGTAAGCAGCCACCGCAACCTATCAACGCTTGCGATATTTGAAGTATCACATGCGCATTGCCAACTCAAAGAATGAGAAGAGAAAAGACGACGAAACGCAAGCCTACTGTTACTTTACGCGCATTTTTTGTGAAAGGGTAGTACTTCCCCAGCGGAACTGGCCCATTTGTGCTGGGAGGACCATGACTCTACTACCATATAAAACTTCATAAATCATCCAAATAATCTAAATCAACAGCTCTAGTTCTAAAAATAACGATACTTTTATACAAATTTTCACCCCCTTTCTTTTCACGCACCCCACCTTTTCAACCCCTTACAACCCTTTTTTCGCATTAAAAGCCTATGTCCTTTCTTAGGGTCTAGACTATCTGTGTACCAAATTTCATTTAATTCAGTTCAGAGTTTTTGTGTGAAAACGTCACAGTCACGTCAAGTCTAACAGAGTTACTTTCGTATTTATAATATTAGTAAGGATTATAACAAAATAATATACAGTATACTTATAATAATTTCAGTGGAATATGTGTTATCACAGAAAGGTAAACGCATGATAAAGATGAACGGTTATACATATAGTACGACTCCTTGTGTGGGTATCAAGATGAGATGGAAATGTTCAACCCACCAGCATCGAGGATGTCTAGCATCTATACACACAATAAAGGAAGAGGTTGTATTGATAAATGACAACCATACACACCCGCCGTCTTCGATACAGAAATTTAATACCTGTTAAAAGAAATGTATTCAAGTTTTTTCGGAAATGATAACAATATACACCCGCCGTCTTTGATACAGAAATATAATACCTGTTAAAAACGTATTCAAGTTTTTTTCGAAATGATAACAATATACCCCCGCCGTCTTCGATACAGAAATATAATACCTGTTAAAAACGTATTCAAGTTTTTTCTGAAATGATAACAATATACACCCGCCGTCTTCGATACAGAAATATAATACCTGTTAAAAACGTATTCAAGCGAAATGATAACCGTATACACCCGCCGTCTTCGATTTGATTGCATTCTTTGTTTATCGCCTCAGAACTCCATCATTCATAAACATATTTGCGGAATTAGTTAAAGCTGATTTGGGATATGTATATTGACTTGAGGATTGCAAGCCTTGATACTGCAGAAATTAATTAACTGATTGACAAAGATCTTGCCGGGGCTATTTTGTAACCTCTTTTAGAGTTCCGTAACCAAAACCAAAAACTAAGCCTCCGCTTTTCGTACGTCTGTCAGCGGTCTTATTCACACGAACAGTAAATGATTAGACAGTTGAAATGTTCACAGAATGTGTATTGCTGTTGCCACTACCACAAAAAAAAAACATTTCAAAATTAATCCCAAGTCCCCATACAACTTGATGTTTTTATTCAACGGTGGTAAGAAGCCCATTTGGTGCGAGTCCAACACTCACTATGCCCGTTTTTTTTTCTTTCTTATATTATATAAACTGTGCTATTGTTTCTAAATAATGTAAATAAAAATTGTAAATGGAAATATTATAATAAGTTCAATAGAGAACTCAAATTAAGAATTGTTATGATTCCATAGTTTAGTTGAAATTGTTATGATTAAAAATTATTAATAAAGAAAATTTAAAGAATATAATAACATTATTTTATTGTTAGAACCATTAAGCCTCTACGTAATAGGTAATCTATCGGTAAAAGACAAGCTAATAGAACCTAATAATACTTTTTAATGGAATACATTAGATCGAAATGGGGTAAAAAGTTGTTAAAATTGAAAGACTACATTACTCAACTATTAAAGGTAGTACCTACTGAACCATTTTCTAAACTGAATATTTTAATATGAGCACCAATGAATCATTGGACATTTTTGCTGTAAGGAAGGGTCGGTCTTTTGTTTATAGTAAGTCAATGGGTTTTTATTTATTTTTTTCATCTTTATTATTATTATTTTTAATAAACGCTGCACAGTGCACACTCAACGGCCCCTATTAGGATAGTGATATCCTGTGTCGGCGGCTGAAAACATACAGAGGACAACCACACCAAGACCAGAAAAGATGCCCGTATGGTCAATATTACTAATAATCAGGTCCGAGCGGGTATCGAACCCGTGACCTGTGGCTATTCGCTCACGCTGCGTCACAACGTGGAAACGCCACAACATGATAAATTAATTTATGTAATTCAATTGAATGAGTATATAATTAACAGAAAGTACATAATATATAATTTTTAACGAGTAATCCCTCATTTCAAAGACCTATTTGTTGGGGATTGTTCGCTTAAAATCTGACAAAGCTTGAAATAGCTTAGCTTCTTATCGAGTGGTTAGTGGCCAACCTAGTGTCAGAGTTGTTCAGATCGCCCATATAGGCCTCTGACTTGACACATCGGTTATTATCAAATTAGTAACAACCCATGCCGACTCTTTACGTAGCTCTCCGAAGCATGGAGACGCTCAGTAGGAATACGTTGCTTAATAAAGTTATAAATCGCGTAATTAATCGCGTTATTAATCGCGTAATAAAGTCGCTTAACCCACCCATCGCTTACCGATCAGTGAGCGCACCCGGCTATGAGCGTCCTACTAAAATAGCTGGTTTGCACTTAATAAATTTTTCACTTTCAAATATCAAAATTGCGGTGTGCCGCAATCTGAAACGATCTGAGATAAAATTTGACAATCATTTTTAACCCCCGACCAAAAAGGAGTGTTATAAGTTTGATCTGTGTGAGGGTCTGTGTCTGTCTCTGGCATTGGATGCCATTTAGGAGCTACATAAACAATCTTTCCGATTTTGAACCTTATTTATTTTTGATGAAGAACCACCTACGGTTCTTATATGATGACATCGTTGTCGCGTGGTAGCGAGTCTTCCTCGACGGTTGCGGGTTCGATACCCGCTCGGGCAGATGTTTGCAATAATCTTACAAATATCTGTCTCGTTCTGGACGTTTGTCCTTGTGAGTCTCCCCACCGTGCCTTGGAGAGCACGTTGCGCTGTCGGTCCCGGTTGTTATCACATAACATCTGATAGTAATCGTTAACCCTTGATAAGCAAATTGATCTTATTTTGATGAGTTACTGGTTTGCCCTTTTGGTTGCGGAGGTCAGATGACAACCGCTTTATGTAAAAACTAGTAACCTTTCAAATACAGATAAGAGTAATAAGCAGACCCTGGGTAAATAAAATACCGGGAATAATGCTAGAACGAAGAAGTTATTCATTATGTTTTTAATTTCAAATTTCAAATTTTTAGAGACAATGGAAGCTTTTCCGGTGACATCAGGATGTATGCGTATACATTTGCCACAATTGTTGCCAACTGGTACATCCGGTCGGATAAAAAGAAAAAAGTGTCAGAATTGTAGAAAAATAAATAAAAGAGTAGACACTATTTATTGTTGTCCGGATTGTCCAAATTCACCGGGACTGTGTGTCTCATGTTTTAGGGAATTTCATGAATATTAACTTCTTCGTTTTGTTATTCATAATTTTTATAGAGAAATAAATAAATTACAAAAAATATATTTTTATTATCTTTATATGTTACTAAATATGTTCCTATTTATGTTTAAGACCTTAGCATAATATAGTGAAATTACAAAAAAAGCTGAATTAAAATTTATATAATTTCGTATATATTCTACGGTAGTACGGAACGCTTTATGTGCGGCATGATTTTGGCCGGTTTTTTTACAGATTAATCAGTCTGTCGAGCACATATATTTCATTGCTAATTATTAATTAAATAATTAACTTTATCCCAGGAGTACCATAGACATTGTTTACAAAATTTTTAAAAATATACATATTTCTTTCTATTGTTATAAATAAAAAAATCCAGTGTGAATTCATACAAGTTAAATTAAAAATGCTGGTTCATTTGTAAGAATAAGAATCCTCGCACCACTAAGGTCTAGAATACCCCTTCCGACCTCTGTGTTCCCCACCACCTACAGTGTAGATACTTTCAAATCAAGAATGGATAGGCATCTTCCAAGTAAGCACACTCCACGTTAGACTGTGTCAACATTTAACATCATTTATTAACAACAGTCAAACGGAAATAAACTACAGATGAGGTAAACAGAGAGAACCAAAGCGCAAATTTTATCGATTGAAGTAAGAAGTAAAAGAAGTTTCACTTAAAAATAAGCGAATAATCTCTACGTTTTTTACTATTATAAACTAATCGTAAAATGATTCTAAATTCGAATATTTATTTTAGTGAAATATATACTATCGAATAAAGGTAAGCAACTAATTTTGCTTCACGGATATAGATACTACGCGGCTGGGAGCGGGATGAAGGTCAGATGGCAATGTTCAACACATTACCCACAAGGATGCAGAGCCCACCTTAAAACTGTGCAAGATGAAATTGTATATATCAATGAAAATCATAACCACTAAACAGTGATAATGCTTATAAGTAATAAAATTTATTAAGTAAAAAAACTTTTCCCATAGATTTATAACTATTAATTTTGAAACTTAAAATTTTCCCTGTGCTACTGCGCATGCGGCGAATGTACTCACGCACACATTGGTTGTCGTTTGGTCTACATTTCATGAGGAAATTTGTTCGAAGCTGAGGTTCTATATGTTATAATTCTATGGTTTTTTTCCCTATTTGTACAATTATAACGGCCTTATAATAGGACGCAAATAAGCAATACCATGTCAACCCACACGAATGTCATTTCGAGACGAACGCGTTTGAAAATTTTGAACAACTTGCTTTATATGAATTTTTTTATGTATTGGTCAAGCTTTTGGCAATTTCAGATTTATGTAAGTTATTTTACTTATTTTCACAAAAATAAGTATAAAAACTGCATATTTCGTATATAATATAACCCAAAACGTTTAAGATAAAAAATAAATTGCACTTTTAAAAATGGCTTTTTAGAAGTTTTGAAGATTAAAACCCTACAAATATTAAAGAAAAATGTTCTTCAGCCATTTACCAACACTTCTGCATATATAACTCAGTTTTTTAATTTTCTGGGTTGACATGGTATTGCTTATTTGCGTCCAATATATAAATAAATAAAAAAAACCCTTTCCTATTTATTAATTTCCAAACCATTCTTTGTCTGTAAAATAGATACAATAAAACGATTAAAATGTTCATTTATGATTTACGGGACAGGGAACTTGTTTTTATTATAAGCGTCTTGGATTTTCACTCGAGGTGGATATTTATATAGATACTTTTAAATTGTGATGCAAACTGTTTTTCAATTAATTATTATGGTTGTGTTTTTATGCATACCGTTTGTATATATCTTTCTACAATAAACTAAGTTATGTAACAGTGTATTTTTTTCCCAATAAAGTTTTTATAATTATTATTATATTATTAATATCTATCTCGGCCTGGGCGTTTGTCCTTGTGTGCCTTCCACTGTGCCTCGGAGAGCACGTTAAGCAGTCGGTTGTAATCAAAACATCTGATAATAACCGTAAACTCTTGATAGATAATTTGCTCTTATCCAATGAGTTCCTGGTTTGTCCTAAGGGTTGCGGAGGTCAGAAGGCAATATAAAAGTGTAAAAACTCTTAACTGGACAAATCCGGATAAGAGTATATATGTTCATAAAAGTAATAACACGTTAACAGTCCAGACAGTAAACATAATAGTTAAACGATGCTATAACACGCAGGACTTTTAACGTGTTAACATTCACGATGACTCCGGCATATTTTTTACGCAATGCAAACAATCAGTATTAATATTAATATACACGATATGTAAAACGCAACTATAGCGTTTATATAATGTCAACTATTGTATTATTTTATGCATGTTTTACATTAAAATATTAAATTGTCTAAATAAATGTTTCACTTAATCAACTTCACCACTCAGTAAGATTTTATTAATTCAATTTGATATAAGAAAACGATATTTTTATTAACATTAATTAAAATAAATTCCAATAATAAAGGCTATTTCAATTTACAGCCGAATATGTTATGTCAAAGCGAGGGAAGAAATTGATAAAACTGAATAACTTTACATACTACGCAGCATCAAAAGATGGTCCGAAGACAAGATGGAGGTGCTCGACACACGCTTCCTGCGGATGTAATGCTGCCCTTTACACTTTTAATGATGAAATCATCGGACTCAAAGGTCTACATAACCACCCACCATCGTGCAACAAATAAGGAAAAAGTTTCCGTATCCTATGAGCGCTTGCATAGCCATTAGTAGGTGCCACTCACGCGTCACCTCGAGATATTGGTTCTTAAATAGTCCAGTAATTTCACTAGCCTAGAGTACACTTCATACAGAAACACAGTAATGCCAAAGACTGCTTTGCGGTAAAATACATTTATATAGAATATTTGCGGTGGTCCCTACCTAGGAACAAAAGACCTAACACCATAGACCTCATTGTTGGCACACGTGTTCCCTCCTTTCGACAATCTGGGCTCCTTCAATCGAGGTATGAAGAGGCATCTTGTGGGTACGCAGAACGAAGGTGGCTAACTCAGTTGCCTTCCGAACTTATTAGCCGCCTTCGCGTTTAAACTTTACTGCCACTTCCCATCAGGTAAGAAGCAAAGTCATTTGCTCTCCGTTTAAAATGTAGTAAGGACAAGTTAGGCCAAGACAAGAAAAAATATTACATGTACCTTGTCGAGCCGAATATGGACGTTGACTTTTGATTCAAGATTTTTATTATATTCATTTTTAATATATAATTAGTGCAGTAATAATGAACTTGTATAATTTTGTGTAAAAATTAAATATATTTTTATGAATTTAATTATTAATTATTAAACACTTTTAAGACTGACGATACCGAAAAATTTTTAATAAATATTTTCTCCGATATTTGAATATGTTTTATTTTGGTTTATGTTTGCCCATAGTGTTCTGCGCTAAAAATTGTAATAGTTAGGAAGTTCTGGTAGAGAGTTGCTAATCTGAAGCTGTAGTGGCGAGTGTAGTGTATGTGGATAAACATAACATGACATGACACTTGTCTGCGCACTCTAGTAACAGCAACAGCAACTAAACCAAATAGGATAGCGATATCCTGTGTTGAGTCGGAAACATACACAAAGACAAGGACAATAAGTGAAAGGAATTATAAAGTCAAATATGAAAAAACTGTTATTAAAACAAATCTATTTTTTTACGCTTGGTGAACAAACATACGGTCCGCCTAATGGTAACCACCGCAAAATATGAACGCGCGCGATACTTGAAGTATCACATGCGCGTTGCCAACCCAAGGGGTAATATGGAAGAAATGAGAAGGCAAAAAGAAGGGTACAGAGGGGATGGGAGATTGGGCCTCCACTTATACTACTAATACTTTCTTAACAACTTATTTTATTTCTTCAGAATTATCGAAGATCCAGTACATATTATCCAAGAAAGGCTACACACTGCTCGTATATAACGGCTATACATACCATTTGAAGGCACAGAACGATATGAAGCAGGTCTGGCGTTGTTCCAGACATTGTTCCTCGCGGTGCCGCGTAACCCTGACTACGATTGAGGATGTAGTTTTGAAAGTGTTGCACGAGCATAATCATTCTCCTACAGCGGAATTGTAGTCTTTGAACTGCAGTGCTTTCTATTAGAAATGATGTAAGCGTGTCCGATAAATGAGATATTTTTTATTGAAATATTAAGAATTATATTATAGTGTAAAAGAATTATAATAAACGAATAGCTTTTTATAAATGATTTACCGTTACCATGTTTATATATTAAGTTGTGAATTGTTGTAAAGTTGAAACGAAAATAGTTGAATTTCCTTTGAAAAAAAAATTGAAATATATTATTGAGTTACTTATGATTGTTAATGTTGCTTCATTTAAATACACACATTGGCTCACACATGCACGCATACAGACATACACACATATACTCTCTGGCATCTTCTCATCTATTATGCTCAATAAATATAATCAAAAACCGTCATTGGATGTAAATCTAATTTAAAAATGTTTTTAACTGTACTGAGTTCTGGTTTTATTGTAAGAAATAAATAAATCATTACAAAGGTGTGTTCAGTATTTATAATGTAATTTGAATATTTTTTGTTAAATAATTAATTACTCTAAATGTTCGTTATTTTCGTTTCGTTTCGTTTATTAAAAAATTGTTTAATGTTCATCATATTAAATTTTTGAATATTGTGACTATCTTTAATATTTTCCAAATCACTTCTTCCTTAGTTACAATGAAGTTTTCATCTTGGTACGCCACTCCCTTGCCTCGTGAATTACAAAAAAATTATAGTTAGAGAAAGATACAATTGAGAAAAAAAAATTAAAGGCTTTTATTTTGTAGAAAATTATTTAACTTAAGCAACTCAAAGATTGTCCTAGCACAAAGGGGGACTCGCGACCAGAGAAGTATTATCCTAACACAGAAAATCTCAATCTCTTTTTTTATTTGTCCGAGCTGTTTCTTTGTGTACAAATATGATGCTAATCATATAAAGTCGCAGTAATGCAAGAACGACGCTTTTAGAGAAAAGGCTTTAAAAAAAAGTAGACGTCATACCAAGACATAGAAAGCGGATCTGGAGTCAGCATATCAAACTCTTCATAGTTTTGTTTTCGGAATGTGTATTGCTGTCGGCATTGACATTGGCCCTGTGGGGTGGGGGTGGGGTCTGAGTACAGAGATGCAGCCGTAAAAGGACAGCCCTCACGGGGACTCTAATTTGATTCCTTCCTTAGGGTGCCTCCTACGAAGCACAACCACGGCTAAGGACGTCTTCGGAGACGGATCCGAGAGGGCAATCATACTTTTATTTTATAAGGGAGAATTTCTTTGCAGAACAGTGTAATGGAGTATGTTTGGTAATATCAGAACTAAACTAAACTAAACAAAACTATACTTAAGAAATTAGAACTACATTATTTTGAGGGAATCACTAACAAATTTATATAATTTCATTGCCGAAATGCTCAAACGTTAACTAAGAATTGAGTTAAAAATACCAATATTTACAAAATTTAAATTTAGTTCGTATTTTAGTGTGTCTCTCTAACTGTGGTTGCGAACACATGCCTATAACAAGTGTGAAACATCGTCAACTTCGAGTTCAACAGGTTCGATCATCGTTTAACACTACATTCTCTATTATTTTCCAGAGCCCGTGTTCACGAGAACCTCCCGTGGAGCTAGGATGATATGTATCGGAGGTTACAAATTTCTCAGACAGTGCGAGTTGGGTGCGAAAACCCGTTGGTGGTGTGGATCCCATTACAATAGGGGCTGTCGAGCTGTGGTATACACCATTGGGTGTTCCATTGTGAGGGTAAAGAATGTGCACACACACCCGCCATCACAAGCCAATTAACTACTATAAATCTTTGAATATTCTGTGGTAACCGACGTTGAAGGAACTGTGCCCTGTTACAAAACTGATGTTTACACTCAGCATCTGAATACTCACAAGTCTTCTTCCTTCCTCCTAGCATTATTCCCTACAAGGATAAACGCCCAGACCAAAACAGATATTTATAGCAAATATTTGCTCCGAGCGGGGAAGCTGCGACGCCGAATTTCTGTGAGAGAGTAGTACTACCCCGGTCAACACGACCGATTGTGCTGGGAGGTGCATGACCCTACTACCCTTAAAGTAATAAAGATAATTAATATTGAAAGTACAACTTTATAAATGTCTAGATAATACGAAATGAGTACTTCCAAAATTTTTTATGAAACAAATTTTTCAAGCTAGAAAAGTATTAGTTATACATAAGTTTTTTATTTTATTTTCATTTATGTTTCATGTTGTGTGTTTATAGTTGAAGTTAGTATATTAGTATCTAGTGTATGGTATCAGTGTCGTAGCTAAGGGCTGGCTGGAGGGTCGACTGCCAGGGGGGTGTACATCAATAGAAACCACTCTAAAACTCACTCAGAGCCTTCAACCTAATGATATACGGGAATCATCCTACTTTATAACTAATATTATAAAGTTTGGATGGATGGATAGATGGATGGATGTTTCTTAATCTTTCACACAAATGTTGGGTTCCCGAGGGATTATCGAAAAACTATACAAAGCGAGTGGAGCCGCGGGCACTCTTGAAGTTTGTATGTTTAGATGTTTGGATGTTGGATAATTCTTATTCAATAACGCAAAAACGGAGAATGATATCTTGCGCCCTAGATGTTTCCTGAAGATGGTGAAGGGGTGGATGAAGGGTGAAATAGGGGATGAAAATGTATTTCGTGAACCATTTAGTTGTATTAGACTAAATATGCCATATGACGAAACGTTATTCACGCGTGCGAAGCTTCAGGCAGATACTTGTATTAAAAATCCAAAGTTACAATAAAGTTACATGTATATACATAATATATCAGGTATACATTGTAATTCCAAAAAGTCTAGTATGAAAATATGAAAAGAGCACGGTTTTTCGGGATGAAAAAAGAAAATATATTCATTCGATTTGGGAACCTCTGCTATTAAAGTCTGTTAAAATAAGTCACCTCTGCACCTCTATTTGCACCTCAAATTTTATATTCTTAACTGGTCTTATAACCTTAGCATCTTAGCTACGTCACTGAATACGTCGTAATTTTGTTACAGTATAATATGTACTGTAGGCAAATTAAGTATGATCCGCCACATGTTGAGCGGAAAGAGGTCACTTATTAATGCTTTAACTTTACTAATATACTAGTATATGTAGTTTTATATTCCTCGCAAGGAAATTAGATAATGTGTGTTACATTTATATAATAAACTTGACAAGCAATATACTGTGTACATTATCTTAGTTAATAATAACGCCTTCAAATAGTATTTACTTAAATAATTATAAATTAACTTTGATTTGTAATAATATTTTTATCCAATAAATATACTAGTTTATTTAATAAAATATAATGTTTTGTATTAAATTGTTATCATTTTTTAAATCACTTTACCCTACTTATACATTCCCTTCTATTGTGTGTCGTTTATTGAATTTGCTTATCATTGCTGCATAAGCTGTTCTATATACAAAGTGGTACAAGCCCAGGTAGCAATGTAAAATGAAACAAACGATATCGTCATGCTCTGCGTATGTAGTAGTGACAGCATGGGTAGAAGACCCCCTCCCGATGTCGTCCCAAGCCTAGGCTCGACCTCGCAAGCCTTTGGGACGGATTCAACTTTAGTCCCGCATGGTCTGTCAATCTTTTACCGGCTAAGGCCACTAGGGTCAACAGTAATAGACACTCCAAACAATAGGGTAAAGAAATCTATCGACAAGTGTGTTTAGCATTTAAAATTTTTTTATTAATTCAGATCTTTGAGTATACAATAATATAATACATAAATATATAATAGATACTGATCATAGTTATTGAGGTCCGATATTTTGTAAGTCATCTCGCGGAAGGTTTAATTTTTACAACTTTTTTTTTATAATGAACAAAAAATACGAATAGAATGTTTAATTTTTTATAATGAACAAAAAATACGAATGTTGTTTGAAATACATTTTTTTTAATAACTATTCTTAGATGACGTGAATATGTGCATTTTAATTATTTTGTTTTCATATTTTAAGGAGCCGTGTTCGCAGTGACCTCGCAGGGCACCCCGATGATAACAATATCAGGTTTCAAGTTCTACAGACATACGGTATCAGCGAACGGGACCAGAATACGTTGGACGTGCGGATACCATCGTCGGAAATCGTGCAAAGCGTCCGTTACTACAATCGATAACGATATTATCAAGATATACAATGAACATAATCATTTTCCTCCACAACCTTATTAAATTTCCAAAATAAAGTACTCTATGTGATAAATGCCGCCTAAGCACCTTATGAAGGAGTTTGAGACACAAGATCAAATATATTTTCACTATTGAATCTTCGGACTGAGATCGGTATCAATCGGTAGATCGCATTTTATTTATTAGAATTAAGGAATTATTTATAAAGAAGGACTGATATCAGTAATTTTATCGCGGTTAATTTTAAATTAATTTAAAACATTAATCTTAAAAAAAGATTTAAAAGCTTAGCACTCACTACCTCTTTAACCTTCTTGTTTCCTTTTTTTCTTGCGATGTTATGAATACGTTGTTTTTATTCTTAATGTAGTTCTAGCACCAGTGGCGGATTTATCAGGCTGAGTAGGCTTGAATCTAGGGTGGCAGATTTTTGGGGCGGCAAATTTGGGCCCATAGAAATCAAAAAAATTTTTGCATGACGGTTTTCTAATGTTTTACACGTACAGATCTGCATTATATTCTTTTTTTATGTGAGAAGGAAAACGGGCAAACGGGCAGGAGGCTCACCTGATGTTAGAGCGATCACCGCCGCCCATGAACATCTGCAACACCAGAAGGCATGTAGTCGCGTTGCCGACCTTTAAGGAAAGAATACGCTTTTCTCTTGAAGGTTCCCAGGTCGTATGGGTTCGGAAAGACCGCCGGTGGAAGTAGATTCCATGGAGTGGTTGTGTGAGGAAGAAAATGTCTTCTTAATGGCGCTGTTGTGAATTTCCAGACATCAAGGTGGTATGGATGGAATTTAAAGTTTTGTCGCGATGTCCGTGGGTGAAATTCGCTGATGACTTTCCTGTCTCACTTGTCATTGTGTCTGCAGCAGCAGCATGCAGCAAACTTCCATATTCTAGAGTATTCTTACTTACTTCAATATTAAGCAGCTAATTCGCCGCCCCGCAGCCAGTAATCGGCCTCTGCGCCCTCTCTCCACACTTTGTATGAGTGAAAAGAGCGAAATTGTAGAAAATGTATTTCTTTCTTCTCAATAACAACCGGAGGTAAGCGCGGCAAAAACCTTTCACCCTGTACCTTGAAAATTTTTAAATTCGCCACTCTCTAACAGATAGTTTATATTCGTTAGTTTAATTTTAATTGTAATTAATTTTTTCTGCTTTTATTACTGCATCTTCTTTATTTTGTTAATAATTATTTGTATTTATTTCTTTAAATAAGAGCTATACTATGTTGTGATAATTTTAATTAGTTAATAATATTTTATTACTAAGAAATAATGTTATTATTTTTATTCGTTATGATTTCAATTTAAAAAAAAATGAAATCCGTGTTATGTTAGTCTATAATTGGGGTGTAAATTTTTTATCATACATACATAAGAATGTGCTATAGAAATAAGAAACATGTTGTATACAACGTTGGCTTACTATTTATAAAATAAAATAAAATAATTTTTAAGCGGTAAGCAAGTGAGTGCACAGCCGGATGTGCAACTCTTTCTGCCTCTCTCTCTCTCTGTCCCTGTCTCTTTTATATATATAACGTATTAAAATATACATACTTCGTTTCGAATTACATTCGGAGTTGAAGAAAGAACATAAGGAACTTCGTTCCTAATGCGGGTTCCCCGATCGCACATTTTTTAAATTTAATTTATATGTACATTAAATACAATGAAAATCAATTTAAAGTGTTTTATTTCAATCTTTTGTATAATTATTTTGTTATAAATCGGGTATAATATAACTGTACCATATAAACTCACTTACATAATTTACAAAGACAATATTTGAAAAGATGTAATTCTAACGAAGCGTCACAATGATGGTTACTTCAATATTTTCGTGATGCAGAAAATCATTGTTCAACCACATAAAAACGAATCGTTGAAATCCGACGTAGTAGTTACAGTGCTGTGCAATTTATTGTGTTATCTAGCAAAGGGATTGTTGGTTATAGTATAAGTTGTTGATAATTTTAACCCGCTTGGATTATTTAAATTGATAAAGGGTCAAGGCTATCCTTTGTTTAGTTTGATACAAAATGAATACTGATAAAACCACAGCCGTGGTTTTACATATATTTTGAAAATATAATTGTATTTTTGTCGCTATGTAGAGAACTTGCCTTTTGCGTTATTGTAATGGCGGTGCTATTGCGTAGCGTTTTTAACATATATTTATTTGTTTGGAATAATATCAATTTTAATGCAGATTTTCCTCATAATATATCCCATAGACATAAATTGTTATAAAGGTCATGTTTTGACGACGTAGTGGCGTAGCGGTTACCACTACCAGCGGTTACAAACTACCTTAAGCGCAACAGGTCGCTGGTCCGATTCCCGCTCTGAGTAGATGTTTGTATTCACCATACATGCGTATGTTCTGCTCTGGGTGTGTTTGTCCTTGTTATTGTGTATGTTTCCGGACCCCTGACACAGGATATCACTATCCTAATAAAGGGCGTTAAGTGTGTAGCGTTTATTTATTTATTTGATTTTTCAGAAGCGAATTTCTACATATCATCTCGTGGTGGTCAAATGATTGTTCTAGGTGGTTACAAATTCTATAACAACAGATCAATAGGCTACAAAACCCGTTGGCTCTGTTCACGGAACACGAAACACGGGTGCAGAGCGTTCGTTTACACTATAGAAAATCAAATCGTCAAAAGAAATAGTGATCATAATCACGATAGAACTGTATTCTTTCCGCCAGTTAAAATAGCAATAGTTTAAAATTTTATTATTTGGACGCAAATAAGCAATACCATGTCAACCCACAGGAATGTCATTCCGAGAAAAACGCGTTTGAATATTTTGACCAACTTGCTTTATATGAATTTTTTTATGTATTTGTCAAGTTTTTGGCAATTTCAGATTTATGTAAGTTGTTTTACTTATTTTCACAAAAATAAGTATCCAAACTGCATATTTCATATATAATATAACCCAAAACGTTTAACATAATACATAAATTGTATGATTAAAAATGGCTTTTTAGAAGTTTAAAACCTTAAAACCCTACAAATATTAAAAAAATGTTCTTCAGCCATTTACCAACACTTCTGCATATATAACTCAGTTTTTTCAATTTTGTGGGTTGACATGGTATTGCTTATTTGCGTCCATTTAAAGTTTACAATTTGAAGCTGTATAGATATATTACATATGTCGGCGGCAGCGTCGGTGCAAGAAAGAGACGGCTATATGATGTGCTAGCGGCAAGTCCACCAGGCGCGATCCCCGCACGCGGCAGAACATGTGACTATGACTATGACACTATAAAAGCCAATACGCCGGTGTATCGGCACGCACGTCTCCCGATGAGGTCCCAAGTCTAGGCTCGACCTCGCAGGAGGGGCCCTTGGGACAGGTTCAACTTGAGCCCCGTGCGGGCTGTCCATCTCTTACCGGCTGAGGTCTCCCGACCCGGCCCCCCACCGGTGACGCTGTCAAGGCCACTAAGGCCAACAGCAATAGACACTCTGAAAAAAAAAGTATCGGCATACATTTTCTACGGATACGTCATTGTGCAGGGACCGCTGTCGATATTGTTAATCTGCATGATATAATCTTAGATATTTATCTAAGATGATTAAGCCTAAGATTGTCCTTGGCTGGCCATCATTATAAAATATATTATTTAATTACTGTAATATTGTAACTATGATAATATATTATAATTTATAAAATTCTATATGTATATCTGTACTTAAAGCATTTTGACACCGTTGTGGCGTTGTGGGTGAGTGAGTCTGCCTCGACGGTTGCGGATTCAATTTCCGCTCGGAGCAGATGTTTGTATTAATCGTACAGGCATGTTTTCCGGTCTGGCTATGTTTATCCTTGTCATTGTGAATGTCTCCGGACCCCCGACACAGGATATAATTATCGTAATGGGGGCCGTTGAGTGTGTAGCGTTTATTTATTTATTTTATTTATTTTCATTTCTGATGTCCCTATTTATCCGACACATACATTACTACTAATTGATATACAGACATTTTAATAATAAAGCATTAAAAATGTTAAGAGTGTATTATTTACGAAAGACGTGTCGCCGCCTTGGTGCTACATTTCTCCCACCAGACACTACTACATAGATATATTAACTTCATATTGCACAATGTCGTCAATGTGATATAAATATGTTTATTTCTTATTTGTTACAGAAATAAAGTTTCACGAGTCATCCCGAGGCGGCGTCCTGATCGTTCTCGATGGCTATAAATTTTGTCGAAATAAAGTAAACGGTTCCAAAATTCGTTGGCAATGCACTAGTCACGCCCGAGGGTGCAAAGCATCTGTTTACACGATAGATGAAGAAATGGTCAAAGTAAACAATGATCATAACCACAGAAAACCAGTCACATCTGACTCTAGCATTATACCGCTTAAAGAAATGGTCAAAGTAAACAATGATCATAACCCCAGAAAACCAGTCACATCTGACTCTAGCATTATACCGCTTAAAGACCCAAAACCTAAAAACAATTAAGGGTTTTTTTCTAAATGGACGCAAATACGCAATACCATGTCAACCCACAAAATTTAAAAAACTGAGTTATATATGCAGATGGGTTGGTAAAAGTGCTGAAGAACATTTTTCTTTAATATTTGTAGGGTTTTAAGCTTTAAAACTTCTAAAAAGCCATTTTTAATCATGCAATTTATGTATTATGTTAAACGTTTTGGGTTATATTATATACGAAATATATGGTTTGAATACTTATTTTTTGTGAAAATAAGTAAAATAACTTGCATAAAACTAAAATTGCCAAAAACTTGATCAATACATAAAAAAAATCATATAAAGCAAGTTGTACAAAATTTTCAAACGCGTTTTTCTCGAAATGACATTCGTATGGGTTAACATGGTATTGCTTATTTGCGTCCAAATATGTATTGCTGTTGGCCTTACTGAACTCGTCATCGTAATAAATGTCTTTGGGACTGAGCGAAGTGAAGTTATCTTGTGATAGGGACTGGTGGTATGCCTTTTTTGCATGAGGCCGGCTACATTAGTACCACAGTGTCAGATATTCTACCTCAAAGCAGTGTTCTGTTGTAGCTAAAGATTCTTTAAAGAAAATTAGGAATGCTTTTTCAAGGCATTACTAATATTCCCATTGCCGTTTATCATTATCTTTCACCGGCCGAGGTCACCGACCCAGCTCCTAAATCGGTGACGCTGTCAAGGCCACTAGGGCCAACAGAAAAAAATCTCCAAAGAATTTGACATTTTGATAAATTGTCTATGTAAAAAATGTTAAAACGTAAAATATATTTCACGAATAATCTCTTGGTCAATATTGTTAAATTCATTAAAAATTAGCCCTATGTTTCTCCGTAGTAAGTTAAATATGCATATAACGCTCAAGAAATCTTAAAGATCATCCTGGCTCGCCGTCTCAATATTCTATTTATCTATATTATTTTCTAAATTTTCATTAAAAAAAAAAAAAAAAATGTTTTCCAAATCTTCAACAGCGATATGTAACAATTTAACAAAGTAATTTTTAATGATACATAATTTTTAAAAAATTCGTATTTAATACCAAGTGTTTTATAATCTCACAATTTTTCTCAAAAATTGTTAATAATCTTAATTAGATTGAAAGGACTTTATCCTTTGCTTATTATAGAATAGGTTGTTTATTCCTCGACTACGTTGTGGCGTAGCGGTAGCAAACCTGCCTCAAAACGCCACAGGTCGCGGGTTCGATTCCCGCTCGGATCATAATGTTTGTATTGACCATGCAAGCATATTTTCCGGTCTGGGTGTATTTGTTCTTGTCTTTGTATGTGTTTCCGACCCCGACACAGGATATCACTATCCTAATGGGGGCCGTTGAGTGTGTAGCGCTTATTTATTTATTAATTATTATTATTAAGAAGATTGTACAGAAGCCTATTCTCTTTGCTATTTGAAAGTGTGTGTGTTGTAGTTGAATTTCATCCAGAAATAAATTATATTAATTTATTATGATCAGTTTTATTTAAGTTTTAAAAGCTGTAGTCCAAAGTTTCACAGGTTATACAAGCAGGATCTAAAATGTATATTCTTATATTTTCAGAAGCAAATTTTATCAAGTCAGCTCGAGGCGGCCTCAGTATTATTTTCGACGGATACAAATTCTCCCGACAAAGGAAATTCGGATGCAAAACCCGTTGGCGTTGTTCGAGTAAAGGCCGCGGATGCACAGCGTTCCTTCACACTATAGATAAGCTCATTGTCAAAGTACACAATGTACATGTACACGATAAACCTAATATTATTCTTCCTTCTGAAGCTGTACCGATAAAGATAACGAATATGTAATTAGTAATTTTCATACCATCCATATCTGGTCGATATACCGAATAGTCGCTTTCATTCTTTATTTAATGCGCAATTGCGCGCATTAAAATGCGCAAGGCCAGGCAGTGGAATGCTTTTCCGGCGTTTTTATTTCCGAACGCATACAAGCTGAACCTCTTCAAGGTGCGAGTAACAGGCTTCTCATGAGTACGCTCGCTCCACCGTAGACTTTGTCTTTGCCTTCACGCTCCATGAAGGTCAAGAGGGTAAGCTCTTGACCTCTATTTTAGAATTAAAAAAAAATAACTGTCATGCTTGCCCTTTAATATGTTTTGAAACACGCTCGGCTTATAATATACTAGAACTATAACTTCCAATTGTAATTTCATATTCTAATAACAATTTATTGAGATATTAATATTTTTAATTGATCTTCTAAATGCTTATTTGAATTATTTTATTTATTGTAACTATTTGATAATTGTATTGTACTAATTCCTTTACTAATTGTAAATCGAAATTATTTTATAAACTAGCAGCCCGCTCCGGCTTCGCACGGGTATAAAATATATAGCCTATGTCATTCACTGAGAAAATGATTAAAATCGATCAAGTAGTTTTGATTTATTCATTACTGCCCGTGGCCCACACCCGTTAAATGTAATTATTTACATCACATTAGAAACATCAAAAAAATAAAAAAATTCTCCACTTATTATACATATAAACCTTCCTCTCCAATCACTCTATCTATTAAAATAACCGCATCAAAATCCGTTGCGTGGTTTTAAAGATTTAAGCGTACATAGGGACAGAGAAAGCGACTTTGTTTTATACTATGTTTTATAAATGAATTGTAATTTTAAGTTTTTATACTCGATTTTAGTTTTACTTGAATTATTTAATTTACGATTAATTTACAATAATAACATTACTAACAAATACATGAATAGATTAATAATATCACTCCATACTAACTTAGATTTACATATTATAAAAAGAAGCGTATAAAATCACATAATTGTAGAAAACTAACCACAATAGTATTAAGAATAAATGTTTCATAAAGAATAATAAATGCTTTCTTATTATTATTATACTTGACATTAAACATAAATTAAAATACTTAATATGCGTAACAACAACAACAAAAAAATAAAAATATCATTTCGATATTTTTAATTTTTTTTTATTTTATCTAATAATTATGTATCATTAATAAACCAACTCTTGTAAACACACTTAAGTTAATAAAGTCTCATTCATTCAAAAATTAATTAATTAATTCATTCATTCATTCATTCATTCTCATGTAACATAGCACATTATTATGTTAATGCAAATAAATAAATCTTATTGAACTGAAGATAGTTTTTTCTTTAATTGTTTTATTATTCGACAAATAGACTAAGGATGATATATTAAAACTTATCACTTCTTTCTTTATTTCATCAAACAACATGTAACTTATACGAGTACATTGGAAAGAAATGATTCTAAAAAAGTGGCGCCTGATAATATCTCTCCTACACCAAGGATCAACTGTCCAAGCAGGACGATAATACCACACGGAACTGTCCTATGTTTAATGGCGGATTTACAAATTCTCAAGGTTTTACAAATTCTCAAGATATAGGCTGCAAGGTTTCATCCGCCCTTGCCTCTGCAATTGTCATGTCCTAGATTTTTTTTTTTATGTAAGAGGGGGCAAACGGGCAGGAGGCTCACCTGATGTTAAGCAATCACCGCCGCCCATGAACATCTGCAACACCAGAAGGCATGAAGGCGCGTTGCCGACCTTTAAATTTAGACCTTCCTAGGTTATTTTTACAACCCAACTAAAGGCTGATTATTGATTGGGGGGCGGCGAACTACCTGCTCTACTCAAGAATAAGGAAGTTTTCTACTCGGAATGTACAGTGACAAGTGAGAGGAGAATGCCATCGGCAAATTTATTGCAGATTTCTAATTGTAAAACATTAGAAACCCGTCAGGCATGTTTTTAATTTCTAAGATGAAGAAAAATAATATTTGGTCCCCAAATTTGCCGCTCAAATCTGCCGCCCTAGGCTCAAGCCTACTGAGCCAGCTGGAAAATCCACAACTTCCACCACTATGATCAATGTTAGAAAGTTAATAACGCAAATTGGGGTCGCGATGTTCTTCTTTTCGACCGTTCTGCGTTACGTACCTATAAAAGTACGTAAAAATACCCAAAAGTATTGAATTTCCATAGAAATAGTCTTTAGTGTGAGTAGGAATATATTGAAGATTCGGAAGATGCTCTACTACAGATCTGATCTGAATATAGATGATATTTTTACACATGCCAAGTCGGTAACTCGATATAAAATTAATTATAAGTTGCAAGTTTTCGATAATAAAAGGTGTGTTCTAAGGGGCTTACTATGAACTCTTATTACGATTCAAATGATGACCCTAACGGAGCCGCATCGCTATATCGTACCATGACATATATATTATCTCATGTTACCATATAAAATATCAATCATTTTACTACCTGATTTGAATTGCAACAACTACATGTGGTGATTATGTATGATGTAGATGTTATATTACCCAAAAACCGCAGATGTTATCCCTGCGGTACCCTGGGCTTGTGCCGGGGGGGCTCAGTAGCCGGGAACAATAGTCGATTGTGCAAGTGGCACCTTCGGCTACCCGGTGAAGCCGACAGTGTTTACCGACTTCCCGAGTCTGATCCCAGTCGGCCGGCTTCGTGAGCCCAGCCCAGGTAGAGGCTTAAAAGTCTAGGCGCGCCACGTGGGTTTCTATTTATAAGATGTATTTAAGTAGTTAAATAAATAAATAAACAAAGAAAAGATATATTAAAAATAATTCAGAAAAAAAAATTGATCAGTGATGCAGTGGTGTTATACAGATGTGAAATTTAAAAATTCAGCAAATTTTCTTTTTTTGGGATTAATAATAATAATATGTCATGTTTTTAGATAAAAAATAATAATATGTTTTTTTTCAGTAAGTAATAATAATAAGTCATTAAAATATATCAGTAAAAAACTTTTATTTCTAGAAGCGAAATCGATCGCGATTGCTGAATTTAAATGCTTTTAAAATCATTTTTTAACAATTTGGATTATGCATGTATTTAAAATTATTTTCATTTTTTAAGGGATCGTATTCTCAGTGACTTCACAAGGCTCCCCGATGATAATTTTAAAAGGATTCAAGTTCTACAAACACAATGTATCAGCACAGGGTACAAAAGTGCGCTGGTTATGCGGCTACAAACGTAGGAAAGCTTGCAAAGCCTACATCATCACATTTGAAAACGAAATTATCAAAGTATACAACGAACATAACCACGTGCCTCCACCTTCATAATTGTAATACTAGTGGCAAGAGATTCTACAGTAAATCAATATACTATGTTTCGGTTTAAAACAAACTGTAGATAAAATTACTGGGCAAAGGAGATTAAGGAAAAAATATCTCGAGGTTGGGACCTCGTGAGTGACACCTACCAATGTATCGTGTTGCAAGCCCTCATAGGCTACGTTTAGGCATATGGGTCCTATGCTTATTTGCCAATTTTTTTATGCTACCAAAGGTGGCAAAATTCAAACAGCCTGCCTAATGGGTAGTTGCTGTAGCGTATGTTAACTGGCAATACTAGAGTCTTTACTGTGAATTGGTTCCTGAGATCTAGGATTAGATGAAGAAGAGGATTCCGTTACCCTAAGGGCGAACCAGTAGCCCATGGATAAGATCAATTTACATATCAAAAGTTAACGAATATTATCAGATCTTATGTGATAACAACCGGACCGACAGCAAAATCAAAATCAAAATCAAAATTATTTTTATTCAAGTAGACTTTTAAAAGTACTTTTGAATAGTCAAACGCTACCGACGGTTCGGAAGGTTGATTCT
The DNA here is from genome assembly GCA_023373885.1 of Hestina assimilis. Classification (NCBI taxonomy): domain Eukaryota; kingdom Metazoa; phylum Arthropoda; class Insecta; order Lepidoptera; family Nymphalidae; genus Hestina; species Hestina assimilis. The sequence goes on along the minus strand of CM041750.1, from coordinate 2,851,963 downwards.
ATCTCTTTTCAAATATATGTTTTTTACAATTGTATTCTTTCATATAAAATTTGGTTCTTAAATGAGATCCAGCAATATTAAGAGTCCCAAGCATTTTTATCGGAAAAATATTCCTCTAACGAATAATAGGCTTTATTGATAAGTTTATTTTTTATATACATTTGGAACTTGCTTGTTGGCAGTTCTAATAAGCAATCTGGAATTTTGTTGAAAATGCGAATACCTAGCCCCTTAAAAGAATTACTGACTTTACGCAGACGAAAGCTAGGATTACAAAGTTTATTTTTGTTTCTAGTGTTAATTGAATGTACATCGCTATTTTTGCTAAAAGACTTTAAATTATTCCTAATATATAAGAGGTTAGAATAAATAAACTGTGACACTACAGTCATTATGCCTATATCCTTAAAAACATCTCTTAGGGAGGCCCGCGCTCCTAAATTATAAATTGCCCGAATTACCCTTTTTGAAGAATAAAAATAGTATTAATGTCAGCCGCCTTTCCCCAAAGAAGGATACCGTATGACAGCTTAACGTGCTCTCCGAGGCACGATGAAGAGACCCACAAGAACAAACGCCCAGACCAAAACAGATATTTGTAAGATGAATGCAAGCATCTGTCCTAGCGGGAATTGAACCCGCAACCGTCGAGGCTTAAGGCAGACACGCCAAAACGGTTTTACTGCCACCACTCAAACCAAACTTATCGAAATGAATGCAACGGAACGAACACTTCGCGTTAAAATTCAACACAGATACACGTGATACAGTTCAATGTTTTTGATTAATTTTAAAGAAAATTGTTTCTGTTATTTGATTAAATGGTTAATCCAAAATGTAAAAAAAAACAAATGTAAAAAATAAAATACTTCATTTTTTGTGTATGTTACATTCAATTCACGCATTCCGAATCACTTATAATGCAAATATACAATACTAATAATATACCGGCGCCGGGACGTGACGGCCTCATCGCCTGCTGTTGGGATTCTTGTCACAGAAGGGATTATTCCACCAGTGCAATCAGTCACGCTGGTAGTAGGGCTTTTGTTGCAAGAGTCCGGCTAGGTAGGTACCACAACAGTGTCAAATTTTCTACCGCCAAATAGTAGTGCTTAGACATTACTGTGTTCCGGTTTAAAAGGCACTGTAGGCTATTGAAATTACTGAGCAAAGGAGATTCAAGAACCAATATCTCGAGGTTGACAGCGCGTGAGTGGTGTTGCGCGCGCTCATAGGCTACGGCAACCGCTTATCATCAGATGGGCCGTATGCTTGCTTGCCAACTTGTATCATAAAAAAATAGTATAATTCTTTATTGTTGAATAGGTTTCTTGTTCCGGGTCCTCATGTTATAAATTATGTGTGAATTAAAATATAACAGTTTATCACCCGACTATGTGTACTTATAGTTTAAGTGGCTAGTTTTTGTTTTATTAGACAATCCAATTATTATATTTAAAATAGCCTGAAATAAAACGGTTTCGAATTGGCTTCTGTTTTCTGTTTCTTTTTATCATATAACGGATTGGAATATACAGATTTCATTTCGAAATATATTCAGAGTTGCAGAAAAACGTAAGGAACTTCTTTCATGACAGGGGTCCCCCGATTGCACAATTTTCACACTGAAAACTGGATGCTTTTATTTATGTTGAAATAAAAACATCCTGTTTTCTATATTATATTTGTTTTAATTTCATTATATAAATTGTTTTTTTCTCTTGTTACTAACACACCCAACTGCAGAAATAATACTATTCTTACTGCAGTTTGGTGTTTTGTTTAGTGATTTATTCAAAAGTTTACGCTATGAAAATTAGATAAGCTTGTTTTTACAATGCTGAAAATTATATTATTATATTTTAGTAAGTATATATTTTTATTTTTTCAGAAGCAGATTTTATGTACTCATCTCGAGGTGGTGTCAGTATTGTTTTCGATGGCTACAAATTCACTCGACAAAAAAGTATTGGACATAAAATTCGATGGCGTTGCTCAAGTAAAGCCCGAGGTTGCAAAGCATTCCTTCACACTATAGATAAAGAAATTGTCAAAGTACATAATGTACATACACACGATAAACCAACATTTTTCCATGCTGAAGCTGTGGTGATAAAGGTAACGAATATCAAAGAATAGTTGGAGAATCCGCTAGATCAAGATCTCACCATAAATGCTGCATAGAAAAACGACCGTCCATGATCCCCTTGAAATGACAGATATGACAGATGACAAAGAAACCTTCAATTTATATTAAGACAACCTCTCTCGTCTGTATTGTAACCTAGTATTAAAAATAAATAAACAAACTCTCACATATATAATATGATAAAAGAAACAGTTGTGCCTGCACTTGAATATAGTTTCAAAAACGCGCGAGGTGTAGTGATTAATATTAATATGTAACAACATAAAAACACATAAAACGACACCGTTGCTAACCGCTAAATATGCCCTTTTGTAATATTCATAAAAATATATAATAACCTAGCAGAATTAAAAAAAAACAAATAATGTATGTAGCATTCCAAGCATTCAAATTCCCGCTATATCGGTCTCGTGCGTCTTGACCAATCACAGCGCTAGCCGCCGACGCTAACCGCTAGCCAATCAACGCTCGCGCCTATCTGTCGGTCGGCGAGCCAGGGTGCCGCTCTCGCTCTCTTCCCCTCTGCCTGCGACGGTGAACGCATGGTGTATAAAATATCTAATATATGTGTGTACAAAAGGAATAAAGTTTTTGGTGGTGAATGTGTTTTTCAATTCCAAATTACGTGATACTACAAGTATTAATAAATTAAACAAATATTAATTACTTTCATAGTTCTGAATATTGTTGTGGTTATGTTTAGACAACCGACATAATGGGTGTTTTGTTTAATCATTTGTTTGAAAGAATATAGATACCCCATGAATATTTGATAAGCTTCTTTTTACGATACTAAATATTATATATTAATAAATATAAACAAAAATGTTTTATTTATTTTCACAAATATAGATCTTACATATTTAGGTGTTGGGATCTTCTTTTAGGCAATCATTGATGCTTATGCCAGAAGTTTCCAACCTTCTTTATATCTTATTCTAGATAATACTAATTTAATTATATCTTTATATATAATACTAATTTAATTTAGTTTATTTGTTACTATTATATTAGCAGAATCAGCTACATTTATTAATTAGAATACTTTTATTTTTCAGAAGCAGATTTTATTTACTCATCTCGCGGCGTTGTCAATATTGCTTACGATGGCTACAAATTTACTCGACAAAGGAGAATTGGACATAAAATTCGTTGGCGTTGCTCAAGTAAAGCCCGAGGTTGCAAAGCGTTCCTTCACACTATAGATAAAGAAATTGTCAAAGTACATAATTTACATACACACGATAAACCAACATTTTTCCCTGCTGAAGCTGTGGTGATAAAGGGAACGAATATCAAAGAATAGTTGGAGAATCCGTTAGATCAGGATCTCACCATAGATGCTGCATAGAAAAACGACCGTCCATGATGCCCTTGACAGATATGACAAAGGTCAAAAGCAACCAGCTTTATATTAAGACTAAAACCGCTTTCGTCCATATTGTAACATAGTATTAAAAATAGATAAATAAATAAACTCTCACAAATATAATATGATAGACAGAATAACAATCGTGTTTGCACTTGAATATATTTGGAAAACGTCCGAGGTTTAGTTATTCATATCAATATGAAACAACACAAAAACACATGAAACGTCGGCGTTATAAACCGCCAATTTTTTTCATAAACGTCCATAATGTAGCAGAATTAATAAAACAAATAAAGTATTCATGAATAACTTAAACAATAATATAATAAGTTAACATTAACAATGTAGAAGAGGCAAAAACAATTTGATTTGTTTTGATTCTTGACTATTTTAACAGCCTTAGATCATTGGTGAATATACGTATGTAAGTATTACATTCACACTTTCCAGTGGTCATTTCATAAAACTAATGATACGATTACAATCAAAGTATTTTAAATAATGTGGCGCTTTTTTTTTCGGAATGTGTATTGCTGTTGGCCCTACTGGCCTTGACAGCGTCACCGGGCGGGGAGGCCGAGTACAGAGACTCAGCCGTAATAAAGGGGCAGCCCTCACGGAGGCTCAAATTTGATTCCGTCCTTAGGGTGCCTCCTGCGAAGCCGGAATGTGGCGCGTTGTCTCTTATACATAAAGGCACAATCCGCTACTTACGATTTTCTACGTAAAAACATTCCATGATTACAAATTGGGAAAGGGTTTCCATTATGAGTTTCTCAAAGATCAAACTGTTTTTATGTTATTAGATATGTATTCTATAGCTACCACTTTTTAAACTAAACATTTTGTATGAATCTGATTTGGTCTAAATTTTTTAGAATTATTTTACCCTTTGGTGACACCGCAAGTTTGAGAAATTGTAAGAAATTACGATAATTTTGATTTAAAATATAAACATTTTAAATTTTAAAAAGTTTTTTTTTTTTTCAATTAAGTGTATTATGACGTTACAGACGTTTTTTTTTTTTAATTTAATAATTTATTCCAAAGTATCCAATATGAAAATGTTATTGGCTTTTTACCAATCCAATATTTATATTTATTTTTCAGTAGCAAATTTTGTCAAATCATCCCGAGGCAACGTCGGCATTGTGCATGATGGCTACAAATTCTGTCGGCATACAAATCTTGGACACAAAATTCGTTGGTTTTGCTCTAGTCACTATAGCCGCGGATGTAAAGCGGTTCTTCACACTTTAGATAAATATATTGTCAAAGAACACAATCAACATACACACGATAAACCTAAAATCCTTCCTTCGACACTATGTCGACAATAAAAATAAGAAAGATGTATTAATTTCCCCTCAGACGAATAAATAAAGTTCTAAAACTGACATTACTTTTTAATTTTTATAACTCATCGAGCGACAATGGTCTTGTATTTTTGTCATAAATAAACGGTACACACTCAACGCCCCCATTTTTTTACTTTTTAGAGGCGCAACTTTTCAAGACAGCACGAGGCAGCTACATGATAATTCTCGATGAATATCAATTTTGCCGACACAAAATCTACGCTATAAAAACTCGCTGGCACTGCTTAAATCGCAGTAGTGGATGCAAAGCTGTCATCTATACCATAAATAATACTGGAGAAGTCATCAGAGTAAACGACGATCACAATCATGATAAGCCCGTATTTTAATTTCCACTGTTTAAAATAAGTGTAATGCGACCTGTAGTTTTCACTATTTGAATAAAACACGCTTCCTGATAGTACTGGGTCTATGCAACTAACGTACGTCTGCACTCGCTCACAGTTCGAGCACTACTGTGGCGCCCGGTTCGAGCGCATGTTGAACAAATAAAACATGTTTGAACAAATAAAAGTCCATTTGTGTCTGAAATTGATTAAAATTTATTTATAAGTTAATATGAAATTGTGTATGCTTACTATTAAGATAAGATATTTTTGTCCGTGAAATAAAAAATTAATAAAATATTAAAAACGCATCTTTAATATGATAATTATAATATTGTTTTTGTGTATTTTACTTAAATTCATGTCGTTTTATGTATATATATATATATATATATATATATATATATATATATATATATATATATATAAATTTATTGTGCTCTTAAAACTATTTTTTAATTGTACAGAATAATTGTTTAGTTTTTTTTTATATGCAGAATCTTATCAGATATCATATCATAAGCTAATGAACAAAGTCCTCTCAAAATTGGCAGTTTCGAAAATTAATAAAAAATTAACATAAAAAATTAAAATTAATCTAGATAGGACATCCATCAGGCACTTTTTTTTTTTAAATTAAATAACTTAAAAGTATTAAATAAATAAATACAACAGAACATCTGACTTTTACTGAAAATACTTTTGACTTTTATTGAAAAGTATTTTTAATGTTGTTGGATTTTTGTTTGATTCATTCATTTATGCCAAAGTATCACACATGAACATTATCGTAATATAGAATCTGATAAGTATGTTTTTATCTTTTCAGCAGCAAATTTTGTCAAGACATCTCGAGGCGGCGTCATGATTGTTCTTGATGGCTACAGATTCCATCGCCATAAAAATATTGGAAATAAAACTCGTTGGCATTGCTCGAGTAAAGACCGCGGATGCAGAGCATACCTTCACACTGTAGACGATCATATTGTTGCAGCACAAAATGAACATACACACGATAAACCTAAAGTACTTGTGTTCGACACTGTGTCGCCGATAGAGGAGGTTAAGGATGGTAAAGATTTTTTAGTATTTTGTATACAGCCCAGTTTTTTCTTTTGATACTTGCTTCTGACAGCGGCTTCACCCGCGTGAATAACAATTTAATACAAACTCTGAAGCACAACCACCTCCACCGCACCTCTACAAAGTTTGAATGTGATATTTATTTACATTCAATCAACAGCCTAAAAAGTAAGTTTCAAGCTTCTAGCTCTAAAAATGGTAGTTTCATACAAGTTTTCATCCCTCCCTTTCAACCCACTTTTCGCATTGAAAAGTAACTATGTCCTCTCTCCGGCTCTAGACTATCGATGTACCAAATAACGTTTAAATCGGTACAGTAGTTTCGGCGCAAAAGCGCGACAGACAAACATACAGAGAAACAGAGTTGCTTTCACATTTATAAAAATGTTGTTGGCTTATTTTTACGATACAAAATCTTATACCTATATTTTAATTATTTCAGAAGCAAACTTTGTCACGTCGTCTCGGGGAGGCATCAGTATTGTTCTGAATGGCTACAAATTCTCTCGAAATAGAAAAATGGGACATAAAACTCTTTGGCATTGCTCAAGTCACAATGGCCGCGGATGTAAAGCTGTTCTTCACACTGTAGATAAACAAATTGTCAAAGCACATAATGAACATACACACGATAAACCTAACATTTTATCGTATGACATTTTATCGCCAATTAAGATGAATGATGATTAATGAAATAATAAAAACTCATGTATTTTGAATATCGTCGCTGGAAAAGCAAAAAGACTAAAGCGCTGTTTTTGCTAAGAATGAGTTAAATTTCTGGCTTTGTCTTTTTGTCTGGGGTAATTCAAAAAATATAATTTCTAAGTCTCAATGTCCGTTTAGTGATTCTTATTTGATTGACGTGACTGACTATTGATGGGTTATTTTAGAAAAATCTCATTACATGGCAAGTGATGAGCGTGGTGCTTTAGTATTTATAGCCCTAACTGTTTTTAAAAGAGGATTTTAAAACGTACTTAATACGTACATCTGTATGAGCTAAAGTGTATTAATAAAATACGCCTTCACTTATTAATGTTTTAAAAGTTTAATGTTATGTAACATTTTTTGTGCGACAAATATTTATATAAATTGGTAAATTTAAAAATATTTTTATTCGCCCTGTTTATGTCTTAATTTTTACTTCCCAATCAAATATCTATAATAAACTGGCGGGCCCGAAAGGCCCGGAAGGCCGTTGTCCTGCCACGAAAATGAAAAAAAAAAGTGAGACCCGGTAGCAACGCCCCCTACTGGGTCCAATTGCTAATCTAAACCATTCTTGAATTCACCGCAATACACACAAAAAGAATCATCAAAGTCGGTCCAACCGTTTAGAAGGAGTTCAGGGACACACACACACACACACGTACAGTAGAATTATATATATAAAGATATCTTAACATATTAATTGTCAATATATTTTCGCTTTCATTATATTGTATGGATTGAAATGTGATTTTTGTTTTTTTTTTAAATATTTAAGAATTTTACTTAATTTATGCAAAAAATAAATCTTATTTTAGAACAAGTCGCAGATTTTGGTTCTTTTTTTAATAGTTCCTGCGTTTTGTATGTTTCCTGTTCATAATTACTTTGTGAACATAACAAAAAATATATCAAAAATTGTGAAGTTCAAAAGGGTTATTATAAAATATGTATGGTAGGTTACAAGGATTTTTTGTAGATATTTAACAAACATTATGATTTGTTAGTTCCACCTACCTTGTGATCACAGTGCGCTTAGGATTAGCTGTTTGGATTGAAGAAAGCGTAAAGCTATGTTTAGAATTTTCTAAACGCAATATTGAAATATTATTGCGTGATCAGAATGATGCTATACTGCGGTCAAGATGGATAAAATGTGGATCCTATATTGCATGTTCCAAAACCATGCATTTGCTAATATGCGTGGCTTTTGAATATTGCTGTAATATTCGCTGTAAATTAGAACACTATTTAGATTCTTTCGGCGTCGCAACGTGACGACCCCATCGCCCGTTGTTGAGATAATCTTTGTTACATTAGAGATTATTCCACCAGTCCAGTCACACGGGTGGTGTCTTTTATTCCAAGAGGCCAGCTATGTAGGTCAAATATTCTGCCACCAAGCAGTAGTGTAGGCATTACAATGTTCCGGTTTGAAAGATGCTGTAGACTAGTGAAGCTATTGGGCAAAGGAGACTTAAAAACCAATATCTCGAGTTGGCAACGCGTGAGTGGCACCTACAAATGGTGTTACAAGCGCTCATAGGCTACGGCAACCGCTTACCATCAGGTAAACCGTATGCCAACTTAGTAACATAAAAAAATAAAAAAAATGTTGATGCTGTGCATGAATTACGAAAATATATGCCAAACTCTAAGCTTCCTTTACCTGATAAGCACTCATTTATTTCGTTTTCACTTTTACTTTCTTTTCCATTGGTTACATTTTCAACATTTCAAATAACCATCACTAATAAAGTTAACCCTATTTAAGATTTTTTCTTTTCAGGAAGAATTTTCAAAACACCACGTGGATCACTCATGGTCGTTCTCGGTGGTTACAAATTTAGTCGCCACAGGGTTGGGAATTCTAGAACACGCTGGCACTGCACGAGTCACTACAGTCACAATTGTAAAGCGTACATTTGTACGATAGACGATAATTTAATTATCAAAGCACATAACGAACATAGTCACGATAAACCACAATTCAGCACGCTTTTGTGGAAGAGCATTAGTTACGTTGACTACTTAGATAAATAATGAACCGGCCACAATTAAATAAATAATAATAAATAAACGCTATAAATGGACGCAAATAAGCAATACCATGTCAACCCACAAAATTGAAAAAACTGAGTTATATATGCAGAAGTGTTGGTAAATGGCCGAAGAACATTTTTCTTTAATATTATATTATTATTTAAAGCTTAAAACCCTACAAATATTAGAGAAAAATGTTCTTCGGCCATTTACCAACACTTCTGCATATATAACTCAGTTTTTTCAATTTTGTGGGTGGACATGGTATTGCTTATTTGCGTCCATATAAAATAATATATTATAAATTAAATATATGAAAATAACATAAAAAAATATATGTTTATTGGATTTGGATTATAGAAACTTTAAAATTCTTAAACCTGTTTAATAGATAGATCTTGTTTTACGTAAACAATAGTTTACAACAAACTAAATCCGAATAATATTGATAATAAATGTGAAAGTTTGTATGTTCGAATGTTCAGACGATTGTGACTCAATCATTGAGAATCAATGAAATTTAGCACATATATTAAATTAACGTTGCACACTCAACGGCCCCCATTAGGATAGTAATATCCTGTGTCGGGGATCCGGGGATACACAATGACAAGGACAAATACACCCATACTGGAAAATATGCTTGCATGGTCAATACAAACATATTATGCTACGAGCGGGAATCGAACCCGCGACCTGTGGCGTTTAAGGCAGGTTCGCTACCGCTACGTCACAACATCGTCAAAATATATAGCTTATTATCTAAATTAAGACATACAAAGGATACTTTTTATCCCGGAAAATATAATTTCCGTGGAATTATCAAAAATAAAAAATTTAGTCCACAGATATTTTATCACGTGGATTAACACAGAGGTTACTTTTATCTGAGAAAAATGTTAAGTTTCTTTGAAATTTAGAAAAATATTGCTACGAGACGTATTGATTTTAAATTTGGTATAGATCTGTTAACATTATTAACTTTTAAAAACTCATTTCTGCCTAAACGCACTGTGTAAGAAGTCAAGGATAGATGCTAGTATTTATAAAAGGAACTGTCCCAATTTTCAATCGTTTCTAAACATTACAAAAATTTTTTTTTTTTTTTTAGAGGCGAAATTTTTCAAGACACCGCGAGGCAGCTACATGATCATTCTCGATGACTACAAATTTTGCCGTAACAAAAACTATGGTCTAAAAACTCGTTGGCACTGCTCAAGTCACAACAGTGGATGCAAAGCTTTTATCTATACGGTGGAAAGAAAAATCATCAGAGTGAACCACGATCATAATCACGATAAGCCTATACTCTTTCCTCCAGTTAAAATAAGTGTAATGCGACCAATATATGTCCATCCACATATTAAACCTTATTAAAACTAGCTATTATATTGTTTCGTTTTAATGTGTTTTATTATCGTGAAATGTATTAATAGGCCTAAATTACATTTATTAGCATCGACCAGCATTTAGCTGGATGGATTTAGACACACGAATGAGCATCGTATGCTTAAGCTTCCCTCAGCACGGCTAAGCATGCAAGGTGAAGCATCCGTAAGCATGCGTACGCATCCTTTAACAGACTTTGACGGTTGTTTAGTACTGTATCGTGCTATATCTAGTGTTACGCTTATAAGCATTTAAAACAGATAGTAGATACTTCAAATAAAAAACAGCCAATTTCTATAGAGAATGCTGATCGATACTGATATAAGTAATTCAGACCCATATGCAGACCCATATTCAGATTTGTATTGTTTAATTGTGTTTCACGTGAAAGTATTTTGTAGTTAGAATTGGTATTCATGCCAATATGCTGAACGAATGAAAGTTTCACTGTCCAAGGAATGAAGCTTCGATCAGTCACTGTATTACCGCCAAACTATTACAGGTTCCTTTCTGTGGCTAAAAGTGAATACTCTTACACGTTCCAGAAACTGTTCTTGTTTAATATTGTCTTACTTAATTAAAATATATAATGATATATTAAGGTTTTTATTTCAACTGTTTGTGTAAGAAATGCTCTACTTACAGTTTTCATAATATGTCTATCAGGCCGAGAGGCAAAGTCCATCGTCTTTATATTCGTAATAATGAAACTTCAACTCTATTTTCCGCTCTTTTTGGCACAATACTGAGATTTATGAAGAATGAAATGTGAATTATGAAGAATGAAATAAGGAAAAGGAATTTAAATAGTCTTGATAAATGAATACAACGTTATTTATATCTGTTAGTGTTTTCCATTATAAATAACTCCTGCATAGTTTGATTATTTAGGATAGTGACGGTATTGGAATAAAGGTGCAAAATATTGTGATAATCTGCTTATAAGCAATAGGCAACTTCTAAATGTCTTGCGTGTTTTTAAGAATCTCATAATTATATTTTTTTTTCAGTACCACATTTTGTCACCTCATCTCGAGGCGGGGTCAGTCTAATACTCAATGGCTACAAATTCTCTCGAAATAGAAAAATTGGATATAAAACACGTTGGCTTTGCTCAAGTCACAATGGCCGCGGATGCAAAGCGATTCTCTATACTATAGAAGATCAAATTGTTAAAGCATTTAATGAGCATACACATGATAAACCTAACATTTTATCATACCACATTAAGATGAGGCAAATGGATGATTATTAAATGAAATATTAAAAAACCATAATTTTTTTTTTTTTTTTTTTATAATAATAAATAAATAAACGCTACACACTCAACGGCCCCCATTAGGATAATTATATCCTGTGTCGGGGGTCCGGAAACATTCACAATGACAAGGACAAACACAGCCAGACCGGAAAACATGCCTGTACGATTAATACAAACATCTGCTCCGAGCGGGAATCGAACCCGCAACCGTCGAGGCTTAAGGCAGACTCGCTACCCACAACGCCACAACGATGTCAATTATATTTATGATGATAATTATATTTTGAAAATTATTTATGATAAAGAAAATGATGTAGAAATTACTATTGTTAAAGAAATAAAATAAAAAATAATCGTAAAACACAACTTTGCTTGCCAGCGAAGTGCCCACGCCAGAAGAAGGTAGCGGCTACATCTGTTCGTTTTAAAGACATTTATTTCTTATGAAAAACATACTGTTAACTTATACAGAGATAAGAATACAAACATTTTAATACTTAATCTGTTCGCCTTGGTTGACGGAATAACCACCAACCCTTCCCCATGTCCCCCGTGAGCTCAGTAAAATGCTCTGAGGCCCCGTCAAGAATTCTGCAGGAGAGCCCAGAGCATTCATAATTTTCGCAGAGCAAGAAGGTTTTAATGGGACTCCATACTTTAATGGAGATACTCATAGAATCTAAAACAGCCTTCATTTATCTTTATTCGGATATTTAATTGCCGCTTACCACTCAGTGAACAAAAAACAAATTCGAACAATCATTGAAAATATATAAAAACAACTTTTCGCAGCTTGCCGCCTGTTAAATTGAACGATCATTACTAACATTACGGTCAGTTCTTGTAACATATATCTTTAAAAAGCACATTGTTTTAGAGAAGTGCGCTTGAATACTTACTTTATAAATAAATAAACGCTGCACATTCTACTTTATACTTTATACCATATATTATGCCAAGAATCACTCGGGCCATTGAGCGTTAGTGCTTGCCAATTTTTAAAACATCTTAAACCCTCTGCTTCCATAGGCGAAAAATAAACCAGCCCTACCTTTGTCTTCACCCAAAGAATCGGGATTGCAGCGGGGAAATGCAGCAACAAATCATTATGTTATTACAAATTTGTAAAATTGTAATTATTTGTAGATATGGTTTGTTTGGAATAAATATCTTGAAATATTGGGTTTTGGCAAATTGTTTAGATATTGGGCATTTATGCTGTGCAACTGTCACCTCTGTGCGAATCACTACTGTACCTTTTTTCCTGGATATTACGCCTTTAATTTATTTTAACTGTGACTCCTCATGTGATGTCACTTTTAACATTTCAAATGACTATTGTTAAATATGTATAAACGTTATTCATACTTTACTTTTCAGGAACGATTTTCGAAACACCACGTGGATCACTCATTTTCGTTATTAATGGTTATAAATTCAATCGCCACACACGTGGAAGTCTAAAAACACGCTGGCACAGGTCACTATAGGCAAAAGTGTAGAGCGTACGTTTGTACAATAGACGGTAAAATAATCATCAAAGCAAAACTCGAACATACAATAAATCCAATTATGCACGCATTTCTGGAAGACCATTAGCACGTTACATACTTACAAAAAGATTGATAATGGGATATAACTTAAAATAATTATCATCGGCCTTACTTCTCTAGTTATCATAGCCGAGTGCACCCATCGGTAAACGATCAGTTGGTAAAGCAACTTTAAGCGCGGTCGGTCACTAGATGGGTGATCGCATATTTGTATTTCAACTGAGCGTCTCCGTGCTTCGTTCGTTCGTGCTGAGGGCACGTAAAAATTCGGTCCCGGCTGTTGACAATTAGACAACAGTCGATAAGTCAAGTCAGAGGCCTACAGGCGACCTGAACAACTCTGACACTAGGTTGGCCACTAACCATTCGATAAGATAAGATATAGTTATCATTATGATGTGTACCGGCAATAATAATAATATATAATAAATTTTTATTTATTTTCTCACACAAAGGAAAAAATACATAACAACCATCATAGTACGTATTCTTAGATATAAAGAACTTTTCATTCCTTTGTGAGAGACTGGTATCCATACTAGTTTTACTGTATTACGGATTACCAGGCTCCCACAGCCACAGGCAAAGTTTTTGGATTCACAGTGGTGTAACAATCTTTGGATCAACAATTTAAATGACTAAAACATCAAAAAAAAAAAAGTAAAAATAAGTATATTAGAATACAGAGTTTTAGATATGAATTTAATTTATTTTATGTCGGTTGGCAAACAAGAATACGGCCCGCCTGATGGTAAGCAATCACAGCAACCTATGAACGCTTGCGATACTTGATGTATCACATGCGCGTTTTTAACGTAAGGGACAGGAAAAAGAATGGAACAACGGAGGTGAGAGATTGGGCCTCCAGTGCTGTCACTCTACGTACGAAAGGCAACAGTACCAACTGATACTGTTACTTTACGTCCATTTTCTGTGAGAGGGTAGTATGTACTTCCCCGGTAAAGCCGGCCCATTTAACTGGCCCATGCTCCATGACTCTGCCACCATGAAATTGTAATTGTGTACTATTGCGAGCCGTCATTTGAAAACCCAGTTATATGTTAAACATTATAAAAAAAATTATCGTAATACATTTTTGGGAATATTTTTTATATAAAATAACGGTATACATTGTATAAAATAATACTACAAAATACTATGATTCTTTCTGTTTCCCCACTTATACGTAGATACCTTGTCTTATTTAAAAAAAAAGGTTGCCACAAATAATTACTTATATAAGCGAATACAAGACATTGTTTCTATGCACCCTAGATATCCCAATTTTTGGTACCGCACAACCGAAACTTTTTGATAGATTTAACAAGTGAGGTGTCAGTAGTTTCTTTCCAGTAGACAAGAAGTCTACTCATACATATAGAATCTCATAATTATATTTTAATTTTTCAGAAGCAAATTTTATCACGTCATCTAGAGGCGGCATCATGATCTTTCTTGAGGGGTACAAATTTTCCCGCCACAAAAATCTTGGATGTAAAACTCGGTGGCTTTGCTCAAGTCACCATAACCACGGATGCAAAGCGTTCCTTCACACTATAGATGAACATATCGTCAAAGCATATAATGAACATATACATGAGAAACCTAAAACTCTTTCTTCTAATATGTCACCGATTAAAATTAGAAAAATGGACAGTACATGTTCAAATATATTATAGTATCTCATTTTGTAGGTTTAATGCAGATGTTTCTTCTTATTAAATTTCGTGTTATTTATTTTTAGAGTTGGCCAAAATCCATAAAAAAATTGTTAGTAAGAACTTATTCTAATGTTGTATGATTATAATAATAAAATAAAACTACTTATTACTAATTGCACCTATGCGCACCTCCATACACGTGAACCCAGAGCCAAATGAATGGCCTATTTTATCTGCCAGTACTTTCATAATGCTGTTAGTTCCGCCCTTGAATCGGTGTAGCACGGAGGCAGATCGCTTGCACATTATAGCACAAAAGCCATCTACTCTTGCTTCAGCGAATATACCTAACATATATAACAGCGAACTTGTTCCCTCATTCTTACAACCTGGGGTCCTTCAAACGAGGCGTGAAGAGGCACCTTGCGGGTAGGCAGGGCGAGGGTGGTTAGTACAGTTCGCCTTTTGCAACTATATTAGCCACCTTCGCGTGTGGACTCCACTACCACTTACCATCAGGTAGAGTAGGACATTTGCCCTCCGGCGTCATTAAAAAAAAAATGTTTTTAACCTGATGCACTATCCCATCCCCAACAGCATTCTGAATGCATTGTTATAATGTATCCCAAAGTGTCCCACCTAAAAAATGGTTTATATTACGATAAAATACAATATTATTTTTTATTTTTTCAGGAGCAAAATTTATCACGTCATCTCGGGGTGGCGTCATGATTGTTCTTGATGGCTATAAATTCACTCGCCACAAAAATCTTAGGAATAAAACTCGTTGGCTGTGCGCAAGTTACCATAATCAAGGATGCAAAGCGTTTCTCCACACTGTAGATAGACATATTGTCCAAGTACATAATGAACATGCACACGATAAACCTAAAATAATATCTTACAACCCCTTTGGCCAGTTTCTGAATACAGATTTCTTTTAATAATAATTTTTAATGTTTTGCTTAAATTTTTGAAAGCGTGACTTTTACTTTCCAAAGTACATTTAATTAAAATTTCTTTAAATGTTTTTTACGATTCTTTTATATTCAGTTTTCAGTATTTTGATCATTCAGTAGTTGTCTTTTAAAATCAAAATCAGTGGAAAATTTACGCCCGAATTTCTTGCGACTTTTTGCGTATATATGGATGGTCGTATATGGTATGTATTATGTTAACCGACTTTTAAATTTAACGTGAACGAAAAGTTCAGTTTTTTTCTCTCGATCGATCCAAAAACTCAGATTTTCTAACTCGATACCAAAATGTAATATTAAAGAAGTTCTGTTCGAACATCGACGTAATGTTTGGGGTTTGTATTGAAATATTATGCAATAGTTTAATAAAGAAAATGTATGTAAAATCTGTTTATTTAATTTTATTGTGTAATAATATTGATGGTGTAGTGGCTTCTAATGTAAAGTCAATATCTAGTCAATATAATATTTTGTTTAAAGATCTTTGTAATATAATAAATGTAAAAAATAATAAATAAATAATCTATGTTATCCAATGAAAATATAAAAGTGAAAAAATGGAAAGAATATATTTAAAGAATATATTTGTGATTATTTAAAGAATATATTTGTGAACTTTACAATCTAGGACAAGAAAACAAAAATTTAGGTATATAAACTAAGATCGTTGTGGCGTGCTGGTAGCGAATCCGCTTTGGGTCTCGGCGGTCGCGGGTTCGATTCTCGCTCGGAGCAGATGTTTGCTATAAATATCTATTTCTGTCTGGGTGTTTGTCCTTGTGGGTTTCCCCACCGTGCCTCGGGGAGCACGTAAATCTGTCGGTCCCGTTAGTTATCATAACATCTAATAATAATCATTAACTCTTCGTAGTCAATGTGCTCTTATCCAATGAGTTACTGGTGCGCCCATTAAGTTGCGGAGGTCAGATAGCAATCGCTGTTTAAAAACTAGTAACCCTTCAAATCCAGATAAGAGTAATAAGCAGACCTCGGTAATACACCGGGAGAGTTCTAGGAAGAAGAAGAAGAACGTATAGATAAACTATCCTTCTACATGGCGTTCCCCTAAATAAAAACGTTTGAATGTATTTGTGCAAGTCTTACAACGCATGTGTTTGTACTCATATGACGGTAAACAAAAAATTAATCAATGGATCCATGTTGCTCGATTACTTTCTAACATTCATTAAAATTATTATTAGTATTTCACTTTACTGACGTACTCACCGAGGCACGTGCGTCGTCTTGCGTGGTCGGCAGTCAGTCAGTTGTGATTAGTTGACCAACAGCAGTTCTGGACCAGAACAGTAATTCGGATGTTATCGAAGTTTATCTATACGGTTCGGTTTTACTACGAAGGTTATAAGTAACCAAGGTTACTTAACGGTTTGCTTAAAATTTATAAATTGTCAAACTTAATTTGGAAATGAAAAAAATGACAAAGTTTTACTTAAGTCAAATTTTCTTTGAACAGTCCTTTAACTTTGAATTCTCAATTCAGAAACCGGCTGTATATCGACGTTTAAGATAAGAAAGATGTTTACGAGTAAATTAAAAAAATATAATAAACTTATTGAAAAATTAACCGTACTTTTATTAATTTAATGAATTTACATGTCACTTACCATATTATCTAGTTGGTACGTCTTCTTTCTTTGTCATGAGGTAAACAACAAGATGTACTGACTTATAATATTGATGTCACAAGTGGTATCTCAGGAAAATATTTCAATACTTAATAGTATCTTTACAAAGAAATAAATAGAATGAACAAATAAGTAAATAAGGATGTAGGTTTCTTGAATTAATTTGCACTTGTCTGTACTATTTTATTATTTGGCTTAGTGGACAAGAAGTCCTTTTTGAGAGTCCATTTTTATTAAGGTTTCTATTAAAACACTTTTTTTTCATGTTAGAAGTTGGCAAACAAGCATACGGCCCACCTGATGGTAAGTGGTTACCGTAGCCTATGAGCGCTTGCAGCACCATTAGTAGGTGCCACTCACGCGTTGCCAACCTCGAGATATTAGTTCTTAAATCTCGTTCGCCCAGTAATTTCACTAGCGTACAATGCCCTTCAAACTGGAACACAGTAGTGCCTAAGCACTACTATTTGGCGGCAGAATATTGGACACTGCGGTGGTACCTACCTAGCCGGCCTCTTGCAACAAAGACCTACCACCAGTGTGACTGATTGCACTGGTGGAATAAAACATCATAAACTTTTTCAATTAGAGCTTGCTTTTGGTTTCTTACTTAACGTACGAACCCCGGTTTCTCGTGCGTTGATAAAATTCATGTCAACATAACAAATACAGAACGCTCATTGGTTAAAGATGATCAAAGATCAACAGGCGACAATCGGCGTTTAGTATTTGATATTTTGAGATAAGTTTGATCAACGTTCGAGAAACCGGGGGTTAATGTATTCTGGTTTTATGTTTAATTTAATTATTTATTTCAAAGTATCCCACTTAAAATATTTTTGTGTAAAATTACGATACGTTTTCCGCTTCTTACTTAATATTCTTAACGTATATTAAATTATTGTTTAATTTAATAATTTAACTCAAAATTATCTTGTTAGTTTATTTATACAGAAATCCATATTTATTTCTTAATTTTTTCAGAAGCAAATTATATAAGGTCATCTCGAGGCGGATTCAATATTGTCGCTGATGGCTACAAATTTACACGAAATAAAATTTCTGGATGTAAAACACGTTGGGTCTGCTCGAGTCACTACGGCCGTGGGTGCAAAGCTGCCCTGCTGACTGTGGATGATCATATTGTCAAAGCACATAATGAGCACACACACGAGAAACCTCGCCTTCAATACTATGCCGACAAATAAGCAAAAGGATCAAGGTAAATTAAATTTTGAAAAGTCTTCTACATTGATTATATAACGACATTATGGCACAGCGGTAGCCAACCTGCTTTATGCGCCGCAGGTCACGGGTTCGATTCCCGCTCGGGGCAGATGTTTATATTGACCGTATAGGCACTTATTTCGGTCTGGGTGCCCTTGTACATGTCATTGCGTTTATTTATGTAGTAAAACCTTAAAACAAATTAAATACTCTTTTACATTTCAGATCCATAATTTTTCAAGATACAATAAGACATTGTGCTAACATGATGATTCTCGATGACTACAAATTCAGCCACAACAATAACTTCGGTCTGAAAACTCCGTCACAGTGTCAGAGCAAAGCTTTCATATATATAATTAACTAAAAAATTGTCAGTGCATACGATGATCCCAGTCATGATAAGCCCGTACTATAATTCCTATACTTTAAAATAAGTACAATGTGACCATAGGCTTATTATATAAAGACCGGTTCTTTCTTACAGAAAAAATGTCCGAAGATTCGCTGGTGCTCCTTCATAAATGCAATACAGTCCAGACAAGCTTGCACCATAATTGAATGAAGTTAGCGTCACAAGCCTGTAGCATTAGAAATAAGTTAGCATGTGACAAACTTCGTGACATTGGACATTTTTTCTATATAGAAAGAGCCAGTCCTCAGTTTATATTAAGACCAATGTACATTCATTCCAATGTTTTATCATTTTGAAACTATAATATTATGTTATTGTTTCTTAGCAATTTATATCTAAAATATATTAAATTTTATGTATGAGGTTATATGACATTGTTTTACATTATAATAGTAGTACTAATTTCTTGTATTTTGCAGTTATTTTGGGCTTTGATAATAAAAAAAATTGTTTAGATTGTTTTTGGGACTGATTAGTTATATAAAAACGCTATATTGTGTATCCGAGTTTACGACTGATTGAAATTATGCAGCAGAAATGAGCACAAATTTATAACTGATGTTCTTAAACTAAACACATAACCAGATACTACATGGTTCCGTAACTTCTTCTTCTTAGCATCGTTCCTGGTTTTTTATCTACCAAACTTATTACTCTTATCCGGATTTGACAGACTACTAATATTTACTCAGCGCAATTGCCATCTGACCTTCGTAACCCTAAGGGTGAACCAGTACTTCATTGGTTAAGAGCAAATCAAGAGATAACGATTATTATAAGATGTTATGACAACAACCGGGACCGACAGCTTAACGTGCTCTCCGATGCACAGTGGGCACCCACCCACAAGGATAAAAGCCCTGACAGACACAGATATTTATGAGATCATTAGAAACGTCTGCCCGAGCGAGTATCGAACCCGCAACCGTCGAGGTTAAAGGCAGACTCGCTACCAATATCTAACAACGGTGTTCATGGTTCCGTAACTATTCCCAATTGTGGAAGACGTATTATTTATTAATACGTCTATTGGGATTGGGATAACCTCTGTCACAACAGAGATTATTCCACCAGTGCAATCAGTCACGCTGGTGGTAGGTGTTTTGTTGCAAGAGGCCGGCTAGGTAGGTACCACCGCAGTGTCCAATATTCTGCCGCCAAATAGTAGTGTTTAGGCACTACTGTGTTCCGGTTTGAAGGGCATTGTACGCTAGTGAAATTACTGGGCGAACGAGATTTAAGAACTAATATCTCGAGGTTGACAACGCGTGAGTCGCACCTACTAATGGTGCTGCAAGCGCTCATAGGCTGCGGCAGCTTGCGGCACTTACCATCAGGTGGGCCGTATGCTTGTTTGCCAACTTCTAACATAAAAAAAAAAAAATGTCAATATGCTTAAAGAATGAAGATCCTATTGCGATGAGTGAGAGCGCCGGAGGCTCAATCTCGTACCCACTCTATACCCTTTTTTCTCTTCTTATACCTTTCCTCCTATCCTTTATGTTGGCAGTTCGCATGTGATACTTCAAGTATCGCAAGCGTTCATAGGTTGCGGCTACTGCTTACCATCAGGCGGAAAGTATGCTTGTTTGCAAAATTCAATTTCGTTTACATATTCCTTAGATCTTTGACGACGTTGTGGCGCAGCGGTAGCGAACCTGCCTTAAACGTCACAGGTCGCGGGTTCGATTCCCGCTCGGAGCATAATATGTTTGTATTGACCATGCAAGCATATTTTCCGGTCTGGGTGTATTTGTCCTTGTCATTGTACATGTTTCCGGACCCCGACACAGGATATCAATATCCTAATGGGGGCCGTTGAGTGTGTAGCGTTTATTTATTTATCTGAGGATGTTAAAGTCAAGTGGCTTAGTTGTGTTTTTTTCAGTGCAGTCCAGTGATGCCCAGTTCAACATTTCAAGAAGAGGTGGAAACATGATAGTTGTGGATGGTTATAAATTCTGTCACCATAGAACTAAAGGCTTCAAAACCCGGTGGCAATGCTCGAGTGGTCGCGGCTGCAAAGCCTACATTTACACTAGTGGGGAACAAGTCCTCAAAATCTACAATAGTCATATTCACAGTAGACCTGTTAGTTTTCCACTTAATATGTCTATACCAAGAATGTATTAATTAAAGTATTTATTATTGATTTTATTTGTGATGATATTTATGATGTTGGATTCATTTCAAGATGTTAAAAAGCCGTATCTGAAACTTAAGCAACCTCGGATAGCTCTAACTAACTAGCAAGAAAACCAAACATTAGTTATAATATTTGTTACTACTACTTTCGTTATCCAAATAATAAAAATGAAAAATTAAATTCCTAAGTGACCAAATCACATGTAATGTTTTTAAAAATTGACCAAAACTGCAAATACATGATGGATCATACATACATGTTGTGATAACCTCTGTAACAACAGAGATTATTCTACCAGTGCCATCAGTCACACTGGTGGTAAGTCTTTTATTGCAAGAGGCCGGCTAGGTAGGTACCACCGCAGTGTCCAATTTTCTGCCGCCAAATAGTAGTGCTTAGGCACTACTGTGTTCCGGTTTGAAGTGCACTATACGCTAGTGAAATTATTGGGCGAACGAGATTTAAGAACTAATATCTCGAGGTTGGCAACGCGCGAGTGGCACCTACTGATGGTGCTGCAAGCGCTCATAGGCTGCGGCAGCCACTTACCATCAGGTGGGCCGTATGCTTGCTTCGAACTTTTGTAAAAAAAATATTGATAAAAAATATCGATGAAATTAAAAATCCAGATTTTGCTCAAACATTAGAGGTGCATATATATTTTAAAGGAGCGGTACCGTGGGACAAAGGTAACAGTTTTTTTGTTATCTCATAATCAAAACATTTTATTGATGTTATTTTATTTGTTACAGATGCATTATGATATATCAAAACAGGCGAGAAAGGAAATTATGTGGATTCGGATTCTACAGGCAACAGCAGGGTTGGAAAACAACAAATGATGATAGTGTCATCAAAAAAATATCAACCCCAAACACGACTAATATCTAATAATAATCCTCAATAGATCAACGGTAGAAGGGCCGACTACACTTCGTTAACGCGAGAGTCGCGGGTTTGATCCTAGCGCCAGTTTCGAGCTTATTTGGAGAGGCAATAGGAATATTAGTAATGCCTTGAAAAAGCGTTGCAAATATTCTTTTAAAAAATCGCGAATATCCATCTTTGTATCAAAACATAATTAATGGCACCAAGGTTGTTTTATTTTATGGTAAAAAATTGGTTTTTATTTTGATATTTTTATTACAGGTTCATATCACGCATCACGGCACAGAACAGACAAAAATATGGAACGGGTACATCATCGTTTTTCGAAAATAAATGTCAACCTCCAACGCATATTGTTATTTTAATTAAACTTTTTATAATATAAAATAGTTTCAATAACACTTATCTGGACAGGCTCTTAGTATTATTCTAATATAAAACCATATTCAATCTATATCTAACGTCACAAATCTAAAATGTTTTTAACAGTAAGTGGAGCCTTGCTTTTTCAAAATCAATGCACGGGTTCGGCGGTAAATGTAAACTCCCACCCACAACTGTTCCCTTCCTTTTTTCTCTTCTCATTCCTTCTCTCCAACCCTTGGTTTGGCAACCTGCATGTGATACTTAAGCGCTTGTACTGTATTGTACTGATCCATCCATAAACTGACCGCGGTTATTGTCGCATAACTTACTTAAGATGGTTTACTGACCCAATCATATCAAAATTCATTCTTATTTTCTTACTTATTAACCAGAGTTATAAAACAAAGTTTCACCTGTACCGTGTGTGAGCTCATACTCTGTATGTATATACATCTTTTTTTAATAAAAAATTTAGATTGTTGTTCTTAATTTTAATTAAATTTCTCATGAGTTGATAATAATACTATGCTTTAACAAATGTAAAAGAAATTCATATATTAAAATTTCGAATCTTTAAGCTTAAATTTTCCGTTGCGTTTCGTTTTTAGTTACATTGAGACGAAAAAACAATTGAACATTTTCTGTATATTTTTAAAAATCACTTTTTTAATATACAACAATCTTTATAGGTCCTATTTTAGAGACTTCAGTACGAGGTGCCCAATGGATGTTTCTAACAAAAACATCGAATTATTACTTTGTTAGACATCGTAACGATGGCAAGAGAACCCGATGGAGGTGCGGAACCCACTACAAGGCACAATGCCCCGCTGCTGTTTATACTCTACCGGAAAACCATAGTAAAATTGTTAAAGTGAATTCGAATCATAATCATCCACCGCCTTTAAAAAAATATCTATAGCCATAGAAATCATAAGGTAGTAGAATTTGTCGCCGCAATTGTGACTTATGAGCCACGAGCGATGCGATACATTAGTGTCGTTTATTCACGTTGCTCACCATTGCCGTATAAGCTATTCAATATCCATAGCGGTACAAGCGCACGTAGCAATGTAATGTGAAACTTACGATATCGTCGTGCTCTGCGTATGTTTCAGCTTGGATGGAAGAAATCTAATTTAATAAGCGATTTTTAACATTTTCAGTACCTTATTATTAAGATTTCTATGACAATACCTATGCCGTTGAAAACGAAGAATTTCGTACAAAAACCCATCAACAGTTCTCTCTCTCTCTCTCACTTGCGTGCAATTATATTGCCTTCTCGCTTGCACATTCCTTTCACTTTCGGTAACTCTATTATTACGTGTGTTAAAAAATTTAATAAAAATATTAATATTTAAATAATTTTTTAAATTTTTTAATTATTTTAAGTTTCTCTCATAATTAAGTATTATCTAATAACTTAGTTACTTTAGAATTACTATATATTTTTAATAGTAGCGGAATCTAAAATCACTTTCTTTTCAGACCGACCATCGTTCTTTACGTCGAAGATCGGCGCGAGGATTATGAAACTCAGGGGATACTGGTACACACGGCATTCGGTTTGCTCGTCGAGGGTGAAGTGGTTGTGCGCCGAGAGTCGCCATAAACAGTGCCACGCCATCGTGGTCACCATCGGCTGCATGACAGTCGACAGACAAAACAAGCACACACATCCGCCATTGTTGAACGCGACACGGCAAACTGACGTGGATTTCCTACAGCTTTTAGATAGTAAAGATCGTTTAATGTAATACATGTTAGTTATGAAATAAATTGTAATTCAGAAAAGACTTTTTTATGATGTGTAGATTTTTAGTAACCCATTTCATAAAAGTTGACCTATAAGACAATAAATTTTCCCGGCGTCGGGATGTGACGACCCCATCGCCCGCTGTTGGAATAACCTCTGTCACAGCAGAGATTATTCCACCAGTGCAGTCAGTCACACTGGTGGTAGGTCTTTTGTTGCAAGAGGCCGGCTAGGTAGGTACCACCGCAGTGTTAAATATTCTGACGCCAAATAGTAGTGCTTAGGCACTACTGTGTTCCGGTTTGAAGGGTACTGTACGCTAGTGAAATTACTGGGCGGAAGAGATTTAAGAACTAATATCTCGAGGTTGGCAACGCGTGAGTGGCACCTACTAATGGTGCTGCAAGCGCTCATAGGCTACGTCAACCACTTACCATCAGGTGGACCGTACGCTTGTTTGCCAACTTCTAACATAAAAAAAAAGTAACAAAAATACATAATCAAAATTATCGTGTGTAACTTCATAAGTTACAGTGTAATGTTTGAAGATATACTTCTTTGGCGCGATAGATAAGTTTCTCTCATAAATTACCACTACAGAATAAATATTAAATAAAGAATATAAATAAAATTTCATGTACGGTTAAAGTGTGTGTTACTTCGGAGCGTACAATGAGCAATTCTCCAAATATGTCCAAAGAAGTATAACTTCAAAAGACTGTAGAATAGAATAAATTAGGGAATTGAAACTTTATTAAAGCACAATTGGGCCGGCCTACCGGGAAGGTACTACCCTCTCACAGAAAATCGCCGTAAAGTAACAGTACTGTTGCGTTTCGTGGGATGAGTAATAGCGCCGGAAGCCCAATATCACACCCCCCTCTGGTCCGTTTCTCTTATCCCTTCCCCCTACCGCTTCAGCTGGCAGCGCGCATATCATTCAAGTGTCGCGCGCGTTCATAGGTTGCGGTGACCTCTTACCATCAGGCGAACCGTATGCTTGTTTGCCAACCGTCATGACATAGAAGATAACTTTTTAACCCAGCTCATCGCTGAATTAGTAAAAAATTAATGATTCTATAGTTGTAATCAACAAAGAGCTACAAAAGATCTTAATAGTTAAATTAAAATATTATAAACTTTGTGTTGCAGTGATAGCGAGCCTGCTTTAAATGCAAATGGACGCAGTTTCAAATTTCAGTCTGGGTGGTCATCTAGACCAACACGGGATATTACTGT
Source organism: Hestina assimilis (assembly GCA_023373885.1). Lineage (NCBI taxonomy): Eukaryota > Metazoa > Arthropoda > Insecta > Lepidoptera > Nymphalidae > Hestina > Hestina assimilis. Next base: position 2,826,370 of record CM041750.1, on the reverse strand, counting down.
CCTAATAAAAGTATATAGTAGTTTACCGGCGTCGGGATGTGACGACCCCATCGCCCGCTGTTGGGATAACCTCTGTCACAGCAGAGATTATTCCACCAGTGCAATCAGTCACACTGGTGGTAGGTCTTTTGTTGCAAGAGGCCGGCTAGGTAGGTACCACCGCAGTGTCAAATATTCTGCCGCCCAATAGTAATGCTTAGGCATTACTGTGTTCCGGTTTGAAGGGCACTGTACGCTAGTGAAATTACTGGGCGGATGAGATTTAAGAACTAATATCTCGAGGTTGGCAACGCGTGAGTGGCACCTACTAATGGTGCAGCAAGCGCTCATAGGCTACGGCAACCACTTACCATCAGGTGGTCCGTATGCTTGTTTGCCAACTTCTAACATAAAAAAAGAAAAAATTTATAACCAAATATGTAGTTTTATTAACGAAAAATACAAAATTTCGCTAAAAACAAAATCTTAATACACCCATAACATATTATTTTTGTATATAGACAGAGATGAATACACGTACAAAGACACAAAAATAATAATATCAAAGCGGGGAACAAAGCTACTGCTTCACGAGGGGTACCGTTACGGCTACCGTCGCAGTAACGGCGTTAATGCGTGGTGGCGGTGCGTCCGTCACACGAAGTCTTGCAGATCAATAGCTGTTACATCTAAAGACGAGATTATGTACGTGAGACCCCATAATCATTCATGATTGATTTGTTAACTTAGACATACATAGTTTTTACTTTATTAAAGGTTTTATTTAGCAAGAGAATCCAATGTTATTCATAATTATTTCCTGTCTGGCTGTATTGACTATCTATTGTACACACAAGTGAAAATATATTAATTTTACAAAGATGGTACAAGGACAGCCTTACCACTTTAAGTGATCTCTTACAGGAAACCTATATTTAAAACATAGTTTATTGTCGGAAAGGCTATTAGTGCAGAATAAGGTAATATTTAAAATATATTTAACAAAAAATTCTTACGCTTGTTTTGTAAGAGCTGTGTGATATTATTAAATAAATCTCACAATTCTGATTTCACAGCGAAATGTAATAACTATAAACTAACATGGAGCTTAAGAAACCAAACCATGATAATATTGTTAAAAATTAAATAAATAAATAAAACTTTAGTGACCAAAAATTTATTTCGAAATTCAGTTAGACTAAATAAGAATTAAGATGTGTAGATGCCGCGGAATACTGTTCGTATTAATACAAAATATTACGACCCATTTGACTGGATTGCCAATCTAATTCTAGGTGGGAATTGAAAAATTGATTTCAAAGTCGGTTAGTTATCTGGGATTCTGGACTAGATTGTGATCTAGCAAACGTATGGTGTGGACGGTAGTTGACCGTCTCTTTTACGTAGAGTTTATGCAAATGGTGTGGTAACCTTGACAATAAATAATCATTATAGAGGCAATAAATCTTTCATTTACACACACAAATTATCACGGCTATCTTCTTTTGTACGTATAGACTGTAGACAGACGGCCAATCACATTGTAGCCAATTCAATTAGCAAATCTGATCTCAATCAATTAAATTGTATCGTGTGGAAGCCGCGTTATACATACCAGATCTGATACATTTCTCTGTTTAATTACTATAATTAAATTAATTATGTATGGAATTACTTGTTATAACACGGTATTTTTGAATTTAATGTTTTTTTAATTTTTGTTTTTTTGTACTGAATAATGGTGTAAGTTAATTTAAAATTTAAAAATATGTTTTATATATAACATGTATTAATATAGAAATGGAAAGCTGGTGGCTGTAATACAGGTATTTATGAAATACCATACCATAGCCACCGGCGATTCACAACGAAAATTACTGACCAATGAAAGTTATTATTAAAGTTATTATTTATAAGTTTATAATTAATTGATTGTTGGTACTTATGTATTTAGCTGACTATCCAAGAGAGAGGGTAGCGTAAGAAGTAAATAATAACCTAAACTTATGAAGATTTGTTACTGTTATTAGATTAATCTATGATTGGTCGGAGTTTTGATATAAAATAATAATATATATAAGTTGGACAGGCCCTGTCTTACACACAAGATTTCATAGAGTCGCTGGTGTTCCTTTAATAATTCAACACCAACGCAAGGGAAGGAAAATATCACGCTTATTTCATTCAGTTATGTTGCAAGCTCTGACTAACTTCATGTCGTTACGTTGGGGTTGAGTGTACGAAGAAGCACCAACGAGTCTGATACTTTTTCTGGAATGGACAGGCCATTATAGTATAATATAGTAAGACTAATATTGACTGTCAGTACATATTTTTATACACTGTAAATTTAATACTTTTGTATCTATTGATATCACATTGTTTTTTTTTTCTTTACAACATTATATTATTCAAAAATATCAAAAAAATATTGTTGATTTAGTTTTGTTAGTTTTTTTTTAAATATTTTTCTTAGCTCTATTAAAGCATAATTATTTTTAGATTTGTAATTTTTTTATAGTATTTTTTTTTGTATAAATATAAATCTTCCGACTAATTTTTGTAATATTTTGTATCTATTATATAGTTACTCGTTAAAAATAAAATTAAAATTATATAATAATTTTAATTCCACAAAATAACTAAGTTGCATGTTAAAATCTATCTGGAGGTTTATAATTAAAATAGGATTATTAATTTACTAAATAAATATTTTTTATTATTATATCTTCTTTCACTTGTGACCTTTTTTAACCGTATAGCCTTTTAACATAAAACTAATCATAATCCGCTCAGAAGTATATTTGCTTGATGTAAGTAAACTAACAGAAAGGCAAACAACCATAATTTCACTCAGTAACCATTGCTTTCTCATGTCATGTCATTCTTCTTCATCCTAGCATTATTCCCGGTATTTTATGTACCCAGGGTCTGCTTATTACTCTTATCCGGATTTGACAGGTTACTAGTTTTTACACGGAGCGATTGGCATCTGACTTCCGCAACCCTAAGGGCGAACCAGTAACTCATTGGATAAGAGCAATTTACTAATCAAGAGTTAACGATTATAATCAGATGTTATTGATAATAACCGGGACCGACAGCTTAACGTGCTCTCCGAGGCACGGTGGGGAGACCCACACGGACAAGCGCCCAGACCGAGACAGAAATTTTTAACAAACATCTGTCCGAGCGGGAAGAGACTAAAGGCACACTCGCTACCCACAACGCAACAACGGTTCTCATGCCATGACATTAATTTTTTTTACTCTGTAACCAAAGTACGCTTGCCCAAATATCCCTCAAATACTTTCAAGTATTCGACTTGTGCAGTTTAAATATTGATTAAATTCGTAGTATTTTTCTTACGTAAAAGAATTTTTTCTCTAAAATTGAACGAAGAGACTTCCATTATAAATTTTTGTAAGTGTTCATTAAACCTCAAACATTACAAAAATATAATGAATAAATAAAATTGAAGTGTCTATTTGTAATTTCAAATTAACAGTTTTTCACTAAATGCATAATATGACGATATAAAATTTTTGTCGGTTTGTCAGTTTGTTCCGGCTAATCTCTGAAACAGCTAGGCCGATAACGGGATTGTAGCTGGCAGATTGCTGTATTTATAAGTAAATAAAGACTAAATTGGGCTACTATTACTTTAGAAAGAGAATTAGGGTTCCGCACTACAAAGAAAAACCGGTACACCACGCGAGCGTAATTTCGGGATCAGTTAGTACTATTAGTTAAATAAAAAGTATCTTAAAGGTAAATAAATAAAATAAAAGTTATTAATGATTAAACAGCTTTATTTAACTTTATCTCCATTTACAAAAAGAACAAACAATTTACAATTTTAATTGGAATGTCATTTTGAGTACAAAACCAAACAAATTACAAAGTAGACATTACATACATAGTTACAGCTCCGGGTTTCTTCAATATTAACTTATTAATAGTTAATATAACATAATAACAGCTAGTTACGTCTGTCTTTCTCGAACAATCGTGTAAAAGACTGTTTTTCGTCAAAACTTCTATATATCTAAATCATAATTTAAACAACACTTTCTTATCCTAATCTAAAATTAATTTTAACACCTGGGTCCGGTATTACATAAAAAGAAGACAAATTGCTTTATAGAAACTACATACATATTTTTTCTACCTTCATGAAAGCATTTAGTCCCTGCTACAAGAGAGAAAAGTGCGCGATTCTCCCGGCAAGATGACACTAATTAACTCAACTTACCCGGTAACCTTGCAACCGTATGTTTATCCCTCGTAATAGGGACTAAAAGCGAACTTATCTTTGTAGAAAAATATCGCATACACACCACGGGTGAAAAGAAGGATATTACCACCCGCGATTGTCGCAGTAATCCGCGGGTGAGAATGTCCTATTTTTTTCCCTAGGTACGTAATGTCCTATTACCCCAACGGGAAACGAATACTACAAAATTTGTGTAACATATATACATACAAACTCTCCACTACTGGACACACAGAACAAGAAAATACAGATAGAAGTATAGCGTATTCGTTTGTATCAGAACAAGCGTATCTAAACTAACGCGTGCCGAGCCTTGCGATTTCTATCATTGTTTTTGTTCTATGATTAGACATATGAACGGCATGTATTGTTTGTCATGAAACTTATTCATAAATTGACACTTTTAATTTTTTTTTATAAAAACCTGTCCTGCCGTTTGAAATATCATACCAGCTTTTTTCTACCTTGGAATAGATCCCGATAGTTTTTCAAATTACAATTTTGATATTGTACAATTGTTTGCATTTAAAGATGATATAAATGTTCCTATGATCTGACCAATAGACCGAGACCGGGAAAGTAAGTCAGAGAAGTAAAAATAACAGTACCGTTGTTCATTCGATAGGTCCAAACTCCCAAGCTTTCTTTCCCTTTCATTTTATGACCCTTCTCTGTCTATCATTTAGGTCGCTAACACGCTTGTGATGCTACTGGTATTGCAAGCGTTTTTAGACTGCCGTGCCCACTTACCGTCAGCCGTGCCGTATTTTCTGATATACAAAATCTTTGAACCCTCTTAATAAAATTAATAACAATTTATACTAATTACTTAAATCAAAAGCATCGGTGTACTTATTTCTGATATGATTTGAAATGAGTATGTCTATCTTATCTCCATTAACTCAAGAAATCTTAATTAATTTTATACATTAATTATAACAAAAAATTATAGATATGACTAAGGAAAAACAAATAAAATTATTAATTATAACTAACTTACAAATATTAAAACTATTGATACGCATATTACATTACAAAATTAAAATTTTATGTACGTCAATAAATTACCAAACAAAAACTGAATACTTTGATTGAATGTACATATTTCTGAAAATAATGAAACCCTTCAGATTACACCACGCCTTGGGAATGAGGTAATCACTCCAGGCTTTTCAGTGATTATAATATGTAAACTAATGTCACATTTAAAAAAATAATTATATATATAACCCCCTGAGTTTGTTTCGCCGGCTCTTCTCAGGCAGAGGTTTAATTGAGGAGCCGGTTGTAGTCTGACTTTCAATAAACAAGTGTTATGCTTTGTATGTTGAATAAAACTATTTGATTTGATTATATAACTGTAGAAGGGATATAGCGTAACACATATGTGTTTAATATTGAATCAGTCCCAGCGCCATTGAATGAGTGGCTGGACTCATACAAAGCTTATTATATTTTTAATAACAATATTATAATATAACAATTATTATTTTAATTGGTAAAAATAACTGGAAAATTTTGGTAATTTTTAAAGGTATGTAGTTCTAGCCAGTGATTTGATGGCGCTATTTTGTAATTTCATTTTTACAAATTTCAATACATGGCATCTTCTATCCAGATATATAGAGATCAGACCCCTCCCACCGACTCCTACTTACGAGCAGCTACTGAATCCAGCACTCGTCTGTTAAGAGGTACATAATTATGTTCTAGAAGAGCGCGGACATTTTCGATTGGAATTACCATTTCACCATAGGACTGATGAGTTATTATAAAAATTATAAAGTTTTGAGCATCTACTAGCCATTTAAGTACGAAAGAATATTAATCTTGCAATGACTTAAGAAGTAAGATAATTAACTTTAAGTAAGAAAACCATAATAATAAGGAAATAACCCAAGTAGAATCGCAGTGGTAACTTAGTTGTCAATGAAAGAAGAAATATAAAGATATTATAATTTTTCATTAATCGTCATTACAATTTTTATCAGTAATAAAATGTACAATGTTTGATTTATGTGTCACAGAATAATATTATAAGTACTTTAAAGATAATAACATCCAAAATGATTTTTTAAAAAAAGATTCATTTAATAAAAAATACACCACAGGGTCACATAATCAGAGGTAGTAAAAAACACCATCCAGGTTATTTGCACGATGTTCAGTGTTTTTAAGCCTGTGTTTCTCAACCCTGTTTAAAAAAATTAAAAACTATTTATCCTTTTTTTATGCGTTAAGTATGCAAGCAAGAATACGATCCACCTGATGGTAAGCGGTTGTCGTAATCCAATGACCGCTTGCAACACCGTTCGTTTTTAGGTGTCATTCACGCGTGCAAACCTTGAGATAATAATGGTTCTTAAATCTTCTTTGTCCAGTAATTTCACTAGCAACGAGCACTGCTATGTGGTATAATATCTGACACTGCGGTTGTACCTACCCAACAATCGTCTTGTAATAAACAGACCACCAGTAAAATTAAGACAACTAAAAACTATGACTTTTTTTTTTCTCTTTATTTGTTTAGGGCTTTTAGCCATTGAACTATGTCAGCCCCATCATACCTTATGCTAATATCGCCAAAATTAAAAACTATGATATTTTGTTAACATTCATTAGATACGTTCTATCCTGTTAATAACGGCTATCATGACTTTTCACATAGTCTACGTCGCTTCCAAGTCCCAAGATTAATAATAGAAGCATTTTACATAACGGGGTAAAATTATACAATAGTTTACCGAATAGTACTAAAGCGTGTGCAAGTATGGCTACCTTTAAAACTGAACTAAAACTTTTTATACTGAAAAACGTATATGAATAAATTTCAATGTTTACAAATTTTATTATTTTTTATTTACTTTTTTTAATGTTAGAAGTTGGCAAACAAGCATACGGCGGCCCACCTGATGGTAAGTGGCTGCCGCAGCCTATGAGCGCTTGCAGCACCATTAGTAGGTGCCACTCACGCGTTGCCAACCTCGAGATATTAGTTCTTAAATCTCGTTCGCCCAGTAATTTCACTAGCGTACAATGCCCTTCAAACCGGAACACAGTAGTGCCTAAACACTACTATTTGGCGGCAGAATATTGGACACTGCGGTGGTACTTACCTAGCCGGCCTCTTGCAACAAAAGACCTACCACCAGTGTGACTGATTGCACTGGTGGAATAATCTCTGTTGTGACAGAGGTTATCCCAACATTTTATTATTTTATTTTATTTTTAAAGTTTATGTGTACAAAATTACTTAAGTAAATGTATCTTTTTTGGGTCATTATACACATGTACTGCCACAGATTTTACCACTGTACCTATGTATACTTTTAAAATATTTTATTGTATTGCTCATGTTTTAAAGTGAACTGTAATGTTCTTTATGAGTAATAAAGTTCTTTAACCTGAAGATTAAGAAGAATCTAATAACTCATTTGCTGAAGCTTTTGCTTATTATTAATGGCTTTTGTAGTACACATGAGAAACGTTAAACTTAAAAATATATCCAAGTCAAAATAACTGAGTTTAGTTGAACATAATTTACCTTTCCAGGGGGGGAAATTAAAAAGGTTGAGAAACACAGGTATAGTTCATTGTTATACCTAAACATAAATATCATTTGAGTTTTCTAGATCCATCGTGTTTGTGGACGTTGTAAATTTTAATGATGGCGTCGTTCAGGGTTGTCAACTTCGCTTTGCAACCTTTGTCGCATTTATTACACACCCAGTGCGTTTCTTGTTTCTGGTTGATGTGTTTCGAACGCTTCTTGAATCTGTACTCTCCGAGGATAATGATTGCGTTGCCTTGTCTAGACCAGCTGTAGCGAGGGATGAGCCCATCTGTGAAATAAACAATATTATTTTTAATAATGTACAACCCTAGTTTAATGAGCTTCTGTATGTTAAGGATAAAGGATACCAATAGTTTGAAAAGAAAGTCATTATAAGTAAATTATGATATTTATTTCTATATAAACCATTTTAGCCTCACGCATACATATTGCATGTTGTTAAAATATTAAAATTACCAACACCGTTACAATTCTTAACTACTAACGTAAAATAAACGAATACATTTTATTTTAGTATAATTCGATATAAAAGTATAACAATTACTTAGTAATGTACTAACATACACGTATGTCGTTGCCATAGAAACTTCGGGACATTTAGGCTTCGCGTTTTACATAAACGCTACGGTTAGGAAAAGAGTTTCGGGAATTGGGGTTATACTTCTATAAAACTTTAATAATATTGCATTAAAAAATTATGTAAAACCTATTTTTAGTTTTCATACTGGTCACTCCAATTCAACTACTTTATTTTTAATATTATAAACTAGTGATTTATAAAAAGACGATACCATTTTTACCAAAAAATCTTATGATTTAACATCGATATAAAATAAAAAAATCTCTCTATTTATCATTTACTTATTTCTTATTTCGTCTTGATATAAAAGTGTGAAGTGTCAGCCCTAACAAATCTGACACTTTTAAAAATAATCGAAGTCTACAGATGTACTATTTTGTAAATAATATATCATAAAATATTATGAACCTTGCGTCCCATGTCGATTTCTATTTGAGTTTTGAAAATCCCATAGAGAGATAACATTTTTCTGAGCTATTGACAAAGAGGGACTAACTTTAAAATAAAAGTACTCGTACGTATTATTATATATTTATAAATTTCCTAACAGAAATTGACTGTCTTGTACTATTCTTATAATCTGTCTTTCTATTGTAATGGCTCGGTTTCTCCTTATATGTGTAGTAAAAAACATCAACTACAAACAAGTCTAACCTCGGGCAAAGGCTCCGGGAAGTTGTTGAGAATTACTGGATTTCATAATCCTACGGACGTACAATCTGTTTGTAGCCTTATAAGGGATCTAATGAACTGTCTCTTTATATTTAAGTTTTACCTTATATTAAGATAGCAGCCTGCCTGATGGTAAGGAGTTGTCAATTAATCACGTGATACTTAGGACCGAAACTTTTTAATGACCCTTTCCTTTCTGGTGATACGTGATGAGGTTTCAGATGAATTGTCCCCCTCATCAAAATTAAGCGAATTTTTGTGCTACTAAGTATCTTTTCAAAATCAGAATTTTCCCTCTAAAAATTGTTGTGTTACAAAAAAATATACGTGGTTGACTGGTAGAGAATTAGTAATGTGGTAAACTCGCCTTAAACGAGACAGGTCGCGGGTTCGATTCCCGCTCGGAGCAGATGTAAGTATTGACCATACATGTACCGTATGTTTACCGGTCTGTGTTTGTCCTAGTCATTATGTATGTTTCTTAACCCCGACATACCCGAGGATATCACTATCTTAATGGGCACCGTTGAGTGTGTAGCGTTTATTTATTTAACGAAAAAAAAAAATTTTTTTTTTCCAACTCCCTCTTTCGAGCCTCACGTGATTTATGGACGATCCCTTTAAGGCCAACTGACGCAGGAAATTACATATATTAGTGTTGCTTAGGCAACATATACGTGTTTCAGACTTTTTATTTGTTAAATTTGCATATATTTTACTGGAATATTTCTAATTGTCCTTACCAAATGGGGTTGCATACCGACCTCAATACATTTATTATACCTGCAATGGCGACAGTAAGATCTTGTAAGGACATTAATACTACATTCCGTCCCTAGAACTGAGTTGTATTTCGTACAGACATATTCCTCCTGTTTATTATTTTGTATGCTTCTTTTGAAGAATAACTTGCAAGATTCACAGGTTAGTATGCCGTAGTGGGACCCGGAGACCTCGTCACCGCATATTGGACAAGGACAGCGCACATTGGATCTTGATAAATAATAAACTAAAATAAAAAATAAAAGTTAATTCTCCATTTACGCAAAAAAACAGAATAAATCGATATTTAAATTTTGTGGAATTTCGGAGCACTTAAAGAGAAGCAGATGAATCTTCGACGCGAGAACTTAGAAGCCTATACTACGAGATCTGTGTCGGCTTTTTAAATAAAAAAAAAGTATAGAAATTTTGGGAAATTGGTTAGGTATTTCTTCAAACTTTAAACCTATTTCAAAGCTACATATGTCATAATAAATGATGACGTTGATCTCACATGATTGTTGTTATAGACCTTTTTAATTACTTTTTACCACTATATGGGGTGAAAGAGTATAACAGCCTGTTTGGGGATAATTAAATAATATACCTTATATTAGTTTATAGTACACATTACATATATACAATATTACATAACATATAAAGCACGGATAAGGTAACATCAATTGTATCACCTCCAATAGTAATCATACGCAACTTGCAAAACTTTTACGAGCTAACAATTATTTAGTAAATTAATTTTTTAGGCAAATTTGAATTACGATTAAAATATTTAAAATTGATAAGATGCGCAGAAGAACAAAAAAAAACAAAAATCAATTCATATTATATTAATGAGATTGAGGTTAAAAATAAACTTAATGAAATTGATATTATAAAACAATAAAATTAATTATAAAGATTACATTATACCATTTAAGTCTTGAACAAAACACAAACAGTCAATATTTAAGGTAACAGCTTATTGAGGGCATTTTTGAATTGATTTAGCGATAGGTAACAACACTACACAATAGCACAAGATTTCTAGTTTGAATCACCTGCAACAAGGATTATACGGTAAAAAAGGATAGGATAAAGAAGGAAAGAGAAGGCGGGTATTTGGACTTTTGCTTACACTTACCGAATGAATGGGAACTTTAATATAGATATATTCTGTTTGGGGGGCGCTTCCCTATTTTTTCAGACCGTTGATGCTGAAAGTGGTTTTACTCAAATACGGGAATCTATTAATAATTTAATAATGAAAAAATATTGACATAATTATTGTGAAAGTGCAATCTATTATCTATTTTGACAACGTTGTGGCGCAGCGGTAGCGAACCTACCTTAAGCGCCACAGGTCGCGGGTTCGATTCCCACTTGGAGCAGATGTTTTTATTGACCATACAGGCATATTTTCCGAAATTGTGTATTTTGCCGAAACCCGACACAGGATGTAACTATCCTAATGGAGTTGAGTATGTAGCGTTTATTAATTTCTCTTGGAATTCGTAAGTGTGAAATAAAACTACATTAAAAAAGTATGTTATTTTTATTTCCCTAATGTTCTGGACATCACAAATTATAATAAAAGGAAAGGATATTTGTTTAAAATCTACTATACTTAAAAATGTTAATAAGGTACCAAGTTTTACAGAAGTAATACTAACTTACAATAGACTTACCATTTCTAAACAAGTTCTTAAACCTAGGATTTACAAATTTAAATAAACTTTTAGTTTTTTAGGACCTGGCCATGATTTTCATGTTAGATAAATGTTGTGCGGTGAGGGGAACAGTTTACAAAATTAATATGAATAATACGTTGGAAAATCACTTAAAATATTTTGTACTAAGTGTTCTGCTCTTCGGAACTATTGTCCGTACCAATGTTGTAGCCCTCTTCTAGAGCTTAGTAAATGGGCATCTGACTATAGCTCGTTGTTGAGTACCAATTTGCTTAGTGTAACCACTCGCTCCCCCACATTATGGCGCGGCCCCATCGCGGCGCACGCTGAGTACTCTCACGCGATGGATGTTAGCTGCACATAAGTTCGCTTTTTGTCAATATGGATTTACGTTTCCACTGCAGCGCACGCTGTACACGCTATACATCGTTTCCCCGCCCATCCCACCTCTCACACTGAAGATAACCACGCTTTCGTGTACCGCATTAACAACCTGAGCTGCGTGAACAACATATTTGTGCAAGCGATGCTTATAGCAATCACTTTAATCACACTGAAGATAAGCACGCTTTCGTGTACCGCATGTATAGCGTTAACAGCATGAGCTGCGTTGATGATATACATGAGCAAGTAGGGCATGTAGCATTGACGTCTATTCGTGCGTAGTATGTCCGTGTTTTGCAGTGAACACTATCACATACAATTTCTTGCAAACCGAAGTAAACACGTGAGTAGCCTCTTCATGCGTAGCGGTGGGACCGCGCCTTTAAGCTTCTATAGATAGCGGCGTTGCTATTATCCGACCTTTAATGTTATGACATTAAATACATTTCGTAAATTCTTTGATGAAATAATTGATCGAAACCTAAAGGACAGTTTATTAATTCTTACACATAAATAAATTAAAATACTTTTATTATTATAAGATAACTCTATAGAGATAATACATAATCTTCACCTTTGCACTACTTCTAACGAAGATAGGGTTGCTCATCTTAATTTATAATAAAATATCATACTTTATATAATTTAGTCTTATTTATAAATACTTAATTCGATCAATCTATATATTTATATGATTCAGAAAAAAGGGTTCGAAACGCACTAAAACTCAAGAACAAACGATTCTGTCACTTCAACTCTTAGCAAGCTTTTATTTTTACTAAATATTGGCAACCCTACGTTAAATATAAACATTTTTTACATAGTTTTACACTTACGGATCGTGGTTGTGAGCCCTGTTATGATACCTAGTCACCCCAGCGTAGGTGTGTATAACTGCCTTACATCCGAAGTAGCTGCGTCTACTGCACTGCCAACGCGCCCTGTCGTTCCTCGCATAGTGAAGGGAAAACTTGTAACCATCAACCACCATCATCGCTCGGTTGTTTTTCGATATTGTATATGATACTGAAATATTAAAGGACATATTAAAGAGACCTGGGAAGTGTATAAAATTGTTCTAGAAAGTTCTAAAAATTTTGTAAGGTCACTCTCGGATCATGAAAAAAAATACCAATTACGACAATGAAACTTTAGGCTGTATAAAGGATGTTGAATTCGTGAAATATTTATTATTTTATACAATGACCTTCATTCAATAACCTTCAGAAAATTACATTTGAAAAGGCGTACAAGTACTTTAATTAGACCACATTTCCATTGTGAAAATACCTTGCATGGGATTTGTATGAATCATAATGAAACATAAACCTGCATACACTATGCAGGATGCATACAGATAATTTTGATACTTTTTAATCAAAGGTGTATTGCGATTTCATTATTAATTAACCCAAGCATGCAAAGTAGGTTTTCAACTTTCATGCAAATCTGACGTCAAACCTACACAATGGAAAGCTGGCTTTAAAGTTCTTTTTATGTTAGAGGGGGAAATAGGTAGAAGGCTCATCTGATGTTAAACGATTACCACCGCCTATTAACATCTGGAACACCACCAAAGGGCATGCAGGTCAATGCCCTTTAAGATGCAACTGGTTACATGCTGGCTAATGAGCAGTCACTTCACGAGGTTGTCACGAACATACGGCGGCAGAAGCAAAAGTAATCGTCGCAAAAACCGCGGCAATTAAAATGAACAACTTCAGTATACATGAAAATTTAATATGTTATACAAAAAAAACATACATAATTACGTATTACAGTATACATTCCATTAAACATGAAATTAATACAAAAAAACTTATGAGATTAAAAGAAAACGTTGACAAGTATTTTATTATGCCTTTTATCACTAAACTATCATTAACTTCTTTTACAGACTAGACAGTAAGTCAATTTCATCGTTACGCAAAACCACAAAATCCTTATCGGACATAAAAAGCTGCATTTCTTTGGGAATTTTCAAAATAAACATCAAATTTATCCATTACAGACAACTAAAAGCGTATTTCAAATCAAAAAGATTTTAAATTAAAAATGCTAACATATAGAGAGTAAATACTTATATTTAAAAACCTTCCTAACTTAATACCATCAAAATCAATGAAAAATTTAATCGGAACAGCACTCAACTTAATTAAGGCGTCCTAGTACTTAAGACTTAAAAGAAAAACTAACCTATTAAAAAAAGACTTGTTCTTACATCAAAAATACCTAAAAGTTATTTTACCACGCTATCAATGAAACCAATCAAGTCAATTATAATGCGAGGTTTATTTATTAGTGATATGATAAATCTAAAATAATACAGTTCGACGTATAATTTAGAGATGCCTACAATTATCTTACTTTAAATCTGTTGAAAAATGTCTTGACTTACAAAGTTACTAAATTAGAAATACATAATGGAAGCATAGACCTACTATACACTGGCCGACCTTTCCATACAGACACAATGTCAGTCGCTGGTCCCCTTCGTAAATTTAACACCAATACGACGAAACGAAGTTAGTCACACGCTGACTGCATTCTGTTGCGATAAGCCTGTGACTAATTTCAGACAGCAGGTATGTGGCATTTTGTCCATACGCAAGGGCCTCTTCAGCCAGTCTATAGTATATATAATTCTATGATTTATATTTCAAGTAGATATAAATATAATCATATAAATGAGATCTTTTTGGGATATTTTGGAGGGTTACGAGCTTTTGATAGGTTCAGCAAATAATATAGTTTACAGACCTTTAAAAATACAATGCTATAATATATGTATGGCATATAATCTATACAATCTCAGATTCTCAAAAAAAATAATAGCATAAATGTTGTAATTGGTTCACACTATAATATTACTCATTTTAATTTTTTTATATGTTTCCGTAGGTAAATGGCGAAAACGAAACCCTTGAAATTATTTTATTTCTTAGTAAGCTGTCTTATTTTCATACCTTATAATCACAGAACATTTTGATCGCTATGACACTTAACTTAAACTTAACTTATAATAACAGTATTTTTGTAAAGGAAATAGTGAAAAATTATCATTTACCTCAAACATGGGCATGGGTCCCTACTCTTTCCTTCTATAAAATTTGTAATTTAAAATGATGCTGATATTACTACTAGTATGTCCAGGCTAAATGTTTTTCAGGGATAGACTAAATAGCTCAAAAACCTGGACTATATATAGTAGGATGTTGGGTTTATGTTTAAAAAGAGGAACTTACAGCTTGATTTATGTCATCATATTGACGTTTATCTAAGCTTGCAATTGTACTTCGCTAGTGGATAGTCCTCAAACATGCCAAAAACATAGGCCTACTACTGACTTCTCAAGAACTTCTAAGGTATTATTACCAGGGCCTTAATTTTGTACAGGCATTGTAAAGTCCCTAAATATAACTTAACTGTCTAGCAACTTATGTACTAACCAACTAGAACTATGAAGGCTATACGTAGGTAATCTTTTGTACAAATTGTGATTTTCTTTGATTATAATGTAAAAACAAAAACATACAGAAACCAAGTATTAGGATTAATTTGTGAGACCTAATTTTAATTAATATTTTGGTTTTTTTATTCTATTCAATGGTAGACCTAGAAATTCTAATTATTTTTACATTGTTACGAGTAATTTTTTTTTTAATTTTGATTTTCAGTTTTTAATTTTCAGTTTATGATGATTTTTTTACCAAAATATATTGATAAGTTATTTTATCATATTGGCTGAAGTAATAGCTAAAACATAGTTTTCGGACTTCTGATCCTTAATCTAGACATGTGACAAGGTTACATATGTTCTATTCCTTCTAAAATCGTTTCAAAAAGATTCCCATATAAAACCGCTTTCAATATTTTTTTGTTAATTTCTTATGTTATAGCATGATGACAAAAATTTAATGTATTATTGTCTAGATTCGAAAAAATAAAAATCAACAATCCAATCGGAGAATAGAGATACATACTGAACTCCAAAATCTTCTAGTTAAGAGAAGGCCAACATCTACAACTAAATGCTTATACATACTTACTATATACTATTCACAGGCGTTTACATACAGACAATGTCATAGACTCGCTAGTGCTCCTTCGGAAATTCAACACCAACGCAACGAAACGAAGTTAGATGCACGCTTATATCATTCGGTAATGACTAACTTCGTTTCATTGATCTTGTTAAAGAATTTTCTTTTATGTTTTGACTTTTTTTATATCATGACGGTTGGCAAACAAGCATACAGTCCGTCTGAGGATAAGCCGTCACCGCAATCTATAAACGCTTTAGATACTTGAAGTATTATATGCCCTTTGCCAACCCTGCGAGGGCAGGGGTGTGAAAGGACAAAAGGAGAAAACTCTCACTCATCGGAAGAAACGCAACAGTACCTACTGATACTGTTACTTTACGCCGATTTTCTGAGGGGGTAGTGCTTCCCTACTTACTACTGTATGGAAAGGCTTGTCTATATTATATAGTAAGTATATTACTACACGCTATTCTATAACAAATACTTTTTAACCTAGAAATTATAATATTACAGTCAATTAATTCGAATCAAAATTATTAATCCCAAATTGGCCGATCTTTAAGTCATCTGATGGATATATATTAACTCCAGATAATTCCATACTAAGTGGCTTATTACGATTAATAAGCAGTTCGGATGCGTCGTGATTGTGCCAACCTTTGACTTCAACAATGATAGTGCCTGCGGTTTTGACGACGGCCTTGCAGCATTTGTAGGAATGCGTTGAACAAGTCCAACGGACAATACCATTTCTTGTCGAGTGCTTACAATATGTATACTGATTATATACTATCAAAGGCTTTCCTCGCATCGATTGTGTTATGAATGCTTTACCTGAAAAATATAAGTCATTTAGTACCATTAACAATGAAAAACCTTCAACATGCACTGATAAAACTAAAGGGTATATGAATAAAAAAAAGACATTTCACAAGAATCTACATTTTATGAAAAATAGAACACAAGTGCGTTAATACTGAATAAATAATAATTATGCCACTAAATTTGTACTAACTATTACTGACTTTAGAATAACATAAGGCAAGAGATCAGTAAGTTTTTATCACATTCAGCACCTTAATATAGAAACTTACACCATAGCACCGAGATAAAACTATTAAAGAAGAAATAAACGGCTTGATCAGATTCACTAAATATAATAACTTGTCCCTAAAAATATAAACTCAATTTTTACGTATACCGTTCATCTTTGAATATTACAAAACGATTTCACTGTAATATTTAAGAAAAATAATTAAAATTTCTCTAAAAACAATCAAGAATCGTCATACAAAAAACTCTGTTGGATGGTGGTTATGGCAATTTTTCACGTATATAAGTTTTTCTCGATCAGTGTACAGTCTCGCTGGACACCCATGTCTACTGTGAGTGTAGCAGGACCAGCTACACTTGTCACCAGCGAGGACGTCTCTCGTAAACGTGAAGTCACCAAGCTTCATCAGACTCTCACCGTTCCGTGAGATCATGAACTTGACTGAAATGGAATACGATCTTTAGGTTTTTCAGAATACAAATTGAGGTAAATGTGAAACACGCAAATATGTTTTTGGGTTTTTCTGTTTTGATAGTGTCATCTTGGCGAATGCCGTGTCGGCCGTTAAGTTAAAAGAAAAAAATGCAGCATTTTGAATACTATTGCTTCTGTTCTAGCTCCCATATACTAAAAACCTAAAGTCGATAATAAGAAAATTAATATACCTAAATATTACCTGTAAAAATACTTTTTCTATTCACTAAATTGAATTTAGCAATGAAATTCGTCTACAACAATTTAACAACCTGTTAGTCTCTGACTGGATTTAAGCATTGTTTTCTGTGAAAGGTAATTTATAAAAAAATACATTTTTTTCTTATATTATTAAAATAGCGATTAAATGCGGCAAATTTTTTTCTTTCGTCAAACATTAAGACGTTTTGTATAATATATGTATATTTAAAAATTAAAGCAAAAGCCAAAACGGAAAAGAAGTTACCTTGTTAATAATTAACTCTACTGCCATAAATATCTAAATAAAATTTATTTTTACTACCAAAACTTTTATTCAATAGAATTAAAGAAGAATAAAACAAACATTGTATTATATTGCTTACAAGATTTTTTATTGTTTTTTTATTATCTTTGTTAAATTTTAAGTAAAAGTAGTTGTAATATGAATATTATATCAACATAGGCATATATATTATGCTTCATTTCATCATATTTTTGGTATGTTTGTTTTAAGTATATAATCTTTATTAATAGCTAACTATACTACAACCTACTTATACCTAAAACTCCCTCACCGCTGCTGTGACCAAGCGTATTTTGAATAACGTCCCCTTGCACGGATCACGGTATGGGTACATTACCTACACATTACACCTAAAACTATTTCTCCTTCTCTCTCTCCTTATCACAAACATTACAACACGATAAGTATATTTTAATAACTTCTTTGGATACGTTACAATATTTATCTTTAATCTGAGTTTCCAGTTCATTTAATTTTGCGTGGTCGAATAATAAATGCATAGTATGTAAAACACCAAACAGTTCATTTATTGATACATAGAACTGTATATTATTTGATTCGTCCTTGGGTTTTATCAATCTTTCCCTACCATTTATTTCTATAACATCGTAGTTGGACAGCATCTTGTAATCTTCGAAGGTTTTATCACACTTTGCTTTTGTCTGCTTCAATTCGTTCATGAAATCCTGATATCTGGTGTCATCAATAAAATGTATACTGTTGCTTTTCTTTCGAAGAATTAATTTATTTAATTTTTCGTAAAATTCCTTTTTCATTGGATACACAAAGGGTTTAGAGAACATGCTTAAACCTAAAATAATAATGAATGCTATTTTTAAAAATGCCTTGAAAATTATTGGTTTAGTTGAATTGTTTCATCAAATCGAATACTACGAAATAAATACACGTAGCGCCGAATAAGTTTTTTTATGTTACAATTTAGCAAGCAAGCATACAGCCCACCTGATGGTTGCCGTAGCCTATGAGCGCTTGCAGCGTCATTAGTACGTGCCACACACGAGTTGCCAACCTTGAGACATTGGTTCTTAAATCTCTTTTGGCCAGTAATTTCATTAGCCTACAGTGCCCTTCAAACCAGAACACAGTAATGCCTAAGCACTACTGTTTGGCGGTAGACTATTTGACTCTGCAGTGGTATCTGCCAAGCCAGCCTCTTGCAAAAAAAGACTTACCACCAGTGTGACTGATTGCACTGGTGGAATAGGCACTGCTGTGACAGAGACTATCCCAACAGCGGGCGATGGGGTCATCACGTCCCGACGCCGGAAAAATTGAAAACACTTGTAATAAATAAAATAAACATAATTGTACAGGAAAGTTGTTAACTTTATTAATATTTTTTCAAACTTAATTATTAAAGATATGCTACAAACTGCATGCGGCTTATATTTATATTTTATATTCCCATAGACTTATTATATACTAATAGGCATGCCCTTCCATATAAACAATATGTCCAAAACCATCAACGCAATGAAACGAAGTTTATTTTATTTTATTTTATTTTATTTTATGATGGTTCGCAAACAAGAATACAGTCCGCCTGCTGATAAGCATTCACCGCAACATATGAACGCTTCTGATACTTGAAATATCATCCGCGTTGCCAACTCAAGAAATAAGAGGAATGAGAAGGGAAAAAGAGAGGGTACAATGGGGATAGAAGTTTGGGCCTCCAACGTTCACGCTCATCGCGCGTAACGCAAAAATAGTCTGTTACTCTGGCAAAAGCATGGCTCTACGAGTACTCCTACTTAACATGTATAATAATCCCCATTACCACTGAGAAAAAGTTTAGGTGGTTCGTGGTTGTGATCAACCTGATATCTTGTTATCTTCCAAGACTCGTCCATGTGTATTCTAGCTTTACACTGACGTTGCTGTTTTGAACAATACCAGTTTCTTGACAAATGATTCTGAGAGAACGTATAACCTTGAAACAGTAGGATTTTTTTACTACTTCGCCTCGAAGGTAGTAGTTTGTATTCTAGATCTGAAAATGATATCTTTTATTACAAAAATATGATATTGAGTTTAATTGGATCAGAGAATCGATTTTTATATAAAATGGTATGGAAATTTTATGAGTGAAATTTATACAAAAGTACCACAATAAACGTTACGAAAGAGATTAACCCAAAATATTTTTTTATTTCACTTTATTATATATGTACATACCTATGTTTTATGTGTGTTTGCGTGCCTGTTATCGTGCCTGTTTGCATGTCTTTATTTTTTTATTATAATTATTTTACCTTTTTTTCCTTTTGCATGCTACAGAGAGTCGTACTTAAAAATTTAACTCAAATCGTGCATCGGACCATACACATACAGACATTCTTAATTTATAAAGAATCTAACCTTAATATTTGAAAAAAAAAAGAAAATCTGAAAAAATTAACTTTGTTTAATAATAAATAATAATAATAAACGCAACACACTCAGCAGCCCTTTATTTATATCCTGTGTCGGGGTCCGGAATTCACACACCTAGTCCGGAAAACATGTATGCTCAATACAAACATCTGCTCCGAGCGGGAATCGAAACCGCGATCTGTGGTGCCCAAGGCAGGTTCAAAACCGCTGCGCCACAACACAAAAAAATAAACAATTTTCACATTTCTTGAAATTAAACATAACTGAGGTATCAACTTAAGATATTATCGCTAAGTACAATGTCAATTTATTCTTATAATGCTACCATCAGACAATCTGTGCAACTTTGGAGGATCGTGTGAATGAACCGTAAATTTAAACTTTATTTTCCCATCCTTATCCATATGTACCTTCGCCTTGCAAGTACAATTGGAACAATACCAATATTTCCGATCAGACTTAGCCGTGAATGTATAACCTTCGAACACCAACAAAGCCTTCCCGCGCCTCGATTCCGATATTTCATATTGCAAATCTGTAATAAATACATTTTCAATAAAAAAACCTTTAACTTCTGTACATAAATTTTACGGAGAACGTGTGGTGTTGTGATGCGACCAGTGACTGTGTGCAGTGCTGACTATAAAATAGAAACCATGGTCTTTTCATGTAATGAAATTTAATGACTTAAAAAAGTATTTCTATTTAATAAAACACAGAGTGCTGCTTTTACATAAATTTATTTTCAAAATCATGAATAAATATAGAAAATATTACAATAAAATTATTTATTTAACCTTACAAGACTACCGTCAGACAATCTGTGTAACTTTGGTGGACCGTGTGAATGGATCGTATATTTAAAAGTTATCTTTCCCGCCTCGTCCATGTGTAGCCTCGCATTACAAAAAGCATTAGTACAAGACCAGTACTTCCTGCGAGTCTTCGGTGTATAAGTATAACTTTTGTAAACTAACATAATCTTGCCACGTCGTGATTCCGATATTTCGTAATCGAAACCATCTGTAAATCAACACGTTTTTGTTTTAGACAATAATCGAATAGAGAGAGATAGAGTGAAATAGACAGAGAGAGAGACAGATTTATTTTTCATGGAGATTTTTTAAGTACTAAATTGTTAATTTCTAATAAGCCCAATATATTTTATGACATTTACGACATAAGCACTAAATTTTCAATACAAAGATATACTGCACTGAAGCATGAGCAAAAACGTTAGTCATAAGCTTTTTCCACGTTAACATTTAACTGCGACGTAAAACCTTGGGGTTTGCTGGAACCCAGTTATAATAGTTCCAATTGTATGCAGTATCTAAAGAGCCTTTGAAAAGAGCCTCCCTTACCATAAAAAAACAGCTCGACTTTTCTTTGTTATAAATTTTTTTTTATTGTTTTGGTTTTTGAAGTTAATTACATCGTGGAGGTATGACGTGAGAAATGCCTTCAACACAACGGGAGGATCCTCCGACCAGGCGGGTGATATTACCTGGCGGACCGAAGCCCGGGGCCAAAGCCAACGACTTACGTTGGAAATTTGTATATATAGATGAATATCGTGGGAAACTCTGATAGCGCGATTTAGGAACGTGACGTTCGTTGGTCGTCCATATCGTTCCGTAGTATACCCTGTAGGTGTCGCAATTCCATGTACGCAACACCATGTAACATAGACAATAGGCACACTTGAGCTGTCAGTATTGAGCGGTACAGGTGTACATAAGTGTTATTTTCGCCTATAGAAGCCTCCTCTTAAACGTAATTCAAAAAGGAAGTTTGGCAAAGTAAGCAATGGACTGTTTTTTCTGAATGTGTATTGCTGTTGGCCCTACTGGCCTTGACAGCGTCACCGAGCAGGGGGTGCAGTACAGAGTTTCAGCCGTGAAAAGGGGCAGCCCTCACGGGGCTCAAATTTGATTCGGTCTTTAGTGTGCCTCCTGCGAAGCCGAACCACGGCGGCGGACGTCATCGGAGGTGGAGGCAGCGCTCCGAGCGCATTCTATACGATAGACTCACCAGACGGTGTGAGCGCGACGCGACGTACGAAACAAAGGACCTCGTTCTCGCCGGCGAGGACGGTGTTGTGTGCGTGTCTGTGTTGTGTAAGGGGCATTTTCTAATGTAATCCTATCGTCAGAGTCTTGCAGGACGTGCTTAGGACGCCTTACTTTTGTCGGTTGGTTACATCGGTTTGTGTATCGCAATGGACTTGTAGTCTTTAATGGCTTTATCTGAAAGCGCACAGTACCTTCGCGAGCAAAATTTGTTACAATCAAATAACCGCTGTTGTTAATTGTTTATATATTTTTAATAATAACAAAAAGTACAAATATAAATATATTTAATTCTGAATTCAAAATTAAATCTTGCAACAATGTTTTATAACCAAAATTTAATATATTATATAATTACTGTCCTACATCTTAATATAAACACCACCAGTTGATTTCACATACTTTGGCGGACCGTGGTAATGGGTTAGGTTTTGATAGGTGACTAGGTTGTTTGCGTTGACTCTGACACTGGCTTCGCAACCGTATTTATATTTGCTAGAACAGTTCCAGTAGTAACAATTTTTGTGTGTTCTTGAGAAT
Organism: Hestina assimilis; assembly: GCA_023373885.1. Classification (NCBI taxonomy): domain Eukaryota; kingdom Metazoa; phylum Arthropoda; class Insecta; order Lepidoptera; family Nymphalidae; genus Hestina; species Hestina assimilis. The sequence continues at coordinate 2,803,367 of CM041750.1, read as the reverse complement.
GTGAAACCATCCAGCATCAGAAGAACGGAACCATTTGCCTTCGTAATAAAATCCAATTTAGATTCTGAAAGACATGAATAAATAAATAAACGCTTCATACTCAACGGCTCCCATTAGTTATATCTATATATAGTTATAGTTATATATATATATAGACAAGGACAAATACACCCAGACCGGAAAACATGACTGTATGTTAATACAGACATCTGCTCCGAGCGGGAATCAAACCCGCAACCTGTGGCGCTTAAGGCAAGTTTGCTACCGCTGCACCTCAGCGTCGTCATATATAAAAACCATGGACTTTGATAACGATTTTTGTAAGAAAAAAGGTTTGTTACTTTAGATAAGATGAAAAAATACTTGTAATAACTTAAAAGCTTATATATTTTATATTAAATTGGAAATAACGTATACCTATTGCTTAGAGTGCTTCTCGTTGAGATATTGTGCAATGATTGCGTAACAGATTGAGCAATCTTATATATACTGCGCAGTATTTTTTTGACTCAATATTGCGCAACAGCTAACTCTTCGTCGTCAGAAATTGAGCAAATGAAAATATTGACGCGAATGGCTCACAATTTTGTTATTTCAATATTATTGAATTGTTACTTTTAAAGTGACGTTCAATGTTATTATTGCACAGTAATGGAGAGTATGGACGCCTTATAAAAGAAAAATTACAAAAATTACGTAAAGCTTCTGGCCTAAAAACCTAGTTTTGAAAACTAAAAGAGATCATTAAATTATTAAAAATGAGATTAATTCTTGACTTATCTATAACGATTTAATGAATTGATTTTATTGATTTTGTATAATGTAGCTCATGTGCCTGGTGGCGGATTCACCACCGTGCACCAGGCACCGCACCGCTTGCCGAGCAAAATTATGCCGGTACGTGTGCAATGTGCCTACATACATGCCTATACACTTCGCTACCGGATACCTGACGCCGGCTACCCTGAAACCGGCACGTGTGAAAGGTACTAAGTTCTATATAATATACACACGGTTTTTCTGATATGCGCGAGTAATCTTGACTCAATTGTCTCTGTTTCACTTTCCAGCAGCACAGGTGAGTACAGTGAGAGTGATATGGCTGAGAGTTATAATCTGATAGAGAAGCATCTTCCAAGACGTTATTCATATAGTAAGTTTTTGTAATGAACCTGTTGTCTATAATGGCTTTATCTGAAAAGTCACGGTTCGCGAGCAACATTTGTTACAATAAAAAACTGCTTTTGTTAATTATATTTATATATTTTTAATAATAAAATATAATTACAAAAATATTTAACTGTACATTCGTAATTCAATGCATGCATGCAATGCAACACTGTTTTATAATGTAACTCGACATATTATATAATTACTATGTCCTACACTATATCTGAATGTAAACACCACCAGTTGATTTCACATAGTTTGGGGGATCGTGGTTGTGAGTTAGGTTTTGGTAGGTTACGTGGTTGTCTGCGTCGACTCTGACTCTTGCTTCGCAACGGCTTCTCAATTTCCTAGAGCAGTTCCAGTAGTAAGACTTTTTGTTTACCTTTGAGAATGTGAAACCATCCAGCATTAGTAAAACGGAACCGTTTGTCTTCGTAATATAATCTAATTTCAATTCTGAAAGAGATGAACATATTAAAAACAACTGATTTTTGAAGTGAATTTCTTTAGAATCGTTGTGAGATGCAGCGGAAAAAACGACAGGTAAGAGACACAAATACAAAAATGTGTAGGAAGAATGAGACAGTAATATACATACTGTTTTATATTATCGGTCTCTCCTCTGCGCCATGCTTTAGTGAGCCAGAGCGAGAGAGCAAATGTCGGTGTGTATATATATATATATATATATATATATGTATGCGGCTGCATATTACAGCTTTTAGTAAGAAGTCATCGTGGTGTGTTATTATTTAACAGTGTTTGTGAATATTTTTATATCATATATTTTAAATATAAATAAATAAACGCTGCACACTCAACGGCCCCCATTAGGATAGTGATATCCTGTGTCGGGGGTCCGGAAACATATACAAGGACAAGGACAAATACACCCAGACCGGAAAATATGCTTGCATGGTCAATACAAACATATTATGCTCCGAGCGGGAATCGAACCCGTGACCTGTGGCGTTTAAGGCAGGTTCGCTACCGCTGCGCCACAAAGTCGTCAATTTAAATTTTATAATATTCATCTCATTATTTTGTCGATTTACTGAAGTTTCACTTCTATCGTGTGTTAATCACACAACAACACACACCTATTTTTATAAAAAAAAATAGTTTCTTAAATTATTAAAACTATCGTGAGACATTATTAGACTTAAAGTAATATATTGTGCGAGACGGGTCGTGACCGCGAACGTAGCGCACTCACCCTGATGAAGGACCTCCGATAAGTCCGAAACTAGTCGGTACTTAAACCGATTAAACGTGAGCTTGAGACGTTTAAATAAAAATAGTCTGTTAAGCTGAGATTAGAAAAAAATACCTGTAATTACTTGGAATATAGTCTTATATTTCTTATTATATTCGTAGATATTTTTGGAATAACTTATACCTAAAATAATTGTGAAGCAACATTTACTAAAATAAACCACATCGTACCTTATAAAAATGATTTATTAATGCAGAAAACACACAAAATTAGCTTAAAAATATATCAAAACAAAATTTACAGAATATACATTTGTATAACTATTAAAGAAAACATACTAAAGGCATCATATTATTGAACGTTGGGCTTTGTATTGAAAGATTGTGCAATGATTGCGTAAATGATTGCGCAATCCTAATTTTACTGCGCAGTTATTTTATGCCATGGTAAGCTCAATATTGTGCAACAGCTAAAACTTCTAATTCTTATTCGTCAGAAATGTTGACCACATGAAAATATTGAGGCGAATTAATTTTTATTTCTTTAGTATGAAATTCAATATTATTACTGCACAATAATATTGAAGGAGAACGACACGCTAGACGCTACCCACAACACGACACCGTTGTGGCGTTGTGGGTAGCGTGTCTGTTTAGTCTCGACGGTGGCGGGTTCGATTCCCGCTCGGGCAGATGTTTGTTAAATTTCTGTCTCGGTCTGGGCGTTTGTCTGTGGGTCTCCCCACCGTGCCTTGGAGAGCACGTTAAGCCGTCGGTCCCGGTAGTTATCACATAACATCTGTTAATAATCGTTAACTCTTGATAAGTAAATTGCTCTTATCCAATGAGTTACTGGTTCGCCCTTAGGGTTGCGGAGGTCAGATGGCAATCGCTCTGTGTAAAAACTAGTAACCCGTCAAATCCGGATAAGAGTAATAAGCAGACCCTGGGTAAAAATAAAATACCGCGAATATTGCTGGGACGAAGAAGAAGAACATTGAAGGAGAATGGACCGCCTTATAAAAGAAAATTAACAAAAAAATTACGAAAAGCCTCTGGCCTGAAAACTTAAAATTTAACCTTTAGAAAACTAAAAGAGATCAATTATTAATAATTATTAAAAATAGATTAATTCTTGAATTATCTCCACTTATAATTAAATTAAGGTTGCGATTAAAAGTCTCTAAATCTTAACATATAATCCTTCAGTTGATTTAACATAATTAGGTGGTTCGTGGTTGTGGGTTATATTCTGATAGGTTAGTTCATTACTTGCGTTGATCCGTACTCTTGCCTCGCAACCATTACTGTGTTTGCTGGAACAGTTCCAGAAGTAGGATGTTTTATGGGACTTTGAGAATGTGTAACCTGCCAACATCAAAAGAACAGCACCGTTCGCCTTTTTAATGAAATCCCACTCCAACTCTGAAAGGAAAAAAATGTGTAGTTCTAGAGTGATGCTCCTGCCAGAACAAATCAGTGAGCTTAAACGAGGAAGTAGTACCCTCTAAGGAAATCAGCGAAATGTAACAGTCCTGCTGCATTTCGTGCGATTTGTGAGAGTGCCGGAAGCTCATCTCCCACTTCCTTTGTTCCTTCTTTTTTCCCTTCTCATTCTTTCCTCCTATCCCTAAAGTTGGAAACGCGCGTGTGTAATCATGATGAATGGCGGAACATATGCTTGTTTGCCAACCGTCATAATATAAAAAGACATGTGTCATTTTTTATCACAATTAAAACCGTGCTCAGGAATATATTAATTTATCTTTTATGCTGGGAGGTTCACCATTTAAGCTGTTATTATATGAATATAGATCTGTTAGGGCCGATTATAGAATACGGTAATAATTATGAAGGTTATTTTTTCTATTAAAGTTTTATTATTCCAATACAAAAATCATTCAATTGCGTACCAAAGTATACAATCAAAATGTGACGAAGCGGAGAAAACGGTCTTAAAAAGTCAAATTTTGCGAACTGTATTTTAAGAACGACCCCTAACTGTTGTACTTGTTTGAGGAGTTTAAGTTTTCCCTTCTTTTTCTTCCTCCTTCGTTCTCCCCACCTCATCTCTCTCCCAAGTCTTGGGGGTGAAGTCACCGCATGTGATTCCAGACACAGAAGGACTCTTTTTTAAAGGTAAACAAGCGTGAGGGCCACCTGCTGGTAAACGCCCTATGAACGCTATCAACCCCAAAGGTATCGCAAGCGTGTTGCCGACTCCTTAAAAACTTTTTCTAATGCGATTAATTCACCAATATACTCTTATGTCTTTCCGAATCGGTACGACTTGGGAACCTTCAAGAGAAGAGCGTATTCTTTCCTCAAAGGTCGGCAACGCGCATATCTTCTGGTGTTGCAGATGTTCATGGTGATCGCTTAACATCAGGTGAGCCTCCTACCCGTTTGCCCCCTCTCACATAAAAAAACAATATACGCTATCATTTTTACGCTACTTTACGAATTTAGTGGTATTGAAACAACTGATATTAAAAAAACACCAATAAATCACATTTATTAATATTTCTTACAATTAATCGAATAGAATTAGTCATCATTAAGGAACTTAATAACAATAAATCACAAAAATAAGAACTAATAAATAATATCACAGAACTCAAAATTACAACCATAACGATACGAACATAACGATTGCAATAATTTATAAAAAATGCACATTCGGTTTAAATAATAAATAAAATTATCAACATAGTAAAAATAATTTGTACATGTTTTACTAACAAATAAGATAAAAAAAAATGAGATCTTGAAATTTTAAAATTCCAATGAAATATATTAATAATAGTCTTTAGTTATATTTTATATACTCGTATATCATTTATTTATATCTAAGAAATATGAAATATTAATACAACATATTGTTGTTATCAAGTATTTATCAAGTGGTTAGTAAGTCAGGCCTAAAACCACCATCAACTGACAATCGACATCATGCCACATCACCCCCCTAACTTTGACAATAATAAAAAAAAACCCTGTGGGCATAGACTAACTAAATATAGCAGGACTTTCCATACTGGCAAAATGTCAAGGACTCGCTGGTGCTCATCACACAATTGCAACATAATCAAATAGTTTTTTTTAAATTTAAAATGGGGTAAGCTCTTGACCATTTTGACCATCAAGCACGAAGGCGTAAATGACGTCTATGGTGGAGCAAGTTTACTCATAAAAAGCCTGTTCGCACTTGAAAGAGGTTCAGGTTGTATGCGTTCGAAAATATAGGCGCCGGAAGATCATTCCACAAACGAAGATCGAAAGCGCATAGTGCGACTAATGGGTATATCGAGGAGATACGGTTAGAACTCCGCAGTGCGCCTGGTATGCCGGTAGTAAAATTGAGATCGCGGTATGAGATTATGGAGCTCATCAGCACACTCATCAAAGTTCAATAAAACATGTCGATCACCATTGTAAAGTCGCTTGTCCTACTAAATACACCAAAGACACCGTCGTCAAGTCACTAACATAACACACACTAACAAATTAAGGTCTGACTAATTTGATTTCGTTGCGTTGATGTTGAATTTACGAACGTCCACCAGCCAGTCTTTAGACATTTTGTATTTACGGAAAGTCCTGTCTATATTCTATGCGTGTGGGCGATATTGATAAAACATCTTATTCCTTAAATTTTTAATAGAAAGACCCTGGGCCGTTTTCTAAAATCCCTGTGTCTATTTTTAATCAGGCTTCAGCCTGACCTTACTTGGCTACATGATAAGTCTAGCTCAGAACAGATAGTACCTACATATATAGTATTATAGTATAGAAGTATATTTGTTATATATGTATTATTATGTATATAGGTAGGTATATGAATTAGAATCTATATTGTAGAAACTACCTACCTAGAAACTACCTAAGGAAAAATACACATATATTTTTTTCATTTTTTTTTTTTTTCATAAACTACTACTTGTGTTTAAATAATGTGTCTACTGATCTATCCTAGAAACATCTACACAAAGTATTTCCAATACACAAAAAGATTATTCTCTTATAAGTCCAATATATGATCTTAAATACTACTAATATCATAATTACGTAAAGTGAAAGCTTACAATTTGGATGTACAGGACAGGATCATTTTGATAAAATTTGGCGCAAAAATAGGCTGTAGGTTCCTTTAGGGTTACCGAAAAGGAGTAAAGGACTTGAAATTTCGTTAAGAAGCTTATGGTATATCGCAAATAATTTTTAAAAGGTCATCCGGAAACCACTACAACAACATTAACGCGACCGAAACCGCCTACACTACTACTAGTAGTAGTTATATATATTTATTTCCAGCACACTCTGACTACCCGACAAATACGACGTATTTTCCCTTTTTCCTGCTTACGACGGCGTTGCTTCTTCTTCCCAACATAGAACTGCAGCTTATATCTCCGAGCCCATGGCCATAGAAACAGATCTAAAACAAAAAATATCCATTACTCAATACAATATCACATGAAAGAACATAGAACATCGACTAATGTTTATATACTATAAAAACTTAATTTTAATACTATATCCGCTGTGCTGTAATATCGAAATAGTAAGAATTGTCATCCAATTCGCAAGCTATTTTTGATATTATTGCCGAGCAGAAACGTTGGTTATTTTCTATTACGGAAAAGTCGTTTATACTAATTAAAATATGTTACGAATAATGAAGGTCTCGTAAATGAAACAGTTCAAAAAATAAAATTTTATTCGGACTTATTGTTTTTTGAGAGACAATTTAAAATCATTTTACATACTTAAAATTAAACACAATAACAAAAATTGGCCATGAATGTGTTTACATATTTATAATGAAGATTTTTTATTTTATTTATTTTTAAACAATTATTTTCTAAGAATACCATCGAAAATAGGCAGGACAACTCAAATTTTTCTGAAAATGTAGTGCGCATTTAATGCTAATTTAGAGCTTTAGATGTTAGAAGAATCTACATATAATTATGGCGACTTGAAATGGACACCGAAATCACATATTTATTTTCATAGCAATAAATATATAAACTTTAAATCAAATATAAGAAAATGATCATAATTCTGTGATTGACGATTTATGTGTTTTAAATAGTAATGCGACTTTATTGTGATTTTGCAACTTGAATATTTTTTTATATTTGATTGCAAATTCGCTTCTATTCACGAACGTGCCTTTAGTGTCGACGATCGTGGGTTCGAATGCCGCTCGGTTCAGATATTTATATTGACGTTAAAATATCTGCCTCGGTCTGGGCGTTTGTACTTCTAGGTCTCCCCACCATGCTTCGGAGAGCACTTTTGGTCCCAGTTGTTACATCTGATAATAATCGTTAACTCTTGATAGTTAATTTGGTCTTAACCATTGAGTTACTGGTTTGCCCTAGCCAAATCCGAACGAGAGTAGTAAGTAGACCCTTCACAAAATACCGGGATTAAGGCTAGGAAGAAGAAGTTCGAAACTTCAAATAGAAGTTTGTATGACCTTTCATACATAATCGTAATAAAACTTAGCACGCTACTTATTAAGTTCACAATCCTAAAATAAATTTTATTTTTACTGTGGAATTTTATTTTTACTGTGGAAGGTGAGTATCACGTCGGATGTCATCACTGTGGAGGTGACGACGTGAGAAATGTGTCTCAACACGAAGGGAGGATCCTCCGACCAGGCGGGTGACATTGCCTGGCGGATCGAAGCCCTGGGTCGAAGCCCAACGACTTACGTTGGAAAGTTGTATATATAGTCGTTTCGCGTAGGAAACTTTGATAGCGCGATTTAGGATCGTGACGTTCGTTGGTCGTCCATATCGTTTGCGTAGTATGCCCTGTAGGTGTCGTTGTAGCTTGATGCGACATTGTGACAATCTTGTCTTTCTATCACGTTACGTCATGTTGCGTGTAGATGTCGCTACACTTTTAAACATTTGATATTTTGGTAGTTTTTTCGTAAAATATATTTCTGTCAATCGTCATTAATGGTAGGACAAACGATCAATCACATGAAAAATTTATCTGCTTAAAATTAAGTACCCGAGTGAGGTTTATTTTCACACTGGTGGTAGGTCTTTTGTTGCAAGAGGCCGGCTAGGTAGGTACCACCGCAATGTCCAATATTCTGCCGCCAAATAGTAGTGTTTAGGCACTACTGTGTTCCGGTTTGAAGGGCATTGTACGCTAGTGAAATTACTGGGCGAACGAGATTTAAGAACTAATATCTCGAGGTTGGCAACGCGTGAGTGGCACCTACTAATGGTGCTGCCAGCGCTCATAGGCTGCGGCAGCCACTTACCATCAGGTGAGCCGTATGCTTGTTTGCCAACTTCTAACATAAAAAAAAAAAAAAAAATTTAATCAGGAAGCTGTCAACGTTTGAATCTCGATTCTATCTTAACTGTTTCTTTATATTAAGAGCGCTAACAAATACTGTAGTAAATTTTTTGGGAAGCAGTTATACAACCCACTTAATGGTAAAGGATTGTCGCAACCTATGGTAGAGGAGCCCACGATGCTAAATGGGGATTTACTCGAGCGTTGTAGAGACCTATTGGGATGCAAAGCTTAGATGATAAGAAGAAAAAATGTTATATGATATATACCTTTACATCGGTGGGGGAAGCGGCTATAGATTTTTAAATATGTAAAAAAAACTGTTGCATGGACATCCTCGAGCGCGTCAGATATTGATAGCATCAATGCCCTACGTATTTTTAATAATGTATGTATGTTAATCTGATCGTTTGCATGATGCGGGTGGTTGTATTTAAGGGTTGAAAATGAAAAAAAAAAATTAATCGAGCGCGTCAGATTTTCTAAGGGAGTGTTAAGTGCACCAAAAAAAGCTCTCATTCACTAATCTGACGATTTCGATGGGACGCAAACTGGCGGTCATTTTCATAATGTGCAAAAAAAATCGCCATTTTGAAATACTCAAGCGCGTCAGATTAAGATATATGTGGTTCATTTTTATGTTCTAAACATACTGTCTCATAATCTGACGATTATCTAGAGGAATTCGGCTGATCTGACAAAAAAATTAGAAAAACGGTTCACCTTAAAGGCCATCCCTGCAACTTCCCGCTAATTCCATTCCTGGGCGCTTAAAATTGTACTTATGATATTTTTGAGCTCAAAATATAATTTATGTGATATTTTGAGCTCCCTGAATTCAAAGAACTAATATTAAAATTTTTAATTTTTCTTAGCGGGAAGTCAAAATTTTTTTTTCTATTCTTTTAAATCATTAAACTTAATTAATTGAAAAGATCAGGAAATAGCATGCAATTAAATAAGTGTATGCTTTTTTAGTAGAATAAATTTATTTATAAAAAAATTACTTAAAAAAAGCTTAAAATAGTTTAATATTTTATATTTATTTGATTAATTAATCATCATCTTCATCCGAGGCATTATCTCGAAATAAATGTTAACACACTTGACAAAACTAATTTATATTTTAATTTATTTTTTAATAATTTATTATTAAAGAGCTAAAACAACCGTGAGCGAGTGTACTAAACCCTGCCCCCTTCATACCGCATACGGTTGAGACCCAAAAACGTGTTACTGCGCAGGGTTCAAGTTACATTTAACAGACTATACCACGTGTCTTTATGATCAGCTGTGACGGCGTCATGGCAGCAGAAACCAGAGTGGGGACGGAGTGAGAGAGTAATAGATAGAGAAAGAGTGAGAGAGGAATAGAAATGCGGAGAAGAAAATGTAGGCATCACGCAACTGCACGCATTTAGCTTTATCGACGAATTTTTGTGATTTCGGCTTGCGGAAATCGTCAGATTATATATTTTTCATTATTCTTGAATTATTTCCTTCACAATAAAAAAAATTTAGCTACGCTCGAGAATGTCGAGATGACGTTTTTTTTTACAACTTTTTGCCCTCCCCTTTTTTACGTCACTCTCAAATTGTCAGATTAGTGGAATATACACTTTTTAGGATGTAATTAACTCACCCTACCTTAATCTGACGCGCTCGAGAATTTCTGATGGTCAATTTTTTTACTAATCTGATCCTGTATCCTTTACGGGCGGCCTTATATATGGGCCTCATGTTTTGTGGATGTACTTAACCGGGTACAAGGTATCCCCTGTATATTAATCTGACGCGCTTTAGTAAATCCCGAAATCCCCGCTTGGGCTCCCCTACCACTATGAGCGCTTACAACACCATACATTTGTAGGTGTCACTCACGCGTTGCCAACCACGAGATATTGGTTCTTTAATTTAATTGGATTACGATCGTATCGTCAACATGAACGGACGTGTCATCGCTATTGTTATGATGACCTACTTATCGGTGTAGCTATACCACGCGTACTGACAAGATGGCACCGGGTAAGATCTGTGATACCATTGTGATACACGAACTCCTCGCCTTCATCCAAAACAAACTGGACGTTATGGATGAGCTCTCTCTGGAGCAAATCTGTACGTCTAGCTATAAAGAAGACGAAATATTGAGCGCTAAGAAGAAGCTTTGTGAGAATGTCCAGACTCACATCCGTCCTGTTAGAAGAATACGAGATGGGACCGGTAAGAAAGACCTACAGGACATTATGCAGATATTCAAGGGAACGGATCCTGATGATGTCCCTACTTTTGTGGCGCGGGACCTGTATAAGCTACCCCCAGTGACGTTTGACCACGTAGATGTCACCAGCCTTCTGAAGGACGTAGCAGCATTAAAAACTGAAGTCGTGCTCATCCTTAAAAAACTGGAAATCTCAGAGCGTTCTGTTGCTGATTTGAAGCAAGAGGTTTCGTTGCTACGTAGTACTAATACTGCGTCAGCAATATCAGACAGCCCATTACGCAACGTCAATACTCGTCGAGGTGCCGCGGCTCCGTTTTCGCCTGTCAGCGCAATTGAATCGCCGGTGACCGATTTCCGAGGAAAGTGTAATGACCGTACATCACAACCTGTAGCTGATACCATAGCTTTACACGCGAAAAAAATAATAACATCTCAGCCGCAGGAGAAAAGTTATGCGAATGTATCCCGCAAAAAGAATATGAGAACTCAGCCACCCCTTACTAGAACATCAGGGTATGTTGAGAAAGAACGACAGAGACCGATCAACGGTAAAGCGGACAAGGAGGGCTTTATCTTGGTTCAAAATAAAAAGAGAAGATGTCGTCATCGCAACCGCAATAAGCGTGGTACAGCACCTGCAGTCGAAGGCTTTCAAGCTGCAGCACCCACCATGCTTCTTTACCTCTCCCGAGTGGACCAAACAACATCGGGAGAGAAGATATTAGAATATATCCGCACGAAAAGCCGCGAGAAAATAGGTGCTGATGGAACGGCGGTGCTGAAATTGCAGCGACTGGAGTCGAGTCGTGACACGAACTTCAAATCGTATCTCCTCCAGATTGTCGCGAAGTATAAGGACGTCTTCCTCAGCCCTGATTTTTGGCCACAAGGAGTAGTTTACCGTAGATATAGGGAAAGTAAACCAAAAACTCCTAAGTGAATAAAAAGATTTCCAGTGTTATGTGGTGTTAGATTTAGGTGTGTTATAATATTTAATATGTATGTTAGTCTGTAAGGTATATATGTATGGGCCCTGTCGCCTGATTTTAAATAAATAAATAAAAATAAAAATAAATAAAAATAATATCCTTTATCCACTAATTTCACTAGCTAGCTATGTCCTTCAAACCGAAACACAGTATACTGCTTAGCGGTAGAATATCTGACACTGCGGTGACACATACATGGACGCAAATAAGCAATACCATGTCAACCCACAAAATTGAAAAAACTGAGTTATATATGCAGAAGTGTTGGTAAATGGCCGAAGAACATTTTTCTTTAATATTTGTAGGGTTTAAGCTTTAAAACTTTTAAACAAAGCCACTTTTTAATCATGCAATTTATGTATTATGTTAAACGTGTTGGGTTATATTATATACGAAATATGCAGTTTGTATACTTAATTTTTGTGAAAATAAGTAAAATAACTTACATAAATCTGAAATTGCCAAAAACTTGACCAATACAAAAAAATTGTTGTTCAAAATGTTCAAATGCGTTTTTCTCGAAATGATATTCGTGTGGGTTGACATGGTATTGCTTATTTGCGTCCACTAAGCCCTAGCCGGCCTCTTGAAATAAAAGGCCAGTAAAAATTGTTGCTATCATCGTGACATAAACTTATTTTTTAATAATTTTAAGCTATTCTAATAAGCAGGCCGTCTTTCGTTTTATAATATTTTGGCGGATCGTGATTGTGCTCCAAATCATAATCCAATATAACGTTTTCAGAATTCATTCTCACTTTCGCCTTGCATTGACTCGACTTGCTGGAACAAATCCAAATATAGCAAGACTTGTTGATCCTCGCGAAAGTGTATTCCTGTATCATGAGCAATTGTCCACCGCGCGATGAGCTTATAAACTCATATTTAATATCTGGAAACGAAAATTAAACCTACTATGTAATAAAACGTAAACATTTTTTAAGGTTTAGTGATAAGTTATAAATAATTTCATTGCTCCAGATAAAAACAACATGCACTCTGAGTTTTGCACTAACTCTGACCATATGACCTAAGATAGGTCAGCAAATATTTAAAAAAAAAATTAAATTATACAGGAACATTAAAATTTAATTAACAAATTGTGCATAGTGTTTCACTACACAGGGTCCAAAAAATCAATAGATGCTGTATCAATAAGATGCCAAAATTTCAAAGCCAAATGTTTGTTGAAGAATACTACATACTCGTAAAAAGAAAGAAAATAATATTTATTTTCTCATAATGAAAAATTTTATGAGAAAACGGTTTACATTATATTTTCATATGTATTTATATTATGGGTGTGAAAATAAGACCACAAATATTATCAACTATGATAGGGTTCACTTCAGATTACCAACAAATAACTGTTGCGGAGAAACAAATATTTTGAAGTATGTATTTTTGTGTGTGATAATAAGAAAACTATAAAATCTGAAACAAACTATGGAAAGGGACTTTCTGTTATGCCTGATAGGCATAATTTAATAATCTACACTCTGTGTCCGTATTTTGAACGTTTTGCTCTCGAACTTTTACGTCATAATTTCCTAGATTTTGTGTCCATGCGTGTAACAAAGGTCAGGAAAACATTTTCACATATGTAGCACCATTTTATTAGACTAACTGCTTTCTGGACATGTCAAATCTTATATCCTTAACGAATAAACTCCAAGGAATTGGAATAAAGTAACACTTGCTTGCATCATCTGGACCTAAATTAAACTTAAAAACTGCTGCGCAAACCAATCTCAATGATTATGATTACAATCATACTTAATTATATGCTTATATTTATCAAGTATCACTCTAGCTGGACATCCTCTAGATTTCCTCTTAGAACAATACCAGAACCTAGATTTCCAGCTGTCCGAGAAAGTGTGGTTCTGGAAAAATAGCACTGTCCTTCCAGCTGCTGTTAATATTTGATATATTTTATCTAGAAATAGAAAAATATTATAACATATTGATGAAAGTGTACTTCGTAAAAATAAATTTAGCTTAAATTTTTTGAATCGAAACCTATTGAATTAATTTTACTGAACAAACAGACAGACAAAAAAGCGAGTATTTTGGGGGTAGATATTTCTACTTTGAAGCTAAGTGGAAATAGAATCTAAACGCACTGAAGGAGGGGGGTGGAGTTTTGTAATAGGGTTTTAGAAGGAGAACTGCATTAGCCTATCTCGCACTGCCAATCCGGAAGATGGTGGACGGTAGAAGGACGCTAGCTGACTAGCGAGCGGTAACTTCACGAGTCTTCCGCCAACATACGGTACTAGCAAACCAGGCGGGCATTCAGCCCTACCACTAGTACGGGACCATCAGAAGGTGGTGCATAAAATAAAAAATATATTATATCTATTTTTGTGTATTTAAGTTAAATGATCTAGAAACAAAGTATTATTTAATCAAAAGATTATCATAAATATAAAAACCGTTCTAAATATGCACGAGATGACTTATGAGTGTAACATTTTCTCTCATTTGCCCTTAGTATATTGACCATTAGGGTTTTTATATAAGGAGGGTGGCGGGTGATTATGATCTAGTTTTACAAAAACCATATTTCCAAGTCTATCGAATCGTAACCGAGCTGGGCATTTCGCAAAACTGAATTTTTTACTACAATTCCAATATCTATTGTCGCTGGTCGTTCTAGCAAAGGTGTATTTCTGGAGGAGTATCAAAGGTTTCTTAGCTTGATTCACTCGGATGAACTCGAAGCAGATATCTGAAAGTTGTTTTCAAAGATGTTAAAAATTACATCAATTAATTGTTAACAATTTTCAATTCACGTTTCTTCAATTTCATAACACCAAATATAGAAATACAAACCGTTAATAATCGTTTTGATTTTATTGAGACCAATATAAGAATATAATATTCTCATTGTATTTTGGTAACTTTTATATAACCATAGAAAACTTAATAATGAGATACTGGAAGTCGCATATCCGTGTGACCTTGTCGCTGTAATTATGCTCTGCGTATGTAGTAGTAGCGTTGCACTTTTTAAAAGATGAAAGCGCAAAATAAAGCGCGTGTCGAATAAAAACACAATTCTAAAACCGCCATAATATATTTAATAAAAATCAATGAATCAATATAACAGTAAAAATGAAGTTAAGGAAAGTTAATGACTATGATCTAAATCGACAAAGATTAAATTCGTGCCCGAATCGTCCATTCTGATTTTAGCTCGACAACCCCTCGAAAGCCTTTTAGAACAGTACCAGTAATTTGCGGTTTTGTTCATTCTTACGAAGTTGTTCCCATGCAGATGCGCCACGTGACCGCCCCGAGATGTTTCAATTAACTCAAAATTTAAATCTGCAAATAAACATATAATATGTGATTGACTTTTACTTTTATTTTTAACCGACTTCAAAAAAGGAGGAAGTTCTTAATGAGGTTGCATTTTATAAATGTGTTACTTAGTACTTTAGTTGGACCCATTGTAATTTGGTGACCTTTGAGAATTCGAATCCCTTTAAATTTTATAGACACACTTATTGCAATTTGGATATAAGACTTATCCAATTTAATTTGAATAAATTAAAATCGATCGTTGGTTGTGTGTTTAATTTCTTATTATTTCTTTCTCATAATATTTCAAATCGAAATTATTTTATTCAAGTACACATTTAAAAAAATACTTTTGAATATTCATGATGTATTGGTTGTAAAGGAAATAAGTTATTAAAAAATTAATAAATTTTATCAATCGAAAAACATTTAATATAAAACATCAAAAATGGTTTATGCTTCTCAATATTAACATAATTGAATAAAAGATCGAGCAGCCGCAGATATATAATGACTAATATATAACTTATATAAATAGGACTTTGTATAAAGATAAGATAAATTAACTCTGGCGTGTGTTGTTATTTCTTTTTAATGATAAAAAATACACACACAAACATAAAGATATTAATTAAGAAAACACGCTAACGTTCTTCTGAAAGATTATGTATCAAAATTTGATTTAGGGTGCGTTTTGACCAGAGATGTGCGACACGGCATAGATTAGCGCATCTCAAGTGGAAATGGCTTAGCGGAGCGAGCGAAGTGTGTCTGGTGACTTGTTTTTAAAAGGAAAGCACCTGAACTTGAACTGGTACTGAGACATTTGATTCATGGGACATTTGTGTCTTTGGTGACCTTTTTTACATAAAACTTACTTGTCTACTCAACTCTGTCAAGGGATCGCAATCAGTGCAAAAATATATTGAATTTGTTACTCGAAAATAAATATCGATTATTCATTTATGGAGATTAAAAATATCGACAATATTTATGATTTATTTTAAATATCGATATATCCATTATTTTTATCTTGGACATCTCTGGTAGAAACGCAGCCTAAACGACGGTAAGTCCATTTAGTAAATTGGCGGAGTCATATTGACAGTACTGAGAACAGAAAGTATGTTTTCTTAATGGCTGTGATTTAAGGAAACGTATATTAAATCTAAACTCTTGTCGTCCACTCTTATTTTAGCACGACAGTTCCTTGAATGACGTTTAGAACAATACCAGAGGTTGGAATACTTGTTCATCCTCCCGAACGTGTTCCCTTGTAATAATATAATTTTTCCGCCTTGAGATGTCGGTATAAATTTCAATGAGAAATCTGTAATAGGAAAAGTTATAATATCTTAAAGCAGAAAAGTAAATTTTATTGCAATATTACAAAGTTTTGTTTTTATATATCGTCTCATTGCGATACTAAAAAGTATTTCAAATATCGATATTTAGATTTTTTTAAAGTTGGCAAACAAGCATACGGCGCACCTGACGGTAAGTGGTTGCCGTAGCCTATGAGCGCTTGCAGCACCATTAGTAGGCGCCACTCACGCGTTGCCAACCTCGAGATATTGGTTATTAAATCTCGTCTGCCCAGTAATTTCACTAACGTACAGTGCCCTTCAAACCGGAATACAGTAATGCCTACGCACTACTATTAGGCGGCACAATACTTGACACTGCGGTGGTACCTACATAGCAGGCCTCTTGCAACAAAAGACCTACCACCAGTGTGACTGATTGCACTGGTGGAATATTCTCTGCTGTGACAGTGGTTATCTAAACAGCCGGCGATGGGGTCGTCACATCCCGACGCCGGTAAATGTACATACATACGATCCCCCTGATGGTTACCAGTCACGGCAATGAGAGTAGTATTACCCCGGTCGAGCCGGATCGGCTTTTGTGCTGAGAGGAGCATAGCTCTACTACAACTGCATGCTAATTAGTTTTTAAAGATTACCACTTATTCTCATAAACTAATATTATAAACGTAAATTGGAAGCAAATAAGCAATACCATGTCAACCCACACGAATATCATTTCGAGAAAAACGCGTTTTAAAGATTTATGTAAGCTATTTATACTTATCTTCACAAAAAATAAGTATACAAACTGCATATTTCGTATATAATATAACCCAAAACGTTTAACACAATACATAAATTGCATGATTAAAAAATGGCTTTTTAGGAACTTTTAAAGCTTAAAACCCTACAAATATTAGAGAAAAATGTTCTTAAGCCAACACTTCTGCATATTAACTCAATTTTGTGGGTTGCCATGGTATTGCTTATTTGCGTCCAATTGTGAGAATGGGTGTATGTAGATATTTGATTGGATGGATGGATTTTATTACTCGGTGAATCAAAAACAACTGCGGATTCAGCGGTACGGATTAGGAAGAAATTTTGCACACTTTATATCCCGAGATAATATTAGTTCCGGAAAGTGTTACTGTAACTTTTAAAAATGTTAGTTTTTAAGACTAGAGTACCAATTGGGATTTACTATAAGTTATTATTATATGTATGTTGCGATAAAATGCAAGGATGATAAATTCCTGTCTATAAACTAGGTCACTAATATACCAAAAAGTTGTTAGATTTTTAGCAAAACACTGCTATTATTTGAAACATTTGTTTACGTTGTTTTGTTTATCATAAAAATTTCATATTTATATTAAGTGTATATATATACATTTATAATTTTTTTAAATTAAATATAACAATTATTAAGTCAAAATAATACTAAATTATTAATCATCATAGCATTTGATTATTTTTAAAGTATTATTTTCCAAATACTACTACATTCACAGTTCCGACAATGGAGATAATTATTTAACAATAAATTGTTATGTTCACTGGACAATTAATGTTCAGTGGCAGTTGGTAAACAAGCATACGGTCGGTCTGATGATAAGAGATGCCTGAAGTTGCCAACCAAAGCGATGGGAGGGAAGGATTGGAAAGAAAGAAAGGAAGGAAACAAAGTGGGTGGGAGATTGGGCCTCCAGTGCTCTCATTTATAGCACGAAACGTAACAGTACCCACTGATATTGTTACTTTGCAAAATTTTAAAAAATTGAAACGTTCCAGATACAACAACAACAACGGATTTGTTGTGTAAAAATTAGCTAAATTAAAAGACGTATAACGACATTCAGTTTTACAATTTCATTCTAAAATAATAAAAATAAACATGCGTAGTTAATATTACTTTAAGCGAACAGACTTACTGTATTCAAATAATCATTAAAACAACTTGGTTAAAACTTATGCATTTATTAATGAATTCGAGGGGTCTTAAGACTATCTTAAAATATAGTTATTTCAATGATTTCAATCTGCTCCTTCAGCCGTTATAAATTACCATTGAGTATATTTAGTCTTTATAGTTTTACTATTGTTCTTGATAATATATACAGTATATATTATAATTACTTTTAAGAGTCCAAAAAAAAAATCAAATGGTCTGCTTTTATAGACCTCTGCCTCTTATTATATTACTGTACTAATCTTAACATCCAATTTTAATACGCTCATAGCCGAGTGCACCCACGAATCGGTAAACGATCGTTGGGTTAAGCAACTTTAAGCGCGGTCAGTCACTAGATGGGTGATCGCATAGTGGTATTTCAACCGAGCGTCTCCGTTCTTCGGAGGGCACGTAAAAAGTCGGTCCCGGCTGTTGACAATTTGACAACAGTCGATAAGTCAAGTCAGAGGCCTACGGGCGACCTGAACAACTATGACACTAGGTTGGCCACTAACCACTCGATAAGAAGTAAGAAAATTGTTTTTAATCGAATAATTGAGGTCTGCCAAGTGTGCACTTCTACAATTTTTAAAGTCATAAAAATAAATTAAAAAGATTATTACTATAAACGTCAACGTCTGTCGGGTCACCAAGTAATATATTATGAATCAGAACGTCTTAGCTTACGCACAAGTCTTCATTGTTGGATGTCAATCCTACAATAAATAAGTAAAGCATAAACTTATTATATATGGACAGGCCCATACAAACAAAAGGTCTAGTCTTCCTCTCTTAGCTGAAACATTGACGCACGAAACGAAGTTAGTCACAAACTTGCAACATAATCGAATGAAGTTAGTGGGCACCTCTGAATTTTTGGTCATTTCTGTATTGAAGGCCCGGTCATTTTTTTAAAGAATATTAGCAATGCTTTTTAAGGAATTAATGATACTCCTATTGCCTCTCCAAATAAGCTCGTAGCTAGCGCTAGGAGTGGTTACAACTAAAGTTCAAGGGGGTCAGGATCGAACTCGCAATTTTCGCTTTAACAGAGCACACTCGACCCTTTAACAGTTGAGCTATTGAGGCATCAATTTATAGTAACTATTATTAGTTTATAGTAAGTTAACGAGTTAAGTATTATTATTAATATTGATAATTGTACCATCGTAGGCCCTCTCAAGTAGTGGTTGCCGATGATTGTGTATGAGGTAATAATTAACAATGTAGTTGTTTTTCAGTGAAAACCTCGCTTTGCAGCCCGCTTTGCTCTTCCTTGCACAGTAGTATGTATTAGGGTTTCCGCCTTGTACAGTAAACGAGAAACCTTCAACGAAAATTATATTTTGTTTCCCCTTATGCGATGGAAGTACTTCGTAACGTATAAAGCCTGAAATATATAATAATATAATAATTTATACTTTAGAATTTTTATTAGATTTGAGTACAAAATTGTGCTCAATTGAGTATACAGCAATGATTATTGTTAAGAAAACCTTTATACTTTTACACTAATTGCATAATTTAAGAAGAATGGTTGAATGTTTCTATCGTATTTTTAGGGTTCCGTAGCCAAGTTTTTACGTTTCGTAGCCAATTGGCAAAAACGGAACTCTTATAATTTCGTCATGTCCGTCTGTCCGTCCGTCCGTCCGTCCGTCTGTAACCCAAGCGATAGGAGGGAAGAGATGAGAAGGGAGAAAAGGAACTTGTTCACACTTCTTCAAATACTAAACTATTTATGTACGCAAGATTGTTCCTAAAAATATAATATGTAAATAAAAGACTAATACAAACTTTTGTTTTTATTTCACATAAACGAAACACCACTTTTACTTCTCTATTATAACATAATGTCCTATTCATGCAATCGGAACAACTCCGAATTTAGCACAGAAAATTAACTGAATTAATTTTTTTTAATAACTAATTTATTAGCAGTACGCTTAAACGGGGGGCTTGCCATTAACTTTTAGTAACAATTTTATTTCGATCCAATTCAATTCTGACAGTAAACCGATTTTATATGAGCATGACGTATACATATATATACCATGATACGAAATAGCGATGAAGCTCAGTTTTTGGCCGTCCTTTGAATTGTAATAAGAGTTATGGTAAGCCCTCTGATGTTATTTGTTACTTGACACTCAAATGCGTTAACATGGGTAATGATGATTTTAATATGAAGTTAAATTTTATATAGTACTAGTATATAGTATGTACTATAGTAGTAATAGTTTCAAGTAAAATTCAAATCTATTGCTATTGATTATATTTTCCAAATCGAAAATCGACTACAACCCATACCACGAAGCAAAATGTATATTTTCTGACCACAATGAAAAGTTTCCTTTTTGTCCCATGTACGAGAGAGAAAAGTTCCCGATTATCTCCCGCTAAGATGACACTTGAAACTTACTTAACCTAGCAATCTAGCAACCATTTGTTTATCCATCGTACCAGCGACTAAAAGCGTACTTTTCGTTGTAAAATAGAATTGCGGGTGACAATGTCTTACATTTCTCCCTAGTGCGTGATGAACTATTATTATACAATTTTGAGTTTCAGATAGAAAGCTGCTTATAAACACCATAACTCACATGTATGACGACGTTGTGGCGCAGCGGTAGCGAACCTGCCTTAAACGCCGTTCGCGCCGGTCGCGGGTTCGATTCCCGCTCGGAGCGTAATATGTTTGTATTGACCATGCAAGCATATTTTCCGGTCTGGGTGTATTTGTCCTTGTCATTGTGAATGTTTCCGGACCCCCGACACAGGATATCACTATCCTAATGGGGGCCGTTGAGTGTGTAGCGTTTAAAAATATATATATATATATATATATATATACTTTCTACTATATAATAAAAAGGTTTTAGATATTTATTCCTCAAAAAGAATATACAATATTCACTTCTATGAGAAATAAAGATAATAAGAAAACAAAGAAAACTAACAAGACAAAACGTACACACATCTTTGTAAACAAAACACAAATTTAAGCAAAAATAATTTCAATCAAACACACCATAATATGGAGAAACTGAATGTGGTAATTGCTAATATATGGATGCAAATAAGCAATGCCATGTCAACCCACACAAATGTCATTTCGAGAAAAACGCGTTTGAAAATTTTGCACCACTTTTTTTATATGTATTGGACGAATTTTTGGCAATTTCAGATTTATGTAAGTTATTTTACTTATTTTCACAAAAAATAAGTATACAAACTTCATATTTCGTATATAATATAACCCAAAACGTTTAACATAATACATAAATTGGATGATTAAAAAATGGCTTTTTAGAAGTTTTAAAGCTTAAAATTCTAAAATATTAAAGAAAAATGTTCTTCAGCCATTTACCAACACTTCTGCATATAGAACTCAGTTTTTTTTCAGTTTTGTGGATTGACATGGTATTGCTTATTTGCGTCGATATGTAATACAGTTTTTTTTTTAAAATTAAACATTTTATACTGACATTGTTACGAGATGAGAGTAAAACACTTAAAGAACTTTAAAATATATTCCATCTTTAGTTTTGTGGTATGTAGGCGGTGGATGGCAGTGATCGAAACATCCATCGATAACATTATGCATATCATCAACGACCAATTTAGCGAGACAATTTCCTCTGAGGGCTCTCGAACAACGCAAATGTCTCTTATCATTTCTGTACGAAAACGTGTAGCTTTTGTACATGATTACAGTACCACGATCCGTCGGTAAAAATTGTAATTTATCTGTAAAAAAAAACTTTTAAAAGTTAGGTTTTATATATATACGACGACGTTGTGGCGCAGCGGTAGCGAACCTGCCTTAAACGCCACAGGTCGCGGGTTCGATTCCCGCTCGGAGCATAATATGTTTGTACTGACCATGCAAGCATATTTTCCGGGCTGGGTGTATTTGTCCTTGTCATTGTGAATGTTTCCGGACCCCCGACACAGGATATTACTATCCTAATGGGGGCCGTCGAGTGTGCAGCGTTTATTATTATTATTTATATAACGCCTGAGGGCAAATGACTCCACTTCACCTGATGGTAAGTGGAAGTGGAGTCCACACGAGAAGGTGGCTAATATGGTTGCAGAAGGCGAACTGCACTAGCCATCCTCGCCCTGCCTACCCGCAAGGTGCCTCTTCACGCCTCGTTTGAAGGACCCCAGGTTGTAAGAGTGAGGTCAAATTCACAGAGGCGGATTTAGAAATTTTCAGCCTTAGGCTTAAGTCTACTCAGCCTGCTGGTAAAGATGCCACTGCATATTCACTTGTTTTTGAATTTCGACAGTGCCTTTTCACACGTCGTTGGGTAGCCGGGGGCGGGTATACGGTAGCGAAGTGTATAGGTAGCTTTCACACGTACCGGCGTAATTTTGCTCGGCAAGCGGTCGCCGGGCGCAGGCCGGATTCACCGCTGTACGTAAGAGCTACTAAATTCAAATTTGGGTCGTGTGAAAGAGAAATGAGTTACCGGACAGTCGGCACCAGATACCTGGCAACCGGGAAGTGTGAATAAACCACAGTGTGGGGCTGCGTTCATAGGCGGCACGGCAGTACAATAAAACTTAAGATAAATTTTTAAAGAAAAATTTAAAGGCGTCGGGATGTGACGACCCCATCGCCCGCTGTTGGGATAACCTCTGTCACAACAGAGATTATTCCACCAGTGCAATCAGTCACACTGGTGGTAGGTCTTTGTTGCAAGAGGCCGGCTAGGTAGGTACCACCGCAGTGTCCAATATTCTGCCGCCAAATAGTAGTGCTTAGGCACTACTGTGTTCCGGTTTGAAGGGCATTGTACGCTAGTGAAATTACTGGGCGAACGAGATTTAAGAACTAATATCTCGAGGTTGGCAACGCGCGAGTGGCACCTACTAATGGTGCTGCAAGCGCTCATAGGCTGCGGCAGCCACTTACCATCAGGTGGGCCGTATGCTTGTTTGCCAACTTCTAACATAAAAAAAAAAAAAAAAAAATTATAAAAATATTCGTAAAAATGAAAATTCCTGCTTGATTTGATTTAAAGCTTATTTTTATTGTAAAATTATAATATTTTTATTTTGTATTTATTAATACTGTTACAATTGCAAATTTGTATAATGAGTATTTTAATTTATTTAACTATATATAAATTACATAACAATTACTATTTTATTTTATAAAATCTAAATATAACCATAATTATAAATTATAAATATACAATAACCTTATTTCGGCCAAAATTTATAATTCGAGATCTTGGTTTCCTGCTTGTCTTTGGATTAACTAAAACAAGCGAAAGATACATTAAAACAAGCGAAAACTCGAAAGACAAAATGATTTTATAGATACCGAACTCAATGGAGAAACTTGGTCTTATGGCGAAGAGGTGTAGCGATTCGGAAACACGTAGTTAGGATTCTCCAGGTGGATGATATTGCCATGACCATGACCTAGAGGTCCGACAGTTAATGTTGAAAAGGCGAAATATATTATTGCGTTACAAGCTTTGATAGTGCGATAGTTTTGTAGGTATTAGCTTTCTGTTACGAAGCATGTAAAAATCACTATTCGAACTTCAATATAAAAAAATAAATCAAAAGACAAAAATTTATCTAAGATTGCAAAAAATTGATCAAGATTATTAATTCTGGCCGTTTCAACACATGGAATAACAAGTTTTTTTTCAACAATTTTGATAATTTTCAAATGGTTTTTATAAATTAATACTTTAAATAAAAAAAACAGTCTAAATTACTATAATTCTTTAAATATATATATTCTATATAGTTTTATCGTCATTTTCTCTCTCTTCTCTCTTCAAGTGTTTGTTAGTTTTTCTATGTCTTTCTACATCGTTGATCCCACCGTGGCCAATGTTTAAGACTCGTGTACAGAGTTTACAGTAAACCTTACCGCGTTCTTCCAAAGGTTCGATCCAGGGATAGACGCCTATCCAGGACTTCCTAAAACCGCACATTCGTTTCTCCTTTTTCACGATCGAACTTAATTCAAATATTTTGAAAAAACCTTTTCCTAAAAGTTTGAATAAAACGTCAATATTATTCATGAGATACTCGTAATGTTGTATATTTTCATTTTTGACAGGCAAAATAATTTTTGATTTTGATGATGCTTATGGAAAATTGATTTTTTTAATAGAGAAATATGGGCGCAAATAAGCCATACCATGTCAACCCACAAAATTGAAAATACTGCAAAAGCAATATATGCAGAAGTGTTGGTAAATGGCTGAAGAACATTTTTCTTTCATATTCGTAGGGTTTTAAGCTTTAAAACTTCTAAAAGCCATTTTTTAATCATGCAATTTATGTATTATGTTAAACGTTTTGGGTTATATTATATACGAAATATGCAGTTTGTATGTTTATTTTTTGTGAAAATAAGTAAAATAACTTACATAAATCTGAAATTGCCAAAATTCATATAAAGCAAGTTGTTCAAAATTTTCAAACGCGTTTTGCTCGAAATGACATTCGTGTGGGTTGACATGGTATTGCTTATTTGCGTCCATATATACTATAAAGTATGATAAAGATACCCACTTTTTGATGTCGCAGAGGTAACTGCACTGAATAGCACTGCATCGCTGGCCCTATTAACGCCTGGAGTAGTTTTGTGTATTGGCCATAAAAGCCTATGTTTTAAGGTGCGTATGGTAGTGTTTATTTTTGTGTGTATATTTCCGCAACCCGAAGCAGGACTACTAGTGACTAAAAGAAGTCTTCTGATTTCGCAGAGCCTAATTATTTTTTTAAAATAGAGGTAAATATCATCTATCTATCAATGTAAGTCTTATTAAAATCGGTCGAGACGCTTTGGGTAATATTAGAACGAACAGACTTAAGGAAAGAAAAAATATCTTAAAAATTGTTTTTACAAATGTTATAATATGTGTTGATATGCAAATCATGCTGAGTATGACTAGTATCATATAACTGAAGTTATTTAGAAAATTCATGGATTAAAAATATATTTCTCGTTTTTCTTAGTTAGTATAAAGATATATCCAGGCCACAAGCAAACCTCAACTCAACGGTAGAAAGGGTGACTCTGTTAACGCATTAGTTGCAGATATCATGACCCTCTTAAGTTATTATCGTACAAAGACTGCCTAGAACTAGCGTGTACCCGACACCCTTGGTGGTGGGGCAATGAGCATACTAGTAATGGCATGAAAAAGCATTGTTAATTTTTTTTTACTACTACGAAGTTAGTTAAAGGTAAAATAAACTAGCCTAGTTTTTTATCATATAATACACCAATAATCACAAAACAACTAATATTTTACTTACAATAATCTAATACATCCAAACGAGCTATTGTTTTATATCATACAACCTGAATCTCGGAAACGGCTCCACCGATTTTCTTGAAATTTAATATGTGGAGTTACGGGAGTGATAAATCGATCTAGCTAGGATTAATTTTAAATGTTGTTTTATCCGTGTATACAAAATATTATTCATATGTTAATTAATTTTAATCATGACGACGTTGTGGCGCAACGGTAGCGAACCTGCCTTAAACGCCGTTCGCGCCGGTCGCGGGTTCGATTCCCGCTCGGAGCGTAATATGTTTGTATTGACCAAGCAAGCATATTTTCCGGTCTGGGTGTATTTGTCCTTGTCATTGTGAATGTTTCCGGACCCCCGACACAGGATATCACTATCCTAATGGGGGCCGTTGAGTGTGTAGCGTTTATTTATTAATTTATTTATTATGTAACTCTTACTAGTCGAAAAACAAATCAATAGAAATATTTGTTTGACGACCGTATCAGTACTCCAACATTCAAACGTTTTGCATATTGGTGGTGGGGGGTGGCGCCATTACGTAGTCGATTACGTAGCGATTTTGAAATAAGTACCATCGGTACATTTTCTGTATTGCGACGGTTTGTGTTTATGATCCCCCTGAGCCAAAATAATTTTACCATCCATGTCGAGTCTCAATTTCGCATTACATTTGGCGCTGAGCTTCCTCGAGCAATACAAGTACTTGCTACATGTACCCGGCGTGCCCTGGTATGAATACGTATAGTCCTTGTACCGGATTATCTTCCTTCCGTGTTGCAACCGCAAGACTTCGTAATCTAAAAATATAAACATACCTTAATACACACACACAGGTGGTCTATGTGTGCAATATATACTTTATAATGGTATAATAGAAAAGTAGTAATAATTATTTAAAAAAATGTACCCCTATCAGGAACGAAGTTCCTTACGTTTTCTCTTCAACGCCGAATGTAATTCGAAATTAAATTTTTGTGTTTCAATAGCTTATATGGTAAAAAGAGACAGGGACAGAGAGACAGAGAGAGAGTTACACACCTGACTGCGCACCTACTTACTCGTGTGCTCATTTGCAGATATTACAGCTTTGACAAATGAATCAATGGGCCTTTCCAACAGTTGCTGAATTATTAATGAATTAATTAAATTTAACTTCACACAAGCTAATTTTTGAAAGCCCCCTATATTAGGCTATAATTGAAAACGATGATGTGAAGAAGACAGCACATATGCGCATGCCTGTGAAAATAATTAAATGATATTGTCAAGTATTGAATATCACCTGATTTAATTATAGTATATTAATACCGTCAGACCTCACTTTAGACCCATATCAGTGTTATCGATTCTAAGGTAATTTTTGAAAAAATTATATTAAACCAAATGCTAATACATTTTAATCACTATACATTTATACATAACAATCAATTTGGTCTTACTTAGGATCACTCGAAGACAGACGCAGGTATTAAATGAGAATGAGTTATAGGATACACTCGATTTTTTATTTGTAATTCATTCAAGGGTTTTGACTGCGTGCAGCACGAGTCGTTGGTCAGCATTAATATAAATATACGAGTCCCATAGGGCTCTATTCTCGGTCCACTTTTCTTCCTTGTTTATATTAACGATTAACCATAATGGGTAAAGGTACAAAAGAAATATTATTGTTTGCTTATGAAACTTCTTTTATTATTAGCTTAAACGACATCTAACTAATTTTGATGACTTAACCATTGCTCCATTGGTTCAGTGCAAACAATTTACTTTTGGTAGTTAAAATGAAACAAAATATATGAAATGACAATGCTTAATGTGAGGCAAAAAAGTGTAATGTAAAATTAAATAGGGGTATACTATCCTTTTCAGTTTTAAGTTGGTCTATTACAGTACTATAAACTTTCATAGTGAAAGGAAAGACATTGCGACAGTTCTAACTTTATTAAACATGTTCAGTAACTAAATTATTTTCACTATTTACTTCTAAAGAAGTTTAAAATAAGAACCATCGGAACATTTCAGGTACTCCGTCGGTAGGTGTGTATGATTCAATTGAGCAAAAATAATCTCACCATTCTTGTTCAATCTCAATCTAGACTTACATTTCGCGGCGAACTTTTTCGAACAATACAAATACTTATTAGAACATTTTTGATTACCCTGGTAAGAAAACGAGTGGTTTTTGTACCGGAGTACTTTTTTCCCGTTTGTCAACAGCATCACTTCGTAATCTAAAAAAGAAGAAGAATATGTCTTAGAGTGTGATCTATCTCATAGTCTGCAATATAAAAAAAAAAAAAATATATATATATGTGATGCTGTCGGCCAGCCCCAGTCCCTTCACCCAAGGCTTTATAAATGGACTCAACTGCATACTCAAGCCGTGGACGTACTGGGTAGGGAACATCCATCCATGTTGAGTGGCCCTGAGGAGCCAGTAGTCAGCGTTGACCCGACTGTCGTGCAGTCGTAAGACTGCTGTCGTGCCCGCCTGCGTGAAAAGCGCTGTAGGCATTACTAGCCAGCCAGGAACGTAAGAAAGCCATGTCGTATGCCGACTCGTTCTGCGAGATACCCCCAAACCTGTCAGACGCACTAAGGTCGGCCACTGAGGTGTTTTTAGTTCACATTTGCAAAATTCACATAATTTTTTTTTTAGTTCATGACGGTTGACAAAGTATACTGTCCACTTGATGGTAAGCAGTCACCGCAACTACAAACGCTTACAATACTTATAGTATCAAGGAGAGAAAGGATTGAAAGGGAAAAAGGAGGGGTACTGAGGGAATGTTGCGTTTCGTGTGATGAGTCAGATTGGGCCTCCGGCAATCTGACTCATCACACGAAACGCAACATTACCTACATACTGATAAAGTAACTTTACGCCGATGTTCTGTGAGAGGGTAGTACTTTCTCGGTCAAGCCGACCTATTTGTGCTATGAAAAGCATGGCTCTCTTAAAAAATTTTATACTTTCTTAAAACTAGGACTACTTTTTACTTTTTTTCTCATTTATTTTAATTTCTGTGAATTGTATGTGTATAATATATATTGTCATTTCGTTTGAAATTGATTTATTATTTCATAATTTATTTATTTTGTTTAAAAAATCTGTAAGCGAGAATTAAAACATCGATTTACTACTTTAATTTGAATATATTTTTGGAACTACTACATGATTAATAATTTAATACATCAATAACTTAAATTAATAAATAATACAATTACTTAATTTATAATAAATTAAAATATTTATATAATTAATAAATGCCATTTAACAGTACAATTAATATGATTTAAAAATTATAAAAACTATAAAATAACTAAACAAAAATTTCAAAAATAAAATAACATTAATAATAGAATTTTGAATTAAAGCTTAAAATCACAGACAAAAACAATGCAATAAATAAAATCTTAAACCAAACACTATAATCACAGACCAATAAAGAGAACATTCCATTAAAAGTTATAAACAAATGGCTTTTGAAAGCCAACTAAAAACATTAGGTATGTAATACATAGATATAATGCTATGTTTATATTTAGCTCACTATCAAGACAAAGATGGGGAGAGACGTGAGAATTACATTTTGTCTTCTTAGACCCGTGACCTCATAATATTAAGAAAAAACAAATTTTATTTAAAAATTTTAGGTAGAAAACTTTGAAAATAACACTTTTATTTTCAACTTTTCGTGCGTTCATAAAAAAATACTTTCTAATAGATAGCTAGTTGATAGATCTACCAAACAACTTCCATTAAAAATTCAGCCTTATTACAGAAAATTAGATTTACACGTTTCTCGACTCCGCCCGCAAATGAAATAGTAGTAGAGCTTTAAAAAATGTCGAATTTTTAAAATCATTTTTGAGTCAACACGAAAATCTTCCACAATTGCTAAATATAAACATATAGCTAGCCCTATAAGATAGACACATATATTTGATTTCAAAAACTTTATAACTACGCTAATCATATCAACAACAGACAGACTGGCTTCGTAAAGTCCAACCAAAAATATAAAGAAGCTTTCATGATAGTTGACAGACGATAGACAGACAATGTCAACGCAATTCAAAGACCAATGTCTCTGAATTTGTAGCATTGGTCGGATTTGTTGCAACAGCTTATTAGAAATTAGCTAAAGAGAGCAGTGTTTATGTAAAGTTGGAATGTACAACTTTGGGTGCTTTTAGTCGGACCAACTAAGCCAGATTGTCTATTAATGACTTGACTACGAACAAATCACCCTTGAAATAGTGCAGACATCTCATCACCAAAAATAAATACTGCTGAATTTCAACAATTACTGAAGTATACATTTATAATGTTTTTTTTGGATTATGTCTTACGGTTGCACTACTTTAAAGACGATGGGAAAATCTTACGAATTACAAAACTACAAGGTATGGAAGTATTAAAAGTTACACTCATGCATGACAGGTATATACGTAACTGCCAGTTTCAAAAGCCTCAATCCTCTTGAGCAAGCTTGCACTACTTCTTATTCACTACTTCTTATTTACACATGGTAAAAGAAAGTTTTATCATGATTGTAAAACTGTGTTTTGTTAAAATCCGGCCGGCTTTATCATGATTGTAAAACTGTGGTTTGTTAAAATCACATAAAGAAAATTCTGTCAATCTGCATGAAAAAGTATTGTTCAAATTAGCTTATCTAGCATACAGTTACGTTTATAGCCAGCATCAGAAAATACAAAATATTAAAATGCATTACATTTAGATATGATTAAATAGACAATTATAAAAATTTAAGCCTTTTTTTGTCCTGACTACGATTCAACTGAACCTGGTACAAAATCACCCGACAATTTGAAGGTAAATTTCTACTCTTCTTTTCAGTTATGAATACTTTGCGATAATTGTCATAGAATAAAACTTAATCGATCACAAAATAGCTTGATTAAAGGCTTTTGTCTGTTTTCAAAAATACTCCGTAGTCAGATTTTTGGTTGTTTTTTTTACTTCTACTTCTACTTCCTTCATATTTTACACACAACTTCCCATGTTACTAGTTGTTACAAAAAGTTAATACAATTTGATCTTCGCAACCCTTTAAGGGAAAACTAGTAACTATTGAATATAAATAAGACTTAATTAATTACCTACCAAGGGTTAACGATCACTATCAGATATCATGTGATAACAACCGGGATTGATAGATTAACGTGCTCTCCGAGGCACGGTGGGGTGACCCGGCACCCAATACGAAACAGATGTCTGTATTATAAAAGGAACATGTACCCCAAGCATTCTAGAAATCGAACACGATTCTTTTTCGGAATATGTATTGCTGTTGAACTTACTGGCCTTAACAGCGTAAACGAGGCAGTGGGCCGAGTACAGAGACTCGATTCTCACGGGGCTCAAATTTGATTCCGTCCTTAGGGTGCCTCCTACGCAGCCGATGCACGGCTAAAGACGTCATCGGATATGACGAACACGAACGTTCGCAATATTCTAATAATAATAATAATATATATTTGCTAAAACATGAGTACACAAGGTTTTACAAGAAATTTCGGCACGCTAACTATATCTACATCAAAACTATTATTACTTAGTTACAATCAATACTGAAAGATAAGAGAGAATTCAGCTCTGCTATTATTATATTAATAATATAAATCCACTGGTCGACATGTTGTGTTAAAACAGATAGTATGAAAATGGACATGTTGAGATTCCTATTCCAAAGTTCATCAAACTTCATATCATTATGACGTCATCATTACATATTATTTTATAGGAAGTGTTTATATCTCAGACAATTTGTATTTCTTTGGCACACTGTAACCTGAACCATTTGTTGCATGACTTGGGTTGACCTCAAGTTTGTCAAGATCAAAAAATTTAAAAAAAAACGCTTATTAAACTTAATGTAAGGAGAGATTGACAAGATGTTTTTTACCGTGAAAATGAGGAGGCTATTGTCATATTTTTACTACTTTGCCGACCAGTGTTACCTTACACATTTTATAACAATATAAAGAATGACTAGCTCCAGCTATGCACTGATATATAACTATACTATATACCTATTATTTCTGTATTTATATTCTATTTTGCAAACCTTGCCAACAACCATTTTACGCTACTCCAGATAAACCTTTTTATAGTTCTTCTTCTTCTTATCGAGTGGTTAGTGGCCAACCTAGTTTCAGAGTTGTTCAGGTCACTCATATAGGCCTCTGACTTGACTTTTCGACTGTGATCAAATTGTCAACAGCGGACCGAATTTTTACGTGCCCTCGGAAACACTGAGACGTTCAGTTAAAATACGACTATGCGATCACCATCTAGTGACTGACAGCGCCTAAAGTTGCTTAACACTCACTGCACTCGGCTATGAGCGTCATCTAAGATTCCTAAAATCATTACGATTATTGTATATCCCAGGGTTCCTAATTTGTGCGTCGTCACGCCAACGGGCGTCGTAGTCTTTCAAAGGCACGCCCTTGTGGGGGAAAAAGGAAACTTCTAGAGCTATAAATCGATAGTTGTTTTGTACCTTTTAGTAGTATTAAGCAGCGATAAAGGCTTGGCAAAATAAGGCAACATACTGAGCCGCTATTAAAAAAAGATTGTTAACCCCTGGGATAAGCAATTCTCTAATCTTCTGATACAGATATTATTGCTTTTCTAAGCGTAAACTCCAGCATATTGTTGAATTCGCTTCACCCTTATAAACTATGAGATCAATAATTATTATATTAATTATACATATAATAGTTTACGATTAAATGCATTTACAACGTTATTCTTCATTGGCAAAGAACGATTATTATTCTTATTACGACTACATTGCAGATTGATTTCACATTAACACTCTTTATATACTATTAAAAGCGTTAATGTATTACCACTTCAATTATAATCCGACGCATTTGTAGGCTTACATATTATAGTCATCACATAATATGACGTTAAACCTGTAGACAGGTTTTTTCAATTATTATTTACCTAACCATTATATGAGATTATATGAGATAAATAGCATTATATTAATTAATGACTAGATCCGGTCTAATTCCTTTAATGATAGTATTTATATTTATGATGTTGTTTTTTTACGCGCTAGACAAGATAAGAATTATCATTCGCTCCCTTTTTACCGAACTGTAACGACCACACACGATAGTCCCATTCTTCTCCTTCTTATCAAGTGGTTAGTGCCCAACCAAGTGTCTGAGTTGTTCACGTCGCCCTTAGGCCACTGACTTGACTATTCGACAGTGGTCAGCCGAAAGCACGGAGACACTCAGTTGAAATACCACTATGCGATCACCCATCTTGCGGCTGACCACGCCTAAAGTTGCTTAATCTATCGATCGTTTACCGATCAGGGAGTGCACTTGGCTATGAGCGTCCCATAACTAGCGTTTATTGTTATATGTCTATGTTCAGATCTGACGGTACGTTTCGTATCACTTAACTACTTATTTATGGCACTAGAATTTCTAATAACATTAATGACTAGTCTGACCTTTAGGTACATAGAGGACTAATTAATATAGTAAATACGTATTCTATCGTACACACCATATCGAATTTCAATTCAACCAATCAAATTACCGTTACATTTTAGTTTAGTTCATTCAATCTGACTAGATTTTAGAAATGCATTCTTTACTCACCGTATCACTACCATTTACTTGAAATCTGTAAAGCACGTAACGTGATTTACATTAGATTACGCTACAATTTTTTTGATTGCGACTACAGCCATATAGCCAAGAGGTAATATTAAACTTATGCGATTTTACTCATTGCAATTTAAACTATTTGTATTAGTTAAAGGCCATCTATTATTTGTTATCGTTGTTGTGTACGTGTATATTATAGGGTTATTAATTACCTTGACGGTTAAACCGAATCGATTAGAATTTTTTTTTTTTTTTTTTTATCTTAGAAGTTGGCAAACAAGCATACGGCCCACCTGATGGTAAGTGGCTGCCGCAGCCTATGAGCACTTGCAGCACCATTAGTAGGTGCCACTCGCGCGTTGCCAACCTCGAGATATTAGTATTATTATTACAATGCCCTTCATACCGGAACACAGTAGTGCCTAAGCACTACTATTTGGCGGCAGAATATTGGACATTGCGGTGGTACCTACCTAGCCGGCCTCTTGCAACAAAAGACCTACCACCAGTGTGACTGATTGCACTGGTGGAATATTCTCTGCTGGAATATGAAATAGAATGGAAATGTTAATTTAACGCACCACATTTGAAATCTTCTTCGTCGGCTTATTATTCTTAACCGGATTTGACAGGGTAGTACTTTTTACAAAGCCATTGCCATCTGACCTCCGCAACAATAAGGCCGAACCAGTAACTCACTGGGTAAGGGCAAATTAGTTATCAAGAGTTAACGATTATTATCGGATGTTATGATAACAACGGGGACCGACAACTTAACGTGGCACGGTAGGGAGACCCACAAGGACAAACGCCCCAATCGAGACAAATATATATAACATCAATACAAATATCTGCTCCGCGCGGAACCGCACCTGCGGACATCGAGACTTAATAATACATAATCAGCTACAGGCGTAGTCGATTTTTTTTTAAAATATTATTATAAATAACGTTGAAGTCTGAAATACCTATTCTAATAAGAAGAAAGTGAAATAAGTAATATGGAAGTAACTGCTATGATTAATATTAATTTTTCTTCAATGTTCTCAATGTATACTGCTTCGGTATAAGCGAGTTGAGTAGCTCGGTGACATGCGTCAATGGATCCTTCTTTGGCGGTTCCGCATCGGGTTTCTTAAACTCGAATTTTTCTGGATTATCACGCTTGTACTGCTTGTAGTAGCTTAGAAAATCTGTGTCCTTATCTTTTGCTGAAATATAATATATATCAAAACACGTTCTACCAATATTTTTTTAAATATTTTTAATGAGGTTGCTATTTTACTAAAGATCCATTCTTTATAGACATATCGTTCCGTCCTCGTCTGCTTCTAAGTATTGGACAGACGAGCGCGGGACGCTTTCGTATTTCGGTTGAAGCATAAACGGTTCTCATTGGCATACCTTCCACTATCAGATGCTAACTAAAGTAATTTAGGTTTAACCTTATACTAAAGCGAGATAAGGAAAAAAATCAATACACAACCTGTAGGCAAAATGTTTAATTATTTGATTAAACATTAATTTTACATGAAACAATAAATGAATACTTTAGTATATAATCATTCAATATATTCTTAAAACTAAGATGATAATACCTCATTATTAATAAAAATAAGAAAACTACAACCGGTTTCTCTTCCGTCGATCGAATTCATGTCAACTTAACTAACCAAAAACAGAACGCTCGTTGGTTGAAGACAGCCGATGATCAACGGGCAACGTTTGTTAAGTTGACATGAATTTGATCAACGCACGAGAAAACCGGGGTAAGTCTCAAAAGTTAGCTCATGACTGCAATCATGACAAGGCAACAAGAATTTCGAGTAAGCGTGCACAATTTATCTACTCAGTAAAGTAAAGGAAAGCTTGAGCGACTGTATAATGCTTCCTTCCGCAATTATGATTTGATCAAGCTGCATAAGTTCTCTTCATACCATTTTAACAATCATGGCGCGGCCCCACTGCTGCAACCGTGTACCGTCACGTAACGCTTAGCTGCATGAAATCTACTGTTTGACAACGCGGATCTACGTTTCCACTGCATCACACGCTATACACGATTATTAACATCGCTACACCGTCTCACCCGCTGAAGCTAAGCACGCTTCGTGTACCGCGTGGACGATACATTTGAGCCCCGCGTGTAGCAATGGCGCCTTTAATGCCATGCAAAACGTGATCATAGGTGTCGTTAGCCATTATCACATACGAGTATATTTTCTTCCAAAGTGAGCTATACACATAAGCAAAGCCTCTCCGTGCGCAGCAGTGGGACCGCTCCCTCAAGTTCAAGCTCTCAAAACTACATGAAATAATGCAGGCTTGTGAGCCTTGCAATCGATTATAATTATTGATTTTTTTTTAAATATTAATCAATAG
Source organism: Hestina assimilis (assembly GCA_023373885.1). NCBI lineage: Eukaryota > Metazoa > Arthropoda > Insecta > Lepidoptera > Nymphalidae > Hestina > Hestina assimilis. The sequence goes on along the minus strand of CM041750.1, from coordinate 2,767,499 downwards.
GAAATTTTACAATATTTTCCATCAGCTAATTTCTTTAAAACTGGAGGAAGATGATTGTGTTCCGAGTAAACCATTTTGATACGGCCAAACTTATCTAGGTTAATCCTAGCCTTGCACCGAGATGCGAATCGCTTCGAGCAGTAGAGGTAACGTTTGACGTTCTTCGACCCTTGAAATGAGAATGTATAGCCTTTGTATAATATAAGCGATGAACCAGCTGTACCGACGAATTGAATCGTTTTTAACTCTGAAATGTTATTTCTTTCATTTTAATATCAAAGCAAAAGTTTTATAAAATTAAATAATTGATTGGTTTACGAAATTTACAACACACAATTTAGTTTTTTAGTTAAATAGTTTAGAGTTTAAAAAAATAATGGAAATAAAGTTCCACTCGCCATATCACTCTATATTTTTTATTTAGTTTTAACATAAATTAACATATATTATTTGATTGGTAAAATTTCATTCCAATAAGCTCATGCGTTTTTGCATGATTTCGATAACCCAAAAATTTCATTTTCAGTATTTTTTTCATTCAACAACGAGTTTTAAATCATTATTATTAAAACCTATACTAGTTTTATAACAAAATAAAACAGTGACCGGCTCATTAACGCACAGTCAGCACTAGTGACGATAGACTAACTTTTGAATTTGACACCCTTTTTTACGTTAGCATATGATCAGAAACATTTTCCGAAATTAAATCTCAAAGGGGAATCAGTTTGTATGGTAGTCTATTACTGTTGGGATAACCTCTGTCACAGCAGAGATTATTCCACCAGTGCAGTCAGTCACACTGGTGGTAGGTCTTTTGTTGCAAGAGGCCGGCTAGGTAGGTACCACCGCAGTGTCAAATATTCTGCCGCCAAATAGTAGTGCTTAGGCATTACTGTGTTCCGGTTTGAAGGGCACTGTACGCTAGTGAAATTACTGGGCAGACGAGATTTAAGAACCAATATCTCGAGGTTGGCAACGCGCGAGTGGCACCTACTAATGGTGCTGCAAGCGCTCATAGGCTACGGCAACCACTTACCATCAGGTGGGCCGTATGCTTGTTTGCCAACTTTTAACATAAAAAAAAAAAAAAAAAAAAAAATTATAGACGTCTATATTGATATGTTAAACGTTATTACATTTCACGGCTTTATAATTATTTGCTTTATGTTTTCATATTGTAGTGACGCCCCACACGTCAGCCTTGCACGCTCTTTAAAGATTTATTTTATTTTCCATATGGCAATCTGCTGTTAACTAGTCCAACCTATTCATCCAATCATCATTCCGTGCTCAAGTATATATCTTCATCCGAAGTAAGTAATCCTAATGGGGGCCGTTGAGTATGTAGCGTTTATTTATTAAAATAAAAACCCTTCACACTTCCATGCTTTCATGCTTTTATAGCTTACGGCTTACCGTAATTTTGTAAAAATCCATTTTTTTTAATGATAAATCTTAATAGCTACACAATAAAGATTATATTCTGACCACTCGTCCATCAGGTGTTCGGTATATTTTCGGGGGTGAGTGTGAATGTTCTCCGATTAATGCACGGAGTTTCCCATCAGGAGATAGTTTCAATCGCACCTTGCAACCCACTTGTCGCTTCGAACACTGCCACGAAAGGTTCTTATAAACATTGACATAAGTATTACCTTGATAAAGTACCAAAATACCCTCTCCACGATTTGTTGGTATAAATTCTATCATATCTGAAATAAAAAAAAATGTGATTACTTTGTTTCTATCGTTGCAAAAAAGATTTTTCTAGAATTCTATATAAAAGATTCTTTGAAAAAGCTAACACTAAAAGCAAAGCAGATTCCAAGATTGAAGATTAATAGTAAATTGGAAATTCATAGTGCATTGCAAATTTATACATTACAAGCTTTAATATATTAACAAAAACACATAGCCAATAGGAAGCAGAATTTAAGGGTTATTATGAAAAATAAATTCAAAATCAATACTCGTAGACAATATTAAAAGCTGCAATCATTTTTCATCATCAGCAATTTCTTTTACGGTAAAAATCATATCTAAATTAAAACTCATATTTAAAATAATACACAGTATATTTCAATGTTTAATTATAGATATTTATTTACAAGTAATATTATATTAATGACATTTATTGGAATGTGTAATTAATGTTTTTGGCTGTCGAAAGTAGCTAGTGTGCGGCGAGAGTTAGATGTAAAGATTAAAAAAAATATCAATATACATATGGACGCAAATAAGCAATACCATGTCAACCTACAAAATTGAAAAAAGTGAGTTATATATGCAGGAGTTTTTTTTTTTTTTTTTTTATGTTAGAAGTTGGCAAACAAGCATACGGCCCACCTGATGGTAAGTGGCTGCCGCAGCCTATGAGCGCTTGCAGCACCATTAGTAGGTGCCACTCGCGCGTTGCCAACCTCGAGATATTAGTTCTTAAATCTCGTTCGCCCAGTAATTTCACTAGCGTACAATGCCCTTCAAACTGAACACAGTAGTGCCTAAGCACTACTATTTGGTGGCAGAATATTGGACACTGCGGTGGTACCTACCTAGCCGGCCTCTTGCAACAAAAGACCTACCACCAGTGAAAAAACCAAACCAAAAAAACCAGGAGTGTTGGTAAATGGCTGAAGAACATTTTTCTTTAATATTTGTAGGGTTTTAAGATTTAAAACTTCTAAAAAGCCATTTTTTAATCATGCAATTTATGTATTATGTTAAACGTTTTGAGTTATTTACGAAATAAGCAGTTTGTATACGTATTTTTTGTGAAAATAAGTAAAATAACTTACATAAATCTGAAATTGCCAAAAACTTGACCAATACATAAAAAAATCATGTAAAGCAAGTTGTTCAAAATTTTCAAACGCATTTTTCTCGAAATGACATTCGCGTGGGTTTACATTGTACTGCTTATTTGCGTCCATGTATAAAATTCATAACAAATATGTCTATATAACGAGTGTGCAGTACAAGTACAGATGACTTTACAAAAGTGGCAAAACTGCAAGACATAATTAGCAGCGACCCTCCGTCCTCGCTTAAACCTTATATATTTTCCCACTAGAAGTACGGTACAGTTTGGGTGGTAAGTGATTATGCTGACCAAAAATATGGAAAAATTCCCCCTCAGTTGTTAGGATTAATTTAACTCTACAACCGCCTTTCTTCTTCGAGCAATACCATCGGGTCTTGTTATTCATTGATGCAAAAGTATAACCTTTATACAGGAGAATTTGACCTTTACGATTACTAGGTATGTATTCTATAGTATCTGAAATAGGTAAAAAAATATATTAGTATTAGAAACTATTAATCTGAGAATATGCTTAGAAAGGGGTCAGACTCACAGGCTTGGAACCGGTTTTAAAATAACCGGTTATTACAGGTTAAAACAGGTTTTTCTCATTATATCGTGCGGAGTGAAAACGAAAAAAGAAAAACCAAAATTAACCGGTTTATTCCGCCAATGGCGCCAACCTTGGCGTTCGTAGCAGCAAATTCAGTCGGAATAGCGGGAATAGTTTTGTGTTTTGGAATAATTTACGTTTGTTTTCTCATTTTAACACCTCCAGTACAATTTTTTAAAACTTCTGTAAATTTCGTGTTAATCCATTAACTGTGGAACACAATAATTAAAAAATTTAACTGAGCCAGGCGTAGACTCACCTGCCTTTCGGATTAGTTAAAAAAAATACTGAAAAGAAAACAAAGACATTTAATACATATAAGAAAGAAATATGTTCTGTTACGTCTGAGTCGAACGACTCTTCCATCGCTGGTCCGATGGAGTTCTGGAGGATTATAATAATGTTCGCCGTCAAAAGTAATCAAATCACTCATTTCTGGTGTAAGAATCTTTGCCTTACAACGGCTTACCCTAGGCGAACAATAACCATCTTGTTTTGTTATGAGTTTTGTTAGTGATGAGTTGGCAAACAAGCATACGGCCCACCAGATGGTAAGTGGTTGCCGTAGCTTATGAGCGCTTGCAGCACCATTAGTAGGTACCACTCACGCGTTGCCAACCTCGAAATATTAGTTCGTAAATCTCCTCTGCCCAGTAATTTCACTAGCGTACAGTGCCCTTCAAACCGGAACACAGTAATGCCTAAGCACTACTATTTGGCGGCAGAATATTTGACACTGCGGTGGTACCTACCTAGCTAGCCTCTTGCAACAAAAGACCTACCACCAGTGTGACATGTGATAGTGAGTATGTATATCCCTTTAATATCAAAACTCATTATGCTGGGCGTTTTAAAGAATAGGCCTTATCGTTGCAACACAAAATGCCAAATTAAGTTGAGCATAAAGTATATTTAGAAAAATTAAACATTATAAGTTTGAGAGTACTAGTAACAAATATACTATACGATTATTTCATATTTTATCATTTATATGTTAAATTTTAATTTTTAGTTTTTATCGAACTCGCGACCTGTGGCGCTTAAGGCAAGTTTTCTAACGCTGCGCCACAAGTCATCAAATTATATTCTGTGAATTTTTCCATCAGTTGTTCTATACAATATTGGTGGCTTATGATTGTGTTCAGCTTCGATAACTCCGAGCAATTTCCCTTCTGCTGTTGTGACTAACTTCGCTTTACAACCTTTCGCCGTTTTAGAGCAGTACCAACGAGTTCTGCTTTGTTTGTGGCCATAAGTGTGACCTTTGTATATTAGCACCATGCCCTTTCCACGATTGCTTGGTACAAACTCTAGGATATCTGTAAAAAAGTTAATTTAACTATACATTGACACAAATTCCAAAACATATCGTATTAAAACATTGTAGTTGGATCGCTTAAGTTATTACTGTGGAAATTACCTAATAAAAAATAGTTTCTAACAAAATTTCAGATAAGTAAAATTTTTGTTACCCCGAAATTAGGAACAAATTTTTACTTTTTTCCAATATATTGAAGCTTATTTAAACCGAAATATTTATGTATGCGTGTGTGTATTAACAGATAATTAATGCAGCAAAATAGCACTTAATTTTTAGTAAAGTGTAAGTATCAAAAACTACGCGTGCCGGTCTCCGATGTCACCGACTAACTGTGGCATCAGTGCCATCGCGAACTAAGAAGTTTGCTGACTCTTTTCTTTGTCGCACTTCAAAAAATGGAATGCTTTACCGGCACACGTGTTCCCTCATTCTTACAACCTGGGGTCCTTCAAACGAGGCGTGAAGAGGCACCTTGCGGGTAGGCAGGGCGACGATGGCTAGTACAGTTCGCCTTCTGCAACCATATTAGCCACCTTCGCGTGTGGACTCCACTTCCACTTACCATCAGATGGAGTGGAGTGGAGTGAAAAAACTATTTCGTGATATAAGCCGAAAGTTGTCTTAAAAAATCATCCTACTACTGCTGAAAGTGACCTACGTTATCGAAGTTTGAAACAACACTTCTACGCTCTATTCATCCCTCCACCGTATGGTGATTACTAAGCAGTCGTGTACCGCATAGCATGGACACCCTGAGCTGTATGGATGACATTTTCATTTCTTAAAGGTCGGCAACGCACCTGCACGACCTCTGGTGTTGCAGATGTTCCTGAGCGATGGTGATCACTTAACATCAGTTGAGAATTTTGCCCGTTTGCCCGCTCTCATATAAAAAACAATGAACAAGCCATGCGTATAATAGTGATGATAATTCATGGGTTTCAATGAACATTATCAAATTAATTTTCTTGTAAAGCGAAAAAAGCGAAAAAACGCAAACTTTTTGTTGCTATGATACTCATAAATAAAAAAATATATTCATAACCAATTTCCAAAAATTATAACAGTGATATTGAAGGTACAAAAAACCAATTTTAGTTACGGCTAATAAGAACAATCTTTCCTTCCCTATCCCTAAAAAGTTTTGGTGGATCATGTGTATGTTCTCCGATAATGCCAAGCATGTCTCCCTCCGGTGTTGTAGCAGCTTTGGCCTTGCAACCGCTCATTCTCTTCGAACAGTACCATCTAGTTTTAATATTCGAGTGCATTTGTGAATATGTATGACCTCTGTATATTAAAAGCAAACCAGTACCCCGCGAAGTTGAAATTATTTCAACGGTATCTGAAATGGTTGAATTTACAAAATAATGGCTTCTTTATTTATTTGACATACTTTTGACATACAATTTTGTATGTCTGTATTGTAATTAGGTATTGACAGTAAATATCTGCCTTGGAAAGGAACTATCAAGATATTTGAATTTTTTTAAATCTATAACAATATTATTAAATTAAGCTTCCGCCGGCGGTCTTTCCGAACCGATACGACTTGGGAACCTTCAAGAGAAGAGCGTATTATTTCCTTAAAGGTCGGCTACGCACCTGCATGCCTTTTGGTGTTGCAGATGTTCATGGGCGGCGGTGATCGCTTAATATCAGGTGAGCGTCCTGCCCGTTTGCCCTCTCTTACATAAAAAAAGCTGATGAGTTTGTTTTATTGTTTGGTTGAACTCATAATCTCTGGAACTACTGAACGGATTTTAAAATTGTTTTCGTATTTGATAGCACATCTTGAAAAGGTTATTGTAATATAACCTATCATCATGATACGATATTAAGAAGCCAAACAATAAAGAAAGTGCAGGCGGGCGATTAGATGCGGTTAGCTGTGCAACAGGGAGTCCTCAGTCGACAGGAGCAAAGCCGCGGTCACAGCTAGTATTACATACAATGAAAAAAAAACACATTTAACTAGTGCAATAATACACATATATTTGTACGTTTCAAATCTTAGTATGTACATCGTCAAGTGTTTACAAACTAATAAAGAAATAATTAAAATTGATAAATCATTACAATAGACCTGGTTTTACATAATTTTATTTTTCTCTTTTTAGGTACATACAAAGAAACTTTTTATAGTGACCTCTTTCAAACTCTGTGAAGCTTTCCATCGCTCGTTCTATACAATATAGGTGGTTTATGATTGTGTTCCGATTCGAGAACTTCAATCAATTCTCCTTCAGCGGTTGTGCAAAGTTTTGCTTTACAACCTTTTAATTTTTTTGAGCAATACCAACGAGTTCTACTATGCATATGTGTGTATGTGAAGCCTTTGTAGATGAGTGTTAATCCTTTCCCACGGATGCTGGGTATAAATTCCAAAGTATCTGCGCAATAAACAAACGTTATTTTAACTGAATTATATAATAAATTACGTCACTGTTTGCAGTTAAAAAACTAAAATAAATAATAAATTCCAAAAAGTTGCTATTTTTATTCAATTTGTTTCTATAGATAGTATTAAAAATATACATTTCTTGTCAAGTATATTCATTTATTCAAACATATTACAAGGACACATACACTCGCACAAGGGAGATTCATTAGCTTAAACTTTAGACTGCGGGCGGACCAATACACCTTCAATATTATTATATATTATTATGTACAATATTTGTAATACAAGTATGACTTTTTCAATCATTGCATCTATAATCTATCAGTACTAGCCCAACACGTTTAATAATATTGTACAATGCTGTTGCACAATATTATTGAACATGCAGGCCGCGTAACAAAATTACGCTTAACAATTTCCATTAAATCCTGAAAACTTTTCCATCAGATGATCTATATAATTGTGGTGGTGGGTGATTATGATTGGGTTCAGTGACCTCCACCAGTTCTCCATCAAGGGTAGTAATAAGACGAGCCTTGCAGCCGGCGCCCTTTTTAGAACAGTACCAACGTGTTTTGTGAGTCATATGAGCATAAGTATACCCTTTGTAGATAAGTGTAACTCCCTTACCACGATTGCTTGGTATGAATTCCAATATTTCTGAAAAACACCACGTTTGTACAAAATTATTTAAATATAGTTTAAATACATTATTTTTATTTTATTTTTTATTTATTCCTTTATTTTAATTTAAGCTCATAGATAAAACACATATAAGTATAGATTATTACATAAAGTACCTTAAGTAACAGACACACATTCATATCACTACATAGTATAAAACAAAGTCGCTTTCTCTGTCCCTATATCCCTATGTATGCTTAAATCTTTAAAACTACGCAACGGATTTTGATTCGGTTTTTAAATAGATAGAGTGATTAACGAAGAAGGTTTATATGTATAATAACATCCATTAAAAAGTGGAAAAATACCGTTATTTTTCAGGTTTCAAATGTGATTGTTTTACTCCAAATTTAACGCGTGCGGGCCACGGGCAGTAATGAATAAATCAAAACTACTGGATCGATTTTAATCATTTTTTCAGTGAATACAAAAGGCAATATATTTTATACCCGAGCGAAGCCGGAGCGGACCACTAGTTTAAAATAAAATATTACTATAAACTAATATACTACAGTTGTCACTATTTTTAATTTTTTTTAGTCTTTGCTTCCCTATTTTTATATAAAAATATTATATAATCATATTTGATTGCATTATGCAAAAAAGTTCTTATTAATCTTTGAAAGTTTGTCGCCTTGTATTATAATAAGAGAGTAAATGCCAGTAGTCGAAAAGTAGAACTCTGGTCGTTTATGAATGTGTTGATTATACACAAAAATAATTTGCCTATCCTTATAAAGGCGTCGGGATGTGACGACCCCATCGCCCGCTGTTGGGATAACCTTTGTTACAACAGAGATTATTCCACCAGTGCAATCAGTCACACTGGTGGTAGGTCTTTTGTTGCAAGAGGCCGGCTAGGTAGGTACCACCGCAGTGTCCAATATTCTGCCGCCAAATAGTAGTGCTTAGGCACTACTGTGTTCCGGTTTGAAGGGCATTGTACGCTAGTGAAATTACTGGGCGAAAGAGATTTAAGACCTAATATCTCGAGGTTGGCAACGCGCGAGTGGCACCTACTAATGGTGCTGCAAGCACTCATAGGCTGCGGCAGCTACTTACCATCAGGTGGGCCGTATGCTTGTTTGCCAACTTCTAACATAAAAAAAAATTAAGTCTCACCCTTGCTTTGCACCCAAGTCTCTTTTTAGAACAGTGCCAGTTGCATTTTTTAAGAGTTTGAGCGAAGGTATAACCATTTTTTTTATGATACAAGTTGCATACGGCCAAACAACAAGCATACGGCCCATCTGATGGTAAATGGTTGCCGTGAGCCTATGAGCGCCTGCAGCACCATTAGTAGGTGCCACTCACACGTTGCCTCGAGATATTGGTTTTTAAATCTCCTCTGCCCAGAAATTTCAGTAGCGTACAGTGGCGATCAAACCGGAACACAGTAATGCCTAAGCACTACTACTATTCGGCGGCAGAATATTTGACACTGCGGTGGTACCTACCTAGCGGGCCTCTTGCAACAAAGACCTACTACCAGTGTGACTGATTGCACTGGTGGAATAATCTCTGCTGTGACAAAGGTTATCCTAACAGCGGGCGATGGGGTCATCACATCCCGACGCCGGTAAAAACATCTAATATTAGTAGTAGAATAACGCACTTGTAATTTTTTTCTACAAAATTTTACCACTTTTTATAATTTTAAATATAGTTGATCTGTTCCGTACATTAAATGCGAAGTGTAGGAAAGAGACAGAGATACAATGAAACGTTCGATTTGTTTGATAATATGCATTATTTAAAATGACAAATTCGGAACAAAAATAAACAAAACATTACTACAGAAAAACTTCATGAACTAATTTTGATATAAATTCCCTTTGAAGTTTTCTGGAACTTCGGTGGATAATGATTATGGTTCACATTGGAGAACTGTATATGCATTTTGTCTTCAGAGAGAAACACTTTTGCTTGACAACCCTTTAACCGTTTAGAGCAGTACCAATGCCTTTCACTACTATGAGCGAAAGTATAACCGTTTACCATTAATAATTTCTTATTGCCTAGCAAAGTTATAACCTCGAAATCTGCAAAAGAAAAAACAATTCATTAAATAAGTAATTTTATATCACAAGCAAGCGTACGGCCCGACTATACGATCACAAAATAATGATGATAATGATTCTAGGTGATAGCTCTTAGTCATATTAATACAGATCATAAGATCACTTTATTGATATGAAACAAAGTCTTTTCTCTTGAACAAGACGGGACAGAGGAGGAGTTGAGGACTTCGACACTCCTACTCCCGGAATGCAACTCAATAGCACGAATACTGCTAATTTCTGTTGATATTCTGTAAAAGGTTCTAAATAATAAGCATATTTATTTAAAAATCGTGTATTTTATATTTCTGTATTGTCTCAAACTCAGAGTAATTTTAGTAGATAGGTGGATCATGGTTATGATTGAGATTGGAAAACTTTATATTTTCTTCGTCAGCGCTGAGAAACACTCTTGCCTGACATCCCTTGAATCTCTTAGAGCAGAACCAATGTTTTCTGCTACTATATGTAAAGGTAAAACCGTTCAGCGTCAATAACTTCTCGTTACCCGGTAGGTATATAAATTTGAAATCTGAAAAAAAAAAATGTATAGTAATATATTTTAATAATATCAATATATCAATTTATTTTAATATATTATTACGGCTTAAAATATTTTGTCTTACTTCAAATTATATACATTAAAAAAACAAATTCATTTTGGATCATTTATTTCCAACTCTTCCGTCTCAACCTCTAATTTTAAGGTAAAAGCCGCTCGTGGTTTTCCGAAACTCCGGCGGCTCATGATTATGGTTACGGTTCGAATGTAGTATTCCAACTCCGTCCTTCTTAAGAACCACTTTCGCTGGACAGCCTCTGAACCTCTTAGAACAATACCAGTGCCTTTTAGTACTGTAAGTGTAGATGTAACGGTTCATCATTAACATTGTTCTGTTATTATGTAAAGTGATGAATTCATACTCTGTAAAACAATAAAATTTCTCTATTCAATAAGGATATTATATATTATAATTGACGCTTACATTTTATACTTTTTCGCTTGTGTTATAAATATAAATCGTTATAGTTGTTAATATTTTCAAAAAAGACACACAATTAAGAAACATTCTTAACATTATTTTACTATTTATTCATATTCAGAACAATACACACACACAAATAAATACGTTCTATAGATGTAACTTATACAACGCTTAGGAAGGCTAGAGAACATTATTACGAAAAAAAATTAAAACGGCTCATTAACTTAACGTAAAGGTCGCAAACTAGCAGCAGTATTTAGAGCTCTATCTTAGCTTAGATGAAAAGGAAATATATACTGTTAGGTGTATGGCAGTAGTAGTAGTAGTAGCTTTCCCGGTCGATTCTACTACGAATTATTTATTATAATAACAAATCGGACAAAAAGCCTATCTGACATATAAATTACAATATTTAAAATGATATAGAATGGCTCATTATTTTTTTGACGATACATATGATATATACTGGCTCATACTTTTCATGAAGTTGTTTCCATACTTAATCTTCAACCCTTAACTTTAATATAATTTCCAGATTGACATTTTCTGTATATAGGCGGTTCGTGATTGTGAATATTACTACAATAATCTAATGCGGTCTCGTCTTTATTTAGAAAAGCCCTCGCCTTACATCCTTTAGCCTTCTTAGAACAATACCAATGCCTGTTGGTTACTCTTGCAAAAGTGTACCCTTTGATCATTAGTAATCGTTTATCACCAGGGATCGTGATGAACTTTGAATCATCTGGAAAATATATTTCAATAAATTGATTAATTATTAATTTTATGATTTCCCCTGTTATTAACTATAAGCACATACAATACCTTAAAAACTCTTACCAAAATACAAAATTAAAAACATATTTTTTTATAATTAAATAATTTATTATGTGTAAAATATTATACTATGTGTATGTATATGTATAAATTCCAATAACTATGTAAGCAAAGAATTAACCTTACAAATTTATTAAGTACTTAATACTTAATTCCTAAAAAAATGTATTTTAAAATAAATGTTGTTTTTATTCTCTCATAATATAATCAATATAAAATGAACATACAGTTCTTAAAGTGTAGATAAGTGCAATATAAAATCATACTTTTTTGTATGAAGATATAAATTATATTCAAAATGATTGGACTTAGTACTGTTGGCGTCGTTTTTATTAAAACAACAGAGTTACATTCAATAAAATCGTGCGTCGTAAAGTAACAAATACTGCTATTTAAAGGCATTTTAGTTACTACAATACAAAGTTACCAATACCAATGAGGTTATTGACCTCATATAATTTACTTGGAATAAAAAAATCTCAATTGAAATATTATTAAATGCAACATATTAGTTTTTATTTATGTTTAATTATAGAACTATACATATACTAGTAAATTTAAAATTAAAAAGTAACTATATTTTTATTTTTTTACGTAATTAAATTAACTACATAAACAATATTTTATTATGAAATGAAGAACATATTAGATACAATTTTTTCAAATAAAACATATCAGAAGTGACGTTAAAATATTGTCTACGTCAAAAACTATAAAGATGTTTTCCATTGTCACTTGCGTTTTGATATGACTATTACCTATTATACAAGGAACAGACTATTAATCTATAATCTCTCTCGCATTTCCTAAAAGCTGCTGTTGAAAGCTTCATATTGTTACGATCAACACAAGCTTTCGATAGTAGGATACTTTGTAATGTCTGCTGACATGTAACAATTACACTTATCAACTAAGGCACGGATACATAATCGTTTTCAAGGGTTCCCAATTTGTGCGTCGCGACGCCCTTGGGCGTCGTAAAGCGAAATGCTCATGTTCATAACAAGAAGTAACTAATAGAAATGATCAAAAAAGGAAGCTTCAATTACTTGTAGCTTTATAATGTCTTCTTATATTAAAAATAAAATTCATTTTATCTGCTAGAGTTATAAACATATTATACTTCATTAAGTAGCATGTAGCTTCAGCAGATAAACAGCGGTAGCAGTGTGTCACAAACATATTACAGTACATGTACTGACCCACAATTAGGAAAGAATAGGAACCCCTGCTATAACCTAGAAAAGAGGTTAACAAATTGATATAGATATCTTATATAGAGATATTAAGTAATAAAAAAAAAATGAATCTCTTCTCTTCTAAGTCAGTAAAAATACTTTCTTCTTTATATATTTTATAAAATAGTCTATTATTCCTATAGAAATCATCAACAGGTCATGTTCATTTAAACCCTAAAACATTCTCCAGTATTGGTACGAAATATTTTCTTAGGCTGATGATTATGATTATTAACATAAAGTTCGATTTGCCCCTGCTTATTTAGTTTAAGCTTCGCTTTACAAAGCGGGTGATGTGTAGAGCATATCCAACGGTACTGTCCCCCTCTCGCATAAGTAAATCCTTCAACTAGAAGCAAGTCTCTCCCTCTCTGAGATTTCACGACATCATAATGCAATGCTCCTGAAATATAACAAAAATTGTAAATGATGATCATATAATTAAAGAGGCATGTATAGTGATTTTTTATGGTATAAGTTGGCTAACAAGCTTACGGCCCACCTGATGGTAAGTGGTTGCCGTAGCCTATGAGCGCTTGAAGCACCATAAGTAGGTACCACTCACGCGTTGCCAACTTCGAGATATTGGTTCTTAAATCTCGTCTGCCCAGTAATTTCACTAGCTTTCAAACCGGAACACAGTAATGACTAAGCACTACTATTTGGCGGCAGAATATTTGACACTGCAGTAGTACCTACCTAGCCGACCTCTTGCAACAAAAGACCTACCACCAGTATTACGGATTGCACTGGTAGACTAATCTCTGCTGTGACAGAGGTTATCCCAACAGCGGGCAATGGGGTCGTCACATCCCGACGCCGCTTTTGTAAGTATAAATAAAACTTTAATTATATTACCTTTTGAATCCTTTACTACGCGTGTTAAATAAAATACTTTTATAAATGTTATACCATTATTAGCATAATTAATCATTATGTGTTCTAGTACTTTGGTATGTAATCGATGATTTATTAATATTTTATAATACAATTTTTATTAAAATATTACTAGCTATAAATTAGATTTCATTAGATATAAGTTAGAAGAAATAGTGATATTAGTAATGTCTTGAAACAGCGTTGCCAATTATCTTTATAAAAAAAACTTCTACCGTTGAGCTATTGAGGCTTTCTCGACAAAAGTGCATGTCGATACACATCACAACTACAAGTATAGCTCTAACGCCTTCGCGAGATAGAATAACTATAATTATTAATATAGCTTTCGGTACATTTTGAATATAGCAAGCATTTTTGTATCGTACGTTATAAATTATATTACAACTAACACATAAACTATGAAAAAAGTGGTTACTGAATTTTTATGAGAAAAACACCACCACCCACCACTGAATTTTTTTTATCTATTATTATGTACTATATTTATATAGGTGGTTATCTTGGATTCGCAACAAAACGCATTTTTATTTGATCGTTTATTTTATTAAAAATTCTCGTATCGTACAATCTATAACATAGAGAGTAGCACATACTAGATTAAAACACTTTCCTTTCTCACATAATTAATGCATTAATATATATTATCTATTATTAATGCTTTTTTTGTATTGATTTATGCAACGGCAGAGAAATTGTTATCTAAAAATATGAATAAAAATCTCTGTAAAGTGATATACTTTTAGATTGTTTCATGACTTGGCATAAATAAATATAAAGCAAAAAAAATCAAAATGAATGTTTTGTTTATTTGATTAACTAATAATTTATTGACAGACAAAGGGTTAGGTTCAAGTTTTACAGCGCTTTAATGCTAAAGACCTCTCCTTCTTATCCCTAATGTTATCATACCCTAGCAGTGGTTGGAACCGTCAATACACACACACATTACACACATACGCACACACACAAACTCAATGGGTCCACAAAAGCAAATACAAAATTATTATATGAAAATTAAAAAGAATTAGTAGTCAAGTGCGTGATCGACCGCTCAAAGAGGTATCATTAGATCTTCAAATATTTGCGAATTAAAATAGACCGCAAAAATAACTTGATAATTTAATACTAATTATAAAAATTGTACAAAAATACAAAGTTATGCCAGAAACTTATATCTCTCTAAAAGTAGTCCTCTACTTCAAAACAATTTTCGTTGAAAGTTCTTGAAATATTTTACAATATCTAATTTTTCAAGAATTGTACATCCCACAGTTACAGTTCAAAAGCACGAAAAGGGGAATTTTTATGACTTTAGGAGCTAGTATCTCAACAACGAAAAAAAAGTCAACATCAAATCTCGTTATTATTTTTAGGCTTATCCATAGATACGTCACACTTTAATTAAAACGAAATATTTTTCCGTCCTTTGTCCTCACAATTTTTTGCTCTGAATGATTATGCACCTCTGAAATCTCTGATATACGGCCATCTTGTTTTCGCTTGATCTTCGCTCTGCATTTTGGGTACCTCGTACACATCCATAAATACTGCGAGTACTGAGAGAATGTGTATCCATTTATAAGAATCAGATCCTTGCCTCTTCTAGATTCAATGATTTCATAGTTGATTGTCTCTAAGAGAAATTGTTCAAATTAAATGATGCCGTAAATTATGTACGACGGCAGCGGAGGGTCCAAATAAACCAAAATTAATTATTATTACTTTAATTACTTAATAATGAAATTACATGCTAAACTTAAAACTAGTACTACTTGCTCGATGTGAGAGACAAGAGTGAATATGAAATTAAACCAATATCTTAAATTAAAATTAAACATTTATAACAATTTAAACTAATTCGGTGAACTCTGACTAAACACTTTTGAACTTTCCGATAAAATGGTTATTACGGCGAAAACCCGGTGGTCTGCTATTTCCTTGAATCCGCGAGACGTGGGAACGTAACACGTATAATAACAGTACACACACACACACACAAACTCAATGGGTCCACAAAAGCAAATACAACAAAAATGCAAAATTATTATATAAAAATTTAAAAAGCATTTGTAGTCAAGTGCGTGATCGACCGCTCAAAGTGGAAAGTAAAAGGTTGTTGTAGAGGAACCATTAGATCTTCAAATATTTGCGAATTAAAATAGACCGCAAAAATAACTTGGTAATTTAATAGTAATTATAAAAATTGTACAAAAATACAAAGTTATGGCATAAACTTGTTTATCCTTCAAAGTACTCCTCTACTTCAAAACAATTTTCGTTGAAAGTTCTTGTGATATTTTACAATATGTAATTTTTCAAGAATTGTGGGCTGTACAAAAGTACGAAAAAGGCAATGTTTATGACTTTAGGAGCTAGTATCTCAACCACTACTGACTTAAACAAAAAAGTCAACATCAAATCTCGTTATAATTTTTAAAGACTTATCCATAGATACGTCACACTTTGTATATTTTGTATATTTTTTCAACCCTCAGTTACATGTATAATCTTTTACCCTTAATTTTTATATATTTTGGGATTGCTCTACAAAATTATGTAGAAGTTCATTTAATGACAAGACGAAAGAATAGGGGTTCCATTTTTGCCATTTGGCTATAGAACTTTAATTAAAACGAAATATTTTTCCCTCCTTTGTCCTCACAATTTTTTGCTCTGAATGATTATGAACTTCTGAAATCTCTGATATACGGCCATCTTGTTTTCGCTTGATCTTCGCTCTGCATTTTGGGTACCTCGTACATCTCCACAAATACTGAGAGTACTGAGAGAATGTGTATCCATTTATAAGAATCAGATCCTTGCCTCTTCTAGATTCTATGATTTCATAGTCGATTGTCTCTAAGAAAAATTGTTCAAATTAAATTATGGCGTATAATTACATTGTATAGGCAATTCGAAACTACTTAAAAACTGGGTTAGTTTTTTTTAAATAATATAATTAGTTATTATTAAATAGAGTTATATAACAGTTCGTTTTTCTCATTGTATAAATTAAATTATTTTCATTTTAAATATAATATTCTAACAATTTTTTAAGGCCTGGCTTTTGGTCGTTTTATACTTTGACGGTAGTGAAACAATAATAAACACTACCGAAAATCTAATTGGCTTTGTTCTCGTCTTTTCGTTTTCTACCCGTTACCTTAAGTGAGAATTCAGTGATGCATCTGGTATTGCAAATTTTTTTTTTTTTTTTTTTTTTTTTTTAATAAATAAACGCTACACACTCAACGGCCCCCATTAGGATAATTATATCCTGTGTCGGGGGTCCGGAAACATTCACAATGACAAGGACAAACACAACCAGACCGGAAAACATGCCTGTACGATTAATACAAACATCTGCTCCGAGCGGGAATCGAACCCGCAACCGTCGAGGCTTAAGCAGACTCGCTACCCACAACGCCACAACGGTGTCATCAATTAATATAGATAGGTTATAAATTACATTTATTCATAACATTTATTACAAATCATTGCGTAAAATTTGACATATTACAGCTAAAATAGAATTCTGGAGATAATTTCATATTTGCACAAAATGGGATACGAGCCTTTAAATAAACTCAAATATTTAAAACAAGATTTTATAAAAAGACACACATTCTTTAGATCTTTGCTAAGAAATTATAAACTGGTACAATAAATATAATTATTCAAAAAATGGTTATTTTTCTATTCTTAAAATATAAAAAATAAATAATGATTCATATTAAACACCAACACAAGACAAAGCTATGGATACATATTTCTGTGACTCATACAAATACATTATGGCTCACACAAATTTAGTAGTAATAGAGGTATGCTTCTCCCAGCACAAATGGGCCGGCTCAACCGGAGAAGTACTTCCACAGCAAATAAGGGATCAAGTAATAGTATCAGTAGGTACTGCTGCGTTTCGTGCGATGAGTGTGAGCGCCCTGGGCCATTCCTTTCAACCCTTCTCATCACTTCCCTCCATCCCTTGGGTTGGCAACGCGCATGTAATACTTCATCATAAGCGCTAATAGGTTGCAGTGACTGGTTACCATCAGGCAGACCGTTTGGTTGTTTGCCAACTGTCATGAAATAAAATAATTATAAAGATGTTATGTAATACAAAACTAAAATTAACGAAATTACACATGTTACATCATTCTTTATCTTGAAACATTTCATGCGAATTAGACAGAAAATAATGAATTTCATATTTGTGCTTTTTAAAGGCGGATAATTTTCCCGTCCGTTGTCTTAACATAATTCCTGGGTGGATGGGTATGTTCTCGACAGATTGTTGCGATTCCACCATTATCGTTAAGTTTAAGTCTTGCCTTACATTCCGCGTGTTTGCTTGAACATTTCCAGTAACACTTTCTGACTTTCGAAAATGAATAACCATCAATGAGAAGCAGTTGTCGGCCTCTTTGGGAAATACCAACTTCATACTGAATGTCTAAAACAAAACAAGAGAAACATTTATTGAGATTATTTTATAAAACAAAATAATAACGCACATTTTAAATAGACAAACCACCATTCATCCAGGCGTTTTCAATAACGTTTATAAACTAGAAGCTATATTTAAACAACTTAATAATATATTTTAAGTTTCTTCCAATAGTCTGGTTGAACTTGCATATAAACATAACCTTTCAACAACATTGCAACCAGTAACCGATCGACATTCTCTTTGTAAAAAAATCAATTCGTAATCTTAATCAGGAAAAGTAGAAATGGAAAAACATCGTCCTTCTTTCGAACGTAAATTGTGTTAATTTAGATTTAATACTTGAAAAAGATATATGTTTTTATATAAATATTTTATTAAAATTCTTTGTTACATATTGTAACATAAAATTTAAATTTATTAAGCTGTGTTTTGGAACGTGGGTCACCTCACTGTTTCGTCACTTGGGAAATTTATTTGATCGAAAATGGATCTATCAGTCATTTTAGAGTTCGTCAAATTTTTTTTGATAATCCTACTACATTATAAAAGTGAAAGTTTTTGAGAATGGAATGCGTTTGGATGGATGGATGGATGCTTTTTACTCTTTTACGCAAAAACTACTGGATAGATAGCTTGTTACTTGGGTTAACACTTTTCCGACTGGCGCACTGATTGATAAAATTATCATGACAAACATCAACCACGCGGATCTTGGTCCAATAAAAAAAAGATAATAAGAATAGAGAAAGAAATAAATAGTCGATATTTCTTCACATCAATTTTATTTTTAAGTCAAACTTTTAATAAAGTTATATACAATGATTAATTAATTAATTTAATTATAAAATAATAAATTATATATAATCAACACTATCTATCTATTTGATGGTCCAATAAAAAAGATAATAAGATTAGAGAAAGAAATAAACAGTCGATATTTCTTCACATCAATTTTATTTTTAAGTCAAACTTTTAATAAAGTTATATACAATGATTAATTAATTAATTTAATTATAAAATAATAAATTATATATAATCAACACTATCTATCTATTTGATGGTCCAATAAAAAAGATAATAAGATTAGAGAAAGAAATAAACAGTCGATATTTCTTCACATCAATTTTATTTTTAAGTCAAACTTTTAATAAAGTTATATACAATGATTAATTAATTAATTTAATTATAAAATAATAAATTATATATAATAGAGTATATACAAGATAAGGAAAAATCACGACGTTATCCAAAATTAATATTTAGAAAATAAGATGTTATAAATAACTCTGTACATTAAATAAATAAAATTATCAAAGACATGATGGAGCATACCCTCATGGGCGTAACCAGCATTTGGCTTAAGGGAGGACAACATTTTAATTTAGGCTCTCGAGGAGGGAGGGGCGCAAAATAATCGCTACATACTAAACGGCTCTCGTTAGGATGGTTATATCCTATGCCGGGTCCGGAAACATACAAAATGACAAGGACAAACACACCCTCAGAACGAAAAATGTCTGTATGGTCAATTCAAACATATGCTCCGAGCGAGAATCGAACCCGCGACCTGTGGCGCTTAAGACAGCCGCTGCGCCACAGCGTCGTCTAAATGAATATTTCTATTAAATTACTAGCGGGCCCGGCAGACGTTGTCCTGCCCCGAAAAAATCTGGGACCCGATAGCAGCGCCCTCTACCCGGTGAAACTTTTTGATTGACTAATAAGGCTATTTAAAAGCAGGGGTTGGTGATAAAAAGTGAAAATTTAGGGTCGTATGTATTTTTCAATGCCACATAATAAAAAAATAAAAATAAAAATTTTATCCAAAAAATAAAAATAAAAATTTTGGGGTGGACACCCCTTATCACTGAGGGGTTTGAAAAATAGATTGTAGCCGATTCTCAGACTTACTGAATATGCATAAAAAAATTCATAAGAATAGCCGTTTCGCATATATCAATATTTAGCAAGGTCCAGGGGCGGCTGCCATCCTTTGCTCCTTCTTATATCGCTACGCCCTTGCATATCCTAGTGATGAATTTTTACATAATGACCACTGGTTGTTATTAAATACTTTGGTGGGGAGTGAATGTGGACGACGACTGATTGCGGGGAAATCTTTCCACTTTCCAACAATTTCACACGAGCTTTACAACCAGCATCCTTCTTTGAACAGTAGAAGTTTTTGCTTTGTTTCATCTGAGAGTACGTGTAACCATTTAACATAAGGAGATATTTTCCACTGCGTGTCGGAATGAACTTATAACTTTCTGAAATTACATTTAAGAAAAATAAAAAAATCACGCAAGTAAAAACCCAGTAATTACTTATTAATAAAACAAAAAATAAAACACACTTGTTACGTATGTAATCTTTTTTATTATTTCAAGTAACACATACTGACTATATTATTGTTAATTTTATATTAGCAGAACCATGCTTCGTCCAGCGCAAATGGGTCGGCTCGACCGGGAAATACAGAAAATCGGCGTAAAGTAACAGAGTACTGTTGCGTGCGATGAGTGAGAGCACCGGATGTCAAAACTTCATTCCTTCCTTGGGTTGGCAACGCGCATGTGATACATCAAGTATCGCTCGCGATCATACGTTGCGGTGACTGATTACCATCAGCTGGACAGAATTCTTGTTTGCCTTGCCTTGTTTGAATTAATATAAATAATATGGTAATATTTATGATGATATCTTAATATATTTGCCACTCGAAGTAACCATGTATTCTGGTTTAGTATGATTATGATTTAGGTCTTCTGGTTTCTTAATTTCTATCTTTCCAGTCTTATTATCAAGTTTGAATCTAGCTTTACAGCCCCGGTCCTTCTTTGAACAGTAAAAGTTTTTCAAGTTGCTCGTTGAAAACGTAAAACCTTGCAGCATGATCACGCTTTTACCTGGCGATATTTCTATGATTTTATAGTCGAGAGAGTCTAAAAAAACAAAGTTGCATAATACAGATACTATTAGGGCTAAGGTTATACTTAAACAGATGTAATTAAAACGATAAAAATAACGTTTTATTTAATCTTATTTAAATTAAATGACACTTTATCTATTCTTATCATTCTAAATTCAAAGGCACCTATTAATTTTGACACACTCAGTTTTAAAGAGAATCCTGGGCTAAGAAGATTTCTAAGTCTACGAGTCTTGTTTGCCAAAATGTCTAAAGGCAAAAAGCATGCTTGAAGATTTGGTACTCCAATCTAGAACTCCTACGCTAGTCACGTTGTGACTCCAACTAGTCACGTTGTGACAGTCAATTAGTGGAATTGCGTAAAACGACACCGTTCGTGTTCCGTGTGAATTTGTGGATCCCTTGTTACTTAACAGTAGACCTAACGGCTAAATCTTATTGATAAAAAATTCAACGAGTACGGTAAACAACTGATAAGGAGCTTATGAAGATATTTTAACATAATTATGCCCTTCTCTAGATGTAACATTGTATTCAGGCTTTAAGATTATGTTGTAAATATTCTGGTTTCTTAATTTAAATTTATTTAGTTTCACTATCTAATTTAAGCCTGGCCTTAAAACCTTTTTTGGAGCAATAGTTTCTGAAGTTGCTTATGGAATACGTGAAGCCGTGAAAATGAAAGAAATACGTTAATTCTATTCAGGTTATAGATTAAGTTGATGTTAATAAAACACATATTTTTAATCATTTTTTTATATTATTCTAAATATACACACCAAAATAAATACAGCTCTTATACTGATGTATATTATATACTAATACGCATAAATAGACACACAAATATAAATATTAACTGCTACGGCATGGGCGTAGCCAGGGGAAGGGGTTTTGGCATTGAAACCTCTCCTTAAATTGTCCAAAACATACATTTAATATTTGCTGGTTTTTCTGTGCAAAAATTGATTAAAGTTAAAATGTTTGCGCTATTATTAGATATTTTGCTCTGTTTTCAAAATATGTATATGTTAAAACTATGCTTCGTTTTGAACTTGTCTGATATATTTCCAGTTCCCGATGAAGTGTCAAGACACGACACATTTACAAAAACTCTTGGCAAAAATACAAAAATTTGTCAAGTTAATGCATTGGCCACTTTCGAGTTTTGAAAAACAAACGAAAATTAAATTTAAACGGTGTCCACTGTCTACGCCCACTGTCTATAAAATTCACGTTTCCATGAAACCGGATCAGATTAAGAAATTTTAACATATATACCTAATGACGTCTCGATGTAATTAGGGGGAGGGTGAGTATGATTCAAATCTCCCTTATCTTTCAACACAAGACGACCTTGTATCAGTTTCACTTTCGATCGACAGCCCTGTAATTTTTTCGAGCAGTAATAAATTGGTGATTTACCATTTTTCGCAAAGGTATATTTATTAACCATCAACAAGGTGGCGTTTCGTGTCTTGATTAATTTATAATCGTGTTGTTCTGAAACAAGTAACTTTAAATTATTTTAATTTATTGATAATTTTACTTATTAGATTTTAATATTTAATTGCATATTATAAACCCAGGAGTTTAAATTTTGGAATGTGCCAAAAAGATAATAACGGCATAATTTATTATTTAAAAATTGTCACTGTGAGTCCAATAATTTTGACCATGGGTGCGGGATGCTGGTAATCTGTGAAGCAGTAAAACTAGTATGGATACCAGTCCCTAACAAAGGAATGTGAAGTTTTATTTCCAATAATAGGTACTACGCCTGGGATATATATTCTTTTGTGTGAGATAAATAAAATATATTGTAATTAATATTAATTTACAAACAATATCGTGTCAAAAATCGACTACGACGCATCAACAAA
This sequence comes from Hestina assimilis, assembly GCA_023373885.1. Classification (NCBI taxonomy): domain Eukaryota; kingdom Metazoa; phylum Arthropoda; class Insecta; order Lepidoptera; family Nymphalidae; genus Hestina; species Hestina assimilis. Next base: position 2,744,388 of record CM041750.1, on the reverse strand, counting down.
TTACAATTGAAGACGTTTTTGTATTTGTAATGTCTAAATACGTCAAATACGTCAGATGGGGTCCTCCCTTCATCAATATAAAGAAGCTCAACAAATTACGTAGTTTTCGCGTTGCTTTAGGATGCAACTGGTTATACGCTGAATGACGTCGAAACGCGGCTGACGAACAGTCATTTCACGAGTCTCTCACCAACATACGTTGGTAAGTAACTAGGCAGGACTTTTAAGCCCTATTTCAAGCAAATCTATATCAATTTTGCTCTTGGAAATACTTAATATGCTGAATACTTGTCTGTTAGTCACGAAGTTCCGCCAAAATCCAGTTTCACAATCAATACGCAAGACGGCAGATATAACTAATTTCTTTTTTTTTTCAAAATAACCCTTCCAAGGTAGATTTCCTTTAAAGTAATTTTAATCATTTACTTTCCAGTAGTACCCGTCTGAACACTTTACATACTTCGGGGAGCGTGTTGATGTACTAAATTTTCATGATTTTTCACTAGAATACCATACTCCAGTTTCAGCCTCGCTTTACAGCCTCGTGATCTCTTCGAACAGTAATAGTTTGACGATTTATTATCTTTTGAAATTGCGATGATGCTGCAGATACATTCTTGTACAGAAAATTGCATTCAATTAGTATATCGAATTACATATTAGTGTATAAAGGTGGTGAGCAAAATTTTTTACACGGTTTTATCTTCCATATGATTAAGTTAGCAATCCATTCTTTTTTAGTGTTGAAAAGTAGAAAGCATTTTTGGAAAGACTAAAAACAATACCAAATTTACAAGTTAAAAGGCTGGTTCTTTGGCTTCCAGTGTAATGACGTAAATTCGCAAAGAAGTGCGAAAAAAAGATAAAATATTTTTATTCAAAAAATCTCTAATCCAATAATTTTGCCAGGGGCAGTGCATACATTTATTCAACTTGATGATATTTGGAATGCAACTAATTTTTCGATTTTTTTGTTCGATTTTTAGTGTCAAAATCTGTCTCTGGAGGAGGATCGCATGCCTGTATGGTTAATACACACATTTACGCCGAGCGAGAATCGAACGCATGTGGCGCTTACGGCAGGTTCACCACCGCCGTGCCATTACGTCATCATATAGCTATACAGCCAGTTTTGTACAATATATTAGTTATATATGTATATAGAAACAGCTCGAAACATGTATGTGTGTCAAACAATTATATTAATGAATCCATTTTAAAGTACAATAGGTACTGTTACTGCACTTTTACTACTTAATATCTTAGGTTTCATATTGTTACGGGCTAGGGTACGCGGATTTGGAAACAAAAACCTGATGGCTCTAAATTAGACTTTATTGGCGATCTTCTAGATGGCACAACAGAAGTTCACAAGTCACAGATAAATCGTAGTCCAAAAGAATAGCCGAGGTCACTGGTTTTCGCACTTAGTCACTTGTATCGCTTGTAGTTTCTTCTGCTCGTTCCTCAGAACTGAACGACTCAGTCGATGCGCCGGGCCGCTTATATAGTGCGGATATCGAACACGGCACTTTTCGAAAACAAATCTTTCTAGAACCTACGCGAACGAAGCAAATAGACAGAAAAGGTAGCAAGCGAATTGGAACCTTATACCTCGGTGATAAGGTTCATCGTAAAAATATTAAAGTCACTTTTTTATTGATTTTGCACTGATATATAAGAAAATTCTAGCTTATTTCACACAAATGTATTTCTAGGATTAAAACTCATAAACTAACAATTTTATATCGCATGTGCGGCCTATAAGGAAAGAGTAAAATGTTTCCTTGAAGATTTTTAATGTCCTATTGGTTCGGAATGATTTTATGAGCAAATTAAAATCAATGATTATAAAACATACTCTTTATATTTTTTGCATTCATTCAATCAACTTCACATTACGCAATCGTTAAAGCAAAATTTTCAGTTTTATTATATTAGATATCAAATGAACACTTACATTATATGAACATAGATATTACATTAAATGTATAACAAACAAAAATCATCTTATTTTAATTAGAAAATATATAGTCAATTCTTATTTCAATACAATCCGTTTTGTTTGCAAAGAAAGTTTTAAAGCTAACAATAGTTATGCTATTACTACAATTATTTCTATAATTTTCTTCGTCCTCTTTATATCAGAGGGGAAAACGGGCAGGAGGCTCATCTGATGTTAAGAGATCACCGCTGCCCATGAAAATCAGAAACAGCAAAAGCCTGCAGGTGCGTTGCCGACCTTTGAGAAAAGTTGCGCGGGAAACAAAATGCCTTCTAAATAGCGCTATATTGGATTTCCAGACATCGAGGTGGTGAGGATGAAATTAGGCATTTTATTATCGTCCTATTTATTACAGACAAAAACGTTTAAGCACCAAAAGATTTGACGTTATTACGGTCATAAATTTGTGCGTTAAATGAAAAGAAATTATAACTAACACTATCATATAATTTTTCTTAATAACTAATTTTATTAACCATCTATTTTTAAATAATAACCATCTGAACACTTCATGTACTTCGGTGGAGCATGTATATGTATCACATTTTCTTTTAAACATCTCACAAGAACACCATCTTCGTCAAGTTTCACCTTCGCCTTGCAGCCTTTCGATCGCTTTGAGCAGTAATAATTCGTCGACCTATTATCTTTTGCATATGTATAATTATTCAACATCAGAAGAGTCGCCTTGTGTGTTCTGATAAATTGGTAATTTAAATATTCTGAAATAAAAAGTTTCAAAAATAATTATTTTAAAAACAGTACTTTCAAGTAAATTACATTACATTTTCATTCTTAATATAATATAATGTTTAGTATATTTATTTTCTCGACAAACTACTGCCTTTGTTTCAATTAGGTATCATTTTTAAAATTGTATTGTATTTATTAAAGACATAATATAATTCTGGGCTTTGGTTCTATCAATATTAGCTTATGATGGTTAAAGCCGACTCAACTCTGTTAATGCGAGAGTTGCGTTGGTTCGATTCTGACCCCTAATGAGTAAAAAAGAATTCCGAGTCGATTTTTAAGAAGTACAAAGAAAGAACCTTTTTATCAAAGATTATTACAATAAATTAAAAAACAATATTCTAATAAACGCTTCAGCAATTAAATAAAAAAAACATACAGTAAAATTTTTATTGAATAATAACGGTCATTCATTTAATCAATACAATTCTCTATTAAATACATAATCTGTATAAAAAAACTCTGGCCATTAGATATCAAGATCACGATGACAATTTGACGTATTTTCCTGATTCAGTTATGTGGTACTTCGGTGGTGGGTGGCAATGGGTATCGGCACGTTTCAATATTAATCTACCGTTTAAATCGAACTTGACACCAGCCTTACAACCTTGATCCTTTTTCGAACAATAATAGTTTGTACTATTATTACGCTTGGAGTAAGTGTATCCGTTAACCATAAGCAAATTACCACCTTGCCTTGTTTCAATTAATTGATAATTCAACTCATCTGAAATATAGGTTATATTTACTTGACAATAATGCAAATATGCCACTTAACAATTTTAAATATTTTAACGAAAAGAGCCAAATTAATTTGTGTTTTTTGAAAGACGTACATCTTTTGATATATCTTAATAGGTAATTAAATTAGATTTATAATTTGATTAGTAGATATAATTTAATTAGGGTTCTATGGGTCTGAAATGATCTTAAAGTGATCCAAAGACCCTTTAAAAATAATGAGAAAAAAAACAAAAAATGCAAATTAGATTTAATAGTTTGTACCGTGAAACCACACGTGGAAAGCAAACAATTATAGTAAAAAAATATTTTATTTTTATAACAGCCGGCAATTTCAAAAAAATATATTCACAAAATGAAAACGGTTTTCTTATGACGAAATTTTCAAATACATGCCTGACGATGACACTTTGTATATTGGGGGATCGTGCTTGTGAGTAAGGTCATGACTTATGATCATGCCATTTTGATCCAATTTTAACTTAGCTTTACACCCATGGTTCTTCTTGGAGCAGTAGTAGTTTAGAGTTTTATTATGTTTTGAATATGTATAGCCTTTTAACATTAGCAGATGACCTTTTGTTGTTTTGATTAATTTATATTCTAGAAAAGATTAGTCATACATTAAAAATGCAGTATTTGAAAATACCAATTTGTAATCAAAAAAGGAGAGTTTTAACGGGTGACCTATGACATATTATATGAACTTTTTTTTTACATTGTGTCTATTTTATGGTCAGGGATTGGGTTAAATGTGCCCCATAAGCCGATATAACACTTTTTTGCTAACACAATAATTATTGATTTTTCTTCTGCGTTCTAATATTGTAATAATAATGTCTGCAAAAGAGGTCCACCAAAAAAAAAATTATCAAATCCTCAAAATTAAAAAAATATATATATCTACAACAGAAAGTGCCTTACGTGCTACTGTTTTAATAAACATTTTTTTAGCTTATCTATATAGTGATACAGGAAAGCAAAATATACAATTTTAAAAAAATGGGTTATATATTCATTCAGGTTTGTTTTAAAAACCAATTTACTGAACTGAAACATAGATACTAACAACATTCGGTCCCAAAATAATTTCATTCCCTAATATTTTCCCTTATTTTTCTTAAGAAAAGAATTGTTCAAATCGCTTCATAAATGTCGAAGTATTGAGGTACCAAAAGTAAAAAAATACAACCAAATTGAGAACATCCTCCTTTTTTTAAGTCGGAAAAGAAAATATTGTTTTATTAGGTACTTTTTGTCTTACTGTGGCATCAATTCCTTCGCGAACAAAGAAGTTTGCCAATTCTTTTCTTTGTCGTGCTTCCAAAAAGTGGAACTCATTGCCGGCTCACGTGTTCCCTCCTTCCTACAATCTGGGCTCCTTCAAACGAGGCGTGAAGAGGCATCTTGCGGGTAGGCAGGGCAAGGGTGGCTAACACGGTTGCATTCCGCAACTTTGTTAGCCACCTTCGCATTTGGACTTTATTACCACTTACCATCAGGTGGAGTAGAGTCATCTGCCCTAATTTCCATATTAGAAAAAAACGTAAAGCCGGTTTTCTACCGCGAGAGTGAAATTGAGTCATACTTGTGTTTCCTTTATTGTCAACATCGCTAAAACACATTCAAACTAGATAGTGTCAGAACAATTTTTATTTGTTATAGTTTTATATATTGACCGTTATACATGACAATTTTCGGACGTTCATGTGTATGTTCGACGCGAATTTTTACTAGTTTATCCTCTTTGCTAAATTTAACTTGCGCCATACACCCTGATTTTTTTTTCGAGCAATAGAAATTACGAGATCTTGAGTTCATTTGAAAATATGTATGTCCATCTAACATTAGTAATTCTTTGCCTTTCCGAGACGGGATAAATCTAAATTCTGAAAAAAAACTTTTTAAAATTCCTTTATAATATAGTTTAAATTTATTCGATCATTTAAAATAAAAATCGTAATACATAGTCATGTTATTTTTATTATCTTTTAAATTTACACTTTAACCTAAAGTTTATTAATAAAATTACATATCAAGTTGTAGTCATGATTGTTTAGTGATCAATTTAAATATAGTTAAAATGAAGACATTAATGTCCATATTTATAGTGATGAACAAAGGAAGCAAATTGTTTGTCTTTAATACAGGTTGCACAACCATCTAGCTAGAAAACCAGCGGTTCACAATGATTTGTATATTGTATTGTCCAATAAACATGTTTTCTGTCAAACCCAAAATCTATTCAACAATGAAATCTTACCCTTAACATTAACATTTTAAAAGTTGGAGTTTTTAAAAGTTTCTGGGTACTCACATTAGAATTCTAATTTAAATATTTTTCTAGACGGCTGCCATCAAAAACGATATATTTTTTTATTATTTAATTAGATACATTTATGACCTTTTTCAATTACATATTTATTAATACTTCTGAGACAAATTCTATGTTAACCAAATTACAATCTGACTTAATCGAGGCCTAATTTTTAAACTCACATCGATATTTACAAATAGTAGATAATTATGTAACTTCACAGATATTTTTTTATTAAATTTAGTTTTTTCGAGTGTTTATTGCTGTTGGCCCTAGTGGCCTTGGCAGCGTCACCGGTGGGATTGAATTTAGACATAAGCAAAGAAAGTTAAACTGTAGTTGCTACTCCAATTTTGAGTCATATATAAAAACATAATAATTATTAATACTCATTTACACACAATACTCACACATTACACTCACTTAATGATTAAAAGGAATAAAAAACAAAAATGCCTTAAATATATAAATTCATTAAAATTTTTACATATTTAATGCACATAGCAACTGTCCCTATGTAAACTCTCGAAAATGAATAGTACTTTACAGAAACAATTTGAAGTTAATTTTCAATTACAAAAAAGCAACTTCTTCTTTTTAGCATTTTACCCGGTGTTTTATGTACTTTGGCTCTGCTTATTATTCCTATCGACGACTTTGTGGCGCAGCGGTAGCGAACCTGCCTTAAACGCCACAGGTCGAGGGTTCGATTCCCGCTCGGAACATAATATGTTTGTATTGACTAAGCAAGCATATTTTCCGGTCTGGGTATATTTGTCCTTGTCTTTGTATATGTTTCCGAACCCCTGACACAGGATATCACTATCCTAATGGGGGCCGTTGAGTGTGCAGCGTTTATTTATTATTATTATTATATCAAGACTTATTTGACTGATTACTAGTTTTTAAATAGAGCGATTGCCACCTGACCTCTGCAGCCCTAAACCAGTCATTCATTGGATATGAGAAAGTTACTTATCATGAGTTAACGATTATTATCATGTGTTATGTGATAACAACCAGGACCAACACCTTAACATGCTCTCCAAAAGAACGCTGAACGCTGTGGGTCTCCCACAAGAACAAATGCCCTAACCAAAACAAATATTTGTAATATGACTACAAACATCTGCCCGAGCGGGAATAGAACCCACAACCGTAGAGGCTAAAGCCAAACTCGCTACCAATATGCCACAACAGTGTCAAAAATTGTGTACTTTATTTCGTTCATACATTGATTACCTTTGTGCCAAGCTTTAATACTGATAGTTTACCTAAGGACAGTTAATAAGAGAAATATAGAAACTAAAACTACTACTTGAAACTAATTTAATAATCAGTAGTCATTCATAAGCATTGTTTCAAAATGTACAACATACAATGAGTTGTTAATTCACAGATTACATTGATTTTTGTTCATAATATTAAGAATTAAGTTCTTGCCATAATTTTATTTTAATAATAAAAAATGACTAGAATTTTATTATTAGCAAAAAAAGACAAAATGATACTAAAATTAACACACTTTAATGTATTTGCCATGTTTATCTTTCTTGAAATGAAACGGTTCATGTGTATGAAATATTGAAGCTTCTAAAATGTCTTTATGATTGTGATCCATCTTGATGTACGCATAGCATTTCTGATGACGTTTTGAACAGTACCAGGTTATTGCTGATTTATTACGTGCATCCTTCCAATATGTATAGCCATCTAGCAATAACAAATAACCTTTTCTTGACGGGATAAATTCTATACGATCTGAAAATATTAACATTCATTAAAACAATTCTTGGCTGCCCAGTCAGTAACATTTTACACAAATCTTGGTTATTGGTTCCAATTGTAGCAATTAAAAATAAAAATGCAATACACAAGTATATCTTTATTAATTTATTTATTCAAAACCCAGTACCACATCATTAATTTGTTTTAAGATTACATTTTTAATTAATATTAATTATAAAATCAGAATGGTTAATAACATTGACTTGAGGCTGAAAAATGCATTAAAATTATAGATTTAAAAAATGAGATGAAAAGTGAGGACAAATAACGGTGAATGAAAGTACACAATAATAAATATTTGATTATTATAGCATTATACAGACAGAATTTAAGAATTTTCATTGAAGATACTAATTTTTCTTCACAATCATTGTCTAAATCTAAAACACTTACTCGGTAAGAAAGAAATATATAAACCAAGAACATTACAATTTCAACCAGTACCACAATAATATTATTTTTATAGATTAAAATTACACATATCTATTGAATCATTTCAGATTTCAAATATATTCAACAAAATCTGTAAACATTTCATTACTTTAAAAATTAATGAAGAAGAACAAAAATTACAAACATAATATAAAATATAATATGTTTGTAATTTTTGTTCTTCTTCGTAATATTAAAATAACTGGCGTTTATAAAGCCTTAATTAGAATGTATTAAGACGTAAAACGAAACATTATTAAAAACAAAATTCTATAAATATTTTATACTGTTATGTTTAAGTCTTATAGTTATAATGTGGATTGAGTCCAAATATATGTTATTTAAGTTTGTCATTCATTAAAGTATTCATTTTCAAGCAATAAAGTTAATAGCAGTAATATGACTTATTTCTAGGTACTTACCTTATGTCGCCTTTATGTAAACAATCCAAATATCGTTCTGGTAACACACACTATCACTTCAATTCACAAAAACACACGAGCTCTAATTAATTATATGATAAGTACAAGCACTTTTAATTATAATAACATAAGCAAAACATCAGAAACACTTTTTAAAGTATAGGTTAGGAAACACAATTTAAAATAATATAATCACTATTTACACTTTAAACCTTTTGGTATCTAGTTTAAAAAGATAAAAGTATAATTGTCCCTGCACACTAACCCGAAAATACGTTAAAAATATCAAATAATATTATTTGTAAATAGTAAATTTACAAAATTTTGACAGTTCTCAAAACAACTAGTGATTTGCGTTACCGTTTCATATTATTTTATTTTCAATTTCAATTAAAAGCTGATAAATTTAATTCATATTTATTAACATAAATGAATATAATAAAACACTCAAATATAATATTCAATACTGAGTCTATAATTAATATAATTTATATTTTTATCTTCATACTTCTGAATAAACAAAGTAAAAGATTTGTAATAATATTTTATTACAAATGTTTGTACTTAAAATATATGTAAAATGTTTTTGATTTTATTGTGAGATCTTTTTCGATTTAAAGCTAATGGATAAATAAAAAACATATTTTTTCAAGTTAACGATAACCGTAAAATGAGTCGTTCAAAAGTACTACGCACATCACCAACTCATTGACGTTTCTTAACGCTTAAAAATAACCTAAAAATTACATTGTTTATTTTCATATTATTCAATTATCTAATACGATATTCAGCTCTGAATATATGATATTTAATAATGATTTAATAGCATGATGTGCTTAGTAAGTTAGCGTCCCGGTCCACATTAGTAAAATACGTTTCTCTTACGATAATTGAGTGTTATCATTATTTTTGTTATAGCACAGCTTTTCTATTTATGTGTAACTTCTAAGTGTTTTTGAAGTGATTAAATGTGAAAAATTATGTTATTTTTATAAAAGTGATATAGAGGTATAAAAAGTATTCTGTTATGTTGTGATAAATGTAATGGCGGGAAGGATGTGATCATGGGAATCAGGTACTAATTATTATGATTTTGATGATTAATTTATTCTATAGTGTATTGATTTAATCAAATCAATAAATCATGGACTAAAATTAATAAAGACTTAAGTTTGCTTACACAGCAAAATTCTAACCAGATCTAAGAAATGCTTTTATCAATTTTATTTTTTAATTCCAAGTGTCAAAAATATCAACTAAAATATGCGGAATATATAAAATAATATAGTTTTCAAAAGATATGGCCATAATAAGTATGTTAGATTTATTGAAAGAAAAATCTGTAGAAACATTTTATGTAGCAAAATTACATAGATGTAAATACTAAAATTTGGAATAGAATTTTCATCTTTCAAAGTTTGATTTTTTAATTTTGAAATGTGACATTAAAATACTTAGGATCCCCTCCTAACCCTTATCTCACAATGTAACACTTAATAGACCCCTTCGTCTTCCCTTACGTATGACTTTACGAAAATTTGTGGATGGTCGTTTTACTGTAAAAAAAAATTGCAAGCAAACATTCATAATACTGGAATGCCCCACTTTGGTAACTCATCTTCACAATTCAACCTTAAATTAATTAAATTAGCAGGTTAAATCTGATTATATCTTGTATAAAATTTTTAATATTGCCCCCACTCACTTTGCCAGTAAAAGTAATGAAAAATAGAATTCTAAACATGTGCCTGGTGACTTAATATATGCATGCCCCCTTATTAGTAATATTGTCTTATTACTTGACATGTTAAGAGTCACCAAATATGGTGCATTTTAATTTATAATATTTTGATATATCAATCCTCCAGCCCACCCATCATAAACACTAGTTTTTGTATTGTTCGCAATCTGATTGATTCTTAAAATTGCATGTCAAACCAATTCTCAACATCAATTCTTAAAAGCAGATTACTAAAATCAATTTTAGATATTGATAGGAAATGTTCAAATCATTTTTCAAAACGATTAGTAATCGAATCATATCATAAAATAGATAAATCAAACTGATTCTTCATTTTTATTGATCAATTTAATTCAATTTGACAAATTTTGTTTTACAAATCAATCAATGAAAGCAATGGTGAAAAATTTGCACTATCACATTTTAAATATCTACTTGTGATTTTCTGAGTCCTGTATCAGATTATTGATATAGTCTGTTGATATTGTAAATTAATAAAAAAAAAAAATCCGTGAAGCATCTTAAAATTATTATTTTTCATTTATAAAAAAAAATATTAAATTATTAAAACTGTTATGAGACATTTAACTTAATGTAAAATTTAATGACTAGAACTCACATTCAATTGACTTAGGTACCAACTAGTTTTGGACCCATCGGAGGTGCTTCATCAGGGTTGTTGGATTGGGTTGTTTGTGGTGTGGTGTTGTTTGTGATGGTGTGCAAACAGTGCTAAATTTTACATTTAGTTAAAAAATATATGTAAAAATTCTAAATATTCAAAAATTAATTGCGGCATAAATTTTATTTCATAATTTTCTTTTTCAGGTAAGTTTTTGCTACTTTTTCATCGTCATCTTCAGCTGATTAATTGGTAAGTTTATTTCTTTTTGTTTAATAAATTAATATGTCTATTTTGTTTGTATAATTATATAATCGTAATTATGTCATAAAAGTATTATAATGATTTTATATGACAATATAGAAACCTAAATGTTCATCACAGGTAATGAAAAATTTTAAGTTTAAGTTTGGTTAGTGAAAAAAAATTAAAGAACTATAGATATTGTAATTTAAATTATAGAACTGCGGGATTACCAATAACTTTTAGGAAAAATTCTATTTCAGTCGAATACACCTGACAGAATCGATTGAGATTTTATATGAGCATGATGAATAAATATACATGTCATGGTACGAAATAGCGATGTAGCTAAGTTTAGGTCATCATTTGAATTGCAATAAGTGTTAACGGTAAGCCCCCTGTAGTTAAAATATTAAGAAAGTAGACTCTAATTTTAATTAAACCTGTTAATGTACTGCTTTACCTTAAAATTGATAAAATTGTCAAAAATACTAGGTGAAGAAATGCTGTTCTTCTTGATATTATTATCTCATTTGTTGGAGTAACAAAGCACTATTGCATTCTTTAATTGTCTATTTGTGTTATATAAATATGTAGATAAAATTGTGTTATATAAATATATAATCCTAGTTTTGTTAGAAATAATGTGTAAACTAGGAAGTTATGGTAATTAGAAGGATTTTAAATAAAGCACTCTTTTATTGGAATGTTGTTTTACTATATAATATATTAGATTGTTACTCAATCAAAAAACTATTACAGAACTTTTAGCCTTGGTCTTAATTTTGTGTCTAAATATAATTACAATGGTTTGTTTCACTTTTAAAGATTTGGTTGATTATAATGGGTTTCTTTGAGATTTTAGCTATGTTCTGTATTTTTATTTATTTTTTATTCTGAAATGATTATATCATTTCCATATAAGACTACAATCCCTTATCAGTAAAAATACAATTTTTAATTGTTAATTGTATTTTTAATATTACTATTTTATTAACTAAATATTTAAGTAAAAATACTAATATAATTTTTAATAGTAAAAATACAATTAAAAATATACATTTAAAAATATATTACAACAATAAAAATACAATTTTTAATTGTATTTTTACTTAAATATTTAGTTAATAAAATAGTAATATTAAAAATACAATTAACAATTAAAAATTTAGTTAATATATTATGGATCTTGTTTTCTATTTAATGTATAATATGTTCTACGTATTTATACTTGAATAATAACATTACTTTTATCTGATTTTGTATTGCTGTTGGCCTTGACAGCGTTAAAATTACTTAAGTTGGGATATATCGAAGTGGATTATTCTACAGTTTGTCGTTAACCTCTTATCAAAGAAGATTATTCTGTAGGTGTAAAGAGATTCTATACTACGATTTCAGATGCTTACATTATTCCCTCAAGGAAAAGATCTAAGAATTCCCACGGCTTGCTTTTTTATCAGAGCTATACGTATTCCGTGCGGAATTATAGGAAAAGAGGTATGTACTGGACCTGTTCCAGTCACCAGAAGAAGGGCTGTAAAGCTAATTTAACCACGGACGAATCACAGCAACCAATTAGAATTATAAAAGTGAGCAGTCGTCATAATCATCCACCACCTTCTATCAATTTACCAGATGACATAGAATATGATACGTGATATTATTATTGTGTAAGTATTGAATTATAAAGGGACCAGGTATTACTGTTTTAATAAATTTTACTACTTGTTAAGACATTGTTTCATTTGTCTCTTCTATTTAAAATGATTATGATTCACATACTAAATGTGAACAAAATGTTATAGTTCACTATAGGTAATTGTACAACATCGCTTGCAACTTTTAAGCTTTTCGTAGGAGTTCTTTCATATGAGGGCCTTAATTACACATTAACACCTTCTATGTTAAACAAAGATGTTATCTACAATTTTAATCACTTACTTCTTCCGCAGAAATACATTTTATAAGGTCGAGAAGAGGTAATGAGTTATTGGTATACGAAAAATATCCTTTCGCTAGGAATTGTTCAAGTAAAAATGGTGTATCATGGGCGTGCTCCTCACGTTGTTCCAAAAAATGTAAAGCACAGGTTACATTGTCTAACGATGGTGTATTGACTGTTTTAAATTCTAACCATACACACGAACCACCATTGTTCTATATTAACGAATATGGTTCATATGTTAGATCTTTGAAGAAAAAATATATGGTATAATATGTTAATTGTTATAAAATTAGTGATGTTTTTGAATAAATGTGTGATGAATTTTTAATTTTTATAAATGTCCATTTTCTGCCAGCCGTCACAGTGCGTATAAAATATATCAGCTTTAAACTTAATTCAAAAGTGATTGAGCCAGTGCGAAGACTTTTCCCGGCGTCGGGATATGACGACCCCATTCCCCGCTGTTGGGATAACCTCTGTCACATCAGAGATTATTCTACCAGTGCAATCGCACTGGTGGTAGGTCTTTTGTTGCAAGAGGTCGGCTAGGTAAGTACCACCGCAGTATCATATATTCTGACGCCAAATAGTAATGCTTAGGCATTATTGTGTTCCGGTTTGAAGGGCACTGTACGCTAGTGAATTTACTGGGCAGAGGAGATTTAAGAACCAATATATCGAGGTTGCAAATCCGGATAAGAGTAATAAGCAGACCCTGGGTAAAATAAAATACCGGGAATAATGATAGGACAAAGAAGAAGAAGAAGAAGAATCACGATCCTCCTGTATATCATGTCAGTAGTCGGGGAGAATATATAAGATTAAAAAAGTTTTAGGAAATTCAAATAATTTAAGATTTATCTCTCCACAAAGAAGTGTTTTTATCACGATATTGTTTCTGTTCATTTTTACAAACCCGCATCGCTTTTATTTTGAGTTTGGTTTCCCTTATAATCGATATTTTATATTACTTAGGTTATCTCTAGCTATCTCGTTTTATATACTGATTAGGCGTTTATAAAACATTTTTATCTTTAAAGATATACTTCTTAACAAATCCACCCTCATAAAAAAATTAAAAGAGGAAATAAAAGTTGCTCTAATATTCAGAGTCAATTTTTTTCATGAATTTATACACCGTTAAAGCTGTCTACTTCAAAAATAATTTAAGATATTTCATCGTGCATTGCCACCTGACATGGTGGATAGAAAAAACAAAGAAGAAGGAAGCAAATAAATTAATTCTGTCAACGAATAATTATAATCTTAAATTTTTATGTTTACATTTTGCATTTCTATTAATATAAAAGCGATCAAAGATGAAAATAAGAGGGGAGGAAAAAGTAAAAAAATAAACGGCTGGCAGAATGTGACGACCCCATCGCCCGCTGTTGGAATAACCTCTGTCATAGCAGAGATTATTCCCCCAGTGCAATCTCTCAATCAATGCAAGTCACACTGGTGGTAGGTCTATTGTTGCAAAAGGCCAGCTAGGTAGGTACCACCGCAGTGTCAAATATTCTGCCACCAAATAGTAGTGCTTAGGCATTACTGTGTTCCGGTTTGAAGGGCACTGTACGCTAGTGATATGATTATGATAATGATTATGTCGAGGTTGGCAACGTGTGAGTGGCACCTACTAATGGTGCTGCAAGCGCTCGTAGGTTACGACAACCACTTACGTCGGTGGGACCGTATGGGGATGGAATCGGGTGTGTCGTATGTTGTTTGCTATACTTGTAACATAAAAAAACGGATAGACGAGGTCTATCATCCAATAAAAAGTGCTATATTTCTCGTCAAATCTGTAAAAGACCTTAATTTTAATCGAGACAGCTCCATCATCCTAAAAATAGCAAGGCATACTAACGAAAAACAAGTTTTAAAAATCCGTCCTGAAATAAAATATCAAATGAGTAAATGCAATTAATAATTTTCCAAATCTTCAGGGACTTTTTTCATGATCAATGGTCGGAGAGCACTTAAATTGCGTCACCAGAACTACACATACCGTAAAGGCTATCTCTCAAAAAAAGATATGCAAATTAAATGGTATTGCTCGTCGAGGACAGTGAAATGCTGTAAAGCTGTCGCCCTTACAGATTTAAACAACAGATTTATTAATATACTGGGTTCACACAGTCACACTAACCGATATGATTAATAGTAGCCATACTCCCAGCACTACAGACCTCTCACAGAAAATCGGCGTAAAGTTATTGAGTAATGTTGCGTTTCGTGCGACAAGTGAGACCGGCGAGTAACCTCCCACCCACTATGATTCCTTCCTTCCTATCTCGGGTTGCCAACGTGCAAGTTATACTTCAAGTATTTCAAGCGTAAATAGGTTGAGGTGACTGTTTACCATCAGGCGGACCGTATGCTGTTTTGCCAACCGTCATAACATAATAAAAATTGTGTTCCAACCCATACTATTCATGTATAATAAATAAATAAATAATAAATAAACGCTACACACTCAACGGCCCCCATTAGGATACTAATATCCTGTGTCGGGGGTCCGAAACATTCACAATGACAAGGACAAATACACCCAGACCGGAAAATATGCTTGCATGGTCAATACAAACATATTATGCTCCGAGCGGGAATCGAACCCGCGACCTGTGGCGTTTAAGGCAGGTTCGCTACCGCTGCGCCACAACGTCGTCAAATAATAAGTTCAAGACTGAATAATAAAACTACAGTAAATAAATATTATGGAATAGAATTCTTTGTTTTTTTTTTATCCCATATGGCCTTTATTTATTTTAATAAAATAATAATGAAAGGAGAATTAGATATTGAATAAATATTTGATTTCAGATCCGGTACTGATAAAGGGTGATAAAAAAGGAAGATTCGTTCTCCTCTACCAAGGGTACATGCTGACTAGACGCACGAAGTCGAAGAAGGGTATTGTCTGGAAATGTACAGCAAGCAAATCCGAAGAATGTAATGCTACTTTGACAACAGACGCCAACCTTAATGTTGTTTTGTTTAAGGGTGAACATAATCATAAGAAACCAGATGTTGATTCTAAGCCAAAACACGTTTATTTCATGGCTCCTTAATTATTATCATACCCAAAATAAAATATTAAAAAAATGGAATAAAAATAACTTAATAGATTTCTTGATACTAATAATAACAACCATGTATACATAATTGAAATAAGTAATTTCAATGTAATTGTGAATTAAAAATAATGTAAAATTAAGATAATTTTTAGAATTAAACCCCGGTTTCTTGTATGGTAATCAAATTCGTTGGTTGCTGCTGTTTTTAACCTAAGGGCGTTCTGTGATTGGTGTGTTAAGTTCACATGAAATAAGGGGCACACTGACAAAATAAAACCAATCATTGTTAAATTGTCAAATACACTATAGTCAATACAGTATTTTTCAATACGTATGTAAGTGCTATATTATATTAAGTAACCGTTTTGTCATTACGGCGGTTTCAGACCAGCGTTTTATAATGGCGTGTCAGCTCGTTCTTCCAAGCACGTATAGGTGTGCACAGGCGGGCCCTTTACCACCCGTGCAACTTGTACGAGCGTTGAAGCGCTTAGAAGCTCCAATAAGCACCTAATATAAAGCGCTTCCAATATTCTACTGACACTACCTCCGTGGGTTCGGTGGGCGTACGCACGTGTGCGTGTTCGGTTTTTTAAAACGCGCGTTTAAGAGCGTATGCCGAAGCAATCGTGAATGCTCTTTTAAAAAACGCTAGTCTGAAACCGCCCAAATAGGCAAAAAAGGCAAAAACTTGATACGTGTACAAATAAATGGAACAATATTTTTATAGTAATAGAATAAAAATAGAAATAAAATAGAATTTAAACTAGTTTTTAAAAAGTAATTAGTTATTAGCGTCCTATAACCGCGGCGGGCGCGTCGTCAGTTCTTATACTCAGTGTTGTAAAAATACTATTAATTTGTTATGGGTGTCGTATCGTTTAGTCATCGATTAGTTTACATTTAGTATATTTTACTATGTAGATACTTTAGTACGTACTAGATACGTTATTGAGAAATATTGAGTGTCTAATATTCCCTATTATATAGTGTTATAAGACTAAAACATTCATACTCAATCTTCTACCATTTCCTATGATAAATGGTCTAACTCAACAGAAAATGCGCGTGAAAAAACCATCTAAAAAGTTTATTCAGTAAAATAATAAGATACTTATAATTATAAATTTATTAATTGTTATAATATAAAGATGAATATTTTGCACACATAAATAATTTTATGTAAGAGCACAAGCTGAGATGACCTATGAATAGAAAACGTAGACTTTTAATGAAGGTCACGGGTTTAAAATTAGGGCAAGCATCTCTGAATTTTCTCGTGTCGTCTTGATGAAGACAAAATGTCCCCAGTTACATCTGTTACTGTCAATGTCCGAAGTGCAATGTATGTTAGATACTCTTGTGCCTGTTGACATCCACCGTGATAGATAGTGAATTTGCCGTCAACCACTTTCACACACATCACACATTTTTCACCACATCATCAAATATTTTTATTATCTACATATCACAGTCTAGAGTTCTTATGATTAAATAATAGATAGGGCATTTTTTGGTACGCATTTTTGTGTATAAAAACGTAGTAGGCAAACATTGATCGAACGTATTTTTGCTTTTTAAGAATGCATGAAATATAGATTATAAATTTAAAAAGAATATATCATTAAATTGATATATTTATTTTGATAATATTGTGTGTTAGGTACGAAATTTTCTTAATTGGTTTTAAATACTAGCTAGATTGTGAGATACTCTGCACAAATCTGCTTCCAACGCCTTGTTCTTTCCGATTTTCTTGTGAACTTAAATAACATTTTCACTACTTATTTCTCTTAACCATAATTTAAGAAATCTTAAAATTTCGCGATAAGTTAAGGTACATAACGTAAAGATAAGGATTTTATACTAAAAAAAATTAATATATTTTTCTACTATAAATTGATTTAGAATTATAAATATTTCAATATACATTTGGGTATGATTATTTATATCTATATATATTATGGGTATCTGATTATTTTTATTCCCATGTTCATATTAAAACATTTTTCACCCCTGAGGCAATAATAATATTAATAAAAATAAAAAAGATTTTAAGTAAATCGAAGTATATACAATAAAATTTAAAACCAAGATGCTTAGTTACTTACAGCAGCTGCATACTTCACAAATGTAACAAGTGTAATAACGACTAATGATGGTAATCCCAAGATTAGTGCGTACCTAAATTCATGACATTAAAAAAATGATAACCGTTACCACGTAAAGGCATACAAAAAAACTCCATCATTACTTAGATAGTCTACACTATGTAGAATGAACTTAGAGGATACATTTTATTGCATGGAATTTTTAACGTGAACTATATATGCCAACTTGAAAGGGACACAATGAAAGAACTTGAGTACTTCGAAACAACAAATTTTGTTAGGGTATTCTGAATACAGCTAAAGTAGAAATCAAGAACCAAATACTATCTGGAATGGACCTCTGCCAAAAGGAAAACTAAGTGCGAAATCTCCATTTCATTTACAATTAATGTGTGTAATGATTAGGAGACAAAACACCATACCTATGGAAACTATTTCTTATTATATTATTATACGTAGTATTTTAGTAAATACTTTTGTGAATTTTTATTCTTGCGTATTTTTTTTCAATGGAAATATGAACTTATAATTTTGAAGCGAGTATCGGACTCATAATTTATGGCGATGGCTTTATCATGTCGAGCACCGCCTTAACATCCTATTCTCGAAGCCACTCTCGGCACTTATAACCACGTGTAACTTTGTTTAGGATTATGCAAGGTGTTTGAATTTTTAATTATCAAGAAAATACACTAAAACTGGCTATATCACCAATATACCTAATAATTATACTTTATCGTTTTCGAATTATAGTTAGTTCTTCAAAGTTTTTAAATATTGTCACTAACTCATTAGATCACCAAATTTCTAAAATACTTCTAGCAGTCTTTACAATTTAGCCAAAAGGAAGGAAGAAAGGGAATAAAATAAAAAAGGATAATGAAATGCAAAAACATTTTTCTACTACTTTAGAGTCGTCCCATTACCAAGTTTGAGGCATGGCCTTAGATGAGATTTCACAAAATTAGTGGAAGAACTGCGTTGTGAGACTAGGATTTTTTAAATTTTATGTTTTTGCTAGAATAAATAATTCATCAGGAGATTAGTTGAAATAGCAACAGCAGCACTGAACAGTTTGTATGTGTAGCCCTTTTTTAGGTTATAAGTTGGCAACAAGCATACGGCACACCTGATGGTAAGTTGTTGCCGTAGCCTATGAGCGCTTGCAGCATCATAAATAGGTGCCACTCACGCGTTGCCAGCATCGCGATATTGGTTCTGAAATTTCCTATGCCCAGTAATTTCACTAGCGTACAGTGCCCTTCAAACAGTAATGCCTAAGCACTACTATTTGGTGGTAGAATATTTGACACTGCGGTGGTACCTACCTAGCCGGCCTCTTGCAACAAAAGACCTACCACTAGTGAGACCTTAAATATTTTAAATCTTAACGAACTTCACACTAATAAAGTTATCCATTACAGTGAAAGTTGTCACAGCGGTCGATGGTGCTACTTTATTGATGCTTAACGGGTACGCTTTCACTAATCCATCGCCAATGACGGGAGGCGAAAGATGGTATTGTTCTGGGAGGATCAAATGGAAATGCAACGTTTGCTTGCACGTTAATGATGATTATGAACTTGTGTGCATTTCTCATGAACACGGTCATGCGCCACCGGTGTACGAAATTACTCCTAATGGTCTTTACTCTATAGCAATATAAATTCTTATGTGATAAGTTTATTCTAAATAATTGAAAGGTTTTTTCTAAGACTTTGTAATATAATCTGTATTTACATGTAAAGTGTGCGTGAAAGCGTTGGTTCGATAAATATTAATTGTAGGTATGTATATATATAATGATATTATATGTATTATCTTTTACTATTTATAAATCATGTTTAATTTCAAATCTCTTTAAATCGCACTCTTTATGATAGGCATTATAAATTAAGGGTAGTCCGTATTCATTTAATATTTTACGGAAACTGTAATTGTTGATGTGAAAATTTTGTAAGATTATCTCGAGCAGCAATAACTTATAAAGCAACTTTATTTTATCAATGTAAATTATATTTTTTTCGTATTTGATAAAATTTATATTTTCTTATAAGACTTTTACGGAATATCTTTCTATATATTACTATCATGTATATTATGTTTACAACATTCAAAATTTTTATGAATATATTTGAAATTGTGTTTCATATTTTTACGTGCATTTCATTATCATTACGCATATTATACTAGCCTTTTACTGGCCGTGTTATATTAAATTTAAAATAAACATTTATTTAATGTACATTATGTGGTATTTTTATTTACTGATTTCAAGTAAATGTCAGATTGTGACGCTCATAGCCGGGTGCGCTTACTCAATCCGTGGGCTAACAACTTTAATCGTGGTCTGTCACTCGATGGGTGATCGCATAGTGGTACTTTAACTGAGCGTTTCCTTGCTTCGGAGGGTGCATAAAAAGTCAAAATACCGTTGATCAAGTCGTCAATTGTTTTCAGGTATATAAGTAATAAACTGTAGCACTCTTTTCAGGTACATTATTACCTTTGGTTACGGGAAAATCTTTATTAATGTATGAGGGATACACTTTTGATTGTCCGAACACTTTGCGAAGAGTCAAAGATGTCACCATCACCTCATGGCGTTGTACATATAGAGGCACAAAAGGTTGCAGAAAGTACCTACATGTAGGCGACAACTATACCATTATTAATGGTTTTCACGAACATAACCATCAACCTCCTTGTTACAAAAGAATTAGCAATGGAAAATATATTAAATTGTAACTTGATAAGTAAACCCTTTATCCTGCGGAGGCTTAATTGGATTACGATTGTCCGTATATAGTCCAATATTAAAAAGCTATTAAAGATTAAGTTAATTAAGTGTTAAAACAGAATATCATATAAGTAGAAAAAGAAAAAAACCAAAACCCAAAACCCAAAAGCTTTTAAATAGTGTATTTACGGGTGGTAGACTTTTTACTGCAAGAGGCCGGCTAGGTTACCGGCGGCGGTACCAGTGCAGTGTCAGATAATCTATCCCAAAACGGTATACTGTGCTTCGATTTGAAGGACACTTTAGCGAGTGAAATTAAAAGAACGAATATCTCGAGGTTGGCAACGGGTGAGTGACACCTACAAAGGTATGGTGTTGCAAGCGCTCATAGGCTACGACAAGCGCTTACCACGTTGGTCGTATGCTTGCCAACTTATTTAAATTAAAAAATTGGTACACTGAAATAAATTTATATTACGTAATATTTTTCCAAGAATATGCTTCAGAAGACAGATTTCAAACGTTAGGATAGTAATCTGTGAGTGTTACTATATGTGATAATAATAATATTCATTTAGTAATCCCTAGTCGATTTTAAAGCAAGATGTAAAAAAGTGGCAATGTACCGCACGAGGTTCGAAGTCGTTGACGAATTTACATATTTAGACGTGGACAACAAGCTCTTATGTGTTTATGAAAAAATTGTTGCGCTTGTGTTTTTTTATGTTACTAGTTGGCAAGCAAGCATACGACCTACCTAATGGTAAGCTGTTGCCGTAGCCTATGAGCAACACTATTTGTAGATGTCACTCACGCGTTGCCTACCTAGAGATATTGGTTCTTGAATCTCCTTTGCCCAGTAATTTCACTTGCCTACAGTGCCCTTCAAACCGGAACACAGTTATGCCAAAGACACTTACTACCACTAGTGTCAGAATTAAAGGCCCAATCGTACTCGTATATTATTAGCAGTAAGACTTGTTCCCATATTTTTATTTTAGCTTATATTTATCTTACACAGATACTGTTTTATTATTACCATACTCAGTGAATAATTGTTAAGTTTGTGGATAATAATATAAGCTCGACATAAGGGCAGTACTAACAAAGTGATTTATTTTATTTACTATCTCTACTATCTAGCTTTCGTTTCTGCGTATTTCATGACAATATAATGGACGCAAATATATTGCTTAATACCATGTCAACCCACAAAATTGAGAAAACTGAGTTATATATGCAGAAGTGTTGGTAAATGGCTGAAGACCATTTTTCTTTAATATTTGTAGGGTTTTAAGCTTTAAAACTTCTAAAAAGCCATTTTTTCAATCATGCAATTTATGTATTTTTAAACGTTTTGGGTTATATTATATACGAAATATGCAGTTTGTATACTTATTTTTTGTGAAAATAAGTAAAATAACTTACATAAATTGAAATTGCCAATAACTTGACCAATACATTAAAAAAACATATAAAGCAAGTTGTTCAAAATTTTCAAACGCGTTTTTGTCAAAATTACATTCGTCTGGGTTGACAGGGTATTGCGTATTTGCGTCCATATAATCAAATATTTAAAAAATCAACCCTGGCTTTGTAAGTTTTAATCTCGTTTGATATACAAGAGAAGAAACTTAATCCATACAAGTAGTCTTTGCCAAAACATTCTAAAGGATTACACAACCAAAGTTGATCTATTATATTCAATTGTGTCCCTTTTATTTCTATTTGTGTATAATTAATATAAATTTGAATTCCTATTAAAATATCAGATAAAATATATAATTCAATTACACTCTGCAGGATCCTGCTCTATCATATTGTGCTCTTAAAATATTTGTTCATAGTTTATAAACAGGTCATAAATTATAGTTTAGTCAGTATCCCTATTCTTGGATAAAGGATACACATATAAATTCTACTATTGATATATTATTTTTTTTTGCTTCGGTTTTATGTTTTGCTTGGTTATTATTATATGCGTAAATGATATGCCTTTATAAATAATGCTTAAGAGTGGCGCTTTTACTTCGTGTCCTACTTTTTAAATAATTCACTAACATAAAATTTCTTTCTAGGCAATGGCTATCTATTGATCCCTTCATGTACCGGTAAAAGGAATTTGATGCTCATCAACAATTACACGTTTAGTCAAATAAATAAGGACATCCGTTATTGGTATTGTACGAAGAAGCAATTATTGAAATGTAACGCAAGAATACGTTTAGATGTAGACGAAAAAATTGTGTTTTCGGATCTTGTCCATAATCACAATATTGAAAGAATTGTTAAAACTAAAGATGGTAAATATTATAATTTAAAACATTAAAAGTAAATTGATGAGCAAACACGATCTCACTAAATTCGACTAGGTATAAGTTACTATACATGCATGACAGTTTGTTTAGAATAGTTAGTTTTGGATAATGACTATCCAATGAATAGGTATTCAAATATTATTATATGGTTAAAAAATGCTACACTAAAAATGTATAATTAGTAGCAGGTTCTACCCGCTTGGTCGATCGATCCAAATTCTTCATCTTTTGTGACAAAAGTATTATTTTTTTCTATCCTGTCTGTATTCCAAAAACATATTAATGTTAAAGTGTCCTGACTGTCTTAGTTATTAAATACATCTTAACAATTTTCATATATGAAGATTTATGATTACTTCTTAATTATATTGGATTAAAATAAGAATTTAATACAATATGTTAGCGTAGTGTTTAGCCTTATAATTGGCTTACCAGAAAGTAGATTGTGTGTGCTTACTTAAGAAAGGTATTGTCTTGTTAAACTTTGTGACTGGCATATTCAAAAAGTTAGTCAAAGATCATTCTCTCTCATTATTATATAAGTTTGTATTATAATTATAACCATTAGCTTATATTTTATAATGATTTTCTTTAATCATTTATGTAATGATGGTTATTTGTAGATTTATTTATTAGTAAATACATCACACCACATCTCACCCTTTTCTTTACCTCTTTCCCGACAAAAGGTCGTCTGGAAGAAATCGCTGTAAAACGATAAAGCAAATTGTACATATTGTGTTTTGTTAAACTATATTCTATACTAAGTTTTTCTTGCTGTGTACAATAAATTATAAATAAATATAAGTCTAAAATCTTAGGCCTGAGTTATATTTATCAGCATGGATTTCCATTTAGCTGAATGGTTTTGAACACACATTATCTTATGCTAAAGGATGCTTACGCATGATTTCAGATATCAGCTATAAATCCACCCTTACCAACCGACTACACTGACTTATCTGTAATTTGTCCGTTCTCATGCGTAAGCATGGTTAAACATACTTTGAGGGCTGTGAGCAGCCTTAAACTTTTTAATTCGAGTGTTACCCTTATAAGCTTTTAATACAGTAAAATGAGAATCGATGTTAATAAATCTAATTCAGATGTTAATGTATGTATTATTTTATTGATCTCTTTCAAATCAGTATTAATGTATTGTAACTAATAAAGAGTAGTGTAGCGTTGAATTTTATTTCAAAATTTATGAGGTTTATATTATTAACATCCGTCATCTTGACTGCTAACTTCGTTTTCTTTTTTTTTATAAATAAAAATTTGTATTTCTTAATATTATTTTAGACCTGTTTGGTTTTTGTCCTCTTTTTCAAATCTTTTTATACTTTAGTTAACATTATTACGTTTTTGAAATACGCCATTTTAACATTACTTTAGTTACGTTTTTCTTTAGTTACAGTTGTTACGCTATCGACGGGTAGTACGTTCCTAATAATAAACGGGCACACCTTCAGGAAGGAGGTATGTGTGAACGGCGCAACTAGTAGATGGTGCTGTAACGAGCCGAGTCAGGTGAAGTGCGATGTATACGCCCACGTGAACGATAAGTACGAACTAGTATTAATGGTGAACAAGCACAACCACTCCCCAATATTACGACGAATGTTGCAAGGAAGAATTATATAATTTTTTTTTTTCGTTTTGCATGTTATTTTTTTATCATCGGCCAACTACAAATTATGTCACACATTATTCTCAGTAAAGTGAACTCGAAACATATCAAATATTATGTAATATTTATGGGTAATGGAGTCTTGCTGTTTTAGCCATGGGCTGGATTAACCTTTCACAGAACATTTGTCTCGGTAAGTGAGAGCGTTAGAGGTAATAAAATCAGTCTGTTTTTCCCAACTCTCAATCAACTCCTCGGTCCTGCTCGTAATCTCAGGTGGAAATCTAATTGTGGTATATTTGGTGTTACTCCTGAAAATGAGTTTCATCACGCCGTGAACCTGTGAGGGGTAAAAATGCACTGTTGGTGATATAATATCAAAATCTGTTCAGTTATGTGATCCAGTTGATATTGTTACAAAAATATTTAACCCTTTGCCCGATACGATTGTGTTATCTCTTGAAAAGGACGAGGGGTCAAAAGCCAAAAAAATATGTGTGACGTAATTTGGATTAAACGTTATCATAATATTTAGTTCTAAAGATGTATATTAAGTTCATAGTTTTAAGGCGAAGCAGCCATTTTATTTTATATTGCAATATACAGATAGGTATTTTATCTGTCCAATTCAGCGATTTTGTAAAATTGATATTAGAATTCTGAGATAATTCATTGTTTTATTAAAATATTATTTTGATACAATTGTTTATTATTTCGAATCCTTAATGTTATAGTAATTATATTATATTATAAAATTTTAGTTTTTATGGGGGTAGGTTTTCATTGTACTTTTTTTTTCAGATCCGGATTTTGAAATCGACGAACTTGAAAGCGACGATGCGTCGGATGAGAGCATTGGTATGTTTTTGGAATCGAGGACAGGAAAAACAATATTGCAATACGACGGCTATAGTTTCCGTAGGGCGTATAAAACTAGAAACGGCATACGTTGGAACTGCTCTTGGAAGAATTGTTCCAGCTTCGTCTATCTTAACGAAGAGGACGAAATTATAATGACGTCTAAATGCCACGATCATCCCAAGCGCCGTGATGCTACGTCGACTCTCGACTCAGATTTTAAAGGTAAGCTTAATTTTCAAGTCCTATCTTATATAAACATTTTAATTACTTCTTCTTATCGAGTGAGTGGCCAACCTTTGGTCAGACTTGTCGCCCGTAGGCCTCTGACTTGACTTTTTGACTGTTGTTAAATTGTTAACAGCTGGTACCGACTTTTTACGTGCCCTCCGAAGCACGGAGACGCTCGGTTGAAATACCACTGCGATCACCTATCGTGACTGACCGATCAGTGGTTGCACTCGGCTATGAGCGTTTCACTTAATTACATAAAAATTGTTTTTATTTGCTATACGTAATATACATACGTAATTATTGTATTAAATTCTAAAATATTTTTTGTTCCTTCTGTAAGTTGCTAGTACTTATTCTGCCATTTGAATTTTTTAGTATTGTCTCTCATTAACTGCTATCACTTAAACAGTTAATGATATTTTCATTAATTTTTTATAACAAGCAATGCTTTAACCGTATTAAGGTTTCGTGATTAGCGCTTACGATTAGAAATGTTTCGAGGAAAAAATTAAGCCTTTTTGAAAATTTCAAATAATAAAGTAATCGCAGACGCATTGGCAAATTAAAAGTGCCATACTTGTGATTACTATAATTGTTCACTATCTTTATTATATGAATAGTTTCGTATTGATTTTATATGGTAGAATACGATATTTCAATAGTATGTTCTTTCACAGACGCAGCCGTCGTTATCACCTCTCGTAAGGGTAGAGAGATGTTACTCTTTCGAAATTACACATATCGTAAGCAATATGACAAAGGTAGCAAAGCAAGATGGGTGTGTTCAACACTCAAGAACTGTCGCGGTTGCGTCTTCACTGACTCAAATAATCTCATAACATCAGCATTTGAAGAACATGAACACCCCCCACCGAAATATTATCTGAACCCGAGTCACGTGATCGGAGCTCTTAGAGAGCCAGTTGTTCTTGAATCTGATTAAATAAAATTTATAAGTCCCATTTAATTATCCCAGTTTTATTCCCAGAGTATATTTCAAATAATTTTTAAAACAAGCAAAATGTAAACGGACTATTGATAAAAACATAGTTTGCCATGCGACATGAAGAAAAATGTTTTTGGCCAGGCTTCACACCTTCGAAGTTTCAACATAATATTATGAATGATTTAGAAACGCGTAGAAGAAAAACATTAATTTTTATTTATATAGATATCTATCTTAATTATGAAATTTTTCTTCCCAGATTAAATGATAATATGGTATCCTTTTTTGATCAAATTTTAAAATTTATAATTCCATATACCATAAAATTCAATTTGAGAACAATTATAACAATTAAGGTAATGATTGTGAATCAAGAAAACTGTATTTGTAAATATTCTCTAAACCCTGGTTTCTCGTACGTTTGTCAAATTCATAGCAACACACCAAAATCAGCACGCTCATTGGCCAGTTGATCATCAGCTGTCTTCAACCAATGATCGTTCTGTATTTGGTATTTAAAGTTAACATGAATTTGACAAACGTACGAGAAACCAGATGTAATTGTTTTTGTGTCTATATAACTTTAGTCTGTTTTTGGCAGGCTGTTTTTGACAGGCTGTTTTTTTATATAGTAAAATGTATAAATACGCTGTACATCATTATAAAGTATAATCCATTACTGTTATGTTTGTAAATTTGACTTGGGTCCGGTTTAAAAGTAACCGGTTACCATACAATGTAATCGGTTTATTGCGAGTTAATTATTTATATGTGTATTGAGTGTTATAGGAAAATTGGTAACGTATATATAGCCTTGTTAATTTATTTTTTATAATAATGCCGGTTCGAATCTTTATCCGGTTTCCAAGCTCCGCTGTGTATTATAATAATAAGTACATATATCAGAGGGAACAAGTGGTTTCTCTCTGAGTCGCCAAAGTTCCAATTTTAATTTACCTAAAAGTTGTTATGAATTTCAGTTCTCTTATTTCTTAACTATAATGAGCCATTAAATTCCGTAGGGAATTTATTTAGTGTTCTGGAAGTTCAGAAACGAATGATTAACACCATAATTCGTTAAAAATGTGTTGTAACTTATATAAGAAATTGAACTATATATGGAACCAGAATTTCATTGTTTTATACGTATATTGAATATCGCCGGTGACAAGTGAAAATCTCTTAAGTCTAGAAATCTGTGTCTGTTTCCTGAATTTAATGAGAAATTTCTGTCGTGGCCGTGTCTTTGTGTCGTGTTTTTTCTCTTATGTATATGTTGTAAATCATTATACTGAATTTAGGTGCATTCAAGTTACGTTATACTATTTTTTTTTAAATATGATTTGTGAGGTTTTCACGTCGTCATCAATATGCCAACAAAATGATTGTTTAAAATTTTTAGGCTATCTGTGAAGTGATTATATTGTAAATGATCACTTAATACAGCCTAATTTTATTGAAATTCATAATTGACACTTGACAGACGATAATTACCAAGTGACATTTTTTTTACTTGATCTTCTTTCTTATCGAACGGTTAGTTGGCCAACCTAGTGTCAGAGTTGTTCAGGTCTCTGACTTGACTTGTCGACTGTTGTCAAATTGTCAACAGCCGGGACCCACTGTTTACGTGCCCCCCGAAGCACGGAGACGCTCGTTTGAAATACCACTATGCGATTACCCATCTAGTGACTGACCGTACCTAAAGTTGCTTAACATATCGATCGTTTACCGATCAGTGGGTGAACTCGACTCATAGTCAAGTCTCGTCTATCGTCTCAGCGTATTTTACTTGGTGAAATGGCGTTGTCGGACTCGGAGCCTGGCCCCCCTACCCTTTAAAACCACCAAGGTCCCATCTAGCGCCATAGTGGGACGTCGTGGGATTGCTGACCCATTCAACCGCGACGCCCCGGTGCAAGTGACATTTTAACCTAACCTTCTCGTCTTTAAATGCCAGTTCACTTAAGAAAAATACTTGATTAAAAAAATATTTTATAAAATGTCGCTGGGTAATAATTGCCTTTTAAGTTTTGAAATATGTATATGGAATATTTAATAAGGTGTATTTAAATTACTGTAATAAACAGCTTGCAATATACACTTATTTGTTGTTTTTATTATATCTTTTTATAAAATCCTTTACGGTAATTTATGAAAAGAGGGTTCATAAATTTTGATTGAATTATTTCCACTGTTTCCCTGATGATGTCGTCAATTATCACTACCATTTTAAGTACAGCGTATTTATCATCGTTAAAGATTTGAATGGTTCCGAGCCGCTAATGTCTAATTTAAGCACAACATATTTAGTTAAATCGCCAGTTAACACCGGTTTGTCGGATTGTCGCTTATACACTATTAGGGCGCGTTTATATGATTACGCAACACAGCATGAACTGCAGCCGTGTCGTCGTACTTGTATACATCGTAAATTGCCACAGCGGATTTATTTGGAGCAGCTTCAACATCAACACACGAAGCAAAATTTCGCGTAAGGAGTTTTTGACAAAATAATTCAAAATAAAGCTTTATATAATTAGCATAGAGCACAATAAAATTTAGGCCAGCATGTGGGCGTATCAAAGAAAACCCGAGAATCTGCTGATAGAAAACGACAATCTCAGAACGCGGCGTTTCAAACAAAGGCTTTCGAATTAAGTATATTTAATATTTACATATATGATATAGACTTTTACTTGTAATTTAGTTCGCGGAGTATTTGTACTAACGCAAATGTCGCATGAATTTTCAGCAGAACCAATTTCAATTTTTAGTTCCAATTGGCGAAATGCATCATTTAATAATTTTATGTTTGCCATAAGAAACATTACAAACATTTCTTGGTTACTCCTGAATTGTCCATCCCAATCAGTTTGTACATACACAACCCCCACAGTCTTATTAAATACAATAGATAAGAAAAAAATAAAAGATATGAATTGAAATACCTAAGATCAAGTCTCTTTGATATATTTCAGTAAGTGTACAGACGGAGGACAAAGTCCCTCCTCGGCGTTGGATGTAATGTAGGTATAATACAAATGGCCGCCTATAACAACCTATCTTTACACACTCACGCACTCCTTATTATATGCCTTAAAGCCTAAACCTTCACTAACCTAAGCCATCAAAACCACACTTTCGTAATGGTGGTTATGTTTTTTTTTACTGCAACAATGTACAAATTATTTTTCTTTCTTGGGTTTTTAATAGTTGATAAAGAAATATTCTCTGTTTCCTTATTTTTCTGGTGGGCATTTAACTATTGGAATATTTGTAAAGATTTTTATTTATATGAAAAGGATAGCGAAAGTGAAGAAGAAATTGTTTGATGGAAAGGATAACAAAAATATCGCTATTATGTTTTGAGCTAAAATTTAAGACTTGACTCCAAACTGCTTAATACATTACATTCCTACATAAACATTTAGCCTATATCCTGTATGGATAGATAGAGACCACATCCTTCCACTTGCTCCGATCAACTCTGAACTACTACCTATTTTCATACAAAAAAATGAACAGTAAACTAAACATTGCTGTAACAATAAATAAAGGCAAAAATGTTAAGCGGAGAAAATTGAGTAAGTATAACAACACATTAATTCATTTCCAACTGTTGAGCCACACTATTATCGGGCTTCCAGTTTAAATGTACACGTTATCCACAAAAACGTTATTTAAAGGAAAACATATATAGAAAGGCAAAGAAGAAAGGGATAGAGACATGGAGTTGACAAAAATACCGTCACGGCATAATAATAATAAATATTCTTTATTTGTACACCATGATAAATATAAACAAACGTAAGTTACAAATCTAAAATGCACAAAAGGCGGTATTATCGCTAAGACAGCGATATCTACCAGACAACCTTTAGATAGTGCACATGGATATGAGAAGCGGTGAGGGAAGTGTACAGCTCCACTAGACTATCATTTGGCTTTAGACTATCATGATATAAAATATAATAAATTTGCATGAGTTTTATAGAAAATATGACAAAATTTTGCCGAAAACTCATCAACGTACTGTAAAAATCACAATTCTAAAATCACTTTTTCATATTTGTGTAGGTACTTTATTGAAATACTATATTTTACTCAGAAATAGTTGGCAACTCTCAGTTTAGGGGTAAATGTACAATAGACACGCTATGTCAACATTAATTAACATTTATTTTTACAGTCATAGAGATGACATCCAAAAGAGGGAGACCGTTGCTGATGTATAAGAAGTACACGTACTCGAAATTCCCTCATCCTCTTAAATATGGATGGAGATGGTATTGTTCAAAAGTGAAGAACTGCAAAGCTTATCTATTAACTGATACTGAAAACAAAGTTATAGCGGCCACAGGTTATCACGACCACGAACCGAAAGACGATTATAAGTTACCCTTTCTAAGCTTTTACTGATTTAAAGTGTTTTCGTCTTATATTGATCAACTGTTAACTTAAAGATAAAAATATTCAAATAGATAACAATATTCAGGCTGAATACTGCTAAAATTTAGCAAAAAAATATCGTCAATTCGTCATCGTCGTCTCTTTTATTTTAAAATAGATGAAACGGAAAATATATAACTGGATTATGTTGGGTTACATAACAAGATGGTAAGTGAGTAATCATGAGTTAACACTAAGACCTCAGTGAGTGTGACCGATCCAGCGCTTGACCGGCAAACATTATACTCCGTTCGTGGCTGGCGGAGTTCAGTAAAAGTGTGGGTGATGGTAATGCCATCCTATGCTTTACAACTTAGCCTACTCGAACGTGATTTGGTTCGGCTTTATGCAAAGCAGTTATCAAACCTAATATTAACACAGAGTCTACTAAAATGCTGGGCAGGCGAAAAAGAAGTAGGAGGATGAAATAATATCCTAAAAGGGTTGGCTGTTCGGTTTTTGTTTTTTCTTTTTATTCATATAGACTTTTAAAAAATGGACTAGAAAAATCTATTGAATCATTAAACGCTGCCGATGGTTCGCAAGGTTGAT
Organism: Hestina assimilis; assembly: GCA_023373885.1. Taxonomy (NCBI): domain Eukaryota; kingdom Metazoa; phylum Arthropoda; class Insecta; order Lepidoptera; family Nymphalidae; genus Hestina; species Hestina assimilis. The sequence continues at coordinate 2,712,452 of CM041750.1, read as the reverse complement.
TCTATCGAGAAGCCGATAAGACACTACAGTTACTCTTAATATAAAGGTTTATAGAAGGTTTACAATTGTATTAATAGTTATAATGGTTCCTGAATGAGATCCAGCAATATTAAGAGTCCTAAAACTTTTTTATCGATAAAATATTCCGCTAACGAGTAAAGGCTTTATTTTAAAAATCTTTTAATGTATATACGTGTTTATTAGCATGTATAAAAACATTACGGAATTTTGTTTAAGACGCGAATATCTAGCCCCTTAAAAGAACTACTCACCTTGTGGAAACAAAAGTAGGATCAACAAGTTTATTTTATTATTAACTGAATGTACATCACTATTTTTACTATACAATTTTAAATTATGCTAATACAAAGAGGTTAAAATAAATAATTTGTGACACCACAGGATATACCTGTACAGTCCCATCCGTTAAAACATCTCTTGGGGAGGTTCGCGCTCTAATATTGAAAATATACCGAATTACTCTTTTTTGAAGATTAAAATGAATAAAAATATCATTAATATCACCAAAGAAGGATACCGTATAAGGAGGCATAACCGTATAAAGTAGTATACCGTATAAAGGACATAATACTATCAAAATAACCGAAATATACTATTCTAGCTGTTTCTATGTCAGTTAGATGTCTAATATTCCTTATAGCATACTGCGGAGCGCAACCTACCTGAGATGACAAATGAACGCTCACTGAAGCTTGGAGTCCCCATGTTATACCAAGAAATTGAATCACTATTCGTTTTTAAATTCGGATTAATTTTTTTAACGTTAGGCAACGTTTTCACACATTTAGCCTTCTTTGCATTAAGGACTAAATAATTTACGGTAAACCAATGATGACCAGGTGAAAAACAATTATTTACTTCTTTATAATTTTTTTATTTGTGTGTTATTCGTAAATAACAATATCACACTTCCTAAAATATTATAGGTATTTAATATATATTTAAAACAAAAAAGGGCCTAAGATAGAGCCTTGTGGAACACCCATACACCAGCACAGGAGCAGATTACTTGAATCGGTGATTTAAGTAATAAATGTCACTTTATTCATAAAAAAGTGAACTTTTTAAGTTATTTTTATTTGTAAGCAATTTTTTAAATTGTGCTATTATTATTTTTATTGTTTATATTACTAAGTTACTATAAGAAATTTGAAATTTTATATCATAACATACCAAAAACTATTTTTATAATATAACACAAGATTAAACCAGCTGTATAATACATCTTAGTTTAATTTAAGTTTATTATCTATCCTTTATAAGGTAATTTATTGTGTTATTAAAATAAACTACAAATAAACTTTTTTAAAAATTTGTATTTGATGTAATTCTTAAAACTGTTTTCTTTGTTTTACAGATTTTTCTAATAATTCTATTTTTGTTTCAAAAATATTTGTAAAATAAAAGTGTTTAAACAATGTTTTATCATTTTATTACTAACACAAATAATTCTAACAAAATTCTTCGTTCAATATTAATGATAATAATAAAACTAAAATTTCTATTAACAATTATTAATTCCACAGGTCAAATCCTACGCTCAAGACGCGGTAAACCATTAATATTATATAAAAATTTCACATATTCTCATTCTTCCGGATTTCCTTCGAAGAATGGACATAGATGGCTTTGCTCTTCTCATAGATCAAAAATGTGTAAAGCGTACATCATAACCGGCAATGACGATTACATTGTAAAGGAAATGCATGAAACACACAATCATGAATGGCCGTTATTTCATGTCGCAAAAGACGGCTCGTACCATCCTCTATCCATCAGAATGAGAAAATTTTAAAAAATCTTAGTTTTTCCACTATAATTATTTTTAATATATTTACTTAAATGTAATATTAATAGATAATTTATAACTTATATAATTAAACGTATTGTATAGTTCCTTCATGTTTGGGCGGTTACAGACCAGCATTTTATACAAGCGTATAATCTCGGTTTTTAATAGGTTTCGTGTACAAGCTCGCTTTTTGTCACACACGCAACTTGTACGAGCATTAAAGCGCTTATAAGCTCCTACATGCGAGTAATATTTATTTGAATAATATGCTACTTCACCACCGTTTCTAGCGTAGACGCCGCAATAATATAATAATAATTATTTACGCGCGCTTGCTTTTTGAAGCGCGCATAGAAGAGCGCACGCCAGTACGACCGTTACATACACTAGAGACAAAAACGTTGATCTGAAACCGCTTTTACGAAATTTTATTTATTATTAAATTTAATTGTAATAAAACGAATTATTGATTTATAAATTTATTATACACGATTTACATTATAAAAAAAAACATGAAAACAAGTTACTCATAAAATAAGTTTTTATCTATATTAAAAGAAAAAAAAAAATATACCTACCTACTAAAATAAAATTACACTACATTGAGCAGTCTTAATATAAGTTATTCCTAAAACATATATTTTTTAAAAATACTACAATAAAAATAGTTTTCTATTCTTTTTTGATACTGTAGTTTCTCAAGGTATCTGGTTCAGTCTTTTTTTGAATTGACAAGTTTATAGAGGTAGTTGTAAAATTATAAATCAGTCTTAAATTACTTATAATTTATGATTATTATAGTAAGTATTTCATAAAAATTATAGTAAATGTTACCAAAGATAAATGTAAAACTATTAAAAAATAAATTCTTATACAATTTTTATTGGGTTTAAAATTATTTCCCGTTACATACAACTCGAGATCTTAAATTACACATATCTTTAAATTAGAGATTAATTAATAATTCTGAATGTAAAGTTTGTGCCGTAAAAATAAGTAAAAGTTACAAAATAACCTAAAAAAGTTTACACTACATCAGTCTTATTTTCAATGTGTATTACGAAATAAAATATTAAATTTTATATGCCTGTATATTGTTAAGGTGAAAATAAGGTTTCGAATAAAAAAATTGGATAAATCTATATCTAATGAAATTATTATATGAGGCTAAATATTTAAATTAATTTTTTCAATCAATTTGGAATGACTCCCACCATATACAAACTATAGAAGTGATTTATTTTCACATTTCATTTATTACTATAAGGATTTTTCATTTTTCAATTGTTAGACTTTAATAAAATAAATCTACTGTTGTCACATAAGACATAAGCATTAAAATAAGGCAGTTCATCACACATATTTATAACTTGAATTTAAAATTTAAAAAATACATATTAATCAGTGAATGCTACATGTAGAAATAAAATCATAGGATTGTTATTATAAGTATAGCAGTTTACATTTAAATATTATATTAATTTTAAAATCAGTCTAAGATTAAAGCTTATCAATTAAATATAAATAAAAAATGTATAGATCAAATATTTCTGAGGTATCATGAGGTAGAAAATTAAAATCAGTCTTTTAATTAAATAAAGTCATAAACATCAATAAGTATCCTAAAGCTATTGATACTCGTATCAGAATGTTGTCACACAAGTTTTTCAAGTTGTTATAATAGCTTCTATAGCTCTAAGTGTACAATTGTAATATAATTATACAATTTTGAATGATCCATCATTGCGACGGTAGAAACCTGGAGGTGGGTGATTATGCTTATTTCTTACTCGGTTAACAAACGTCTTTAATTGGTGGAAGACAGTGGTGACATCAACATGGCATCCCGTCTTAGTACGTGATGTGCAGTACCATTGTTTCTTTCCATAAGCCAATTTATTCTTTAAACGGAATGCATAGCCGTTATGGACTAACAGCATACTCCCTTTCCTTGTTGGTATAAAGTTTGCTTCTGAAAAAAAGGGCACGATATAATAAATGTGGGGCAATAAGTTTTGAAAAAATATAACTTACATATTTTTATATGTATTTTCGTTTATAAAATAAAACATTTTTTAAACTTAATTCTAATATATTTAACTAGGGTTTCTACATTGTTTGTATGAAATAATAACGAAATTATCTGTTTATAATATTTATTCACTCAAAGTTTAGTAGAAGATACATGAATACTTAATTGAAGCGTCTTGTAACAATTCGTCACGTCAATTTTAACTTAAGTTTAACACATAATTCACCACATATTATCGAAACTTTTGACACGAAACATTTTATATATAAAACAACTAAAAACTTTGAATATTAGTTAACATAATTACGATTAAAGTTCGATAAAGCTAAAACGAACACAAACGCACACGAGTTCCATGACGCAACTAAATCTAGTGCTGCCAGTAATAACGAGTTATGACTTATGGTGTAGTAATAAAACAATATTTTAAAACAGCGCCTATCACAAATATTATTTATTTATTATAAAATATTATCGTATAAGTAACGTTATAAAACGCAATAATAATTTCTTTTTATATTTTTTTTATTCAACTATAATTTGACAATTTTAAAGACACATAAGTCGTAAACGAAATGTAAGAGATGTGTTTATTTGTCAAACATGTGCAACTGTTACTAAATTAGATTTGGTAAAATGATGTTTTTAAAAGTTAAAACTCAAAATTTATATTTTATAATATGTTTTGTGAGTTTATTTAATAAAACAATTAGTGTAAATGATTTTTATTTCGTAATAAATTTGCTTTGATAGAACTATCAGCGAGTTATACAGTGAATTTAAGTTAACATTTCGTGTAGTTTAAAGACATAAAATGATGTTTTTTTTTTCTATACATTTTAAATGAAGTTCTCCTATAAGTAATAAATTTTGTTATCAAAAAATTATAGTGAGTTAAAAGCTTCTAATCGGAAAACAATGTGGAACACTACAAACAAATTTTAAAACATAATAATATCATAAAAAAATAAACATTATTGCGCTTGTATTAAATCATTTTCTTAAAATATTGTGAAATGTTTAGTAATTTAAAATAATAAAAATTGCTATCTAACAATATTTGTTTTATTTTCTTTCCTCATAGAGGATAATTTTCTTGTTGACTGACTTTACTTAAGAACTAAACCACTGAATTTTTTCAGGTATATTTATAAACACAAGAGGAAATTCAAAATTGTTTATTTACCAGAGCCATACATTCAGATTTATGTACAAGAAGGCATATGGAAGCCAGTTATGGTACTGTTGGTACTTCTTTAGTCGATGCTGTCCAGCAAAATTGAGGATCAATAATGCTGGTAAAGTCACAGAAACTATTGGCAAACACAACCACGACCCACCTACTTGCTGGATGACACCAGATGGAAAATCTTATAACCTACCTCCGCTACCAGAAAAGAGTACACAGAATGAGTAATACTGCATTTAAAAACTTTACTGCCTATTAAAATGAAATAGAATATTCCGAGATTTTATAATTATATAAAAAATATGTTATATTTAATGTTATTAACAAAGTGGCTTCTTTAATTTTAATATATTTTATGTGAATGAATGTAAATACATATGTATATTAAGTTGAACTTCAATTAAACTTTACTTATATATTAATTTGTTAATAGATTTCAAATATCAACAATGTAATTTGAAAATTTTTATTTTTCTTTTATTATATTGATTAGCTTTCAAAGTATATTGCCACATAAATAAAAAAATGGATACATGGACAGAAAAAAATCTTAATAGAAATGTTTATTCCAGCTCTTTTGTTATTTTATAAAGAAGTAAACTGCCAGTTTCTTTTAATTTAAATATGTTGAAAACGCAAAGTTTAAAATATCGTTATTTTACTAGTATTTTACAAATTAAGTTTATAAAATAATGAATTATAACAAACCAAATATATTTTGTTTAAAAATTATGGATGCTTTATATTTATATCCGCAATTAAATACTACAGTTTTTTGTTTAGTATTATTGAAATTAAAAAGTGGTTGCAAGGTTGGCACTGTGTTGAATAAATTGGTTTTACTGACTTGATTAAATATGCCAAAATTACATCTGTAGCTTTGAATTAAGGATCAAAATTCTTTAAACCACATCATTCCACAAATAAAGGGTCTTTGTTGGTGTTATTTGTGTGCGAAATAAAAGTAAGCTCTTAACAAACGTTATATAGTTCAAAATAGATTGACATTACATGATATATGAATTTAATGTTCTAAAGCATGAATCGAAGACGCCTCTCGTCGATTGATAAATAGAGTGATCGTAATTCATGTAAGTATTTATTGAAATGATCTTCGACTATAAATGGCGTCGTTGCGGCACTGTTGAAAGTTGGAAACAAACGATTACTCAAACTCCAAAACGCAAAATATTCTTTAATAAAATAGGCTTTAAGCATTTTTGAATTGCATCATTGATATCAGTTAAAATATTATGTCTGATCTCAAATTGGAGATAAAACTCGGAACTCGGTAAAACAGTAAAAATTGAGATTTGCTTTTTAAGTTAATCAAGAAAATACCGAATGTTGTATAGATTTTTTTAAATATTTTTACATTTAAAATCAAAAATTTGTCTGAGGGGTAAAATAATATTGAAATTTTAACTCACTTACATGATTATAAATGTTACTACTAGCACCATCTAGTGAAGACGATGACATTTTTTTTTACATTAAGAAATAAATTAAGATAAAAATTGATATTATATTATACCCACTTCAGAGTTCACCTACTTTATTTAAACATGGGCTTAAATTGAACAAGTGAATAGCGTGCTTAAAACATATAGTTCACTCGTAGTATAATAATTTACGGTAATGAACCACTACTAGCGCCATCTATTATCAACTTAACTAAATCAGTATGTTACTAGTTATTATAGTACTAAAAACATTCGCCATAACATTATTTATATAAACATTGTAGATGCTACGTTTGGTGTCTCGAAGAGAGGTAAACGTGTGATCCAAATTGGTGCACACAAATTTAATATGCACAGTACTCAAGGATATAAGATTCGATGGTGGTGTCAATACGCTCGACGAGGATGTAAAGCTGCTTTTTACACTCTTGAAGATGAAATTATAAAATTCGTTGGAGAACATAACCATGAACCTAAGAGCTGAAAATTATATGAAAAGTTAAAAAAATATTATGAAAATTGCAAAGGAATTTATCGTTGAAATATATTTGGTGCGGGATGTTTCAAATAAAATTAAAAATAAGATATTTATAGAGAAAGCGAAAAAAAATAATCCAAATATTTTTTTTTACAATTATTACATCTATTTGCCATAGATATAAGTATTATTTGATTGTAACTAGAACATTAAAAAAATAAGTCAACGTACAACGAAACGTTACCAAATATATGTATGGTAATGAAACAAGATAATTTGTTATTTTTTTGTAGCTTTTTTGCAGGATAAAATACGCAAATTAAATATACTGTATGAGTTTTATTATTATATAGTATACAGTATTAAAATTTTTGTCTCGTGATTATGAACGCTCAACAAAATGTCACAGTGTCACTACGCTTATGTCATAACTTGAATGACATGAATTGTGCTATTTGGATTATTCATTTATTATTTTTCCTCTTCTCCTTTTATTCATAAAGTGTTCAATAAACTTTAAACATTATAATTTTTATATATCTTTTCTTACTTTTTGTAAAAGAATATGTTGCGTATATTGTTAGACTTGTCAAACTGTTTAGGTTGTTTTGATTAAAAACATTGTACGAACTCTAGTGTTTTGAGTTACAAACTAAACGCAAATTACGAATAAAGTTAATATTGTGATTAATTCCGTTTCAAAATTACAGGTGATGAATTAGTACAGTGCGTTCCTACGAAAAAGGGCCACCATATTTTGTTCAAAGGATATACATATGTTTTCAAGAGTAGACTGCAGTGTGGTGCAGAACAATGGTGCTGTTCATACAGACAGAAGACAGGATGTATATCTATTATTAATATGCAGACTTTTGGTGTGGAGGTGGTGAGAGATTTCCATAATCATAAAAAACCAATGTTTACAGAGTAACCTAAGTTTTAGTATTTCTCATATGAACATATAAATAGATAACTTAAGTCATGAAAGGTCATTGAGTATTCACACATATAAATAACTTTAAGCCATTGCATGGTCTAAGCAACCAGTCAGCATCAGCAGACCAGTCTTCATGTTAGAAGTATTGTGTCTATTGATACATTATATCAAATAAAATACCAGTTCAATACTAGAATATTAATTTAACATTCTTATTTGTTGTACATATAGTGCTTATTGTTTATTTTTTAATATTATGTGAAATAGTATAATATTGACATTAAATTTTACAAACATAGCAAAAGTTTTTATTTGTCCTATAAACATTGATTGAAAAATGTTTATATTATAATTATGTAAATCAAGGTAACATTCTTAGGTGTGTATTTAATTGTTTATATCACCTGCCAAGTGACAATATCACTATTAATATTGGAGGATCCTACTGTATCAGAAAACAACTCTCATCTCTACATCGTCACTTTTAGGGAAACAGATGGGTACATGGGAAAATTGTACTTCTGAGGGGTAAATGAAGAGTTATTATTATGTGCCATTATCTTTTACTTGTTAGATTGTATAAATTTTTTTTAAAAAAACCTAGTGCTCAAAAAACGTAGTGTTACTGAAAGTCACCACAAGTTTTTAATTTGCCAATAATTGTAGAAGTAATATGGGTGATTTAATTTCTGTACGGCCTTTGTATTATTTTATACTACGTATACACATTAACACTACATATTTAACACTATGGTTGTGAAAAGCTGGGGGTCATAACCCTTATTCCTGATTAGTGTCGCCTATAGGGGTGATGATTTTAAACAACGTAATTAATGATATACAATAACAAATAGAAATTTTCAGTATGCTATATACATAGATTTGAGTCTGAAAATAATGAGTTTTATCATTCATAATTAATTGCACGGCTAGCGCTTTCATTGAAAAACACTATAACATCACTACTTGTTCTTGGTGGAAAAGTTTTATGTAAACAAAAACATTAATAGTATCCATTTTAGTATCATTACAATTTCTAAGAAAATCCAATTTTGGAAAGACCGCAGCTCTGCTCTTGTAGATATAGAAGAAAAAAGAAACAGGTTTACTTATTCCGTAAATTACTTAAATAAAATATGTCATAATATATTAGTTGTTTTATTTTAACCACCTCACTTAATTTTCTAACATTTTATGTAACTATAAATTAGTGAAAGTACATTAAGAATAGAAAATTTATGTGATATCAATATAACTTCAATTATTTTTCTCGTTACAGACGAACAAACGCCGGATTGGTTATCGATATATTTCGCGAAAACCAACGAGAAGGAATATAGGTGTAATATATGCGAAGCAAATATAGTCACAGATGAAAAATTACAAGAATTAATGGAACACATAAAGACTTCCCACAAAGAGATATACGACCTTCACAAAGATAATCCCGAGTCCACGGTCGGGTTTCAAATAGAATTTCTACAATTTAGTATGTTAAAAGACGATAAAAGCGAACCTGTGATACTCGAAGAAGTTTGCGAGGCGACGGATGAAATAATAAAAACTGAGAAGTCGGATAATGAGGGTAGGCATTACGTATTTATCCCCCGAAAAAAAAAATCAAAGCGGACTTATGGTAAGAATCTTTATTATTTGCATAAGGAACAAAAACAGTTTAAACAGAGGCAGATTTAAAAAAAGCGACAAATTAATAAATTCTATATTTGATTTTTAAATTTTAATTTAAACTTTATTATCAAGAAAACAGAGCTGTTTAGAAAAGTAATGTTACTTTTACTCAGTTTTAGGTTAAAAATACAGGCTTTTTGGGAGCATTTTCTGGAATGTTCTAATTTCATTTAGAATACTAGAGTAATTATCTTTAATCCAACGAAATGACGCTCATAGCCTGGTGCCCTCACTGAACGATAAACGATCAGTGGTTTAAGCAACTACCACAGCGGTATTTCAACTGGGCACTTAACAAGTCGGTCCCGGCTATTATCAATTTGATAATATTCTATAATTCATGTCACTCTAACACTAGATTCACCACTGCTGCTGCACAATCAACGGCCACAATTAGGATAATAATATGCTGTGTCGGTGGTCCCGAAACACATACACAGACAAGGAGAAATACACCCACACCGGAAAATCTGCTTCCATGGTCAAACACATTATGCTCCGAGCGAAAATCGAACCCGCGACCTGTGTTTAAAGCAGCTTCGCTACCGCTGCGCCACTACGTCGTCGCAATAAATAAATAGCTCCATTTTCCTTTCTAGAATTCAGCCGAAGACGCAGTTGGGTTTGGAAGTATTTTGAACGTTTGACCAACATTATATATCGTTGTAACTTATGTAACGTGGTGCTATCAATAAAAGGCTGTAACACGAATAATATGAACCGTCACGTCAGGACGAGACATCCTAGTGTTTACAAGTCCGAAGTCGATAAGAAGAAAGACGTTAGTGATACAGAACAATTAGAAATCGGTTGGAAGAAGGATGATGAATTTGAAAAGGAACTGGATGAATCTCTTGGTAAGTTTTTTTCATTCTATTAATATTATAAATGTAAAAGTTTATAACGGCTGCAAGGATTCGGATGAAATAAGTCACACGTTATTATGTGCATAGTTTATTATGGGGGTTTACACATGAGATATTTTTTATCCCAGAAAATGTAGGTTCTTGTGGGATTATCAAAAGAACTACTGCATATCCACTTGAAATTATATTTGGCTTTTTGTCACTCAATCGCGCACACAGCTAGATTACTATATGGATTAACTCATAGGATACTTTTTATCACAGAAAAATGCTCCTTTCCTGTAGGATTATCAAAAACCGTGCTACAGGAGGAATTCAATTGGGATTTGGTATATATATTCGGATGTTTGTTACTAATCACACGCCACCTTTTGTACACCTTGTGCAATAAAGTATAAATAAATGAATAAATAAATAGTGTACCGGATTGGGCTGAAATTCACTACACAAATAGATCATTATCTGGATTAACACATAGTATACTTTTTATCCCGAATAAATGCTCGTTTCCTGTAGGATTATTAAAAACCGTGCTACAGGACAAATTCTATAGAGATTCCGTCTTATGGAACATTCTTTACTTACAAAGGATTAATTTATCTCTGGAGCCAATTCTAAAGTCACCGCAGATGAAATCATTGGTAATAAATTTAATTGATTAAATATATCCCACAGATATCATCAAACAACGTCGTAGCTGGATCTGGTCGTATTTCAGTCGGGTTTCCAACACTTTAGCCCAATGCAAGTTATGCAACCGTAACATCTGTCATGGCGGCAACGCGACCGGAAATATGAATCGACATCTCAAGATGATTCACAACAAGACTGCCGGTAAGTTTCCAATTTACTAACTTGATGCATGCCATTTGGACATAAAAAAATCGAAGTCCGAAGCCTCAATAGCTAAACGGCGGACTGTGCTCCGTTAACACGAAAGTCGCGAGGTCGATCCTAAACCCCTTGGGCTATTGTCGTATCCACTCCTAGCACAAGCTTCAATATTAGTAATATTATAGGCAATAAAGGCAATAGGAATATTAGTAATGACTTAAAAAGCATTGTAAAGTAATATTCATTGAAACACCGTTGTGGCGTTGTGGGTAGCGAGTCTGCCTTAAGCCTCGACGGTGGCGGGTTCGATTCCCGCTCGGAGCAGATGTTTGTATTATGCGTACAGGCATGTTTTCCGGTCTGGTTGTGTTTGTCCTTGTCATTGTGAATGTTTCCGGACCCCCGACACAGGATATAATTATCCTAATGGGGGCCGTTGAGTGTGTAGCGTTTATTTAAATTGAAACGAAAATAATTGTCTTGTCAGAATAGGTAAAGTTCACTAGGTCACTATCAGAATTTAGTAAATTCAATGTCGAATTGCCCGATCTTTACGAAGAAATTTCTAGAAGTCTAGGGAACGTTATGGTTTTCATCATGTACTTTCATCAAGTCGTAACTTTCATCACCTTAAATGCAACTGGCCAACTGTGGGTTTATTTAAGATTTCTTTTTGTGGGTAATGAGAAATAAAACAATATATTAAAACGATGAATATTATTGAGCTATGTTTTATTTAAATATTACTGGCACCTAAAAGAATAAACATTATAACACCATCATTACCGATGGAGATGAAATTCGTTAGTGTCTGACATAGCGACGCTCTTTTTTTATTTTATTTTTATTTATTCATTTTTCACGATTACAAAAGAAAAATGTACAATATATTAAACATAAATGCATTACAAAAAACCACTGAGGTTTGTATTGCATGCTTACTCTTTGTTGAATCGGAGCTTTCTTTCCATTCACCATAAAGCCCTAAGTAGCGGTCTGGCGTCGCAGAGTGCACCCCAAAGGACGTGATTTCAAGGTCCAGCAATTATTGTCCTTTTTTCCTATTGAGGTCTCAGCACTCACCTCCAAGGCCATTCGCTGTCATGACCAGTAGTGGCAAAAGCAATACACGTTAAAAAAATCATTTTTACACTATATCACATCATGCATTTAGTCTATTAATTTAGAAGTTATTGAAGACATTAACCATGCCAGCATGACACCAGTGAATATAGGATTTTTTTTTTTGTTGTCGGGGAGGAAATCTACTGCCAGATACCCGGCGTCCTGGGGAGGAACAACCGGGTTATGTGGGGTTCCATGACAAGGTGGAAACGTCATGGGGACCCACTAAAACCTCCTCGGTGGCCGACCTCAGTGTTTTTGTCAGGTTACGGGAACTCTTGTAGAACAACCAACGCGACCTGACAATCACATGGCTCCGCTTGGTAGCGGAGCTCAGTCCCGGGGGGGCGAGATGGTAAGCCCCCCAGCGCTTCCCATGCAAGCGCTCACGGCAGTCGAGACCACACCGACTGCCGTCCTCCTTAGGGCCGCTCCAGTGAATATAGGATAGGTTATGCTGTAGAAATGATTATTTTACTATTTAGGGTTAATTTTACAACGTGACATAGTAGTAGTAGAGCCACGCTCCTCCCAGCACTAATCGGCTGCCTCGACCGGGGAAGTACTACCCTCTCACAGAAAATCGGCGTAAGGTAACAGAGTGCTATTGCGTTTCGTCCGATGAGTGAGAGCGCCGGAGGCCTAATCTCCTCTCCCCTCTGCTCTGTTCCCTTTTTCTCTTCTCATGCCTTCCCTATTCTTTTCCTCCTTTGGGTTGGCAATGCGCATTTCATACTTCAGGTATCGCAAGCGTTTATAGATTGCGGTACTGCTTACCATAAGGGGGACCGTATGCTTGTTTGTCCAAATGTCATGACTTCAAAAAATCTCAAAAATGCATTTCACTTTACCGTAATATAATTTTCAGATGACAATAATTGGGTTTGGAAAGTGTTCGAAAATGCTGAAGATGATTTCTTCTCTTGCAAAATATGTCAATATAAAGTTATGAAATTCGATGAGGTCGAAAAGAGCGTTAGATGCATCCTACAACATCTCCAAGACGAACATGGCGTCATATCCGGTGATCAAATCATCACCGGAACTGAATACGAAGTGGAGAATACTGAATGATTAATGCAAAGTTATCTATTATAATTAAATGCGTTGTTTGTTTTTAATGCGCGGAACTTTTTAAGTTAATATTATTTAAGAATTATATATTTTAAGATCAATTGTAAAATTTATCTTATGTGCAGTTATGTTTACATTTTATCTCGCACATAGCGGTTAAACGGACGGGGTGGAGGCGATATAAAAATAAAAATTATTTTAAGTTTGACTAGTTTTATTTTTTAAACATCAAAGTTACATGATACGTATAATATAATTTGGCAACATCGTTGATCACTATTAACTTATATATAACACAACCGCAGGAGACGTTCTGAAGTGTCTGTGGAGGTAGAGAGGTTTATACTACTAATTATATATTACTAACATTAATTACGTTTATATTTATCTACATACAGTATTGGTTATAACTACATTACACTTGGCAATATTTTGACATACGTGTTGATATATCTATATTTCCAATTTTTGTATACAAATTATTTATAATAGTGTATTACGCACCTAGGGAGAAAATTAGGACATTCTCACCCTCGATTCGATCACAATCAATCATGCAACCGCGGTGGCAATGTCCTACCTTTCTGTTGCGGTGCATATATCTTTTTTCTTACGATGAAAAGTATGCTTTTAGTCGCTGGTACGAGGGACAAACATACGGTTGCTAGGTTACTGTGAGGTGAAGTGAGGTTACTGTCATATTGCCGGGAGAGAATCGGACACTCTCTCGTACAAGGGACAAAAAGCGAACTTTTCATCGAGGCAGGAAAACAAATCTTATATACAACTCATTAGTATATAAAAAAAAATGTAAAATATTGAGATTTGGTATTGAAGGCGTATTCTTTTTAGAATTGTTATAATCGTTACCTTATTTTTCGCTTTTAACTATATTTCTCTGCACTTAAGAAAACTAGCACAAGGTTCTATGTAAGTATGTGACTGTGTTTCGTAAATAACTAACAAATTAATTACTATCAGAAAAACACTTGATACTCAAATCAAGCTCACTGCACACAATATTAACGAATACATTTTTTTCCCAGCTGACATTGTAACTATGGTCAATGGAAGAAAAGTATTATTACTGAATGGATTTACATATTACAAGAAGCATAAAAGTGGGAATTTAGACAGGTGGGCGTGTACCTCGAGTGCATCGTGCAAGGCGAATGTGAAGGTAGACGATAACATGATTATATGGCATAAGAACGAAGAACATACACACCAGAAGAATCATCTTAAGAAAACGATCTCAGGGCGTTACGTACGCCTGGCCCGCCTCTAAAAACCAGTAGTGGCTCCACTATAAGTTATCAGGTAAATAAATGCTACACACTCAATGGCTCCCCTTAAAACGGTAATATCATATTTCGGGGTTCTGGAAACACAATGATAAGCACAAACACACCCAGACCGGATAACAAGCCTATATTGATCCTTCTTTCTAGCATTAGTGCTGGTTATTTATGACAGAGCGATTGCCATCTGACCTCCGCAACCATAAGGGCGAACCAGTAACTCACTGGATAAGAGCAAATTACCGATCAAGAGTTAACAGACTATTTATTAATTAGCAGATGTTATGATTATATACAACCGGGACCAACAGCTTAACGTGCTCTCCGAGGCACGATGGGGAGACCCACAAGAACAACCGCTCATACCGAAACAGATGTTTGTAAGATCAATACACACATCTGCCGAGGTTAAAGGCAGACTCGCTACCAACACGGCATAAAATATACCTGAGGGTTTATATTGATTGTAATTTCCATTACAGGGGTGTATTTGTTAATGCATAATAGAAAGGAACGATTCTATTATAGAAATCAATTGTACTATAATAAGAATAAAAGTCAACGATGGAATTGTACAGCTTATCCGAAGTGCAAAGCTTATGTCGTTTTAGATGACGACAGAGTTCTACGGGAGTATCCTTTTCATCCTCACACCGAGAGGAATCTTATGAAATTTGACGATGGAACTTACAGAACTGACAGATTAAGACAGATAGAGGGCGGTGTAACGGAGGTTGATACGTTATGATTATTGTAAGTTTTAAAGATGGCTGACGTTATGTGACAGATACTTTTATTATCTGTGACTCAAATAGTTATAAAATACACTAGAGTTACTATAATGATGAAAAAAAAAAAAAAAGAATTTTTGTGTGGGAATATAAAGCAGTTGTGTTTATATTAAGATAATCAAATTCACAGTCACAAGCTTACATGGTATATTAAATTGATTTTATATAAGATCTATGTGAATAAAACTTTTTTCTGTTACCATTTGTTTAAGAGTTATTTTATTTGTAATCATAAATATTAAGCAGTATTATTTATAGACATCTAGTACTAATAAATAATATATATTATTAAATGAGAAAATTAATATCATCTGATGTAACACCACCCTGTATTTGATCCTACTACTGTAAGTAAATTATTATGCATCGCATAAAATATTATGTTTTTGGCAAGCGTGATATAATGTATACAATCTACACAACTATATTATAGACAACGATTGATTAGGGGTCATTCGTTAATTACGTCACACGTAAAGGGGTCGGGAGGGGGTCAATGAAGTCTGACAATGTGTGACAAGGTATGGGAGACGTCCTACGTTTTTTGACGCCACATTTCAAACTATAATATATTTAATTTTAACTGTTTTTTTTTAAATAATTTCTACGTTGCAAAAAATTGTGCGACGTTATACTAGACCTAAGGAGAGAGTCTCACAACTGTCATTAACTGTGACAAATATGGTAAAGATCATGAAATTCGTGTGACGTAATTAATGAATGCCATGTTATCAAAAATAGACTAAAATGACATTGATCTTACATTTTTTAGATTTTTGAAAACCTAATTATATACAATTATAATATTTGTGTCAAAATAAGAACATTCTATAGTCACACATATCTGTTATATACACACAATGAAAGTCGTAGTAACAAATCAATAGATTGAAATAAATATTAAATTCCATTGTATAAGTAAAATTACAACATAAAAATCTGTAGTGTTAGCTTTTTAGTATTCAATTAAATTTAACAATATTTAAATGTGTTTCACAATGTTGGCTACAGATTCATAGTATATTATTTGTTAATTATAGATTATTACATTATATATACTATTTGTCAAGCTGCCACTATTATAGAACACAGTCTAGAACTGGAATCACACTCAGTAGATAGACTTTTACGACAATTTAATGTAATCTAATCAGGGGACTACCATGAACTTTGAATACACAATTCAGTTCAGGTCATATTCAAGTAGTAAACGCGTGACCTAACGTTCAAAAATAAATAGAATCTAATTGTCTGACGTCACAATTTAAAATGTAATTAATCACATTTTAAATTGTGACGTCACAAATGTAACGAATCCCTAGGATCCATCCGTATATCCGTATCCGTAGGATGTCATGGTAGGAACTACGAAATAGCGATGCGGCTCAGTTTAGTTCATCGTTTGAATCGCAATGAGTTCATGGTAGACCCCTTGGTGTGTTATTGATTGTTACATTGTTATATATGGATAAAAACTGATCTATGATGCTAGATTAATATAATATATAAGCATATAATATTGGTTGTATATTTGGTAACATTAATTTGGCATATTTGGCATGTTTCGTGAACTCTTAAATATCACGTTTTTAATATCCAAAAATGAAACGAAACTTGGTTTATGTTAATCTAGTGTTATAATAACTGATAAAAGGGACGGCTAATATAATTTCTACTCATTGTCGCTTTTGGGTATATACTTTATTTTGCATGTAAGTGTATTTAAATACTCTATGCCAAGAGTGGTTTTATTGGTTCGATGGTGGTATGGTGGGATGGTGGATCCGATGTGATTACGAAAAGATAAATACAAAAGAGTTAATTTAGTGAGTACTTGTTTCAGTTTAAAATATTTAATGATAAATATACAGTATTTAAAAAAAAATCCTCTAAAGACTTTAATTTGATACCAACAAAAACTGAATATTTTTAAAAGCATTATTTTTCTAATAACCCTGTTTATTATTTTTGATAGTTGATATAGGTTTAGTAAAATATATTCTCAAAATGTACATGTTAAAATTTTGTACTATTATATTAAACTATATACATATAACCTACTTCAGTAGAACTATTTTACCTTAAACAATCGTTCCATGTATTTATTTAACGTAAGCGGACTTTCAATTTATTCTTTATTGGGTTAACTTTTCTTTCAAACGAAGAAAAAAACTTGTACAATTTTTTTTAAACTAGATTATAATTTTGAATGATATATTTTATGTCCAAATTGCATTATGAAAACAATTTTACATGTATGATACAATCTAAGTTGCCATCTAAGTACTTACGTAAAGACATGCATATATTATTCAATATACATTTCCAATGAAGAGTAACAAAACCGATTGCTTACATTATAAAGGTTGATACCCACGCTTACGATATACCTAGAAGCCTTCATAGATACAATGTGTGGATAGAGTTTTTGGCTTGGGCTTGAAAATGTTTCCGGCCAATCCGACCGATAGTTTGCTTAGGACAAAATGAAGGTTTGCGGCCAACATTTGCATCCACAGCTTGTGAGTCGATAGATGTTTGCCGCAAACATTTGTGTCCAATATATGACATACACATATTGAGTATAATATTACTTAAACCTAACGATATTTTGTTAAACATTTTATTATTGCCTAATTTACATTTAATTTTATATAAATAGTGTAATTATATAAAGCCATGTCATGCTTTGACTAAATAGGTGAAATCTTGTTAAACAAGTCACATAAAATACACTTCCGTAGACTAAACTTACAATTTTCTTAGGTTTCTATGTTTATTTATTACAACCAAAGAAAAATGTAAGCTCCATTTGCAAATAAATTACTCAAACATCTGACATACATCCAAAGACGCACGAAATTTTTCTTCAAAATACTAAATTTTTATTGACTTGGCTCTTGAAGGGCGATAATGTTGTAAAATTAAATAGGGGGTTTTGGGCCACAATTGTGTGTGCTCTGTATATACACTATCCTGCCCCTGTAGGTGTGGAGTGCGGCCTTGCACCAAGGCCCTCGGGAACAACGCCATCTTATCTTGCCATTTCTAGCGCAACCGTTGAAACGGAACCTGTAGCCACCGACATTGATACCCATTTTGCCTTGCTTACTTAGGCAGTAGGATGCGAAACAGTCGATCCCGGTACCGATCAGACCGACTGAAATGAATGACAATGTGAAAAATCTGATTTTGTTTCGTCACATATTCTACACATAAAACTAGATATACATTAATTCTAACAAAGTGGTACATAAATAACGTATTGAAAAAACTAGGCTTGTGTGAAAAGTTTAATAATTTTTGTCAAGGAAGGATTACATATACCTGTAAAAAGGAATGATTTTCAATAAAAGCTATGTTATGTTATTATTATTTTTTATTCCCCTAAATCCTTATATTAATAACAATTAATAAATATGTATTACCTACATGAAAGATTATTACAGAAACTAAACCATAATAATAAAAAAAAATCTAGTTTGTATAGAAAAATTAAAATTAATGGCACAGCCTTAACAAACTAAAATCGATATATAATTAATTATTATTTTTCTTTCCAGTACGCTTTGGTCTATCAAATCGAGGACATCTTGTAGTCCACGTCGGCGCTCACAAATTTATTAAACACGAATGCTACAAGAAGAAAATCAGGTGGACTTGTAATAAGCGGATACAGCTGGGGTGTAGGGCTAGTCTTACCACTCATAATAGTGTCATCGTCCGATCATTTTTGGAACATAATCATATATAACAAATAAGAAACAATATTATACGAGAACTAATTTTTGTACATCTTTACATATATTGAAAAAAAATCACTATAATAGTTTTCTCCAAAGATTCTAATTCAAAATTACCAGTATACTCAGATGAGCACAAATGTATGCCCAAGCTCAATCGCAGTATCAATCCGTTTTATACATTGGATATAAGACTTTTTAATGAAATGAATTTTAAATGTTAAATATACATATTTTTATCGCGTTTTTCAATGTAATTTTTAAAATATTTATACATTAAGTGTCAAGCCAAAATCATTCCTTGTTAAACAAAATGTGCCTTACGATTTAAGAATGTGTGCCTTCTCATGTTATTAATGATAATGATAGAACCCTTAATTAAAGTTTTTGTATTTTATAGGTTAATGATATGTCATTTTATATTTAATGTTTATAATATACTAATTCCCTATTATGAATATGTTTTTTACTAACCCTTTATCACTAGTTATTTAAAAAAAAAACTCCAAAATTTGCTGTTTATGGCAGTAATCATACACGTTAGAGGAGGCCGGTACAAAATGTTTATACTTCATAAACATCGTTTTTGTTTCTGAATGTGTATTTGGCCTTACTGGCCTTGACTGCATCATTTTGGCCGACCAAAAGAATATGTAGAGCAACGATCAAACGCTCGACATTTTATTCTATAGGTTAGCCTTAAAAAAACAGTTTTTATTTTTATTATTAGTACTAATTCTTTTTTTCTTTTATTTCAGATAAAGACCTCAGCGAAAATCTCGATTTCATATTGACTCAAAAATTGCTTTCTCTCAATGAAAAGCGGAAAAATAAATCTTAATAATTACATTAACAGCGAAAATAACTCAAATCAAAATGTTTTGATGATAAAATGATTATTGACGCCTGTTACTTTTTTATATTATATTAATCCTTATATTTTAATTATATTAAATGCTTTATTAACAAAAGGAATACAAAATTTGCGGTGTTTATTATTTTGATTATTCATAGGAACAAAATATTTGAGTTCATTATGGACGAAATATTATACATTAAATAATAATTGTTATAGTAATATGTTAATTTATATTGGACTAGAATAAAGCTATGACACATATTCACAATGTTTTTTTTACAAATTATAATAACTTAAATGATGACTAAAGTGGTCACTGTTTACAAAGAGCAAGATCGCATTATTGTCCTAAAGTTTTTATTTTTATTTTTAGTTTCGTAATTCTGACCAGTGGCGGATTTACCAGCAGGCTGAGTAGGCTTGAGCCTAGGGCAGTAGATATTTGGGGCGGCAAATTAGGGATTTTTTTGCTACCTCATAGAAATCAAACAGATTTCTTCATAATGGTTTTCTGATGACTTTTGCCTCTCACTCGTCACTGTACAAACTCGCATATTCTAAAGTAAAACAGTCATTTCGCCACCCTCCAACCAGTAATCAGCTTTTTGTTAGATTGTAAAAATAATCACCTGGACATGACAATCGTAGAGACAGAGAAAGGCAGCAAAAACCTCACTACCTATATTTTGAAAATTTGTAAATCCGCCACTGATTCCGACTCTCCCATATTACACATAACTAGTCTAACACAAAAAGAAAAATAACTAAAATATACATCCTGGCAAGATTTATGGGTAACAGTAGCATTATAATAATTAATATAGCACTCGTACATAAAAAAAGGAATTTTCGAAGATTTTTTTTTCATATGAAAGTTAAAGCTATTTGTTAGATTCTATTTTTCATACGTCGATTGTAATAAATACACGTGTGATACAAATTATCCTCGTTCTTAATTATCCTACCGTCCATAGTCCTGATAATCGCTCTGCACTGTCTTGTATTCCTGTACTTACAGTACCATAGCTGCAATCTCCTTTGACGGTAAGCATTGTGTGGTCGGTAGAGGAAGCCGCAGTACATAAGCTTCGGGTAACCACCACCGTATATAACTTCAACGGCTGGAAAGGAAATTACGATTTAGACTTGTATATATCATCATAATTCAACAGCATAGTTATATAGAGAAAAAAAATTTTTTCACGTGTCACAATGGAGCCCAAGATAATGGCTACCTACCGCAAGACGGTAAGTGGTCTGCGTAGTTTAGGCGTACTTGTAACGTTAGAGACATCACCAAGTGTTGCCATTTGAATAAAGGGATAGGGCGAGATAAGAAAACAGTTAGATCGATTTAAACGAAATTTTTAGGCAATCTTCAGATGCAGCGAGTGATCCTATGAGGTTTGTCCCCGGAGACAAAGTTGCTGATCCTACTAATTTAAATTTGCTTACCTTAACGAAAACTACAAACCTTGCAAGTAATAAAAGTATCTAAAATTGGCAAAAAACTATTAATAATTAGCATATAGATGAGATCAAGTTATTAAATCCTTTAAAGGAGTTAGTTAAAGCTTAACAAAATTTTAATATCAAATCAAATTTTAAAATTTTTATAGAACCGGTGATAATTATATCAATATCTTTACACTTAAGACCAACCACTTGGGTCACAATTTCGTTTGAATATATATATTTTTTAATTTTATGACAGGTTCCATGTTTTCTTCGTATCTTTTATTAAAAATAAATGTATTTCCGTAGAGAAAATTCTTATTATCTGTTTTTTTAAATTTTATTGAATCATCTGGGCTTCAATTTCACGTAAACTCTCACTATGATATTAGATAACGGTTCCAAAAATAAACTATTCACTGGAAATATAAAGGTAAGCACTGACCCCTAACTCTAAAAATTAATCATACTACATAAACAATGACTACAAAAAATGTGAAATTCTGGAACAAAAGTCTAAAGTTATGTCCTTATGTAAATGGCGTAAAATTTAACAAAGTTGCACATCCTGCTCCAAAGTCTTAAAGAGTTCAAAAATGGAGCAGCTAATTAAAAATTAACAAAAAATTACCTCAATAACATCGACAGAAATTATCTAAGATCTATCTTGATTGCATAACATTTTTTGTCTGAACAATATTTAAATCTTTTACAGATTTTGAGTTATTTAAATTTTCCTAAATACCTCATAAAAATAAAGCGGTTTTCAAAAAATCCTATCCAAAAATTAGTTATTCCTAGCATATGGGAGTTTTACTCTTGCATTTTAAATAATATAGACTCAATTTTTTAAATAAAAAAGCGATGTCACTTTCACTTACATTTAAAGCACACGTCTATTTTAGAAATGTCGCAAGAACAGTCTAACGAAATTATATCTTACAAGTGGACTAATTTAAACTACTATTTACTGCCATACTCTAAATGATGTTATCAAATAAAATGACATTTTAATAACTTTGCATTTATTAAATAGGTTATAGTATAACGAAAATCTGAAAAGTACTAATTTAAATTTACGTTTATCCTATTCTAGTGGCAGTTAGTATTAGATCTAAATTGTATCATTACATACTTAAAAATAAATATACAAAAATATAAAAACAATTTCTTCACAACTTCTGCTTAGATTTAATCTTTTACATAATTCAGAAAACTGTAAATAATAATTATTTGGATTCAAATATAAATAGCGCGAGACATTATATTATTATATACAATTTAAATTCTATAACTATACGTGACTATATAATAAACTAGTAGGAATGATTTCTGTTATTGTAGATTTGTGCAAGATCTCAATGGAATAGTCTATATGACCGATATATAAGATACCTACTTGTTCCGAAGACGATCCCGAGAAATTACGCGGCTAACAAATCGAAGTAAATAGGTATTGCATGCATGAGCGATTTCAACAGAGATTGGGCACTTGGTGACGAAGACTAGTAAAATAAAGATAAACTTGTTTATCAACAATAAAGTATATAAGTGTATATAAACACAACAATAACACAACAAAAAATATTTATAAATTTTAAAATGTACAGATTACAGTATACAAAATATCAATAATCAAAAATATGTTTATGTATAAATTATTAAAAAGATTTTACTATGTCAATAATTACGCTAAAAATTTATATTTTAAAGATTAGCTTAACTAATGTGGTTAGTATTGTTCTATCTTTACATATTTACAAAATTAAAGTATCAGTTACAAGGCTAACCTAATTACCGGCCTAACAAAATTTCATAAAAGTCACGGCATTCGAAAGCTTAGAATGAATTTTTAAAATATATTACATATAGCTATAACGAGGGTAGCTGGATCGCCAAATCTATCTACAAGTGACCGTGTGAAATATTATTACAATTATCTCAGTTTAATGGTTATGGAAGTTTTTAAGTTTCCTTATAACATCACCAGATGTTATAGCAATCGCTCGACAGCGGTCGAAGGACTTCCAACACCTCCACCTGGTGCGACCACCTCTGCCATCGTAATGTTTCATGAAGCGGTTGTTGCCAATCATCAAAACCTTGCGGCCTCTCATCGTCACATATCTGGCAATTCCAGCTGAAATCAGACATATTTTTATATGAACCCTACTTTTAAAACAATCTATCGAAATCATAATTGAATTCGATGAAATCTTTAAGTTTGATCCAATTTATGTTTAAAATTTATGAAATTTAATTTGAAGATCTGATGATGTCTGTTTTCCGCAAAACTATTAATCACCTTATATATTAACATTATCACGTTAGTAGATTCTAACATTTTTTATTGTAAAAAATATATAATGTCTTTAAATTTTAATACGGAATATTTTATCAAGAGATTTATTCAGACAAATAATGGGCTTAGCAATTTATTAATTGATAATTTATATATTGGTATTTGTTTGACCAAAATTTTTAATGTACATGTGTTTTTATATAAATAAAATAGTTTCATCTATAATCATGTTTTATTTTTCAACAATACCATTCGATAGTATAACTTAAGTCTTAAAGTAATCATTGTGAAATTAAAATGATAAGTATTACCTCAGTGCATACATAGCAGTCTCTATAAAGTTGCATAGCTTATATAATAAGAATGATTAAAACTATTTTAAAATTAAAATGAAGAATTATTAACACTTCTATTTATGTTCTTGTATTAATAGCGTCGTTTTGATTAATTAGAAACTCTACAGTCGATAGAGCTGTCAATATCGATGTATTCAACAGCAATATAATCATGTTATTTAATAAGGCTATAATCGTATTTATTTAAAATACAGATATCAATTCATGAATTAGATCAATTGTATCAAAACTATAATTCAACAAATTGCGTATAAATTACAAAAAATACTAATGATGTAAGTCGCAATTATCCGCTGCGTTATTCACTACAACGTCTATAGGAACGTCAGGTACAGCTAAATTTGTGTCAGTTGCAGGATTTAAACATAAATCTTGTTGTACTTTTTGTTTTAGCTGTTCCGCATCATTTTCGGAACTGTTTCCTACATCAGTCACGTTTATATAACAATTTTCTCCACTGCTGTCGTGGTTTGATTTGTCATCAGCATTCGATAAACTGTCTAAATTAATACTAGATGTATTACTGATAATAGGCACTGAAGTTTCTCTATCAGACATCGTAAACGTATTTTCTATGTCGCAGTAACTATTTTTAAGGGGATCTTCTTGTTCACTTATTTCTTTTTCATCCAGAGTAGTTTCTGCTGGTGTATTCGGTGCAGCAAAGTTAAAAGGCTGAGAGAATAGATTCTCTTGTTTGGCCCTTTCAATTTCCATTTCTTCATCGTCTGATAATATTTCAATGGGAGCTTCGTCTCTGACGACTTCAATAACGTCATCATCAGATCCGTGGTCAGCTACAGTTTCATTATTGACTGATGTTGCAACGGTTATATTGATATTTTCTGAAACTAATAGAGAAACCATTCAAATAAAAGAAACCGAATAATGATATAATACTAAGTTTTTTAGAAACAAAAACAGAAACAATTTTTTTTTGCAAAACAAAAGCAGGGAACAAAAATAATAATAAAATGTGTACTTTATTGATAAATGTTACATAATTTATAATACTAACAACAATAAATTAAAAATATAAAAAAAAATGAATAATAACATAATTCCAAATCCTTAATAACAATATAGTTTAATAAATCTTGTAATACAAAAAAAATATTAACATCTTAAAATTATTATAATGCACAAATATACTATTTATCCTTAATCATCTGAAGTTGAAGAACATCTACTAACGATATAAAAGTTTTTCAAAATTTCCTGTTGTTTGGAAGTATTTCCTTGTAGTAGCTCGATTTCAGTTTTAAAATCTAGGGCCTTTTTTGAATGGTATCGCATACGCGCCTTTTCCTTATAATCCTCCCATTTCCTGGGGTCTTGTTTGATGCGATGGTAACGTGCTTTTGCTGCCATTCGTTTCTTTAATATACGAATCATACGTTGGTTCGAATGTAGTTGTAGAGCTCGTAAATAATGTTTCGCTACAAACAAAACCCTGATTAAGTATTTTCAGAGAGTATTTAAAGGCCTCTCCAGTCAAATATTGTTTCGATTTTTTGATCGCATCACTTAATGACTGAATTATTTTGTATACCGTTTTATTTCTTTCGTAATATATGAAAGGAAACTTATACTATTAAATAAAACGGTCGCATATTCAAAATTTTTTGGTGATTTTTTTTAATGTAACTTCGATAATTCTTTTTCCAAGTAAAACGAATATAATTAAAATGACAAAAATGTTATCATTTCTTTAACAATTGTACTTATCGTAATAAAATATAATTAAAATAAAATGTCCAAATATTTAAATACTAAAGTTACTTCAACGCAAGGATGTCATCGCAAGGAAATTCCTTGCGATGACATCGATATGAATGATGACTTTATTAACAAAATTAATTATATATTTATATAAAAATAACAAAGTATATTATTTACAGACAATATATTTAAGTGCATCTGGTCAAACTAATAAATATAAACAAAAATTTGAAAAAACAAAACATATTTATATATGACTATGAACACCTAATGGGAATATATGACCGTCGATGATCCTCACAGAACATTTACAAGAATACATCAATCTTTTTGAACAGCGCCAGTAACTCCTACCGACTCTTTCGTACTCCCTGTGATAACGATATCCACACAACAATAGTACTTGACCGCCTTTGGATGTTTCTATTATCTGAGCTGATGAACAAGAATACGTTAATTAATATTTCAGTAAACAAATAAATGGACGCAAATAAGCAATACCATGTCAACCCATAAAATTGAAAAAACTGAGTTATATATGCAGAAGTGTTGGTAAATGGCTGAAGAATTTTTCTTTATTATTTGTAGGGTTTTAAGCTTTAAAACTTCTAAAAAAGCCAATTTTTAATCATGTAATTTATTTATTATGTTAAACGTTTTGGGTTATATTATATACGAAATACGCAGTTTGTATACTTATTTTTGTATGAAAATAAGTAAAATAACTTACATAAATCTGAAAATGCCAAAAACTTGACCAATACATATAAAAAAATCATATAAAGCAAGTTGTTCAAAATCTTCAAACTCGTTTTTCTCGAAATGACATTCGTGTGGGTTTACATGGTATTGCTTATTTGCGTCCAAATAAACGTTCCACATTAAGTTATATCCTGTATCCGGAAGGGCACATAGAACCATTCACAAAACATAGCGGTAAAGGACTCTTTACATGAGGCCAACAGCCGAGACATTTCATTACGCCAATCCAATAAACCAGTCCAACGGAATATTAACAATTGTTTACAAGTGCCTTGTCCACATATACATATATTATGTACCTATGGGTCAGTGTCGGAAACCAATCCACCGCGCGTTGAGGGAAGGTATTGGCTCCGAAACATTTAAAAACAGTTCTATTTAATTGGAAATTGGAATGGCTTGGCGACAATAATTGATAGAATAATCTAATGCGGTGCATTGTCTCTAATCAGACGATGCCATTTGTGGATTGGCCCGGCTATTGACCCCCTATAAAGAGTCCATTTGGAACATAAGTTGTTGTTCAAGGAAATTATCATTTTTATTTTTTTAATTAACAAATTTAACCTCATTACCTACCTAATGAGGGTACCAAATAACCATCAAATATTCATAATTAATGATAATTTTTACAAAAGCTAACTACATGGAAAGAAAAATAAAGATGGATATATTTCCGTAAGTACTTTTGGCGGTCTTTCTAAAAGTCACCTTAAATTGGGTGGAAGCAAAATATATATGAAGTTTGCAAAAGATACCACTTTAGAAAGACCTCTATTGTCGGAAGCTCCTATCCGCTCAGAGCCCTTAATGCGCGATAAGGAACTTCCTTCTAAATATATGTCAAATGATCGATGAAAACAATTAGTAAAAAGATAAATACTACTATTACTAATAACAAAGGATAATCGGAGTCATTTTAGTCACTATTCATCATCTGGTAAGCCTCCTGCCCGTTTGCCCCCTTTTACATATGAAAAAAAAAACTGTTTGATAGTAGAAGTAATATGAAATAAATGTTCACAACTAAAATAAATTATTATGAATTTCTATGTATTATCTTGTCGAATGTTATTTATAAAACTCAGTTATTATATAATATTTATTTATGGAAAAATAAAAAATAAAACAATTTGGAAAAATAAAAAAATATAATAATTTATAATACGTCAATAAACTTTGTTAAAGAATCTTTCTCATAACCTAAGTATTAGAATTCTACATAAATTTTAATTTAAAATTTTTAAAGACAAATCAAAATAGCTTAAAAATAGCTTAAAAATAAAATTAATTATTAAGAATAAAATAAAAAAGTACTTATATGATTTATATATGGACGAGTCTATAACAATATATAATATATATCGAGAAGTTACACTATTCCTTAACAAGTCCAAAGCAACGAAACTAAATATAAACTTTAAAAGTAAAAACTTAACATAAAACAATATGCTAACTATACTTAACAAAAAATATAAAAATAATAAAGTTAAACGCTACACACTCAAAAGCCTCCATTAGGATAGTGTGTATATCCTGTGCGAGGAGTCCAAAACACTACGACATGGACAGACACATCCAGACTGGAAAACATGCCTGTATGATCAATACAAACATATGCTCTGCGGGAATCGAACCCGCGACCTGTGGCGTTTAAGGCAGGATTTCTACCGCTGCGCCACAACGCCGTTGCAGAGCATGTCATGAAAAATTCTTAAATAAAGTGTGTTTTCAGAAGTTAGATAGCTCTCTTTCTTCAAAATTATATAAGAGGCCAATTGAAAGAAAACGAATCCCGGAGTTTGAAAATGGGTACAATTAATCCTTATTTTCATTAATATAAGTTTTAAGAAATTAATAAGGAATGGATGGAGGGTGATCTCAAGGAGAGTCGCATGTATCTCAGTAACTAACGCTCATAGGAAAAAGTGGTCTGTATAAAACTTATAGCTGGTAAAATTTACTACAAAAATGGTCCTATACTTTTTTAAGTAGGACTAATACTTCCAGAGTGATGAGACCGAGCATGTACCAACATTTCGAAAATCGTGATTTATTCGCATTTTCATTATTAGGCATAATTGATTCACTATGTAATATATAATACTAGCATCTGCCCGCGATGTTGTCCGCAATACGTCCTTTAGTACGTTTTTGATGTTCCTACTGCAATTAATAATTTTCCCGAAATAAAAATATCTTGTGCATTCTTCTTCTTCTTCCTAGCATTATTCCCGGTATTTTTATGTACCCAGGGTCTGCTTATTACTCTTATCCGGATTTGACAGGTTACTAGTTTTTGCACGGAGCGATTGCCATCTGACCTCCGCAGCCCTAAGGGCGAACCAGTAACTCATTGGATAAGAGCAATTTACTTATCAAGAGTTAACGATTATTATCAGATGTTATTGATAATAACCGGGACCGACAACTTAACGTGCTCTCCGAGGCACGGTGGGCAGAACCACACGGACAAACGCCCAGACCGAGACAAAAATTTTAACAAATATCTGCCCGAGCAGGTATCGAACCCGTAACCGTCGAGACTAAAGGCAGACTCGCTACCCACAACGGCGTCAAATATCTTGTGCATTATCCAGGTAATAAAATATCTGTGACCTGAATATAATCCAAATCCGTTCAGTCGTTTTTACGTTATATACTAAACATCCAAACATAATTTCATGTGCATACTGTAGTACGTGGTTCATAATCTTACAGGAATTGAACATATTCCGGGATAAAAATAGCGATTTGTTAATCAAGGTACCTTAAGTAAAGTCATATTACAAGTTTTCACTACATGCTACATAATTCTACTTATATCTAACTATTTAATCTAACTAATATTATAAATGTGAAAGTTTGGATGGATGGATGGATGTTTGATACTCATTCACGCAAAAACTACTGAACAGATTTAGATGAAATTTGGTACAGAGATAGCTTATTACCTGGATTAACGTATAGGATACTTTTATCCCGGAAAAATGTTAGGTTCCCGTGGCATGAACATAAAACTACATAACGCGAGTGGAGCCAACTAAAGTGAATCCTTTTCTATTTTTTTTTTGTTTGAAATGTAGGGCAGATGACTTTACTTATCCTGATGGTGAGTGGAAATAATGTTAAAACGCGAAGGCGGCTAACAGAGTTGCGGAATGCAACCACATTAGCCAGCCTCGCCTTGCCTACACCCGCAAGATGCCTCTTCACGCCTCGTTTGAAGGAGCCCAGATTATAGAAAGGAGGGAACACGTGTCTGCAATGAGTTCAACTGTTTGGAAGTACGACAAAAAAGAATTAGCAAACTTCTTTGTTGATGCCACAGTTAGACGGTGACATAGGAGACTGGCACGCGTAGTTCTTGTACGGTAAAGGGAGAATAATCCCTCTGAACACTCGCCGTGATACAGTCGGTAGAAGGCGCTTTGGGCGGCAATCTCATGCCGCAGTTTAAGAGTTTCGAGGGTGTTGTTTCACTTTATCATGCATACATACTATGCACAATGATTATGGGCCCCAGTTTCCAATATCTTACCTTTCCCGGAAGTGACAATCCTAGCTCTGCAACGAGGCGTGTTATAATAACTAGTACAGTACCAGTATGTTTTATCTTTCGTTGTGTCGCGTTTGTTGAACGTGTAATCATTTTTATGCAATATAATTCCTCCCCTCTTCGATGTCGTAAAGTATATTTCTGTAAATAAATTTAAGAAAAAGGTCAAAGAACGTTTGTGTGGTAAAGGCTATTATAAAATTGGTGAATACCTTGAAGACACCACGCCTTGGGAATGAGACAGTCACTCCAGGCTTTTCAGTGATTATAGTATGTAAACCAATATCATTTTTAAAATATACTTAAAAAAAGATATAACCCCCTGAGTTTGTTTCGCCGGCTCTTCTCAGGTAGAGGTTTAATTTTGGAGCCGGTGGTAGAATCTGACTTTCAACAAATAAGTGTAATGCTTTTTGTGTTGAATAAAAATGTTTGATTTGATTTGTAATGTTTTGTAATGGTTAAAATCTTAATTTAAGAATTCTTCTTCCTAGTATTTCAGCCCATTTAGGGGCAGACGTTAAACCTCTAGCGCCCTACCTTCGTGTCAGTCTTTAGCTGTAGTGGATTCGGCGACTACCTTATCCATGATAGTGCACCGCGTAGAGGTGAGCTATTGTTCCAACCTTCCATAGGCTAAAGCCAACGCTTATCATCACGTTGAACATACGTTGTTTGTAACCATTTATGAAAAAAGTTGGAAGGATTGAAAAAATACACACATCTAAGACATTTTTAGGTTAATTTAAATAAAAGAACCTATAAATGTAAAATTTTCAATATCATTTTTAATAAAAAAATGTGTTTTATTTACAAAGAACGTGCAAACATTTTGCTTATATATTTCTTATAATTTTATATATTTCTTATAATTTTAATATATATCTCTCTGTATGTTTTTTATAAATTTGTTATATATAATATTATTCTTCTAACCAGGTTCTGCTTATACTCTTATCCGGGTTACTAGTTTTTACACAGAGATCAGAGGCAATCCAAGTAAACCATTAACTCACTGGATAAAAGCAAATTACCTACCAAGAGTTCACGATTACTATCAGATGTTTTTGTGTTCTTATATAATATTAAGATTATTTTTAATCTACCTGCATATATTTATATAACTTTTATTCCATTTTCTGACGTTAACATTGACTCTTATGTACCCGGTTTACGGTTATGTTCTATACAAGGTTTTTATCACAACTGAAATCCACTTTATTTAAGTTAATAAATTCATTACTTTTTCTTTCACTAAGTAGGTACTTCATTTATGATTTACTCAACAGAGAAAACCTTTTCATTAGTCTCCATTTTTGGATTGTGATTATGGGAACCAATTTCTGCAATTATATCACTTCCAACTGTTATAATCTTTGCTTTGCACGATGATACGTTGTAGTAGTTCGTGCAGTACCACGAAGTTTGTCCTTTAGACACGTTTTGTTTGTTAAAAGAAAAGTTATTTACATTTAGTATAGTTCCACCTCTTTTTGATTTAGAAAAGTATGCACCTGTAATATTTCGCCGTAATTAAATTATGAAGCTGTAATGCATCTTCCTTAGATGAAAAGCGAAATTGGAAATACCACCTTATCATCTTCTTACCTAATAAATAAACGCTATACACTTAACGGCAGATAGTAACATCCTGTGTCGTCCGGAAATACACGAACACAAGAATTACAAATAAAAACAAACATACCCGGAACAGAAATCGAACCCGCGACCGATGAAGCTTCCCTACCGCTACCGTAAGATATGTCATTAATAAGATGTTTCATTACGACACGCGCCCGCTACGCGCACACCACGAACCTACGTCAAAATGCAGTTCTAACTCGCTTTGAAATTTGTTGTATAGGTACAAATTGAGTCCTATGACACATAAATAAATCTCAAATTGCATTTATCTAATATATACCTATGGAACTTATGGAAAGCAGCGCGTGTTGACGTCAAGCGGGCACGTGGCGAGTATGTGGCATTTATGCATGGTTTGAATTTCGGATGCTGACGCGCGTGCCGCGCCCGATCACGTGTCGCAGCGTAACAAAGTACCGGTAAGCATTTTTGAATCACGATGCGATTTCATTTTTTTTTTGTTACAAGTTGGCAAACAAGCATACGGCCCATCTGATGGTAAGTGGTTACCGTAGCCTATGAGCGCTTGCGCATTAGTAGGTGCCACTCACGCGTTGCCAACCTCGTTATATTGGTTTGTAAATCTCTTCTGCCCAGTAATTTCACTAGCGTACAGTGCCCTTCAAACCGGAACGCAGTAATGCCTATGCACTACTATTTGGCGGTAGAATATTTGACACTGCGGTGGTACCTAAGACCTACCACCAGTGTGACTACCAACAGCGGGCGATGGGGTCGTCACATCCCGACGCCGGTAAAATACACTATACTGGCAGGAGCTAGTGTCAAATGATAGATGATTTATATATAATAACTTTTAATAGCAAATTCATGATACGTTGTTTGTAAAAATAACAACATGCTTATTATTAAGTGCAAAAAATTACTTAAAATAATACACCGCACTTAAATACTTATATCTGTTTATATAAAATAAATTGCCTATTTAAATAAGTAATGTCCTTAATGAATTAAGCTATCACCATTAATAAAAATACAACTTAGTAAATATGTCTTTTTGAAATCTGTGTCATATAATACAGTTATATTATTACAAATTAATTACAAAATTAACTTTTTACACTAACGAGTTTTTAAGAGATCTCACATTCGCAATGTCAACATTTTTTGTATGTTAGAGGAGGCAAAGGAAGGGGGCTTGTTTGTTGCCGAACTTTAAGACACAATTGGTTGTTGTAGGCTGACTGATCTTGAAAGGCGAATGACGCGCAATCACTTCAAGAGCTCAAATTTGAGCCCCGTGAGGGCTGCCCTTTATCACGGCTGAGTCTCTGTACTCGGCCCTCCGCCCCGTGACGCTGTCAAGGCCAGTACGGCAAACAGCAATACACATTCCGAAAAAAAAAACTTCCAGAGTTTTTCATCAACGTACGGTGGTCGCTAACTAGTAGCCTAGTAGTATCAGACTGATTTTAACCTTAGCAAAATGCTTAAGAGACAATTTAATAATACATTAAGGGATTAAGGATAGGACCAAATGTTTTTTTATTTAAAGAATGTAAATTCGAAAATATTCTATTCCAATTCCAGAGCTTAGGATGAAATTATCGAAGAGTTATCTAACTATCGAAGGTAGCTGATGACTGCTTTAACTGAATGGGTAGGTATTTTTTTATTATTTTATTGACTCTTACTAAAAATATTTTGCTAAAACTCTTCATACAAAAAACAATTGTACTTAGATTTCTGGTAGTAAGTATTTTTTTGTTTGCAAGTAAATTAATAGAGACCGCCATTTTTTTAAATTTAATCTTCAATAAGGTATTCGCCGCTGACTAGCTCTACAAGACCTTTAAAATAATAAAGAATCTAATTAACTAAATTCATTTGTTGCGTTAGCTTCCATTCAAGAGCTGTGAGAGCATTCGATGGGTGATTGTGATCATTATTTAAAGAAACAATCTCGTCTTCTATTGTGTGAACTTTAGCTGTACAATCGGCGTTTGATGCGCATTTCCAAATTTTCTTAATATGATTGAGACAGTAACTCCTGCAGATGAAAGAGTATCCGTCAACAACGAGTTGCCGTCTACCTCGACTGGACGTCCGAAAAAACGCTGTAAATTAATACATTTATTAGTAATCGGGTTTGGTTCGATCGCGCAGATTAAAAGCTTCATGGGGTTTATTAAAACATCACTGAATCCATATACGCTATTTATTTTAACTTTAAAAAGTAACAACTATGTATTATTTACACCAGAAAAAATACATCTTATACAATATATTATAATCGGATAACAAAATGGTTACAAATAAAAACAATAACAACTCCCAAAATCCGATTTAACGCTATCTTAAAACTCATCTTCGACAATTACATCATCTTTTCATCGTACTATAGTTTAACCCAGGATCCATCGTTTCCTCTTACATAAGGTGGCGCAGGATGCGTATGAATAAGATCACCTGGTGTAAATATACCTTCTCTGCTGTGTACAAATGCCTTGCAACCCCTTTTCCTTTTAGAACAGTACCATATAACTTTTCCCGATGTACACTCCCATTGTTTCTTGTAAGTGTAGTTGTTGAACATGAGCAGTGGATTCTTCTTTCGATTGCTTGGTAAAAAACATACTGAAAAATAAATCGCATTAATGGAAAGATCTGCAAAAAGTGTATCGTATTGTGTCCACAAATAATCTGGAAATTTCTTTGGCATAATTTAAATGAAATAATTTAGAAAATTTCAAACGATAACTTTAATTTATTTACTAAGAAAAACAATAATTTCAATTCTGTTAAATACATTTTTCTTACTTTTACGTCAAAAACTAAATATATAGATACAATTTATCTTTTCACACTATTAAGGCGTACATTAGCACTTTATTTCAACTGATGCTATTTGGTGTCCTTAGCTTATACACGTTAGTCGTTAGTATTTTAAGCTTCGTGCCGACCTAAGGGAAGAAGAGGAGAGAGAAGGTGATGAAAGGAAATAAAAAAGATGCATCAATTTCTAATTAATAGATACGTCAACCGAACTAATTGCCTTCACCGTTTACTTATCAAATACTATAGCGCCTTCGAACGACGATGTACATTAGTCATTTGCACAATGTAACCAAATGAACTTGTCGTGTGACTAATTTGTACAGCTGCGTTGGTGTTGGATACACAAAGGGCACCAACTAGTAGTCGACATTTTGTTTGTTCGATGGACCGGTCCCAAAATACTCTCTATCATCGAACAATAGTTACTGCTACTTTACGTCATGTACTAGTACTAGTAGATTACTAGTTAGACAACTTACTAGTAGATCCGACCTAATTACTACGAATACTATCAGTGGGTCTGCAACGCGATGCTATTGTACACTTATAATTCTTCCAATTATTAAATCTATACTAAAATACTTCATAGTGTTAATAAATTTGGGTTGCCATTTCTTAGGTTCTCTCCGCAGAAATTAAGTATTCTCAGGATATGAAAACCATTAATTTTACAATAAAATAAGAAGATAATTACAATTTAACCCAACTTCCATCTTTCATCCTGCAATATTTTGGCGATGAATGATTGTGTTCTAGTTCACCAGCACTATATGTGTTTTCAATGCTTTCAACATACGCTTTACAGCCAGTATACCTGTTTGAGCAATACCAAGTTACTTTCCCACTCACACACACGCGTTGCTTCTTATAAGTGTAGTTATTAAACATTAGTAGAGGATTCGTGCCTTTACGTGTTGGTAGAAGAAATACTGAAAGGAATAGAAGTTCAAAGTTAGGTTCTAATATTTTTGTAAT
The DNA here is from genome assembly GCA_023373885.1 of Hestina assimilis. Classification (NCBI taxonomy): domain Eukaryota; kingdom Metazoa; phylum Arthropoda; class Insecta; order Lepidoptera; family Nymphalidae; genus Hestina; species Hestina assimilis. Next base: position 2,676,684 of record CM041750.1, on the reverse strand, counting down.
TTTCAGTCAGGTTCTTGAGAATTTAAATATAGTGAAGAACTAGATCACAATAAAATATTAAACAGTTTTCTTTTTTTTGTCTTCTGTAGTTCTATTGATCGTCGTTTCAGCGTATAATGTAGTAAGTGCGCAGCCCCACAGCTGCACACGGAGAAGCCAAGCACATGACTGTGTCTAGCTATACTTTGCTAAGAAATTTTTGTGATTACGTCCATTGTAACTCACGAATACGCTATGCAGGAACTTAAGATTGATGACGTCATTGTTAGATGACGAACACAATCTCAATTAGAGCATATTGCGGTAGGTAATTGCCAACACCAAAAGTTGCTTAGATGTTACTTTTACTGAAAAATCGTTAACTAATTTATTTGTGAATAAAATAATAAACAACTATTAACAAAGCAATTTTATTAATCCCTTCAAATTTACAACAATAGATGTCAAAAAAACATTACATCTAGAATATTAAAAAATATAAAGTAAACATATTTGTGGTAAAAACCTCGATTTTCGTTTAAAAAATGTTACGTAAAAACGAACCAGAGATATAAAAAACTAAGTAAAATCGACTCGAAAAAATTGATTTTTGTATTACGATATGACACATTATATCCCTCTGAATACATAAAATATGAGATAGCTTTAGCTTAAAATATTTATTGAATCAAAAGTTGGTAGTGTTTCAAGAAAGATTGATGAATGACTGATGATTCTCGATGGTACAGCGAGACAACACTGTATGACTTACAATTAGACATCAACCAGTACCTTATTAAGTGTTTACTTATACACATTATTAATGTCATAGAAATCTTAATTATTATAGAGATATCAGAAGTTGCATAACCACGTGACCTTGTCACCACAATTGTGACTTATAAGCCACGAGCGGTGCGAGCATATATTAATGTCCGTTATTCACATCGCTTACCATTGCTGAGTCAGTTATTTAATATCTGGAGCGGTACTAGCTCAAGTAGCTATGTAATGTGGTAGTTGTATATCGTCGTGCTCTGCGTATATAGTAATGAAAAATGAAAATGAAATGAAAAATGAAAAAATGAGCTTCGGAGGGAAAATTTGACGACGTTGTGGCGCAGCGGTAGCGAACCTGCCTTAAACGCCACAGGTCACGGGTTCGATTTCCGCTCGGAGCATAATATGTTTGTATTGACCATGCAAGCATATTTTCCGGTCTGGGTGTATTTGTCCTTGACATTGTGAATGTTTCCGGACCCCCGACACAGGATATTACTACCCTAATGGGGGCCGTTGAGTGTGCAGCGTTTATTTATTTATTTAAAACCTAACGGCAAGGCGACGTATTTCGTAAGTAATAAACAACTCTTATCATTTCTAGTATCTTTTTATTAAGATTTCTGCGGGTAATATTGTAGAAAGGCGCATATATGGCGATACGATATCCACGAGTTATCAGTGTCTGGATATGAAATCAGGTACAATTTACAAGAATTATTGAATAGTATTATTTTGAATGGTACAAAGGATTATGGAACAGATCGTTATTTTCGTATTCATAAAATCTAATATTACTAATATTATTAATATTACTCATATTATTATAGTACTCGCAACCTAAGTATCGTATTTTTGCTATCGTTCGGTTGGTTACATACAAAATTGATGTTACTTTTTTTTACCTCAATGGTGCTTAGCCATTCAATCTAAAAATATATTATTCACAAATAGTTATTGCCCCAATACAAATATTAAGTTTTACATCACACTAATGATATTGACGACAAGTCAAAATTCGTAATTTATTACTTAGTTAATGAAAATCTTCATTACATCCAATAATGGAATCCATTGATGTTTTTAAAATCAATAATATCTCGTGACAAAAAACATAAATTCATTCGATGTCATTACTAAGTAATCTTAATTGTAGAGAAAGAAATATAAAAAAATAAAAATGAAAAACCTTATTACAAAATATCTTAAAATATGTATATCTAGATTAGGTAAATTATATTGTTATGTTAATTATTTAGGGAATTGAGCTTCGACTTTAGGAACTGTCTGTGATCGAATGACTCCCAAACGCGGATAATGACAGTGCTGATCGAAGACTGCTTGTAACCTATTGATGTGGTCAGGATCAGACTTTATAAAGGCTTTGCAGCCTGTTCGAGTTCGTCTCGAGCAATGCCAGAGCACACCACTACCAGATAGCACTTTGTATGTATAGGTATAATTCTTGTACATCAAGAGTGGATGCTTCCCCTTTCCTGATGGAATAAGTATTCCTGCAAAGGGAAACTTATTAGTTTGTAGTATAGGTGTTAATTCTAGCATCTAAATCTTTATTAGGTCTAAAATTTGAAATGGATTTATTTTTAATTACAAGAAAAAACGTGTTAGCTATGATATAAAATATATTTCGTATAAGAAACCACTAGTCAGTGCATTATTACTATAACATTATGTGTATTACTTTCATATTATATATGCATTCCGTATTATTCATACGTTTTTATATGCTTAATCATTCTGAAAGTAGCTAATTACTAAAAGAAAGAAGTTTATATATTTGAAACTCTACCTCATATCTTCAATTCATTTTTTTTTCTATGTGCTAAGAATGTTTAAAATAAAATCGAATATTTATTAAATTACCAGAGAACATCGCTCAGTCCGCTCCTCTATAGGTAGCGTGGAATAGGTTCCAAGTTAATAATTTAGACATTCAATTACAATTTTAATTTTTGTTTCGACTAGGCGAGAGGGAGATTCCCCTTTCTTAATAATACATTTAATAGGTAACATTTATTTATCATTACTTACATCTATATCATGCGACGTGAATTTTGGTGATGTTTCACACATCGATTTACGTCAGAATGAAAAATATACACCACAATGATTTCTCATGCATCAGTACATTAAAATACCTCGTATAATACTGGACACATAAAAGCTTAGCCTGTAAACAAAACTATAGAGCATAGGACGTTTATTACAACAACACTTTAATAAGAGAATTTGTTACCTATATTACTAACTTATCTCTGAGTTTCATTAAGTAAGTTAGGGAAAAAGCAAGAATATAACATTTAAAGGATAAATCGACCTATTGCCGCACTAAATACAATAAACTTGTGTAAAGTTTAAATTGTATTTATTGCATTTGTTAATAATGCAGTGTAAAATTTACAAATGCGTATCGTAGTAACATCTTAGACAATATCCTTTTTGGCATTCAACGCAAAATGATTTGATTTTTTTAACTTTTCTATTTGCTTCAACACTGCTTAGCGTCTTGCGAAGCCTCTGATAGCATCCCACACAAATTCGTCTTTTGTCACGCTTTTTGTAAGTGTGATTCTTTTTTTCCAACAAATTTGTATTCGCTGTAAAGAAAGAGTGTTGGAATAAAAAGAAAATAACGTATTATTGTGGTTGCGTCACACGAGTGATGGTCAAAAATATTTTGATGGTTATGAGGACAGTTAAGTCTTAGTCTTTGCTGTTAGCCAAGTATATAAAATACCTGTAGCCCAAATCACATCTACGTATATCCTAACCATGTGCACATCTGGAATACCTCGTAGCCAAATATTTTTCATTGAATATATAGTATTATTAAATATTAGACCGCGTAGTTAAGTATAATTATTACCGTGCGTATCGTAGAAGCATCTTAGGCAATAACCTTTTTGGCATTCAACGCAAAATGATTTGATTTTTTTAACTTTTCTTTTTGCTTCAACACTGCTTAGCGTCTTGCGAAGTTTTTGATAACATCCCACACAATCTCGTCTTTTGTCAAGCTTTTGGTAAGTGTGATTCTTTTTTTCCCACCAATTTGTATTCACTGTAAAGAAAGAGTGTTATAATATAAAGAAAATAACGTATTATTGTGGTTATATCACACGAGTGATAGTCAAAAAATTATGATGGTTATGAGGATAGTTAATAGCCCAAATCACAACTATATCCCAGCCATATGCGTATCTAGATTATCTCAATGACAATATCTCTATGACAATATAGTGTTACGGGCTGAGGTTCACGGATTTGGAATAAAACACCTGATAGTTTTAAATGACACTTTAATGAGATCTTCTAGATCACACAACAGAACTTCACAAATCACAGGTCAATCATAGTCCAAAAGAATAGCCGAGGTCATTATCGTCTGTATAGTATCGATTGTAGTTTCTTCGCTCGTTGCTCAGAATTGAATCATGTAGTCCCCGCACCGGGCCGCTTAGATAGTGCGGAACACGTTTTGAGAAAGTTCCCTCCACAGAATGTTATACGACATTTTTCGAGAACACATCCTTCTACGCGTCGCTAAGGAAAACACAGAGATAGTCGGAAACGATTTTTAAGCTTATGCCCCGGTGATAAGGTTTTCCGTAACAATAGTATTGTTAAATATTATATCAATTTATCTAATGTAATGTCTTCTCGAAAAGACCTAAAAAATTGTTGAAGTTGTTTGATATCCCAACTTTTCCCTCGAAGAACTTTTAGTAATTTGTAATAAAACATGTGTTTTAAAATAAAATTATGGTGGCAAAAACTGGGTCAGTTTAATCTTATTTTGAATTATTTTGTTTATTTGTACAAGCACACTAAACTTTAATTTTAATAATTGTTTTTATACATCGTGCTTATTAAAAGAATATATCTGATCCGTATTTTGATATAAATTAAGTTTATTCTTCATCCACCCTACTTTTATAGTTAACTAAAAATTTACCTGGCCTTACCGCCATAACCGTGATATTTTATCATTTTTAAAATTTATTTCATCTTAAATCGTCTTGTTTCTTGGAGTCCAAAATAGCTAATCTGATTTTAGGCTTTGAATTGCATCTGTTTTAGAACATATGTTTCTGTGCATAGTTATTTATCTTTTTCATGCATATCATGAAGGTTCCAATTATTTTTTATTAAAGTTTTAAAATTAGACCTTGGTACTCAGTCATCGAGAGAAAAAGTAAAAATTCGGCTACTTCACGTCGATATTCTACTATGTATGAACACAGCATTACAGTATTCCACGGGCTTTAACCGAACACGTCTAAAGAAAAAACTTAGGCAACATTCAAAAGAAACAAACTTAGTATTTTTAATAAATGTATCGTTTATTAAAAATTAATAATGAATTATTAAAAAAACACATTTTAAAATTGTAAAGGAGAAATAATTTGAATACCAGTGATTCTAAAAAGAGAAACTGATAACTTTAATATCCTATTGTTTATAAAAATATATTTTACATAAAATTTAGCATTTTTCCATACTATTATAAATTTTATTCCTTACAAAAATATAATTGACTAAAAGAAAAACCATGGTTTTATGAAGTAAAGTTAAATACATAAAGATTCGTTATGTAAAATGATAAAAATGCAAGTTTATTAGATTCTGCTATATTGGATGATTTAATTAATAATAATTTAACAAATAAATTATATGTGATGAGAGCAGGTACATATTAAGTTATTATATTCTCTTCATCAAGAAAATATATTTCTATAACTTGGTGATGGGACGGTTAATGACAAGTAAGAGTTTCAAGTATAGTTGAAGAAAAAGAGGACAGTAGAATTTGACTATTACATTTTATAAAAATAAGCTACTTTTGCTAATAATAAATATACTTACCGTTGTTACAATTGTAAAATACGTTAAATTGGACATAGTAACATATTTAATACATTAATTAACATTATTTTTGGGTATTATAATAGGCCACTAACTATTTTGAACAAACGATTCGTTATTTTCTAAATCAACCTTTTTATTATTACGTATATGCATTTACTTTTTTGTTTTAGTCATTCATATAGAATAGAAAGAATAGTGGGCCCAGTACGCAACCCTGTGGAAGCCTTATTGTTACATTAATACCGAAACGTTTTTAAACGAATAGTTTTTAATATCAATCTTTTGAAAGAACTTTTAAAAATAACGTCTTATAGATTATACACCTTAGCGTTATTTACTAATGATTCCGCTGGGTTTTGTGGTTTTGGCGGGGGATGATCATGTGGCTTGTATGCATACGCCATTTTACCGAAACTGATCGCAGAAGCCCTACAGCCTTTAAGTCTCCTCGAACAGTACCATGAGACCCTACCGTCGGCGTTCTGTTTTTGAAAACTGTATGTGAACCCAGAGAGAAGTAAAAGCGGATGTCTTCCGCCTCGCTTCGTCCACAAAAATGTACCTGGAATATATATATGATTATTGAGAAATTATTTCATTGTATTTAAGTATATTTGGTCGGTATCAACAGTATCTACAGAAAAATAATCAAAATGATGTCATAAAAAAAGTATACGGATATGTTGATAGCTTTTAAATCTACGATATAGCGTTGGCTGAATTAATGTCGTGTCATCTGATTTCTAAAAAATTTACTAGTGTTACTGTTACTGTGTTAGTGTTACTGTAAATGTTACTTTTATTTTGACATTAGATACAATTTAGGCAGTAAAAACAATTTATATATAATGTTGGAAGTTTATTTCAACAAAAAATTACATAACATAACACATAACAGAACATAATCAGAGTTTTTAAAACAAATTTAATATTTTTATATAACAATTTCTTTTATATATATACTTATAATAATAACAATTTCTTTTTACACAAAAATAAATACAACTTAAGCCTGATGTTGAGTCTGTAAATACTCGTTAGGAACAAAAATTACAAATAATATAATAATTATTTGCAACAAAAACTCTATTTCTAGCTTTGAATTTATTGAATTTTTTAACTTATGTATAAGGAAGTAAGGATGCGTCATAAAACTTTTACGTCTCGAAAGAGTACCCCAGAGTAAGAGTAGTAAGAGTTCAGAAAGAAGAAGATAAGAAAACAATTTATATACGTCCTCCTTATTTTAAATTTTATTTTATTTTTAGCATTTCTTGTAGAGGTAACAAAAATACAAATTCTGTGAAAATTTCAACCCTTTCTATTCGAGACGGCCCGTTGACAGACGGACGTACAGTCAGCGGAGGGTTAGGAAAAGGGTTCCGTTGGCATCCTAATACTTTTTACAAATAAATGAAGGCACTTATCGATCCTGTATTTTTAAATATGTACAATATAATATTTTTTATATACAAGACCATGCTTCATCGAGTCCAGTCTTCTTAAGTCACAGTTCTCTACACTTAGTTTTCGAGACATATTATAATTGCTAATAATGGAAAAATAAATATATATTTATATATTTTTATCATTTTTGTACATTAGATGCTAACCGTACCCGGCAAGCGTTGAATTTTCACGTAAAGAAAAAAGTATTATACATTAGTTTTTAAGGCTAGGAACCTAAGCGGGTGTATGCAGTACAATGAGATGAAGCATAAAGGACTCAACTCATAAATTGGTCAAAAATGTGTAATTGGTGCCAAGACAAAATCTCGTAAGATTTAATTCAGCAACAAAGACCCGTGATAAAGACAAGCAAAGTTTACCTTTAGTGGCCCACACCACTAAACTTCTATGTATGCTTTTATTGTAATGGTTGTTAATACTTTTAAATTAGATATTAATGTTTATTATGTAAATATACAACCGAATGGCGAGTACATTTCCGACATACAAAAACAAAACTTCCTTTTATATTCAGTTCAAAATACAAAATATTCAGTTATTATATATTCTGACCACTGTTTCATTTTTCCGCATGAATTTGGGTTTCTTGTGACTGTGATCACCAATATGGTCGACCACTTCGTATTTTTCGGTAGTATATAATCTCGCAGTGCAACGTTTCGCTGTACCAGATTGTCCCATAGAACATCTCCATTGAACAATATCGTTTTTTGAATTTTGCATGGTGTAAGAGTATCCCTTGTAAATCAGTAGCCGGCCTCCTCTTTGCGATACAGCAAATATGACTGAAATTTTAAGGAAATCGGTAATTTTAAAATAAATGCATAAGCTATAAATGTTTGTATATTTACTGATGATGCCTTTTTATTAAATTAAAATCATTAGTGATGCTATGCAATATATTAACTTTAGGAGAAGCTTTTGTGAAGCTTAATAATAATTTAAAGATTAAATAAATTTATAATAATATTTTATTCATTAAAATCAACTTATATAAATACAGAGAAACTACAATAACTTGGCGCGCCTTTTGAAATTTCCTTTTTAATGTGTGTTGTGGCATCTTTACGAAAGAGTTTGCATGTAGTTGTAAGTTATTCGCCTTCAGTAGCAGGCCGGCAGAGTTTTTATTCAACTTATTAGTTATCAACTAGTCGACCACACAAGACAACGCTAGTGTCATTTGGAAAGAGTACGTCAGAGCAGTGTCATACTACTAATAATGATGAGCAATTAATAACGCCTACTAGTGGATCAACTAATCCATGTATATATTTTTGTTTGTCAGCTGTATCAGTACGCACACATGCGTTATGAGAGTAGCACAAATACATTTCAACGTTTACATTTCAAATTTAGGAGAGGCGCGCCATGTTATTGTAGTTTATCTATATTTAAAATAGGCCTATTAACATTCATTTTAGTATAATATTAGTATAGGAAAGAGGTCAATGTTGTAAAGAACAGCTTAGTAAAATCAAAGTTATTAATAAAATATTTTAATTTAATATAGAAAAACCACAACTTGTATGGTATAATTTGGGTGGTGGGTGATCATGTTTTGGAATGACTGTCAAAATTTTCCCATCAAATGTCTTGTAAATATACGCTTTGCAGCCTTGGCTACATTGATAACGCCATAAGGTTTTTAACTTAGTTATGCCTTTATAGGTATACCCGTTAACCATCAGGTAAGTCTCCCCGGATTCCATTATTATTTCTTTCACTCCCGACGTGTCTGTAATATAACAAGTGAGTTTTAGTATGTTTTAACAAAATTTGTTTGTGTTTTGTGTTAACTTATATGTAATGTACATTTGTCGCTGGAAATAATTAGAATTGGGTAATATCTAGGAATGAAAAAACAATCGAATTATGGTTTTATTATTTTTTATAAATAAATTTCTACAACACAAACTAAGCACACACAAAAAACACATTCAAAATAAAAATAAATTTATGTACCAAAATTTGTATACGAAAAATTGGAAGTTAGATTTTCACGTATGTACCGTTCGGTAATTGGTGATATTTCTGTTGTTCGTGGCAGTGCCCACCTTCCGCTTTTATCAGCTTGCCCTCATGGGATATAATCACATAAGCCTTACAGTCCGAAGTTCCTCTCTGTACCCTGCATTTCCAACGCTGCCCAATTTTAGTCTTGAATATGTAGCAATATGTGTAACCTCTGTACACAAGAAACTCTCTCCCATTTGTTAAAGTGATCATTTTGTAGCCTACAAATCAATGGATTTTTACTAAACATGAAAAAAACATTATTGATCCTTTAAATAATAATATATATAATAAACACTGCACATTCAACAGCACCCGTTAGGATAGTAATATCCTTTGTCGGGGATCCGGAAACACATACAAGGACAAGGACAAATACACCCAGACCGGAAAATATGCTTGCATGGTCAATACAAACATATTATGCTCCGAGTGGGAATCGGTCGCCACCTGCGGCATTTACAGCAGTTTACGACAGATTCGCTACCGGTGCTCCACAAAGTCTCTCTTGTCGATAGTTAAAATTTAACTTGAGGGAAAAATATATTTAAAATTTTTTATTTAGCAACTTCTATCTATCAGTCTAGCCGTATGCTGATTTGCTAACACAGAAATCTTAGTATTAAGGTAAGGTATTAGAAATGTTAAGTCTTATTTCTTACCAAAAACAGGTTGCCACCTTGCCAGATCCCACTCATGCTGTCGCAACTACATATGCAGAAAAAGACGGTATTGTAAGTAGCGCTTGTACTGCTCCGGATATTAAATAGCTTACACAGCAAAGGTAATCAATGTGAATAAACAACACTAATGTATGCTCGCCCCACTTGTGGCTCATAAGTCACAATTGCAGCGATAAGGTCACGCGGATGCGACTTCAACTACCTTATTATTAAGATTTCTATGTTTGCGACATATGGTGATATAAAATATAATATAAATATCACTCAATCATAATGTAGACAGTAATAAAATAAACTTGTAGGCAAACATTTCTCTTTAATTTAGTCCCGCCCTTACATCAGTAATGCCTAATAATTTATGTTATAGTGACGCTAGAAAAAGAATACCTAATAATCACACACCTCAGTAATATCTCTTACGCGAAATAAATGACAATTCTAAAATATTTTTTGGCTCAGGTATAAGAGAATGTGACAGAGGTTCAAAACTAAGTCACGACGCCTTTGGGTGCCGTGAAGACTTCCTAAGGGCGCGTCGCGAAGCGAAATATTCGTGCTTATACGCGACATATTAACTAGTAGCGTGTGTTTAGTAATTAGAAGAATTTTACCCAAATTTATAAGCTATGATCAAAAAGCAAGCTTCTACAGCTGGTGTCTTCTATAGATTAAAAATTATATTTATTTTATCTGCTAGAGCTAGATACACAACCAGACCGGAACAGACGTCTCTATGGTCAATACATACATCTACTCCAAGCGGGAATGGAACTCGCGACCTGTCGCGATTTCCAATCCATTGAAAAATAAACGGTTACAATAAATCGCGTCAATTTTTTACGCTTAAGCAAAGACAAAATAGATATTAAATTGGTAGCCTTGTGGAAGTAGTTTTTAAACATTAAAAATCACATTTGTTTAACTGAGACATACATAAATATAAAGTAATTGGACAATTTAACTAATAATTAAAGAAAATAGTAATATTGCGCCAAGTAATATTGTGTGACTCATACATTCAAATATAAAATACGATACTTGTATATCAGTAAGAAATTAAATTTGTCGAATGTATTGACGGATGTATCGTCCATCTTTGGTTTGGTAAAATACTGGTGGTGAATGGCAATGTGATTTATTCTGTGCTACTACCCTGTTATTTACATCTACATATATACACGCGAAACATCTGTTTGTTGCGATACACCTCCATTTCTTACCCGACTTTGAGTAATAATAGCCTTCGTATTTCAAAAAATGCTGGTTTTTCACTGTTGTTATTAATTCAGCTGTAAAAATAACAATTATTATTTTACAAATTTAATTTTGCTATTGACTATTATATCGTAATAAAGATCATAAGTCATGGATGATTTTTTTTCATGACGGTTGGCAAAAAGCATACGGTTCGCCCAATGATATTAAATGCGCTGCCTACCAAAGGGATAGGAGGGAAGGAATGAGAAGGAAAAAAGAAGGGAACAGAAGGAGTTGGGGATTGGGCTTCCGGTGCTCTCACTCATGCAATGGAATGCAACAGTACTCTGTTACTGGGAAAAGCCTGGTTCTACTAATACTACTAATTTATGTTAATATTAATATAAAACTATATGCCAAATTTTCCACTAGTTATATGTGAATGTTTCTAAACAAAAACAAACGCTGATAATTTTAAGCAAATTTATTTTTCATAACAATAATTGGTGCAATAAATAATGATTATCCTAAATAGAAGTACGTTTAACATAATAAATAAACGCTGTACAATGAACGGCCCCCATTAGGATAGTTATACTCTATGTCAGGGGTCCGGAAACATTCACAAAGACAAGGACACAATAATACACTTTTGCGTGTTACATAATTTTAAAGTTGGAAAAATTATATTATTAATATATTAAATATGTGTTGTGACAATAAGTAATAAATACTAGTTCTTAGTTAACTTTTAAATAAACATTAAAAAAGACAACTTGTAAGATACTTATAACATTGTTATGTAATAAAAAATTAGGTAATTTATTTTTAAAATACAAAGTCAAAACAGAAGATTTTCAATTTCTGCATGGGTCATACAAATTTCAACATATTTTTAATCTATAAGATACTTGTAATATTATTATGTAAGGGTAATTGATTAGAAATTCAAAGTCAAAACAGAAGTTTTTCAATTTCTGTATGGGTCATACAAATTTCGACATATTTTTTTATTTTCTTTCTCTACTCATCCGAGCGTATCTACCGCTTATGGTTTTGTAGAAAAGCGGAGGTGGATGTCTGTGCGGCCTATTTTGTTCCAATACGCAGAGGTTATTGTCAACGGTTATAATGACATAACATCTGCTCGTCGAGATGCAGCGCCATTTTCTTGCCGACGTTTGTGAATAAAAGTATTTGTCGTATTTCAAATATTGCTTGTCTTTAACTGTCGTTATAATTACCCCTATAGAATAATAATATATTATATCAAGTTAGTTTAATGTTTTCAACTATGATTACGAAACAGAATTTAATCAAAATAAATAGGGGATGATGCTGTCAGGAATAAATTAAATTTTACGAAATTTTTAAAAAGATTTTGACTTAAAACAGACTTTTATTATATTTTATATTTAGATCATAAACAGTTTTAATCAACAACAAGTTAATAATACATATTTCAAATAATAAAAATCAAAATATTTTCAGCCTGTTTAATTTTCTCAACTCAAAAATTTCATTAAGGTTATAAACAAAAGTCGCTTTAACATTATATAAAAAAGATTAATTAATATAAATTTTATATTTTGGTCTACAATAGTACGAGCCCCTTTATGTGAGAGACCGAGATACATTTGGTCGGTTTTTTAAATATATAATAATAATAATCTTATAGTGCTTCTAAAATAAAGTTTTCAAACAATTATCTTTCTCATCTTAAAACGCAAAGGCTACATTCAACTGCCCTGCCATTAGGATATTTATATCCTGTGTCGGGGGTCCGGAAACATACACAATGACAAGAAAAAACACACCCAGACTGGAAAAAATGCCCATATGGTCAATATAGACATCTGCTCCGAGCGGAAATCAAACCAGCAAACTGTGGCGCTTAAGGTACGTTCGTTACCCCTGCTCAACAACGTCTTCTTCTCTGGATAATAATTTACCATTTACATACAAGATTTAAAAATATTTCCTCTAAGAGTCACAATTTCATTTTCTATATGGGTCATAAAAATATTAAAACTTGCACAGGTAAATACGATAACATGGCGCGCCAATCCGAAATTGGAAACGTTTGAATGTTCGTAAAGTCTCACAATGCAAGTCTCCGTACTGATACGGTCCAACAAAATTAATTCCATGGATTTGTTACTCGACTAGTGGCGTAATTAATTCATCATTATTATATGTATGGCGCTGCACTGACGTACTCTATGAAAATGACATGTCCGATGCTGTGGCCTAGTTATCAGTACATCCACCGGTCTGCTACTGAAGACGAATACTTATGGCCCGCGTCCACTAGGCTTGCCGTACCGATTTGATTCGAATCACAGAAACTCATCTCCTATATATTTACTATGAAACTGTGTACGCGGCGCATTGAATTGAATCATCCGTGCAAATTGCTCGATAGGCAAATTTTGGTCGATGCGATTCGATTCCAATCGACGCGCCTTAGTCCGAGCGGAGAAGCTGATGCGCCAACATTATTTGTCTAGTCTAGTCTAGCAAAACAGAATCCCTTTTCAAGTCTGGATATAAATGTTGAAATTTGACATTATTGCTTTTCATATTAATTTCGTGTAGCCTGTATTTGAGAGTACGGCGTTCCTTTTTCCATTTTCTCTCTTTATCCGATCTGTCCATGATGCAAAACGACCAAATTTGATGTAAAGTTTTTTTTTTTTTTTATTATTATTTTTTTATTTATTTTTTTTTTTAAAGAATATTACCAATGCTTTTTCAAGGCATTACTAATATTCCTATTGCCCCTCCAAATAAGCTCGAACCTTGCGCTAGGAGTGGGTACGACAATAGCCCAAGGGGTCAGGATCGAACCCTCGACTCTCGCGTTAGCGGAGCGAAATCGGCCCTTCTACCGTTGAGCTATTGAGGCTTGAACAATAAACGAGTCGATTCTTCAGAGATGGACACATTAGGAATAAATGCGACTCGCTTTGTTTCGCCGCGTTACTGCTATTGTCGACGCCAGACTTTACAATGACATACAAACTTAAGAATACATGTTGAATGTGTATCTATATTCTATTAATTATTTCGTATCCGAACATATCTACCGTCAGTGGTTTTGTGGAAATATGGTGGTGGATGGCAGTGCTGGTTCCGTTGTTCCAGAACGCATAAATCATTATCCACTTTTAAGTAAGTGTAACATATTCTTGTCAAAGTGCAGCGCCATTTAGTGGCTGACACTTTACTATAGTAGTAATTATTGTGTTTCAAATATTGCTTATTGTGGACCGTTGTTATTATTTCAGCTGTAAAAATGAAAATTTTAACTGATTATTTTGGATTGTGTATTTATAATTACGAGCACGAAATTGAATTTATTAATGTGACGTCAAAATTCATATATTTTTAATAATAAATAAATAATAAATAAATAAACGGTACACACTCAACGGCCCCCATTAGGATAGTAATATCCTGTGTCGGGGTCCGGAAACATTCACAATGACAAAGACAAATACACCCAGACCGGAAAATATGCTTGCATAGACAATACAAACATATTATGCTCCGTGCGGGAATCGAACCCGTGACCTGTGGCGTTTAAGGCAGGTTCGCTACCGCTGCGCCACAACGTCGTCTAATGAGTGTTAATAAAAAGAATAGCTACCAAATAATTGGAATACTGTTTAAAAATCATCAAGTGATCAATTTATAACGGCATATTTGACATTTGTGATGAAAATTAAAACTCTTTTCAGATATGAAATAATATATTTATTGAAAATCTATTTTATACATATATAAGGAGAAGACCTGACTGACATAAAACTGAATGTTTTCACATGGGTTTCTATTAAAACGTAAACAATCACTAAGATTCTTCGAAATCCAACGAAAATTAAGAGAGTTGAGGCAAACGATTAAGTATAATCATAATAAAGAAACACGTGTTATACGCGCTAACATTTTCTTAAATTCCATCTCTGAAAGGGTGAAATGATCAAAGTATGTATTAAATTTCCACGGGCAAAACTGCTGGCAGAAGCTAGTTCAGCATAAAACATTTAATGAATTTGTAATGATGAAGATGGACCTGCTGGATGATGGATGATGAATGGTGGAACTGGATTGAGAAAGTACTACCCTCCTCTTCCTCCTCGACTGAGGAATGTTATAGACGTGAAGTAACTCCGTAGTGTTGAGTTTCTATCAAAGCAATTTTTATTGGAACCAAGTTCCTTATCACGCGTTGCGAAAGGGGGCTAGACGGAAAAAATTAAGACCAAAAGTTGTAACGACACTTTTTGCTGTAGTTGTAAGCCGTACGGCGTGCGCGTGTTTCTCTGTCTGTCTCTCTCTCTCATAGAAAGCAAGCCAGTTATCTTCGTTTCGTCTTTCTATTTCGTGTGTGGTGTCGCGACGATTATTTTAGTTGAGTGTATACAGGTTCTTTGTACATAATAAATAAATAAAAAAATATTATAACATAAAAAAAAATTATTACAATTCCTTCACTAATTAATCGAAAGGAACTTCGTTCCGTCCGGCGGTCCCTTGACACCTCTCAAGTTTCATGTTCTTTCATTTCCCATCACTGTCCACTTCCCTTTGAGTCGGCAACACTTGTGATGCTGCTGGTATTGCAAGCTTCTATAGGCTACCGTGACCGCTTACCATCAGGCGGCTTACGCTCGTTTCTTTGCCATAAAATTGAATATTGCTTAACTAAATTTTAATATAAACTCCATTATTAGTCAAATGGAATTTCTTTATGGTATGATTATGTTCATTATGAACGCTCTGTATATGTAATTGTTCATTCGCATACAAATAAGCTTTACACCGTGGATAATTTGTGCAACTCCAACGTATCTTTGAACGGGTAGCGTAGTGCTTAAAATAAGTGTGATTCATGTACAACAACTGAGATTTTCCGTTTTGCAATGTAATTAATTTACCTGAAAAAGATAAATATATTAGGCAAAATAAACCAAACTGAAATGCCTAAGAAAAAAAAGGAGAAGACCTCTCTGACTTATGAACGCCAAGCCTAACCCCTTAGACCTAGAATGCAGATTTTTATAGATGTTGTTTTTACTACGTAAACGCGCACTAAGGTTTTTTTTCAAATTCAACCCTTAAGGATCACACCTCTTCATCCTAGCATTATTCCTGGTATTTTATTTTACCCAGGGTCTGCTTTATTACTCTTATCCGGATTTGACAGGTTACTAGTTTTTACACAGAGCGATTGCCATCTGACCTCCGCAACCCTAAGGGCTAACTAGCAACTCATTAGATAAGAGCAATTTACTTATCAAGAGTTAACGATTATTATCAGATGTTATGTGATAACAACCGGGACCGACAGCTTAACGTGCTCTCCGAGGCACGGTCTTAAGGATCACACCTGTGGGGTTGAAACTTTCTTCGCGAGATCAGTCATTAATGGAACTAGAAGGATGGAACTTTGCCATTCAGTAAACAAATAAAAATAAAGAAACACGTTTTTACGTTTTAAAATATGACGCTTGAAGGGTTGAAATGGGGGTTTAAAGTTTGTATTAAAATATTTATTCACGCGGACGAAGCCGCTGGCAGAAGCTAGTTGACGATAATAATATCAGTATTGACTTAGACATTGCAAATACCTTCATTAATTTTTTCTTTAATATCCCAGTTAAAATTACAAGTGCTCTAACTTCCTCACCTGATAATGCTTTGACCTTGCTTAGGGATAGTGTTTCAGAACACAGTGTCATTTTTATATTTCATCTATTTTTAAAAGAGTAACTATCGAGTTTCTTTTCGGTTTTTCTCGGTAGAATCAGATTTCCGAACCTGTGGTAGCGCTTGAGGATTCAAAAGTACTTTTTAAAAGGTTACTTAACTAAAAATAGTTTTGATTTTGATTTCTAAACATAGAGGTTGAATAACATTCAGGTGCGTGCGTTGTTAAAGGTAATTTTAAGATGCAACTGGTTATATACTGACTGACCCAGAAATGACTTCACGAGTTTTTCACCAACGTACAGTAGTAGGTAACCAAACGGGTATTTCATGATAAATTGGGACAGTTCCAAAAATAAGGGACTTTATAGAAGCAAATATCGTTACGTAAGAAATAAAAAATCCTTTGAAATATCATCTTTATTGTTTAACATAATGTTAAAAGCTTCGAATAACAAATTACATTGATAACATAAATATAGCTCACTAGAATATTTAACAATCCATAAATCCATAATACAAATAAATTGTACTTGCCATAAATATTCGGAACGAAGTTCCTTAACGATTACGGGTAGTGCGATTTAGTAAAAATCGTCACGTAACGAAATGCCGTTTGCTGTGTGTGTATCGAGCAAGCAAATGAGCACACGAGAGAGGGTAAAGAACTCTAATATAAATAACAAATATAAATCTCTAATATAATAATAATATTTCAATATAATACATATTTCATTTCTAATTACATTCGGAATTGAAGAAATACGTAAGGAACTTCGTTCCTGACGGGGTTCGCTCGACCGCACGTTTTTTTTTTATTTTCTTTTAACTTCTCAATTTGCTGACATTAAATAAATCTTATATTAATTAACGTAAATTCAAAAATACTAATTATTTACTATTGCAATCGTTAAAAGCATGAATAGCTAATTCAAATGAAAATAAAATTCATAATAATTTATTATTTTAATAATTACTTAATCGTAATTTAAATATTTCTTATTCTATACAAAAAAAAATTAAACTTTTAAACAACTTCCGCTCGCGTGGTTCACCGATGTTTTTTATGGCACGGAATCCTAATTCTTTTTCCAAAATAAAAGTAGCCTTATTTACTACTTAGTTATCTGCCAGTGAAAGCCTTGTTAAGTCCCGTGTCAGAGATTAAAAGAAAAAACAGACATACACGTATATATTTTAAAAGTCGATTTTTTGATGAAGTGTCTATACTTTCATATTACTTTAGTGAAAAGCTGTTAGTTTGGAATTACAAACAGACACTTCAATTTCTATATATAAATAGCATATCTAATAGAAATAATAAGCAATGAAGATTCATCGTAATATATCTTACACATTTTCCTCCCCGTTACAAATAACCCCTCTTTCTTAATCTGCTATTCGAATTCTTGTTAATAAGAACCCGGTTATGTGAGGTTCCATAACAACATGTGAAATTTTACCGTACTTTTGATTTGCAGTACCTGGATGACTCGCAACTCCGCATCCACGGCTCGATGGCACGCCCTCTTTATATAGACCCGAGTAAAGGGGCTGGCGGCCATTACTAGGGGCATCAGGAGAACCTTTTGACACCCTTCTCTTGAGTGCATAATGCTGTGATTATTGGGTTCGGAGACAAATCTTGTTCATTAATCGTATAATTGAAGGATATTGCAAACAACTGTCTGAAATATCGAAACCTGGTAACAGTGTCTTTTGATAATGCTCCTTATGCTGGGATTTATCTTCTTTTGTGGCCACCCTTATTAGAAACAAATTGAGGACACTAAAAATAAATAAACGCTGCACAATTAACGGCTCCATTAGGACAGTGATATCGTGTGTACGGAACATATACAAGAATAAGGACAAATATACCCAGATCGGAAAATATGCTTGCATGATTAATACAAACATATTATGCTCCGAGCGGGAATGGAACCCGCGACCTGTGGCGTTTAAGGCAGGTTCACTACCGCTGCGCCCCAACGTCGACAATATAATCGAATAATGCTGTTCATTTTCATTGAAGGATATTGCAAACACGTTTATTTTTTTTATGTCACAAGTTGGCAAGCAAGCATACGGCCCACCTGATGGTAAGCGGTTGCCATAGCCTATGAGCGGGTGCAACACCATTAGTAGGTGACACTCACGCGTTGCCAACCTCGAGATATTGGTTCTTGAATCTCCTTTGCCCAGTAATTTTACTAGCCTACAGTGCCCTTCAAACACAGTAATGCCTAAGACCACTACTGGTTTGCGGTATAATATTTGACATTGCGGTGGTACCTACTTAGGTATCAAGATTCTTGGTCCAAGTACAAGTTTCTTGGTCTCAAACAACTGTCTGAAATATCTTTTGATAACGCGTCTTTTGCTAACGCGCCTTATGCCTGGACTTTTACTTTCTCTTGTGGAAAATACTCTACTAATGTAAACAGATAGTTAATGATTAAGAAAACAATATAACATTTTTTTGTGGGTGACGACGTTTAGCGAGCTTATACGTTCCGTTAACTGTCTTATAGAATAATTTAGGTGGGTGCATATGATCCCTGGGTGGTTTCACGATATTCATGAAGTCATCAACGTATAAGCTGACGTAACAATGATGCGTATTGATGCACCTCCATCTGTGTTCAATATTCGGAGTTCTTGTATAGAAATGATTCCGATACTTCATGTATTGTCGGCCGTGTATCGTTGTTATCATTTTGACTGGAAACAAAGATATATATATTTTAGTTGAGCCTATTCATTAAAAAAATAATGTGTTTTGAAAATCTGAGTTCAAGAAATTGAGAGAATTCTATTCACCTTGTATTGCCTTCAAAATGTGGTGCTTGGACGGCCAATAGCCCGGAGATAACTTCACAAGGCTCTTCACTGTTTATCGACAAAGCCCTCAGCTTTTTCGGACATATTATGCGGTCTCCAAAGTACAGTTTGGAGAAGCATATTATCATAGGCAAAATGGACAGCAGTAGTACAAAATATGAAATACTAGGGACATCCAAATACAAAAAAAAAAGTTGATTAACCCTGGTAAACAAGTGAAAGTATTTTAACGTTTACTGTGGCTCAGCGGACAGGGAACGTAAAATGTCCGCTTAAACACATATGGCTGAACATATGGCTCAGTTTTTTAAAACTATTGTGTCTACTATTTGGGCAGTGAATTTCTGCTGCAACGTCTTTTTAGGGTTCCGTAGCCAAATAGAAAAAACGGAATCTTTATAATTTCGTCATGTCCGTCTGTCAGTCAAATACTATTGGCTCTATCTATGCGAAATTTAGTAAATAGGTGTATTCTATGAATCTCTACACACTTTGTAGAGAAACTCTAAAATTTATATAAATTAAGGATAGCAGGTAATACATGATACTGAGCATTAAAAAAAAACCAATGTATCGCAACGTCTGAGGTTCCATTCAATAGGTTTTTCAAAATTATAAGAAGGTTTCATTTTGATCTTTTAATTAGTCAGTAGTTGTATTTTTTTTTTTTTTTAGAAGTTGGCAAACAAGCATACGGCCCACCTGATGGTAAGTGGCTGCCGCAGCCTATGAGCGCTTGCAGCACCATTAGTAGGTGCCACTCACGCGTTGCCAACCTCGAGATATTAGTTCTGAAATCTCGTTCGCCCAGTAATTTCACTAGCGTACAATGCCCTTCAAACTGGAACACAGTAGTGCCTAAGCACTACTATTTGGCGGCAGAATATTGGACACTGCGGTGGTACCTACCTAGCCGGCCTCTTGCAACAAAAGACCTACCTACCAGTGTGACTGATTGCACTGGTGGAATAATCTCTGTTGTGACAGAGGTTAACCCAACAGCGGGCGATGGGGTCGTCACATCCCGACGCCTTTGTAGGGATATTAGCTCCTAAAATCGTAAAAATTTATCCTCCTCTAACTTGCGAATTTTGTCGTATTTGCATTGCGACATCGCACCAGTCACGTAGTGTACAGTCAACGAAAAATCAGTACGTTCAGGCGTACCCTGTGGAATGGTCATCAGCTAGAGCGTAAAAATTCTAAAGGATAACATCAAAATAAAAATATTAAATGTATTCATTTTAATTCTCAAACAATCAAAAATATAAATAATACAACATTTTAATCAGCAAATATCTATAAGTAACTACTACCATATTATAAATACTATTTTATATATTATGTGACAATATTAAAAAATATTTTTATTCCTTACAACTTTAACATATCTTTTTAAATTTTTATAATATAATGGTAAATAAAACTGGAGAAAAGTCGGCAGTGAAGTAAGTGAATATTACTTTTGGTAACAGTTGAAATGTGCAGTATCCTAGTTAAGCCCTTGAGTGCCCAGGGAAAGGATTTTTCTAGAATGAAGAAGAGATATTTAGCGGCACCACAAAACTTTTTTTTAACGAACCTCCTTCCAGATATCCAACTTCTTGAGAAGAATCGAGTTTTGTGGGCTTCTATGACGAGAGCACAAAATCCTTCTTACATAAAGTCGATATGCCCAGATTGGTAAATAAAAAAAATGTCGGGCAAAATGGACGACGACAAAAGGTTACAATGACAGATTGTGTCACTTACTTTTATAAGTTAATACGTAAGTGAGGTAATAAGTTTGCAGTGATTACTTCCTTATTATTATTTTTTTAATTTAAAATGATCGCTACCATGTATCATCTTTAAAATCATGGAAAAGTATTTTATTACGACGACCAGTGTGGCTTTGTATTTCCGAGCAACCTAAAGCGCGGTTCCTGTTTTATATTGACCATACAGAAATGTGTTCCAGTCAGAAACAGGTTCTTTTTTATATACTGGCTGACGCTACCTTTTTTATTTTTTTATGTTAGAAGTTGGCAAACAAGCACACGGCCCACCTGATGGTAAGTGGTTGCCGCAGCCTATGAGCGCTTGCAGCACCATTAGTAGGTGCCACTCACACGTTGCCAACCTCGAGATATTAGTTCTTAAATCTCGTTCGCCCAGTAATTTCACTAGCGTACAATGCACAGGCATATGGTACCTGCCATAGACAGGCACATGTGTCTGTGTTTGTAGATATCACTTAATATTATAAATGCGAAATTGAGTTTGCCTATGACGCTATCACGTCTAAGCCGCTGAACCAATTATGGTGTAGATATAGATGACACCATGGACACTGTTAAAAGCTTGTAGCGAAAACAAGGATTAACCCTATTTCATCTCCTTTAAGTTTGTATCAATGGTTCCTTATTAAAAGTGTAGTGGATAATTTAAAACTATTCAAACTCTTGTATATAAACCATTCGCCAGTTTGTGAACTCTCCGGTTTGCATGGTTATGGTTAATATTACCATGGTAAATTCTCTTCTTGTCATCAACGTTAAGATACGCTACACACTTGGGAAATGACGTACAGTTCCATTTATTGTATTTCTTCAATTTATATCTTTTGTAAAACGTGTAACCGTCTTTCAATATAAGCGTTTTACCATTCACCATTGTTATAAGTTCCGCTGAAATGATATATTTATATATAAATTTTCAGTTCAAATATCAATAGATTTAAATAAGTTTTTTTTAAATGTAGAAATTATCTTCATCTAGCCGTATTTATGGTTAGATTTATTAAATGCTCGATTGGTTTTTTACCACTATAGGTTTCTGCTACTCGTCAGCTGCGTTTCAAAATCAACCAGCGTATACCCAGATGTATCTTGATGTCAGGCTCTTTCGTTTTACTATATATGCGATATACTATAAATGCGAAAGCAAGTCTGTCTGTCCGTCCCGCTTTCACGCCAAAACAACTGATAAATAACAAATAAGGGTTCAGTTTTTGCCATTTAGCTCCGGAACCCCTTATAGGTATATCGTCACTGCCAAATAAGTTTTGTGTTAATAAGATTGTTGTAAATATACAATAACAGATAGTTTTTATTATATATAAAATGTTAACAATTTTAATAAGATATATAAATGATTTATACCAATTACAATTTTTGTGGCCGTGTGGTGTTACCGTTGTGGAGCATTTCCGCTCGAAGCAGATGTTTATATCGCCCATAGAGACATGTGTTCCAGTCGAAGTAGTTATGCCTGTGTTGTGTTTCTAGACCCCCGACACAGGGTTATTATAAGGCTGCGTTTCCTTCAGACATATGCGTACCTATGGGGTGCGAGGATGCGTAACGGAACTTTGAAACGATGTGAGAATTTCCACCAGTGATGTGCAAGGTATGCGAAGAATGCGTAGCGGTGCAAATCTAACATACGCTGTCTTGTAACTGCTAGAAGCTCGCTCGCGTCCCTAACACATATCCCTTCCACCCATCTCTCTCACATGTTCCTAGCATTATTGCAGGTATTATACGAGTATTTACCCAGGGTCTGCTTATTAGTCTGGTCCGGATTTGACGGGTTACTACACGGGGTTTTTACACAGAGCGATTACCACCTGACCTCAGCAACCCTAAGGGCGAACCAGTAACTCATTGGATAAGAGCAATTTATATATCAAGAGTTAAAGATTATTATCAGATGCTATGTGATAACAACCGGTACCGACATCGTAAAGTGTCCTCCGAGGCACAAAACAGCTTAGATCAAAACAGATATTTGTAAGATCAAAGCAAACATCTGAACGAGCAGGAATCGAACCCGCAAACTTCGAGACAACAGGCAGATTCACTACTCACAACGCCACAATCTCACCCATCTCTCTACATATCGTTTACAACTCGTTCGCTCCGTTAAGACGGCTCCAAAAGCTGTGCTAATCGGGGCCTAGGTAAATGTAATTAGTAATTCTATCCAAGCAATAACCCCTCTTTTGCAACCTCACACATCCTCAGTTGGAAACGCAGCCTTATTACACAATGCACTCCGTTGCCTCTATCATTACAAATTGTCAAGTGTCTCAGAATGATACTCAGCAAAACATGGCACAGCACATAAAGTAACTTTGCAGGAGGTACACCGATATCTTGATTCTTTACGAATTTTCTTCCTATAACAATATATACATCGCCTACAAGGATTTGTCCTTGAAGGAGTACTTGGTACATATTCGGGGAAATGTTTCCCAATGTTTTCCCCTTTCGATATTTCATTTTTTCGAGAACGTTTTATTTTTGACGATGCGTTATCTTTAAGCAATTTTCCATCATTCTTAGAAAAAGATGAGAGACTTTTTTCTTTTGTTGGTAAAACTGTATCTTCATCAGAGCTTGAGTCGTTTTTGAAGATTTGTAGGTGAACTGTAATAACGTAAAATAAATCTTAAATGATCGCATTGAATACATAAAAGAAGGTCGGCAGTGGTGAGTCTAAAGTTTTGTCATACAGAACTAATGTTAATAAAACTAAGAAAAACTTTATATCAATAAAACAAAAATAACAATGTTAACAGAACATATATAACATATAATCATGAACTGCTAAAGACCATCGCACATGGCCTCGAGTCCCACACTCCACGCACCACTTTTACCATCTGCCCCGGTGCGAGGGTGCGTAAATGTATTTCCCCAAGTAAATAAAAAAAAAAGTAATAAGCTATATGTGTACTAAATCACTCCAGTAGTTTTTGCGTGAAAGAGGAACACACATCCATCCATCCATTCAAACTTTCACAATTATAATATTAGTCTGTTTAGTTAGAAAATTTATGTAATAATATTATTATTACTTTCAGCATCGTTATTAGTGTTCCGTAGCCAAATGGCAAAAACGGAACCCTTATAGTTTCGTCATGTCCGTTTGTCCGTCCGTCCGTATGTCACAGTCATTTTACTCGGCGCTATCTATACGAAATTTAGTAAATAGGTGTATTCTATGAACCGCACCACGATCTTGTAACATAAAAATTAGGGGTAGCAGTCCATACATGTAACTGAGAATTGAAAAAAAAATTTCAACGTGTCGCAACATGTGAGATATCTTTGGATAGGTCTTTCAAAATGATAAGGTTTGATTTTGTTGATAACAACTACTGACTTAATAAAAAAAGCCATATAAGCTTCTAAAGTCATAAAAATGTGTTGAGGGGGGGGCCCTCTAACTTTTGAACTATGGGATTTAAAATTCTAGAAAAAATGGAGGTTGTAGAACATCAAATGAACTTTCAACCACATTTGAAGAACTGGTTTGAAGAAGGTAGGACTATAAATTTTATAGTCACATATGTTGTGCCCATAACTTTGTTTTTCATATTACTTTTAATAATTACTATAAAATTACCAACTTAATTTTGCGGTCGATTTTAGTTAATTATTATTTTTAAAGCCCTTAAGATTCTTCATAACCAAGCTGCGGAACCCTTTAGTTTCAACTGTGCGTGGTCAACAACGCACTTGATTGGTAAATTATTTGCATTCTTTTTTATGTTTTCTATTTTTAAACTGACCATTTGGCGCATATATAATATATGTGGTTTGTGATTGTGTTTCGAATTGTCAAGTAATATAACGTTCATTTGATCAACACCAATGAAGGCATGACACCGAGAGTATGAGGTACAGGCCGATTTTTGTCCCATTTTAACTTTGTACCGAAAAAAAAAGTATAACCTTTTTGTTCTAACCATATTTTTCTACTCACTATTCTAATAACATTTGCTGTTACCAAAATATTAATATTAATGGTAAATTCAAATTATTGATAATGCACAATAAGTCGAAATAAAAGATATTTAATTTTTTAATGATTCTTAGCACATTAATATATTATACATACTAATTATTATTTAAGATCCAATTAATATATTTATAATATATAATATTATATCTTACCCAATAAGATTAATTAAATATAATGACATAGATGTACATAACATTCCCAACGACAAATATTTACATAAAAATAAGAATAAATTATCTACAGGAACATTATATATTATATAATTACTATTTACAGTCACATCATGATCTTACTTTTTTAGGAACCATAATAAGCTAGAGAAATTTTCGATTGTAAATATCAACTATTGACGCTATAAAAGATAAATTTATTTTAAAAGTTATGGGGCCCACAAGAAACATGATATTTTTATCGTACAGTGGTACAGAACCATTTATTTGCGAATTAGACATGCAATAGATTTTTATTTGCCTCGCGCTTTGACAGGGTGCAGGTTTACACCTATCCTGGTCACGAGTTGGAACATTGCGCACCCTCCGACAACGATTGCATGAGTTTAATGGCTATTAATAAATATAATCGCGTAAAATAATTTATCACGAAAGTTTAAAATGTTCAGGATCATAAAAGTTAAAAAGGATAAATTGTACATAGAGGTTTCTGTTATTTTACGTTTATTTTTACTAATTTTATATAAAAAAGAGTATATTACTGATGTTAGTTAAAACTTCTTTTTCATTTCATGAATTTTTTAATAGAAATTTATTAAATGAAATTGTATTAATATAATGAAACTCTCGTAGATTACTTGCCTATTTGTTCTTCTCTTCGTGAAGATTATTCTTAGTAAGTGATCATTTAATAGTTGTATATTATATATTAATTTAAATTTCAGTTACTTACGTAGTTATAAATTTATGATTATTTTATTACATAATAATAAGATATATTAGATAATAATAAGTATTAAGGACAGACCTTTGTGGTTTTTAATGCTTTGTTATAATATTTCCACTTTAATTAAAATATTTCACTTAGTTACGTAAATAAATATTAATAATAAATAGTTTTATTGTAGCCTAGTAGTAGTAGAATATTGTGAATTAACTTTTTATATTAATATATTGTCCGTTTGGACACATATATAATGTACGTGGTTCGTGATTGTGTTCTGAATTTCCAAGTAAAATACGATAAACTTGATCCACACAAATAAAGGCAGGACACCGAGGATATGAGGTACAAACCCATTTGTGTCCCATTCTTATTCTGTACCGATAAAAGAATGTATAACCTTCGTGTTCTAACCACATTTTTCCACTCGCCATCCTTATAACGTTTGCCACTGTTGAAAAAATTACAGAAATGATATAAGTTTAGATGTTAGTATTAATCATTCTAATTTAAATCAAATTGGATCGAGAGTGAAAACACATTTAAAATTTTGATTCATTTTATTTTTCTATATTTCTAGTTATATACTATTTAAGTTATTTTAAGTATAACTACATACAAATTATCTATTTAAGACTAAGAGCAATTAATAGAAACAATTGTCATTACAAAATTCAAGTATTCTAAGCAAGATTATATAGAAATATTTTATTTTACAAATATAATAAAATAAGTAGAAAGTTCTTTACACAATGTAAAACAAATAGGTAAATTTGGTATAACCAATATTAATAAAAAATTAAATATCATAAGACCGTACGTATATTTTTACTGTCTTTTTTGGTTAAATTTTAATAGTAGTAAATTAAAGTAGATTATTAACATAGCAGGAAAACTAAATACCGGAGGTGGGTGTTAACAACCAAGTGTACAGGTGTCGGGACATGACGAACCCACCGCCCGCTGTTGGGATAATCTCTGTCACAGCAACATCGTTTACTGTAGGCTAGTGAAATTACTGGACAAAAGGGATTCGAGAAACAATATCCCGGTTCGCAACGCGTGAGGCACCTACTAATGGTGATGCAAGCGCTCATAGGCTGCGACATCAGGTGGGCCATATTGCTTGCCAACTTAGCAACATAAAAAAACAGTGTATCACTAAGGTAGTTATTATTGATATGTACCTATAACGCTTGATTGTACTGCTAAAGAGTCCAATAAATTTTAATTAATTTATTTTTTAAAAGCACGAGAACTGGCCCTATGTTTCTTGTTAATTATGACGTTGGCAAATATTTATTTTTATTAATTATTTATTTACCATATATCTTTTGTATATTTGCCATCGGGGAGAATATATAATTGACGTTTATAATGGCAATGGTCATTAGATAAGTTTCTAACATAGTAATCATTTGTGACACTTAGATGAGCTTTGCATATCCCCCAATTAGTACAGAGCCATTTCTGTCCCGTTTTTGTTTTGTACCCAAAGTAAAAAGTGTACCCTTGATGTACTAACCATCTCTTTCCTCTGGTTGTTGTGACAAGCTGAGCTAAAAATGTAAGAGGGCAGTTTAGTTTTATTTTTCATTTCATTTATATAGCTAGTAGCTTATGTGACAATTTTTTTTCAAATATGAATAATATTTTTGGTCAAATTTATATAGTTTACTTGTTTTTTATTGAATCTTTGTTTAGAACATTTAATAACTGGCACTACTTTAAAGGCGTCGGGATGTGACGACCCCATCGCCCGTTGTTGGGATAACCTCTGTCACAACAGAGATTATTCCACCAGTGCAATCAGTCACACTGGTGGTAGGTCTTTTGTTGCAAGAGGCCGGCTAGGTAGGTACCACCGCAGTGTCAATATTCTGCCGCCAAATAGTAGTGCTTAGGCACTACTGTGTTCCAGTTTGAAGGGCATTGTACGCTAGTGAAATTACTGGGCGAACGAGATTTAAGAACTAATATCTCGAGGTTGGCAACGCGTGAGTGGCACCTACTAATGGTGCTGCAAGCGCTCATAGGCTGCGGCAGCCACTTACCATCAGGTGGGCCGTATGCTTGTTTGCCAACTTCTAACATAAAAAAAAAAAAACCTCTGTGATCATTCCTCTCTGGAATTATAATGTATAAAAAATCTAACGCGTTTATAAAAACTATTTTAGAATCGATTTTTTTATCATTGTTAGTAACACCCTGATTATGAACGGAGCTCCGTGAAAAATTACCAATTGCTATATTAAGCTGTACAAGAAAATGTCGTTTATCTTATATCGATAAAAATATTAAGTTAAGTTTCATATGTTATGTTGCAATATACTTTTTTGTATAGTTAACGTCTTCTTTCTTTTAAAAGATAAGAGAATATAATCAATTAGAAAATCAAGTATGCAATAATCGAATAGTTCACGATGCCATAATCATACAATTTAGCTTCTAACTAGCTACATAATAGCGTTGCTTTCCCCGATAACTCCCTTAGAAATAAGGTGACATTATACAAAGCCTGTATACGTCCCATACTGATCTACGCGAGCCCTGTTTTCTCGCACGTCCACGCCAGAAGAATTAATCAATTAATTCGATCCCCAAACATTTGAAGCGCTTATCGCAAAACTATTTCGATCAAACTACTTTCCATCCAAAGCCTTTGATTAGACATGCTTGTATCTACACAGACCGATGTAACCAACCGACAAAAGTAAGGCGTCCTAAGCACGTCCTGCAAGACCCTGACGATAGGATTACATTAGAAAAGGGCTGTCATCTTTATCACGGCTGAGTCTCAGTACTCGGCCCCCCGCCCGGTGACGCTGTCAAGGCCAGTAGGGCCAACAGCAATACACATTCCGAAAAAAAAATCCCCGATAATATTCTCATCACGAGCATCATCTAACGAGCTCGAGAGAGGGGTATGTCTTGCGGGAGGGGCGGGAACGGCGCCCTTACCTTCTGCAACGTACCGACCCTACGGTACAAATAGTTTTGCCACAGCTTGGTATCCTAGCGACGAGTGTATTTCAAATTTCTTTGGTGCGTTTCAAATAAGAATAGGACTGGAGTCGAAGCTAACTTCATACTGATAACCAAATAAAAGTAGCGTTAGCACAATAAGCCATACATAATAGTTATGTTAAAATAATAAACAGAGGAGTGATTAGATATTTATTGGGATGACAAACAGCAGGTAGAAAACCACATTCAATTTGAGTAATAATAATAATTTATTTTAAATCATTACATAGTATCTACAGTTTAAATAAAATAATCACTATGCATTGCAATAAAATTCAAAATAAAATAAAATGAATAAATTTGAATATATAAATTCGACTCCGAGATAAACGTTGTTGATTGCATAGTGTAATTTATTAATTATTATACAAAATTGATATATTAGTTTTATATCGAAAAGTTTGTAACTGAATCATTTAATTCACAGCTGTCCTTTACTTTGTTAAATTGTGTAAGAATCTTTGTGACTGCTAGATTTTTATGTTATTACGTTAGATGACGTTTTGTCACTGAGGTAATAGAATTGTCTGAAGTGAATGTTTTATTGCCAAGCTTTTTCTAATTTACTGGTGCGTTATTAGAACATTTCTCTCGATGCGGTCGACATAATTTTATGAATTACATGAAGGCACATGATTTTACCTTATTTTCATATATTGACCATTAGAACATTTATGCAAAAGTTTTCTTGAATGATTATGCTCGATATTGCTTTTAAATATTTTGTGGTCATCACCCACACATAAGTACGCTTTGCACCTGGGAAAGTTGGTACAAACCCATTTTTGTCCACTTTTCATTCTGTACCGGAAGAAAAAAGTATATCCGAACAATACAAGGCTCTCCTTACCGTTGCTCATCGTTATCAATTTAGCTGCAACGGAATAAATCATTAGATGTTTCTTTCTATCAGTAAACAATATTAAATTTACTAGCGTGTTACTGGTACACTAATCCGAGAAGCTATAGATATAAATCTTTTAAAGTTTTAGTACAATCTCTAAATTGAAAAATAAATACAAACAAAGACTTTTTAAAATTTTATTACGGCACATATTTACATTTTACTTATTTTGTTATATATTGACCATTAGAACATTTATGCAAAAGTTTTCTTGTATGATTATGTTCGATATTCTTTTTAAATATTTTGTGGTCATCACCCACACATAAGTACGCTTTACACCTGGGAAAGTTAGTACAAACCCATTTTTGTCCACCTTTCATTCTGTACCGGAAGAAAAATGTATATCCGAACAATACAAGTCTCTTCTTGCTGTTGGTCATTGTTATCAATTCGGCTGTAAAATGGGACAAATTATTAGACTTGTTTTTCTATCGAGTTATTGGTACACTGATATAAAAGCTATCCTTATTGTTTTAGTATAGTCTCTTGTTTAAAAAATAGATCGAATATTTGTTAAAATTTTATTGAAGCAGATAATATTTACATTTAACTTAATTTTCTATATTTCGACATTTAGGACATTGATGTAAAAAATTTTTCATATGGTTATGTTCTATATTACTTTTTATTATATTTTGATCTTCATCTACACATAAATACGCTTTGCACTTAGGGAAGAGGGTACAAACCCATTTCTGTCCCGTTTTCATTTTGTACCGGAAGAAAAATCTATATCCAAACAACACAAAGCTCTTCTTACCGTTGCCCATTGTTATAAATTCAGCTGAAAAGTGGAATACATTATTAGATAAATGAAAAGATATTTTTTATTTATTCGCATCTAATACAATATAAAACCGAGCCTACATTGTAAATTTAACTTTATGACCTTCATAATAATCGTAAAACGAAACGAAATTCTCAATGTAACAATAGTCCACAACATAACCATATTCCAGCGTAAATAACTGACGTACATAACCAACACGACAACCATGTTGATTCCCAAAAAAATCTTTTTGTGTTACGTTGTTTTCTTTCGATTTCGATTCTTGCGATTTGTGGAAAGAATGTCCATGGTAAGAACTGATAGAAATCCTTAGTGGAAATCGTAACTTCCTGTTTTATACTATGACATTTCGCATTAGAACAATGTAATGTCTTGCTATAAAGCAGGTCAGATGGCAGTCGCTTTGTGTAAAAATTAGTAATCTATCAAATCCGGATAAGAGCAATAAGCAGCCCCCGGCCAAAATATAAATGATGCTAAGAAGAAGAATTATTTTTATAAAACCTTAAAATTAAAAAATATAAATAAAGTTGTAATAATTTATTGTCACATACGTTTATTTATTAAAATATTATCACATACCTCATTATATATTTATTACATAATGCAAAGTATACTTTCTTTCACACATGGCGTAAATTTTTCTCATGGCTGTCGAAATGCAAATAGGGAGAATTTGCAGGCATTATTTGTATCTATCTGTATTGTAGGCCTCTAGGACATAGATTTAGAATAGGCTAGATAGAGCAAGCCGAACCGTGCCCGACGTTGAAATTCAATATTTCGAAAATCCGACATTTAAAATAATATTGACAGTCATACTAACGCTTAGTGATTGAAGCGATTCTTGTTTACGTTAGCACATCACTAAATGGCTGGAGTGACGGACAATTCTTTTTTTATGATGTGTCATAAAAATTCAATAATAATCACCGGTGTCACTTCTATTCACAATGAGACTTAGTTAGGGGTCGCTGCCCAGTCCCAGATTTTTTTTCGAGGCAGGACAACATCTGCCATTATTTACTCGTCTTTATGTATGTCCCATCGGAGAGCTTGTAGTATTCTGGTGGACTATGATCGTGGAGTTCGATGGCCCTCATCAAGGTACCTTGTTCTGATATTTGGAGGTTGCTCCTACATTTCGAAGAGTTTGTGCAGC
This sequence comes from Hestina assimilis, assembly GCA_023373885.1. NCBI lineage: Eukaryota > Metazoa > Arthropoda > Insecta > Lepidoptera > Nymphalidae > Hestina > Hestina assimilis. Next base: position 2,644,537 of record CM041750.1, on the reverse strand, counting down.
TCCATCTCATTCCATGTTTAATGGTCATGTGAGGATAATACGTGAACCCGTTCTTCAATAATAACTTCTTACCGTTTTGTAAAGTTATCATCTTCACTGAAAAAACATTTAGTAAATAAGAAAAACCTTTTCTAATGTTTTAATCAAGACAATATGTTTACATGTAAATATATCAATATATATAGGTATATAATTCTCCGGTCCGTATTTTTTGTTCTAGTGGATTCGAGACTGGTTTCTATTCACATAGGATCCAGAAGGGACGCTGTTGTCAGATACCAGTTTTTGTCGGAGCACCATATCTGCCGGGCCTGCTAGTATAATATACAAACGCTACACACTCAAGGGCCTACATTTCGATAATGATATCCTTTGTCGGGGGTCCGGAAATACACACAAGGACAAGGACCACACCCCGACTGGAAAACATTGACTGTATGATTAGTATCTATACATATAGATGCCTCGATGTTCGTAAGCGGCGGAGGATCAAGAGGCACGCAGTACAGAGACCTCATAAAGTAAATGAGCGTACCACCGAGTGCGGTAGCCTTTAGTACCACGTCCTGTTTGTAAAGGTATACGCTTTGCTAATAACACATGTTGTACGTATTTAGACGTCCATTACTAGTCCTGGTTGATTTTTGCATGGTCTGTACTTTTTTATTTATATGTCATCACAGTTGGCAAACATATGAACATATGGTTTTAAAATAATGCCATTAAGTATACGCACTGTTTAGTTTACTTTTAGTTTTTTTAATTAAAACAATCACAATGAAAAACATTATAAGTATATTCTATGATATCAGTACAAAAATATATTTTAACGGTGCAACAATTTTTCAACATTTCTCATAATAATACGATTTAATTTATCCAATGGTATTGATGATCTAATCATTACTAGCTGGTTTATCATTTGATCAGGTAGTTTGAGTCCACAGTCTGAGTTCAACCTAAAGGACGGATGTTAATAAGAAAAGTAACCCCAATATGGAAAATTCAACTATATTTTTTAAAATATTTCTTACGTTTTGAGAAAAATACAAGACACTAACACAACAATAATAAATTAAAAGTAGAAATGGCTACTCTTTCATCACGAGAAAATAGACAATAAACGCTACACACTCAACGGCCCCCATTAGGATAATTATATCCTGTGTCGGGGGTCCGGAAACATTCACAATGACAAGGACAAACACAACCAGACCGGAAAACATGCCTGTACGATTAATACAAACATCTGCTCAGAGCGGGAATCGAACCCGCAACCGTCGAGGCTTAAGGCAGACTCGCTACCCACAACGCCACAACGGTGTCAATCTCAGGTTAAAATGGCTTTTTCCGAAAATCGTTCCCTTTTTATGTATTTTAGGAAGCATGCCTTTTACTATTTGGGTTCTTGGGTATTTGCCTTTTACGGGTTGGGTAATACTTTACAAAAATGCATTATAATTTAAATATATTGATTTTTCTCGAGAAGAATAGTTTTTTTGCTTATAAAAACTTAATAAAAAGGAACATTAAAAAATATGGTTGTCAATTTGGTTTTTGTCACATTGGGGTTACTCATAAGCATATCGATATAAAAGTCCTTACTAACATACACCATATGGAACACCGTCATTGGTGGTTATTTCGACTTCTATTTCTAAGAAGAATGCAACCATATTCAGTTTTTTCAAATTGCGGGGGCAGATGGTTATGTACACCGTGAATTTTTTTTATGAACTGTTCGTTTCTATCGAGTAGGACGAGCGCTTTACAACCTCTCTGTCGAGCGGAGCATCTCCACCTCCGGACCTTGGTGCGAGCTCCGTGATATGATTTGTGGAAAACGTAATTCCCCATGAAAAGTCGCCGCGATCCATTGATCATTGTTATGAAATGAGCTGGAATTGTACAAACACAAATAAATCTATACGTATAACTTGGTTTTGGACAGCGAAAGAAGAGAAGATATTATCATGTAAAATAAATTGAAACTTTATATAAAATATATATATTTTAATTGACTTACATACATATCATTAACATAACAAAAAATTAACATAATAAACTAATTATAGCTATAGAACAGTAACGTTTATATTAAAATATAATCCATTCTTTATGTTGGTAATTACAAGTCACACTGGTGGTAGGTCTTTTGTTGCAAGAGGCCGGCTAGGTAGGTACCACCGCAGTGTCCAATATTCTGCCGCCAAATAGTAGTGTTTAGGCACTACTGTGTTCCGGTTTGAAGGGCATTGTACGCTAGTGAAATTACTGGGCGAACGAGATTTAAGAACTAATATCTCGAGGTTGGCAACGCGCGAGTGGCACCTACTAATGGTGCTGCAAGCGCTCATAGGCTGCGGCAGCCACTTACCATCAGGTGGGCCGTATGCTTGTTTGCCAACTTCTAACATAAAAAAAAAAAAAAAAAAAGTTTAAAGTATCTTTGTACTACAAATGAAGGCAGTACTTTTTAATGACGGTTGGCAAACAAGCATAGGGTCCGTCTGATGGTAAGCAGTTAGCGCAACCTGGTAACGCTTGCGATACTTGAAGTATCACATGCACGTTGCCAACCCAAGGCATAGGAGGGAAGGGATAAGACGGGAAAAAGGAAGTGTACAGTGGGGATGGGAGATTGGCAGTTGGCTAAATAAACTCTTCTGTGCTATTATTAATATATATTAAACTGTGTATGTGTGTGTATTTCAGAGATTCATATAGCATTTCTGAGCTTGACATTGAAGAACATATTTTAATTTAAAAATTAATTTTAATTTAAATAATCATTTTATCGACGGAAAGTCTTACTTAATCTTACTTAATATAATAGTTGAGAAAGTTTGTATGTTTAGAAATTTAGATGTTTTTTTAATAAATCAAATTAAAACGACTGAACGGATTTGGAGGAAATTTAGCACACACGTAGCTCATTATCTGGATTTGCACACTGGGTATAAATGTATAACACGGAACATTATTTACTTATAAATGTATACAAAGTCGCAGACTAATATACAATATAATAGTCAACATTATATACTATGATATCTTAACATAATTTCCCAATCTATCAGTTTTGTATACAGGACGATCGTGGTCATTATGGTTTAAACTATACTTAATAACAAAGTCGTCTGCATCGGAAACAGAGACGTACGCCTTGCATTTCTTCTTAGAAGCAGAGCAACGCCATTTGACACCACCAAAACATCTGATATGACCACCGCCTTTGTGAAAGGTATAACCATCAACCATGAGCAATACCGTCCCATTGCTTAACTTTATAAATTTGACATCTGCAACAGTATTATAACATTAAGACTATAGGACGACCTTTGTGGCGTGTTGGTAATTCCTTGCCTTTAGTCTCGGCGGTCGTGGTTTCGGTTCCCGCTCGGGATGGATTTTTGTGTTGATGTTATCCTTGTAAGTCTCCTTACTATGCCGTCCTTAACGGGATATCATAACATCTAAATGGTAATCGTTAAGTCTTGATCTGAAATTTGCTCTTATTCAATGAGTTATTAGTTTGGCCTTAAGAGTTGTGGAGGTCAGATGGCAATCGCTCTGTGTAAAAAGTAACCTATCAAATCCGGATAATAGTAATAACCACTCAGGCTTATCGGGATTACTAGGAAAAAGAAGAACGTTACCGCTATAAAATGTTGTAAATTTTGAGCAGAATACCGCATTATACAACGCCGTCCCGATGCTTTGCGTGAGAAGCAGCATCACAAATTAAGCCAGTTAACGGACCATTACACGTTACCAAAATCAATTGGCAAAAGTAAAAGAATTTTAGAAAAAACCTAGAAAACCTAAAAATAGATATTATTTTCTAGAAAAGAATTAGCTAATAAATTCATTTGTATTCGGTTCCTTATGTGCCGATGTTCTATTTAAAACAATTTTCTTTAAATATTTTTTTTTGAAACTTATAGACTTCAATGATTTCATTATTAAGGCAGCCGGTTCTAAAAAACCATATAAAAACTATTGTTCTATGATATACATGTGATCTTTAATAACTATTATTCATTAAATACTTTTATAACAATAACCAAATTAATAAAACGTAAAAATATTATCAATCAAATTTTAACGTAAATCCCTTGCGAGGCCTGCTTGTACACAGGTGGCTCATGATTATGCACACCACTGATCTTGTATACTGTCTTTTCATCTTCAGAGAGTACAACAATAGCGTTGCATTTGGATTTCTTTCTTGACGAGCACTGCCATCTTATACCACCACAGTACTTGACACGGGCTAATTTATGATACGAGTAGCCATTGACAATGAATAGTTTCGTCCCGTTGATAAGGTTTATGAAGTGCGCATCTGCAACGGAAATACATTAATATTATGTAGCTTTTATTACAGGTTGTATGAGATATTCATGTCCGATTGCACTTAAAAAGTAATTTGTAGTGATTCTGAAATAATAGTGCCGTAAGATTCAAATATATTTATTTATAATGTTATAAAATAGTACTATATCGAATAACAGTTTTTTATTAGAGGTCAATAAATTTGCTACAAAAAAAAATATGCATCATAGTTTATCGTAAGTTTTAAATTACATTGCTGTGTGATTCGTACCGCTTCAAAGCAAACGTAAGCAAAGTTTATAAATGATTCTAATGCTAGTACCAGTCGTGGCTCATAAGTCACAACCGCGGCGACAAGTTCACGTGGGTAATATGAAACCTATATTTATACATTGAAATACAGTCCCTTAATTACAAAAGGCTGTTGTTACATCAAAAGTTACTCCCAATTTTAACGTAAGTTCCGTCTTCGGTGATAACGAACGGCGGTGGGTTATGGTTATGATTCATATTACCTTTAATTATCTTATCATCTTTAGAAACGTAGACAATAGCTGAACAACATTTAGATATTTTGTTGCTGCAAGTGTATTTTGATTTCCCATCGCGAAACTTTCTCGCATTTCTGCTGAATGTATAACCGTTTAGAAATAATATCTTTATTCCGTGATGATTTCTTACGAACTGAGCTAAAAATATAAGAAACCTTAGAAGATTATCATTATACTTAAAATAAAATAAAAAATAAAGAACTGCAGGAAAACACTTTTATTATAACAAAAACTATATTTTATAATTCAACTAAATACATATAATTATAAATAATAATAACATTATCAATCCAATATCCTGTTCAGTGGAATCTATACCAATATTATTAAGCTAAAGAATTTGTTTGGTTGGTTGAACGCGCTAATCTCTGAACTTACTTGTCGGATTTGAAAAGTTATTTTTGCATTTGACGACGCCATCGCCCGCTGTTAGGATAATCTCTGTCATAGCAGAGGTTATTCCATCAGTGCAATCAGTCATACTGGTGGTAGGTCTTTTGTTGCAAGAGGCCGGCTAGTTAGTACCACCGCAGTGTCAAATATTCTGCCGCCAAATAGCAGTGCTTAGGCATTACTGTGTTCCGGTTACGTACTTATGGTGCTGCAAGCGCTCATAGCGTAGCCTATGCGACCACTTACCATCAGGTGGGCCATATGCTTGTTTGCCAACTTAAAACATTAAAAAAAAAACATTTTCTTAGGAAGGCTATTGATATCACGATACGATATAAAGGAGATGAGCATTAAGAAAGAAAGCGCGGGCGGACAGTGCTATACGTCGAATTGGCGGAACAGCAACACAATAATAAAGTGAAAAATTGTTCGTTTGTTTGTTTGTCTAAACAATAACTATGTAGACTAAGCAAGCGAAGCCGCGGGCTGAGCTAGTTATAATATTACCGAAAAGAATGTTATTTATTGTATAGACTATAGAAGATGACAATAAGTCAGCTAAATTATAATATACGTTCTTAAAATGGGTCTGCATATTAGTCATAAGACTATGTGTGTGTATGTATGTTTGTGTTGTGTAGACATAATCACAATAACTACTTCAATTTTTATTCCAGATCTTTTTTTTTTTTTATTTAAAAATGGGTAAGCTCTTGACCTCCATCGAGTGTGAAAGCTTAGATGAGGTCTACGTTGGAGCGAGCTTACTCAAGAGAAGCCTATGTACTCGCACCTTGAAGAGGTTCAGTTTATATGCATTCGGAAATACAGACGCCGGAAGAGCATTCCAATCCCTGGCCGTGCGCATTATGAATGACGAACGAAAGCGCATAGTTCGGATATTAGGTATATCGACCAGAAATGGATATATATATATATATTTATAAAGAGGAATCATTAATCTGTCTTTAAGGCCGATGGACCAGAAATGGTTCTGGTCGGAGTTATTGTGTGTGTCTGGACTTTTGAGTGATAAACATTTATTAATAGTTGTCTATGTCTTAACAAAATACCCATCCTTAGTAATAACGTAATTTGGAGGCTCGTGATTATGAACTGTGTTGGCTTTTAAAATAACATTCTTATTCGATAAGCAAACAAATGCTGAGCATTTTTTTGATAAGCGATTTCGACAGGTATATTGCGCGTTGCCTTTCTGAGTTATACGTTTCTTGGCCTTGCTGTACGTGTAACCTTCTAGAAGATATAACTCGAACCCTGTAGTTGTCCTTACCATTTTACCTGAAAAAAATGTAAATATAAAGAAATAGAAATGTCTACTAGTACCAGTTGTACCAGTGTTTATAACGGTGCAAAGACTGGTGCTCTCCAATCTGATCAATTAATAGTTCTTGTGGTGCTCTCCAATCTGGTCAATTAATAGTTTTTCTCGTCCTTTTTTCCGTATAATTCCTCCGTGCATACGATTCTTCAAGAGACGCAAGCGTTCATTCTCGTAGATTGGTGTGACCATCAGTTACCATCAGACTAATCGTATGCTTGTTTGCCACCCGTCATGAGATAAAAAAAACATTCTGCCTTTCTTCATTGCATGGTTCAAGCTTGGCCGCATCCGTTACTTGATCCGTGCATTCACTATGAACACAATGCGCGCCCTTCCTTCTGCGTCCTGTTTTTCACACGGCCTGTGTACTCAACCAAGCCGCCAGGTGGTGCTATCAAGGCCATTAAGACCAACAGCAATACACATTCCGAATAAAAAAAAGCGCACCCCTTTTTGTTCGACCGTAAAACCAAGAAATCGCTAATCACTATGTGCGCAACTAGTCTTGGATTCTAGTATATTTCTAACACGTATTTTACAGATTCATGTTAATGATACATTGGGATGATTGTAGCTCAATTACTAAGAACTATATTTTCTTTTATTTATTTATAACTAAAATTATAATTAACGTGAAAATGCGTTTGTTTGCTTGTGACGATTTCACGGCTAAGCAGTTGAATCGATTATGATGAATTTTGGTATAGCTAAAGGAGACACCAGGGAGACGGAGAGTACGTTTTCTTTCAAAAACAAAAGAAAAAGAAAGAAAATACATAAGGGAAATAAGGGAATTTTTTTATGAGGCCAATTTAACATAACATAAATAAATAAACGCAACACACTCAACGGCCCTATTAGAATAGTTATATCCTGTGTCGGGGGTCCGGTAACATACACATGGACAGGGACAAACACCCAGACCGGAAAACATGCATGGTCAATACAAACATCTGCTATCGAACGCAGAATCAAACTCGCAACCTGTGGCGCCACAACGTCGTCTAAAAATTATTTCTATATTGAATTAAACGTAATTCATGAAATCTGTATTCACGCGGGCGACGCCGCAGGCAAAAGCTGGTAATAAACTATACTTACCAGCAACGTGCTGGTGTGAATATATAAATCATACGAACAAGAGGATGGTTTAGCATCGGAGATAATTAACAAATTAGTTGACTGGTTAATTGGATTAAAATACTATAAGGAGTGTACCAAAAACTTTATTTAACTAAGACATGATTATTTACGTATAATTTCATACATATACCACAAAAAGTTATTCTATAAATAATTTTTTTTTCTTCAGTTATGAATACTTTGCAATTAATACCTTGGTTACAAATCCAAAATATTTTTAGTGCCTTTTAAAATACATAATTATTAGACATTTGAAACACATATAAGATTATATCTTAAACATGATCTGTGACATACATATTTAGTAGCTTATTGTAGCACAGTGATCCTGTAGCCAGTAGGGCCAGACTAACACATTCAGAAGAGTAGTGTACCTTATAACTACTTCTAAATCTTACATTACTAAATTAAAAAATCAATGAAGCCTATAACTAAAAGCATTTTAAATATAGCATAAATTAAACTTTAATCTCTTATCCCCGGTTTCTCGGAAGTTGATCAAATTCATGTCAACTTAACATACCAAATACAAAAACCTCATTGGCTGAAGCAGCCGATGATCAATGATAATCAATGAGCGAACGAGAAACCGGGAGTTAGTCTAATTCACACTGGTAAACAAGGACCAATAAATTGGTTGCTGCTTTGTCGTTGAAATAAATAAAAAAATACATACCTATCCAAGTAAGCTCTAAGTTTATCTCAGTTAAATATGCATAGTTAACTAAAGCGATATCTGTTAAAAGTTTTTAAGCAAAAACTATTTCTACTAAAATGACAAACGATATTGTAGATTCCCAATACTATGTCAATATCTAAAAGTTACTTAGAATAATCTAGTAAATCTATAATAAGTAATACTTTACTATGTATTTATGAAGTATATGTAGATATATGTATAACTCAACATCCGAAGTATTTATAGATTGATCGGTTCTCAACTATGTTGATGATAATGATTGATTCACAAATCCTTGTTCAGATTCACAACTATGCTTCATAAATATCTTTCAAATCACTACTTCATGTTCAAAAGTGCATCTATGATTATTTATTTTTACCTAAATCCTAAATTTAAGATCTACGAAAGTATAGAATAAATTTAAAATTCAAACCCTATATTTAATAATATTTTAAATCTAAAAATTTCGTAATGAAAATAATAAGAAAGGCTTCATTTGAAAAATAATAACTGCCAATTCGATTTTCACAAGAAAAAATAGGAATAAGTATTTGTATAAATCCTGTTTAAATATAACTACAACACTCAAAGCAAAGCACAATCATAGATTAAAACATATAAATTACACATACAACATAAATTTAACCTACACATACATTTTCTACATATTTTTTACACTCACTCTTTAAAATATGCTATAGATACCTCAAGATATACTTGTATACCTCTTTATTATATAGATAACTTTTTTACGTAAATATCTATATATGTCTTTCAACTGAAATGTAATTTACATACATACTCGTATATTTAGCTTTTTATATAAATTAGAGAAAATTAAAACTAAACGTTACAAGATTAAGTGATAATATTTGATTTAATGAATATAAAAGAGTGCAAATTAAACGAAAAAATAGCATTCATCCAAACTGAACACTTTAAATATAAATTTAAGTTAGGGCCTTATAATATATTCCGTTAACCTCGTTGTACCTAGGTGGGTCGTGAGAATGGAAGTTAAAGAGTTTCTTCACAACGCCTAGATTCTCGTCAAGGACGCAGTTCGCTCGACAACCCTTCAGCTTGAAGGAGCAACGCAATCTAACTTCTCCGTTGTTTCTAACGCCGCTTCTATGGAACGTGTGTCCGTGTATCATGAGGAGCTCCTTCCCGGAAGCCAGTCGTATCACCTTTACTTCTGTACAAAATAATGAAGTCGTTACTAATTTTGTTTTCGGATATTTATAGCTTAACTACTACTATGATTCCATAATTTTGTTAGGTTTACCAATCCATTATACCTTTAGGCGGTTTTAGTAGACATAATAAGGAATTAGGTTTTCGTTTACAATACATTAGGGTTTTATTTATCATTTTAATTATAAATATTAAAGATAAGACCAATATTTTATTCTAGGAATGAGATAATATTGTTTCTATATCACGCTTACAGTACAGTGAACCCAAACTATTATGTCTACTGTCTAGTCTGTGTACTTGTTAAAAAAAATACTTATACATATATAACTGTTTATATTTGACGTAAGCGTTAAATAAATAATTTTATTTCACTTGCTATAAATCAGTAAATTAGGATTATGTATTAAATAAAACTTTGTTTCAAAATAATATATTTTATTGTATTCAATGATTAAAAACAAATCGGACTAGAGGATCTAGCCGTCTTAAACTAGTGAGATTCGTATGGAGCTTAAAATCAAAAGAAAAAGTCTACAAAACTTTTTAATTAATTATAGAATACACAGTTTTTGAGTAACAGCAAACAATATTTCCGACCTAAGATTAAGAACTACAGAACAGACATTTCGGGGAGAACTAGTTTAACGCTAGGTCTAAATCTAGTCATCGACATAATTTCTAAGCCTTTACAAAATAACCATTTTTTGTGAAAGCATAACCTGAAGGATCGTGATTGTGAACAGCGTTGGCTTTTACAATGACATTTTTATTCGATACACGAACAAAAGCCGAGCATTTTTTCGATAAATGATTTCGACAAGCGAAGCGTATGTCGCCATTAGGAGCTATTTTATGTCTGCTATAGGTATAACCATCTAGAAGATAGAATTCTGAGCCTGAAATAGTTTTTACTATTCTACCTGAAAAATTAAACATGTTTTATGTGTTATTATAATTAACAAATATAATAAATGAAAAAGGAATCAATTTAATTAACTTTGATGTAGTAGACCCTTGCTGTGTTCATCAAGAATGGGACGCCTTGACCGGAGACTAACTTTATCAAGAATATCAATGTGGATTAATAGTATTCGCATTTTTGTGTTTTGTAACATTTTAGTTTTCTTTCCTTTCCTTTTATTTCCCTTCCCTATCTATCCTTACTTAGAGTCGAGACCCTTTCAATAATAAAACAGTAGTTGTTGCGACTAGTTTACATATACATATTATGTGTATGTAATCATTTAATAACGTTTTGCCCAGGATAAGAGATTGGTCACTGCTCATTCTACTGTTGTTTTTTGTTTTGGTTTCCTACAGGCTAAATTACATAATACTACAACTACATACTACATATATATGTAATATCTTATGAAAACAAAAGGTTGCTGGCCCTGATTTAAAGCAATCCGTGGTTCCAAATCTTAAACAAATTAGATCTTATGGAACATAAAATCGAAAGAAAACATAAGATTATTATAATTTAATTCTAAGAATAATACAGATTAGAGCATTTTGGGGGAATGAGTTTAATAATTATTCTCAATCTATTCATCGACATAGTTTCTAAGTCTTTACAAAATACCCGTTTTTAGTGAAAGCATAACCTGGAGGATCGTGATTGTGAACAGTGTTGGCTTTTACAATGACATTTTTATTCGATACACGAACAAAAGCCGTACATTTTTTAGATAAACGATTTCGACAAGCGAAACGTATGCCACCATCGGGAGCTAATTGATTCTTGCTATAAGTATACCCATCTAGAAGATACAACTCCGAGCCTGTAAGCGTTTTTACTATGCGACCTGTAAAATTAAACATGTTTTAGATTAGTGTTATTATATTATTTTTATTATTATTTATTCTTTCTATCAAACTGCATATATATTACTTATATAAGATGAACATGAATTTAGTTAGCTTTGACGTTCTAGAGCACTTCTGTTTCTACCACGAATGGGCCTGCTGGACGTGGGACTACCCTGATCAAGAATACCGACGTGGATTAACATCATTCGCGTTTTTGTGTTAAGCATACGCCACACCTGATGATAAGTGGTAACCGTAGCCTATGAGCGCTTGCAGCACCATTAGTAGGTGCCACTCACGCGTTGCCAACCTCAAGATATTGGTTCTCCTCTGCCCAGGAATTTCACTAGTCTACAGTGCCCTTCAAACCGAAACGCAGCAATGACAAAGACACTACTGCTTTACGGTAGAATATTTGACACTGCAGTGGTACCTACCTAGCCGGCCTCTTGCAGCAAAACACCTACCACCAGAGTGACTGATTGCACTGGTGGAATAATCTCTGCTATGACAGAGGTTATCTCAACAGCGGGCGATATCGTAACATCCCCATGCCTGGGAAATTCATGCTGGCAAAACACGGTGCTGCCTCTGATAATACAATTTAAGCTGTCAGACAGGTTGCCACCTTTCAGATAATGAAAAAAAAAGTAGATTAAAAGCTTTATTTTGAAATAAGTGCAATACAAAGATAAGTTGGATAATTAAATCTACCAAAAAAAACTATTTTATAATTCTTAATTAAACTACACTTAACGTTAATATGTAGATAGATAAAATGTTGGGATATACAGTTTTTACAAACAAAACAATTTTTTTTAGGGTCTTTCAGTACAAATAGGTTGTACATTGTGAAATATTATTTTCAATACCAAATTTAAAATTGCTTTAAATTAAATAATTGAGATATCATATAAATTATCTCTAATTAAAAGAAAAAACTATTAGCTGTTCAAAATGGGGCTCAAATGTCTACAAAATTGCCATATTGCCATAAACGAAGACACGAGTGACATGTTAGATTTGCAATGTTAGCTCTACATTAAACATCTAAAAGCTAGTTATTAAGTAATAGTAATCAACTAATACATTTGTAACTTTATAACTATCATCATTATAATGAAATCGTTACTTTATTTTAAATCTTATACGTATTAGGACGGTTTCAGACCGGCTTTTTTTTGCAAGTGTAATAATATACGGTCGTTTCGGCATACGGTCTTACACAGGCGTACAACCCGAACCCACACACACACTACAATATACGGCCTTATTCCGGCGTGTACGCTGGAACCGGCGTCGCCGAGTATCAGTAGCATGTTGACAGTGGCTTATATAACGCGTTTACACGAGCTTATAACGCGCATACTAGTTGCGTGCAAGGTAAAATGTTACCCTATATGCGCTGCAAAAAACGAAGTTATACCCTCGTACGAGCTTAAACGCTAGTCTGAAACCACCCTTGATTAATATTTTATTTCATCTAAAAGAAAACATAGAATAGGTTAACATTGAAAGTTGAAACACTATATTTAATTCTAGCTTAGTATTAAGAAATTAAATTTAATAAGAATAAAAAAATACAACACAAACATAATTACTTGCTTATTCGATTTGCTGTACAAAACGAAAAACGCAATGTTATAAAATCATAGATGACATACAAAGGGTTCCCAAACTATGCGACGCGAAGCACTTGGGCGTCGTGAAGACGTCCTGAAAGCGCCCAAAATGAAATGCGCATCTTCATTACACAAGACGTAACTAGTAGGGTCTAATTAGCACATAAACAGCGCAAGAAGGGCATCACATGTAGAGAGCCGCAACTAAAAAAGCCTTGAAAACCACTAACCTAATATAATCAAAACATTAAAATATCAAACAGGCAAACATCTACGTAAATTATTGTATCATCGCTCAAATAATTATTACTACATATATTATATAAACATTAAATCTTTTGAATAATCAGCGTTGTGTCATTTACATTTTTACCTAAATAGGTAAATATATGAGTTGTTTGTCTTTGGCGACGAGTGAAAACCTCGTAAGTGTCAATACGAAATTTTACAGAAGGAATAGAAATGTCTAATGAACTTTGTTTGAAATTTCTATATGAGCATTCTTTGAATTATCATTGTCGTATATGTTGTAAGTCGTTATACTGAGTTTTAGTGCAGTCAAGTTATTTATGAGATTTTCTAACAAATGATTTCACGCGTCGCCGTTATATGTACCGTGTAAGTAAACACCCAATAATTTTGTAGATATTAAAAATATATACTTGATGAGTATGGATTTGTCGATTTCACCAATACTATTACAACTTATCTAATATAATATAAGCTAAATATCTGATTATAATATAAGCTACCATAACACATTGATTAAAATTACCAGTTACAACATCAATTCAAAGATACTAAGAAGGACTAATAGTCCGTTGAAAAGTTATATATGGGATTGCATTTGTCAAAGCATGCAATTTTTTTTTTCTGGATGTCAAGGGGCAGCGTAGTAGTGTGATGCTAAATCCAAGTTTGTGAGGTCACAACCCTTGTGGGTCATTCGCTATCTTGAAAAAAGGCTATTTCACGTTTTATCGGACAAACTAATTGTCGAACAGCAAATTTTAATGGTATTTTATTGCAAATTCAGTCGTTAACAAAAAATTGCGAGCTCTGACAAATGCACAAAGTCCAAGGAAATGTTAGGCCGGTTTCAGACCAACTTTTTTTTTCGAGCGTATACGGTCGTTTCGGAATATGCTTACACGCCCAAACTGAAACCATTCCCGATTTAAAAAATTATCACACGCGTATACGAGCTTATAAGCGCGTCAACACTCGTAGAAGTTGCGCGCTTGTGCAAAAAGAGTTCTTATAGGCGCTTTATAAACTAGCATATACGCTCCTATAAAACGGTAGTCTGAAGCCTGTGAGGCCTTAACAAGTCAATGGACTTGAACAAATGGAATAAATTTAAGTAAGAGCCTTGTAATATATTCCATTAATCTCGTTGTACTTCGGTGGGTCGTGTGAATGGAAGTCAAACAGTTTCTTCACGACGCCTTGATTCTCGTCAAGGATGCAGTTCGCACGACAACCCTTCAGCTTGAAGGAGCAACGCAATCTGACTTCCCCGTTGTTTCTCGAGCCGCTTCTATGGAAAGTGTGTCCGTGTATCATGAGGAGCTCCTTCCCGGAAGAAAGTCGTATCACTTTAACTGTTGGAAAAAAAATACTGTTATAATATCGGATCGGTACTTTTTGTGTCCCTTAGTATTGAAACAAAAAAAAACATTTTACTATGTTTTTTTAGTTTACAGATAATTTATTATTCTATATACACTATAACAAATAAACGTTCTAAAGATAAATGTTTAACGTCATGTTGGCTACATTTTTACCTGTAAGCTTGACACGACTGCATAAATTATACTAAGCAAGTTTTCACGGTGAGATCAAAGTGGAGCAGCCTAGGTTTTTTCTTGACTAATCGAATCATGGTTGTACATTTGTACGGGAGTGACTTCGTTTTTTCAACAATTAAATTGTTTGAAGAAATTATTTTACAAACATTCAAGATTGATTGTACAGAATTATTGTTTTATGCAGTTGTCAATCTTGCAAGTTTAAATTATGTAGCCACCGTCAGCTCTTAGAAGGGTATATGCACACTTGAGTGGTATCACATGAAATAAATAAATACCACTTAAGTTATGAATAAAACACTTTTTTCTACTAATGCTTTTAATTGTTAATTGTAATGACTAGATCTTGTACTAGTTTTTATTTCTAGTGATAACATTTTTTCTTTAGAATTACATTCTTGCTATCATTTATTATAAAGATATGAAATAAATTATCTCTATATTGTAAAAGTGCTAGATATTAAAGTTATTGATTGATTGTCTCCAAAACTAATTACACTAAAATCACACGTGATATTGCATGTTATTTTCACTATCAAAGAGGTAGTTACAGTAATCTACAAATAACTATTATTATGTATTCAAAACATCCACATTATATAATGGACTTGTTACTTTATTTTAAAGGTTCTATTTTTAATCCGTGACCTACATTTAATATCACTGAAAGTATAGAATACATTCAAACCCTTTATTTCTACATTAATCTTAAATATCAAATTTAATTACATAAGAATGAAAAAGAAGTTTAATATACCAATAATTTCTTGTTAATTCAATTCGTTGCATAATAAAAAATACGAAATATATCGGAATTAAGTAAAATATATTGTAAGTATAAGATACAACATTTTATAATCT
This sequence comes from Hestina assimilis, assembly GCA_023373885.1. NCBI lineage: Eukaryota > Metazoa > Arthropoda > Insecta > Lepidoptera > Nymphalidae > Hestina > Hestina assimilis. Next base: position 2,628,779 of record CM041750.1, on the reverse strand, counting down.
TGCGATGAATGTATAAGATATGTGCACAAGTGTTTTAGAAGTTTTTAAATTATTCTATCTAATCCTACCTCAAAAGAAGCAAAATAGTTCTAAAGTAACGGCCGATTTCAATATCAAATATTTGGACTGAGATCTGTAACAATCGTTGGGTAGATCTTATTTTTGCATCGATATTAGAACCTAATGAACACTCTTTCCTTGTTTTGGTATTTTTAGATCCCAAATGCGATCTCAGACCGGTAAAATTGGATTGAGTATGCTCATTAAAAAGCCGAAAGTTAGTTGACTTAAGTTTAAAACGGTAAACTTAAAAGAATAACATAATTTTTATAACACTTCAAATATTAATTATCAATGAAACAATATCGAAACTAATAAATATAATAAATTACTAAGATGGATGGTGAAACGGAAATCGAAAAGTTCTGATAACTTTAAGTTAAAGCCTTATTCCTTGTAATGTATTCCGTTGATCTCGATGTACCTAGGAGGGTCGTGACAATGAAAATTGAACAGTTTCGTCAAAACTCCATTAATCTCGTCCAGGACACAGTTCGCTCGACACCCCTTCACCTTGTAGGAGCAACGCAATCTAATTTCCCCATTGTTTCTCATGCCGCCACTTCTATGGAACGTGTGTCCTTCTATCATTAAGAGCTCTCCCGGAAGAAAGTCGTATCAATTTCGCTGATAAACAAAAATACTTCTATAATATATATCAATGATGCAACCGAAAAAAACCAATTCTTTGATTTATTTCTCAATTCTTTACTTTCTTTTATTTATAGATAATGACTACTTGGTTCTAAAATCAACTTTTTACCGTTATAATGGCCATATAATCATAATCGTTTACCGGCGCCGGGATGTGACGACATTATCGCCCACTGTTGGAATAACCTCTCTCATAGCAGAGATTATTCCACCAGTGCGGTCAGTCACACTGGTGGTAGATCTGTTGTTGCAAGAGGCCGGCTAGGTAGGTACTACCGCAGTGTCAAATATTCTGCCGCCAAATAGTAATGCTTAGGCATTACTGTGTTCCGGTTCGAAGGGCACTGTACGGTAGTGAAATTACTGGAATTTACAAAGGAGACTTTAGAACCAATATCTCAAAGGTTGGCAACGCGTGAGCGGAACCTACTAATGGTGCTGCAAGCGCTCATAGGCTACGGCAACCACTTACCATCAGGTGTATGCTTGTTTGCCAACGTGTAACATAAAAAAAAGCACAAGCTTGATACGTCTGAATCAAAAATATCTTAAACAAGCTTGTACAACATCCCTATATACGACATGCATACATACTTGAGTATTTGAGGCATGATAGTATATTATTGATGGTAGGTACGTACATACCACCACAGCGTCAGATATCCAACCGCAGAGCAGTAATGTGTTTTACGATACTGTATTGTGGTTTGAAGGACACTCCCTTCTTCATCGTCTTGTGCATATCCACTGAAACTGAAGGTTAGTGAAATAACTGGGCAAAGAAGATATAACAATTAACATCTCGAGGTTGGCTAAGTTTTAGCGACATCTATAAATGAATAGTGTTGCAAGCGTTCATAGGCTACGACAAACACCATATTTTTTTCTAATTATTATTTAAAGTTAAAGTAGTTAATTATGTGGAAACTTTAAGTGGAAACTTTATTGGTTAGTTCTTTATTATTGTAAGTTAGCAAGTAAGAAATAGTACACTGTTTGTTTCCCTTGAAAATAAAATTAAAAAAAATAAAATAAAATAAAAAAATTATTAACGTTAATTCTAGTGTAACATTGTGCTCTTCAAATTATATTTTTATGATTATCTTTAGATTAAATTAAGTAGTTAAATTCGATATAAGGTTGGCCAATATCTACAAGGCAAGCAATAAATAAATTTCGAATAAACATGTTTTATTCCACTTTAAACTCCAATACGATACAAAAACGAATATTAAAGAAATTCATAAGTGTATATAGGATAGTAATCTTTTATAATAAATGTAATTATTTTACATTATATCTATAACTAATACACCTTGAAAATTTGGATAAAGATAATTAAACATAATATGATTAAATGAAAACAATAGTAATCAGTTAATCAAGATATTTAGCAATAAGAAACTAGTTGCCAATTTTTTATCAAACAACAAAAATCGCAGTAAAATATAAATATAACATACAGCATTATTCCTAAGTGAAATTAGATAGTAAAAGATTTTCTACGATAATCTACAATAAACGTGTGAAACGAACACTCATTAAGATATCGTTACGGAGATCCAAATCAAAAGAAACATAAGGTTTGAAATCGCTCTCTCCGGTACTCTCAGTCTCTTTCCTTGGTAACGCGTACGTTCTAAAAAGTCCTATTCCCGAATAAGCCCGTACGACATTCCGTGGATGGAACTTTCTCGAACCTTAGTTCCGCACTATATAGCGATTCGACGGATTAGTTCCTTTCTGAGCGAAGAAACCACTAGCGATATAAGTGATCCATTGAGAAATGTAGTGACCACAGAAATCATTCTGGACTATGATTGACCTACGATTAGAAATTCTTTGACCTTAGACTAAGAAAGATCTCTTTTCAGTGTCACTAAGAGCCATCAGGTTGTTTATAAGACAGTTCCCATTTATATCTCACTAAGAGCCATCAGGTTTTTTAATGTAAATTTACGGACCGCAGCCCGTAACAATATTAAAGATGCACCTAAAATCTAATTAAATAAAATGGCTAAAATATAATTTTTAATAGTCAACACGATTCCTGGTATTTTCCCAGGGTCTGCTTTATTTTTATTCAGATTTTATTCTAATAACCTGTCAAAGTTTACAGGATTTTACACAGAGCGATTGCTCTCTTTTTGCTGTAGAGGAAATCTGCTCACAGAAACCTGGGCTCCTAGGGAGGAGGACCGGGTTATGTGGGACCGATAGTTTAACGTGCTTTGCGAGACCTGTGGGTGAGACCAACAAGGACCGAAACAGATATTTTTAAGATCAATGCAAACATTGAGGCTACAGGTAGGTTTGCTACATAATGTTTATAAATATAAAGATAAGATAACTTCAGAAATTTAGCTGTTATTTAAAATTAATATTAAAGTAATGAATCAGCTCAACTGAAGCCACAATATAAAACTATTGTTATACACTTTTAGCAACACGAACAACACCCATTTATCTATATTACCACCTATCGCGTATACGTAAATATTTATTTCTAAAGTGCAATTGTAGTAAAAACATTATCTATCAAACACTAAAATTCCAATAATCTTCTACATTAATTGTAATTCTCGTTGCAAAACAGTGTGATGATTATTAAGTCGGCTCAAAGAGCTTCAATATTATTGCATTACATGATTGTGCAATAATATTGAGAAAGCAAAATTTAAGAGCCATTTGTTTCAATCTTCATGTGCACAAGATCTCTCAAGACGTAGTATAAGCTGCTATCATCCAAAAAATACTGACTTGGTGCTATAACAATATTGTGCATTCAAATCTTATTTAATTGCTTAATTAATTTGTTTAGTTAAATCATTGTACAATCTTTCAATACTTTCTACTACCGTTAGTATCATTCCTATATGTAATTCAATATTCTTGAAGGAGAACGACTTACGAGTGTGGATAAGTTAATGCACTAACCCCCGGTTTTAACGTTAATCAAATTCATGTCAACTTAACATACTGAATATAGACCGCTCATTGGTTAAAGATAATCGGTGATCAACAGGCAACCAATGAGCGTTTTGTATTTGCTATGTTAAGTTGACATGAGTTTGATCAACGTTCGAGAAACCGGGGATAAGTGTGCGTCCGCACAAACGAAATGAATTGTTCATTTCACCTCTCCTTATATGTAATTCAATCGAAGGTTTCATGTTTCACATCGAAATGATATGGGTATCTAGGGTCAAGGCGAACATAGCCCTCTTCTGTGTCCATATACTTCAGTGGTTCATGTGTATGTTCAGTTGATGCTAGAAGAATTTTATTATCCTTGCTGACATGGATGTGAGCTTTACAATTCTTGCTGGATGTACTCGAACATGTGAACCTTGAACCACCGCCGCGAACTTTGCCACTTCTAGAAAACGTGTACTTTTTATACAACAATAGCTTGCTTCCGGATGCCAATTGTATGAATCTTGCCTCTTCTGAAATTTTCAATAACCGGTTATGACTGCTACATTTAAAAAGAAAAAGCTATCGTTAGCTAATTCTTATTGTACTAAGTTCCTAATAATGCAACAGTCTTATGAAAAACAATTTATTTATCCTGACATACATTTTAAAATATACAAAATCAACATAATTTATATGTTATAACATGGAACGAAAATATATTTTCATAAAAAAGGAATTACCACTTTTACTTCTTAATTTTCATAACAGACTAACTAAATAGTTTTAAAGCTTTTTACGTCCGAGGGGGCTAGCGGGCAGGAGGGTCACCTGATGTTGAGCGATTACTGCCGTCCATCATCTGCAAAACCAGACGCCATGCAGGTCCGTTAACGTCCTTTTAGGGTACAAATGGGTAGGCGCTGCCCCGACCCTCAACGCGGCTGACGAGCAGACACTTCACGAGTTTTTCACCAACGTCGGTTGTAACCAGGCAGGCAGCCTTTTAAGCACTAACACCAGTTTACACATTTCTTAGCATTTCTTTCACGATATGCAGGTTTCCTCACGATGATTTCCTTCACTTGAAAATTCAGAGGAGCTTGCCCGGATTTGAACCCGCGACCGTCAGTTTAAGTTTACATTTTCAACCCATTGGTCTATCTCTGCTTAAATAATAGTTTGATACAAGTGACTAGAGAAAAAAATCACATACAAAATAATTGCACAAAAAATATAGGACATTGATCGAATAGCGATCAATTTTCAGACTTAACTTGAAAAAACAATCCTTTCTTTGTCCTAATACATTCTAGAGGAAGATGATTGTGCGGAGCATCAGTTAATATAATATCATCCTTATGTAGGTAAACATGTGCGTCACAATTTTGGGTATCGGAACACGAACAGATGTACCTCCAAAATCTCCAGCCACCTCGATAAACATAACCACTTCTGAAGTACGTGTACTCTTCACAAAAATGGAGTTTTGACGGTGTGATGTAATGTACTAAAACAAATATTGTTCCTTTATTTTAAAATTCAATTATGAAAAATGACGTCACACTCATTGTTTAAAGACTATCAATCTATTTTGCTCCAACTATATATATACCTTTGAATCTTTGCATTTTTATACAATCTTTTATATATATTAATGTACTTACCTATGTATAATCGATCACTTCCCACTCTTCTTTCTAATATTATAGAAGTATTTCTAAAAATTAAGAAAACTTTAAGATCAATAAAACAAGTATCGGCACATTATTATAAATTTTATAATTAAATTTTACAATAGCAACACTCATTGTCAGTCAAGCCAACTAGTGCCTTGTTATTTTCAACATTTTTCAGCAGTCTTGGAAAGATATGAATTAGTTTCGTAATTTCTTCTAGACCGTTTTGAAGAGAAAACATGAGTTGCTTTTGTTTCATTTAATAGAGTCAGAATAAAATATGTGGTAAAAATAATCATTTACAATAAATTGTTTAGGTAATTATAAATAAAAATAATCAATATTTTCTACAACAACAGTCGGTGCCATATGCGGCGAAACGGCAATGTACACTGACTTCTGTTTGGTTCCAGTACGAAAGTTACGTAAAAAAATACAGACGAATCGAACCTCCTCCTTTTTTTGAAGTCGTTTAAAAAATAACTTGTCGACTAGACAGGAGCATTACTACGACGACCTTGTGGCGCAGCGGTAGCGAACCTGCCTTAAGCGCCACAGGTCCCGGGTTCGATTCCCGCTCGGAACAGATGTTTGTATTGACCATACAGGCATGTGTTCCGGTCTGGGTGTGTTTATACTTGTCATTGTGTATGTTTCTGGACCCCCGACACAGGATAGAACTATCCTTATGGGGGCCGTTGAGTTTGTAGCGTTTATATATTTATTACTTGTTAGATCTTCATATAAAAGCCAGTTTTCATTTTCACGTACTGTGGCGGTGTATGATTGTGTGCAGTATTTGCGAACAGTATTATGTTATCCGGATTGACATGGACGTGAGCCTTGCATTTTCTACTTATGGAACTTGAGCATGTGAACCTTGAGCCATCGCCACGAATTTTGCCACTTTTAAAAAAGGTGTATTTTCTATACATCAGTAATTGGCTTCCAGATACTAATTTTATGAATGTTGCCATTTCTGAAAAGAATACTCGATTATAACCCTGAAGACAAATCGGGGGGCTTACCATTAACCCTTATTACGATTCAAATGACGACCTAAACTGAGCTATATCGCTATTCCGTACCATGACATATTTATATGTCCTGCTCAAATACAATTTGAATCGATTTACTGTCGGAATTGAATTGGATCGAAATAGAATTTTTACTAAAAGTTCATGGTAAGTCCGCTGTTCTTTTAATATTCATCCCGATTTGTTACGTTTTACATTTTTATATTTAAATAAAATATTAATATTAAACTACAAAAAATAGATAGTCTATTAAGTAAAGCGACAAGACCCTAGCCTTCTGCTTTTAGGACTTTAGACTTGTAGAATATGGAGCCTCCTATCCACAAGTGCCGCTTCAGAGTAAATAAACAAAAATTCTAAAACATTTTTGTTTATATATTTCATAAAAAAATATATTTAGGGTTACATTGAGGGTCGAACGAAATTAAAAAAAAGTTTTCCAGGTAAGAATAGAAATAAAACTTTGAAGTATCGTATTAAATTTGAAATGTTACCAGCACTCTATTAAAATAATAAAAAAACTTTTTATTATCTCTATTTTTTTTCATCATATCAATTTAGAAGGATTGTTATTTGATTTTTTCCTGTTGCGTGAAATTTTTCGAGTTACGGAAAATACAAAATAAACGGCACTTTTTATTAATTTATTATAATCACATTTAAACATTAACAACATTACCAACAATATTTTTAGATATATAAGTATAATTAATAATTATTCATTTATATCAGAGCATAGTATTATTTGTTTTGTAATATTAATAGTTAATCATTATGATCAATAGCGTTTGCAAAATAAAATGTTAGTAAAATGATAGTAATATGATAATTACTGTTAGTAATAATAAATAAGAAACTAGCCCACTTGATTGTGTGCTGTCGTGTCTAGAAGACAGAATTAGTGGACAGAAAAGCGCGGGTCTGGCCCGTGAAAGAGTAGAAAGGCACAGCATAACAAACAGCGAAAGTGGCTGGCCACTGCCCTGCGTATCGTTCACCCCTAGATTGCATGCTCAGAAAGATTGACAATACGCGTTAAGGAGCGTAATCTTTTTTTTTTTTTATATAAACGCCGGAGGGCAAATAACTCCACTCCACCTGATGGTAAGTGGAAGTGGAGTCCACACGCGAAGGTGGCTAATATGGTTGCAGAAGGCGAACTGTACTAGCCATCTTCGCCTTGCCTACCCGCAAGGTGCCTCTTCACGCCTCGTTTGAAGGACCCCAGGTTGTAAGAATGAGGGAACACGTGTGCCGGTAAAGCATTCCATTTTTTTGAAGTGCGACAAAGAAAAAAGTTGGCAAACTTCTTAGTTCGCGATGGCATTGATGCCACAATTAGTCGGTGACATCGGAGACCGGAACGCGTAGTTCTTGAATGGAAGGGGGGGGAGGGATGAGGGAAAATAATTCCTCTGAACACTCGCCGTGGTATAGTCTATAGAAAGCGCTGAGAGCGGCAATCTCACGTCGCTGTTGTAGAGGTTCGAGGGTGTTAGAAACCTCCACATCACCAATAATTCGAACGGCGCGTCGCTGCAACCGATCCAGTATCTTATCAGTATCAGATCTTTACTTGATTAGTACACTTTGCAAATCTGCGGGCAAACATATATGTATTTTTTTTCATGATGGTTGGCAAACAAGGAAACGGTCCGCCCGATGGTAAGCAATCACTGCAACCTATGAACGCTTGCGATACTTGAATTATCACATGTTTGTTGCCAACCCAAGGAAAAGGGGGAAGGGATGAGAAACAAAAGAAGGCAGGGAAGAGAGGGGGTCGGAGATTGTGCCTCCGGTGATCTCACTCATCGCACGAAACGCATCAGTACTACTGATACTGTTACTTTACGTTAATTTTCTATGAGAGGGTAGTACTTCCCTGGTTGAGGCGGCCCATTTGTGCTTGCAGAAGCATGGTTTTACTACCGTATACATATTGTAGAGAAATTACGGCGAACTCTATCAATGACAACTGTATAACAAGTTAGCCTAGATCTTCACATAAAGTCCAGTTTTCATTTTAACGTAATTCGGCGGTTCATGATTATGTTCGATCAATGTGTAAATGATAAAGTTGTCCTTGTTTATGTGTATGTAAGATTTGCATCGTTTCCTATTCGCACAGGAACATGTGTATCTGAAACCACCGTCCCCGATCACGCCACTTTTATAGAAAGTGTATCCATCGTGTATGAGAAGTTTGCTCCCTCTAGTCAGTGTAATAAAAGTGGCTAAAAAAATAACATTTATGATAATTCGTTAAAAAAACAGAAAATTTATCAAATTAGGTGATTGTTAACTTGGGTCTTCAAGCGTATTTTTTTTCTCAAGTATAAAGGAATAAAACTATTATTTTTATACCATAATTTATTATTTACTGAAAAAACTTGAGAGGTGTCAAGGGACACCCGGATAGAACGAAGTTCTTTTCGATTAATTAGTGAAGGAATTGTAATTAAATTTTATTTGTTTTTAAGTTATAATAATATTTTTCTTATTTATTATTTATTAAATTATTATGTATAAAAACCTGTATAGACTCAACAATACTGCGATGATTGAGAGCGCTGTAGGCCCAATCTGCCACCTTTCCTTTTATTTTCCCTTTCTTTTCCTTTCCTTTTCTTCCTTTTTATTTTCGTGTCTCCCATCCAATGGATAGGCCATTGGATTGGGCGCTCATACACTGCGATGGCTGCTTACCATCACGCAATACAACTATAGCAAAAAGTGTCGTTACAACTTTTGGTCTTAATTTCTTCCGTCTAGGCCCCTTTCGCAACGCGCGATAGGGAACTTCGTGTCAAAAACAAAATTGACGTTCATTGAATACTTTTAACCGGCTATAAAAGTAAGGAAACTTCTTTGGATACCTGACCCACCAAAATAGTATGGTAATTGTAGTTACCGGAGATGTCCACGTGGACATCACACAGCTTGGCGTGACTTGGTTATCGGTTTCTATTGTTGTTGTTGAGCTTGTGATGATTTGTTATTGAAATACTATATTTAGTTCTCATTTAAAATGTTATGGTACATTTTCAAAGCTCTTTTCGCATAAATGTATTATGTCTTCTTTATAATAAAATATAGATTTAAACAGTGTTTACTTAAACGGAATTGTCGATTACGTTCAAGGCTTATTTGACAGTATCATACATTCAACCAAGTGGCAAATGGTCAGCAGTCACCGAAACCCATGAATCCTTACGATACTTGAAGTATCACATGGGCATTGCCAACCCAAGATATAGGAAGGAAAGGAACAATGGTGGAACTCCGACGCTCTCACTTATCGCAGGCCGATTACTGTACGCCTATTTTCTGTGAGTACCTCGGTCGAGACGAAAAGGAGCCTGGCTCTATTTTTCTTTTTTTTAAATAACGCCGGAGGGCAAATCACTTTACTCCACTTGATGGTAAGTGGAAGTAGAGTCCACACGCGAAGGTGGCTAATATGGTTGCAGAAGGCGAAGTGTACTAGCCATCCTCGCCCTGCCTACCCGCAAGGTGCCTCTTCACGCCTCGTTTGAAGAATCCCAGGTTGTAAGAATGAGGAAACACGTGTGCCGGTAAAGAATTCCATTTTTTTGACGTGCGACAAATAAAAGAGTTGGCAAACTTCTTTGTTCGCGATGGAATTGATGCCACAGTTAGTCGGTGACATCGGAGACCGGCACGCGTAGTTCTTGAATGGAAGGGGAGGGAGGGATAAGGGAAAATAATTCATCTGAACACTCGCCGTACTACTACAATTTCTACTACTACTTTCTTAATGTGTACCTGTTGTGTTCGTAGTAGGTTCTAGTCTTTTAGCAGCCAGAGCTTACTTTATTTTGTGGAGAATGTTACTCTGCACTGTCAAACATTCATCGTGCAGCCGAATAATTTCTATTGCCTTGCTTCATGCATTATTTATACCTTCTAATTTTCTAATAGCCTTTTGTTCTCTTTTAGAGATATTTCTTTATTTGCCCCTTTTCCTTCTTTGTTTTTATATTTTAGTTTCTCTTTCGCTTTTAATTCAGCAAATTTTACCGGATCACTTATGATTCTTTGGTAGCGTATTCTTTTATTTATACGCTTTCTTTTCAGTATCTCTTCCCTTGTTTGTTTAAGATTGCTTTTCGTCTTGAAACCAGAGTATGTTTTATACAAATAATAAACTGGAATAGTTAATCGAAAAGTTAATGAAATATTAAGATACACAATGTTTATACCTCTGACAGCGCATTGTTCATTGACACGACATTACTTAATTCAGGACTAGATGCTAAAGGTCAAAGAAATGTTTTCAATTTTGAAGTCAATTTTAATTAGTTAAATTTTTGTCATCTGAAATTGGCACATGTAGTATTTGAATTTTTAATGATATTTTTGATTAAATACATTTCAATTTACTTATATAATGTATGGAGAAAATTCTACAAAATGGTCATGGAACAGGTCAAAGGAGTACAGATCGTTTAGCTGTATACATATACGGAATGAAACAGTTAATGACTACATTAATCTTAACATATATATTTTTTCAATGACAAACATTCACTCGTTAATAACATCAATTAAATTTATGATTTCTTAATTCGTGGGTTAGGTTACAGTATAAGAGCCAGAAATTGTACAAATAGCTGGGTTGAACGGGGCATGGTTGTGGTTAGTATAAGAAAAAAGTATTTTCCCGTTGGCATCTGTTTTAACAAACGCTTTACAACCATCTGTCACGAAGCACGAACATTTGAACCTTGAAGCACCCAATGGTGATGCTATGGAACCGCTTCTGTAGTACGTATAGTCATCAAGTATAAGGATTTTTTCTCCTTTTGTCAACGTTATAAAGCTCCCTGTAATAAAACTTAATTTTATTGTAAATTTTTTTATGATGGAACATTATTAGAAAAGAGTCGATAGTCATTTGTCTTTTCAAAATACGTATATTGCTTATAATAAAATATCACAAATTATTATTAAACCAAAAATGGAGTGTTGATAGCTTTAAATTATATACTGCTTCGAAATGCTGGAAGACGGCACAAGTCTATCACATTAATTTTTCTAATTATTTCTGTAATATACAAGAATTGGTAACTTTTTTTTTAAATTCTGTCATAAAATCACGTGACTTGATTAAAAACAAAATTAATTTAATTGTATAAAATTTGAAAAAAGGAACGTTTTAAATGTAGCAACATCAAAATGTATAACAGTACAACAATAAAATGTAAAGTAAGAAGTAACTGCTATATTCCAACTTTCCGAAGCAATAATTTAAAAATCTACCATAAAAGAATTCTACAACAAGACAACAAAACTTAAATATAAAATTGAATTAAACCACAGCTCTTTGAAAAAATATAGAAATATCATTGGACTAGAATTTGTTAAGCATTGACTAGAAATCATTTTACTAAATACTTATATGTAAATTATTAACAGTTATTTTAAATTAAGATCACTATTGAAATTTCTAAATTTATGTAAAGCTACGTACGTAAATTTATGTAAAGCTCTACGTGTATAATTATTTTTATGATGTGCGCATGTTTTTCATTTTAAAATATATTTTAAGTAAATCACAAATTGTAATTCTCTTTAGATTTATAAATTGCTTTTGATAATTTAAAACTTAAACTTTACTTCATTTGATGTCAGGCCCCAAAATGTTACTGATTAGAAATTATATTTAATTAAAAAATAAAATCAGTCTATCTTCTAACAAAAGAAGGTACATAAATTTAACAAAAAGATCTTTTAACAGTAAAAATGAACGTAAACTTGCTTCTGACCTACCAGACAAATCAAGATGTCATAAATAGCATATTCTTTCTAATCAACCTTTGGGACCATCAGCAATATTGAGAAACAAAATTTCTAAATTGGAAATGTAATTTTAGATAGAATCTTTAGTTTCTGTATCCCTATTTCTTTTCCTTGGTGATATCACGAATGCCGGATGTGTGTGTTGCATATTACTTCTTACTATAGTAAGGTCATCTGCTAGATGTAAATACGCTTTGCACTTGTGCCATCTATTTTTAGTACATCCCCATCTGAACCCACTTCTTGTCCTCGCTTGCTTGTAATATGTAAAATCCTGATACACCAGTCTCTCTTTTCCACGAGCGGTCATGAAAATGTTCACTGAAAGAATAAAACCAATGAAAGCTATTGCTTCAATAATATAAAAGTAAAAATTCGCGTATCGCTTCCGACCATAATGTCCACAAAAAATATTATTGATTTAGGCATTGGGAATTATTTTATTAATGTCACCTTTTTTGACACAATATTCATTAATAACATAATATTTCTAAAAAAACGTAGAACGCATAAATATATACTTATTATCTAGAAATAAATTTATAGAGGAAACTGGAATGACTATTACAGAGTTTTACAGTACAACAGTTTTGATCTATCTTTATTGGTTTAAGTACTTACGTTTATTTGTATACTCAAAAATAAAGATTTAGCTACAGAACAATAAAAATTGGACACATCTACAAAATGTCATTCTTCAATTATATTCTTATAAGTTTTCCACTACTCCTCTTGAGAAATCTGGCAGCCGGATGGATATGATCACATAGCGGTGCACGAATAAGATTATGAAAGTTGTCCAAGTGTATGTAGGCAGGACAACCTCGCTTGGTGCAAGTCCATCTTTCAGCGGTGCCCTGACGTATGTAACGCTGCCTGTAAAACGTGTATCCTTCAAAAAAGTATCGCTTCTTCCCCCCTTCGAATTCCACAATTCCTGATAATGAAAAATGTTAGTTATAAACTACAGCTGGCGTAAATTATTCGTACATGAGCCGATCATTCTTTTAAATTCTGCTTAGGAAGTAACATTGGGTTAAAATAAATTAAGGTCATTGGTTTGATACTTTAATATTAAAATTAAAAACACGTTCTAAGGTTTTATTACAATCGCAAAAGAAAAGGCTGAAACACAAAACAATATAGATAACCTGGATAAAGTCCTAACAATTATTAATCAATTTTATTAAGGTATTCTTACACAAAAATAAGGCATTATAACAAATACAATTTAAGGTAGATCTAATTATGTTTAAGTTTACAAAATACCTTCTACAGTTTAATATACTCCCAAGGACTGATCCTGTGCATCTTAGGTGGTGGATGTGTGTGTGAAGTTGACAATAAGTATACCAATTTATTCTGGCTGTCGAGATGAAGGTAGACTGAGCACTTTGCACGTTCAGAGCATATCCATCGCGTCGCTTCTCCATTGCGAATAATCGAGTTCCTTGTAAACGTATAAATTTTTAAAACATACATGGTTCTTCCATCCGTGAATAGTATGAACGTGCCTCGTGATTAAAAATAAGCTTATAACCTGACAACTTAAAATAGGTAAAGAAAAATTGTAGACATTTAGTGTTCCGTTTAGGGTATTCCATTTTCAGCAAAGTTTCGTCAAACAAACATTGATGCACATTATTCCAATATGTCTAGAGTGGAGTTCGTAGATTAGAGATTTCTTCTCTCATTTCATTGGAAACACATAATTAAAAATCGAATGTTTTTAAAAATATATATTGAATTGACTAGTATGTGTGAAATCATAAAGATAATATTATTTTTAATATTTATTACACATTTTTATATATCTATTTACACATTAATACTATCACATAAATTGTCTAAAATTTAACATATTTTCCGGCTAGTGTTTTGCAGAATTTGGTAGGCGGATGATCATGTGGGAATCCACTACTGTACGTTACTCGCAGAGAATGATCTACGTGGAGGTAGACATTACACCAAGCCTTGTTACAGCAGAAGCGACGCATCGTGCCATGCTTCATCCAATTCTTATGATAATATGGATAACCATCCACTAACAAAATCTGTTTACCATTCACCAATTCAATAATTTCGCCTCTTTGGAAATAATCTGAAAATTACACTACTAATAGAGTCTTATGTTTTAATGTCTTGACGGTTGGCAAACAAGCATACGGTAGGTCTGATGGTAAATAGTCACCGCAAGTTGAAGTATCATATGAGCGTTACCAACCCAGGGGATCGCGGGGAAGGGATGAGAAAGGAAATAATGAAGGAGACAGTGGGGAAAGAATTCGCCTCTGCCGCTCTCACTCATCGCACGACCACAACAGTACCGGCACAATTGTGCTGAGAGAAGCATGGTTTTACTACTAAAAACATATATATTATAAATGTGTTTATATTATAGTATCTTCAAACTTAATTTTGGATGAGATAAAGTTTTAAATGAAACATCAATCACGTCGTACAAAATACTTTATTAAATGCGTTTAAATGCCAAAAACATAGAAGAAAGCATTAGCGCGTACATTACGATATTAAAGTCTTATATTATATAATAGGTATAAAAATAGACAATATTAGTCGAATAAATGCACGAAATCAATTCAATACAACTGTAAAAATAAAACGAGATCTAATCATTGAGATACATGATTATCACATGAAACACACAGTCTTAAAACATTAATATTATTATTGTATCACAATACCTAATACTGGACACGTCACAAAATGCATATTATCACACATATTATTAAACACAAATTTGTAAAACTAAAGTCAGTAAATATAAAACTAAATCTAAGATGAGTGAAGGCACTTTTCCCAAAACTTCCTTAAGATGATTTGGATTGTATACAAAATTATCTGTCATATAATATAGATAGTTCTACTTATTTGCATATCTGTATGATATCTGCAACTCATAGTTAAGTCGATATGAACATTGAAACACAAAAATACACAAATATTCATTCTATTATAGGCCAAGAACGCGGCGTGCCCAAATAAGTAACACTATCTACAAAAATATTAATTAAAAAACATCCAAATATAGGTGCATACATTGAAATGAAATTATGAAATAAGTACACACTTATATAAAACATATTAATTGTGATATAGCTCATACATTATAATCTTGATATGCTATCTTTAATTAGCTTTAGGGTAACACTAAGGGAACTATATTTTGTTTAGTATACTGGTTTTACGCCCACACTAAATTAGGACTCGAAAAGCATCCGATTTATCTTTCGATTAGCGAATGGCAAACATGAATAGAAGAAATGAGTATGAAAGTATCTACATACCTTTACGTTGACTGAAATGATAATCAAACCGTAAAATTATATTTTATATTTTGAAGCGCTCGTAAACACCAAAAATTTGTGTAAATTAGCTGCTGTTGTATACCTGTATAGCTTTGCAAATTGTCGAAGTTTTTATATATGATATTGCAGTACACCCAGCAAACTGATCGATGTCTAGAAGGCTAGATTTAAAGTAATTTAATCCACTTTGATATTCAAAAATGTAGCACAGTAAATAGTAAGCTATTGTATTCAGCAAGATTTCCAGATACATCCAATTTTTTTTATTTATTTACGTGCGGTAAAATGGTTTGCGATCTTATATCATATATACTATATTCATCGTATTCTGACAAATTATTTGTTCAATTAGACTGATGAGTTCGATTATCATTTCACAATAAATACCTCATTCTTAATACTAGCGGGCGCGGCAAACGTTGGCAGGCCCCGAAAAAAAATTTTGGACCCGATAGCAGCGCCCCCTGAGTCTAATTGGGAACAGAAGTGATACCGGTGAAAATATAGGAAATCAAAAACCATTCAGCAAACAATCGCCAGATAAATCGAACATCAACTTATTGGCATAAATTACTGAATACGCTATGAGCTATCAAGTAATCATGAAGGGGAGTAAGCGATGGCGGTTCTAGAGGCAATATAGGTGTACCATTCTCTTTATTATATCCAGAACCATTCCATGCATGAATCGGTTTTATTTGGTTTCTTGGTTCCTTCTTTGCACTTGGAGGATGACTATGAGATACGTTCGCCTTGAGAACTTCAAGTTTATCGGTGATGATGAGATGAGCCTTGCACTTCCATTTTGATCCGTAGGCGGTACAGCTCCAGCGATGGGCATTACTTCTGGCTTTCAAATGTTTGTAAAACGTGAAGTTGTTCAAACGTAGATTGATACGACCGTTGGGGCGAAGGTAAAATTCAACTGTGGACAACGTACCTGAATGTTTATCTTGTACCCTAAATTTTGATCATAGAAAGACGAATAAGAACCTTTGAAATAGATTAACCTTATTCGACCTTAGCTTAAACTAAATAGGCTTAATTAAATAATTATCAATTATGAAATAGAAAAATACCAATAACTTAGTTTTTTTTGTTAAATATGTGTATATTTTTATCCTTTTAAAGATGTTTATTTTTAAGCTTATAATATTGTATATAATTAACATAATAATTAACAATGTTCCTAGGAACTGAAATAATCTAAATTAATAAAGAACAATACGCTTATAAAGTTTTAATATAAGTTTTATGTTTAGCTATGATTAATATTGGCAGTTATATTAAAATCCAACACGTCCATGTATGCTTGAAATTTTTAACGATAAATTGTCTTGAGCACTTCTCCTAATCTGTAAGAAACAAAATAAATATTTTAATAATACTTTGTGAGAAAATTATGGCCGGAAAAGTGACGTTGTCGTCTAAAATATATCACTAGTAAGTTAGGAAATCCAAAAAGGGCCAAACAAAATAAGGAGTGTTTGTTAAAAATCAGGTTATGATACCTGACCAGCTTGTTCACTTAAGATAAGGATAATGGATTGAAGAAAGGGAAGAATACATATATGGGAATTTGGATTTGCGACTTTCGTTAATTATGACTACGTCTCAGACTCAAATGTATTGTTAAGACGCAGTTATGTTATAATGTTCGATTTGATAAATCATTTTGAAATACCTCAAAAAGCATGTTTAGCTGCTCGTTGACTATTTTAAAATTTTTAATCAGAGAGTTTGGGCTTCTAAAAAGCAAAAACAGTTCAAAGTAGAATGGCCAACTTGTAATGTGAGCGTTGCAGGTTCGATCCTTACCCCATTTGTGGTATTATCGTACCCACTCGAAAGTCTGCTTTACCTCGATCAAAGTACTAAGCAAACCCCGACAAAAGGACAGGTTGTAGATAGTTTTCAAATACTTACATCTTCATTTCTAAGAGACTGTTTCTTGATGTTTTCTAAGAAGTAAGTGGACGGTGGATGGGTGTGTTCTGTTTGAGCTCGCACTACTAGCATTTTCTTCGTTACATGCAGAAATCCCCTGCAAGATCTAGAGCCCATCTGAGTACAGCTCCATCGGAAGCCGTCTTTGAGTAGCTTGTGTTGGTAATACGTGTATCCGTTTAGCATCAAAAGATCTTTCCCATTTCTTCCCTTGACCAGCAAAACTGAAAACTTTATTGTGTTAACATAATTAATCATTTGATCCTATTTTAAACATCTTTCATCTTCTTTACTTACCTCTTCTGCTTTGCAAAAATTGTGCAGTTTCGCCTTACATTAAAAATTAAAAAGAAGTAATTTGTCCGTTTTCACACATTTCTTTTCTTTAATTATAATTTATGATAAATAATTAAGAAGAGAGAGATGATATGAGATATACATTAAATATAATTTAGTTTATCTTTCATTATATCTTAACGTAAGTTCCATCACTGTTGCAATGATATTTCGACGGTTCGTGACAATGATACAAGTAACTCTTCAATACGACACCTTCATTGCTGATGACGAGGTAGGCTCGACAGGATTGGGTGAACTGCTTCGAGCATTTCCAGCGGTAGCCTTCCTTAACCGGATAGTGCTTTGAGTATGAGAAATTATAGTGCATAACGAAAACTTTTCCACTCGTAGTCCGAACAAATTTCACTAGAAGAAAAAAATCAGTTATAAATATAAACGCTACACACTCAACGGGCCCTATTAGGATAGTAATATCCTGTGCCGAAGGTCCGGAAACATACACAATGACAAGGACAAACACACCCACATCGGAAAACGTGCCTGTATTTTCAATACAAACATCTGTTCCGAGCGGGAATCGAATCCGCGACCAGTGGCGGTTCACTACCGCTGCACCACAACGTCCACAACGTCCTCATCGTATGACGGTTTAGAAATCAACATACAAGTAGAAATAAATGAATATACCAGTTTGTGTTAAGCTTTATGTGTTATTAAAAATCTTTATTTCTAATAACTCATATTTACATAATACAATGGAATCCCGACCTTTAAACTAACTAAACCATAGGTATCTCAGAGGCCAGTTTCTTCCCAAAACATTGAGTTATTCCTTTTTTATAATGAAGTGAACTGTTGCAAATGAAATCATAAAATCTTATTTCATCATTACTATCTATATATTAGTAGTTCTATTTAATAATGTTAAGGATTTTTATTAAATTTAAGTGATACATAATGAAACATTTCTTAATTCTATCAAAGGCGGCAAACAGACCGACAGATCACTAGAAACATCTAATCTAAAGAGGCATCACAGTCTGCCTGAGATGAGGGGAGAGATAGGAAGGGGTTAAAAGCGGATAGCCTATGCATCCGTGTTGAGCGGCTTCTAGGACGGCAGCTGGCTTGGTTCCGGCTGTCATGCGCGCTTGCAAGGGAAGACTTGACCTTCTGCTACCTGCGCACGAGCGGACCACAGTGCTTGGCAGGTCACGCGCTCATTTTGTGAGCGACCCCGTATCCTGTCACTTTTACCTACTAAGGGCGGTCACTAAGGTGGTTTTAGTGGGTCTCCATGATGTTACATCTTGTGTACATAAAACCCCACAAAACCTGGTTTTCCTCCCCAGTAATCCGGGAATCTGGTAGTAGATTTTATTCACGTAAACGAAAGAGACGAGGCGGGTGTTTAGATTTCCGGCGACTATGTTGAAAGGTTTATTTAAAAAAAAAAACAAAATATATTTTATAAAAATTTACATTTGAAATTTTGATTATTTATTAAGTATAAAATTTAAATAAGATTTGGCACGAGAAGGAATTTATAATAGCCGTATTGACTAGGTTAATAACTAAAAAAAAGTTAAGTCAATTCCGACTAATACTGAGAGCATTTCTTCTTCTTAATCGCTCCCTCATTACTGAGGATCGTGACTCCCATCAGGTTCAATAAGTCGTTTCCACCGGTTAGATTGGTTTTAGCAGTCTATTGGTTATTTAGCGGTGAAGTGCAAATTAACAGGCATATCCAGATGTTCAAGAATTTGATCTGACCACCGTTTAGGACTTCGGAGAATTTAACTTAACTAAACAATGTTAAGTTATAACTCTCAGTGTTAGTCGGTATTTGGATTGCGTTTAATCGATATTTTAAAAAATAACCTTATCACAATTTGAGATTTACCTGATACGTTTAAAAAAATAATGTAAATTGTTTTATCATCTGAAATTTCGACTGCACCCACTTTCAGATTCATGATTTTAAAAAAGTTAAAGAATATTTTTTAATAAATCATATCTTGAGCAAAAAAATGACATAAAACGAAGCTCTTAATGCATTTCCATATTACGATTATAACATTACATGGAATTATACAAATATTACAAAATACATAAATTTTAAGTATATACGTGTCTAGAAAACCAACTAATTTTTACTAAGTACCTATTTTCAACCACTATGTGGCCATAAATGGAATATAACCAGTAGCATAATAAGTATAAGTTATTCTAAATATATCATTAAGCTATAAAATTAAGTCTGTAATTTATAATTATATATAATTCCCCTAAGTAACAATAACTATGATTAATTTAATAAGTCTTAATATACTGCGTTCCGAATTTTATTTAAACCTCAGAGCAGCAGTTTATCTATGGAATTTGCATCCAACTTCTAAGGACCTATTATTTAAAGAAATGTATTGAAAATATATCTAATAACTAACACACGTCAACCTCTACAAGCACACGAGTAAATTAATAAGTAACAGTTCATTATTTTACCACTGGTAGGCAAAAGATCTGAGGGCTCTAGCAGACATGCTACTGCGATCGACAAATTGCGACTTATCGACGGTGCATCCCGTTTTGGCGACTGTCTGCGTTCGATCGCAGTATCAAAACCGATGCTGCATCGCGGTCTAAATGCGACTCGATCGTCGCGTTTGACATCTGAATTGCCGGTCGCCGATGCTAAAAGTAGCATGTCTGTTATAAACCGACATGCTGTTCCAATGCTACATATTCGTAATTATATTAGTTCCTTGCTACATATTCGTAATTATATTAGTTCCTTGCTACATATTCGTAATTATATTAGTTCCTTGCTACATATTCGTAATTATATTAGTTCATAATTTCAAATCAATTTCGACATTTTTAATAATGCATAAGGACTCTGCAACCTATTTTTAAAATTACTTGCACATACAAATATTAAACATTTTTTTCGTCCTTTTCGTATTAGAATCTTTAATCTCAATTTATTTTGTTTACACGTTATAGCATTATCAATTAAACATAAATTAAGCCAGTCATAATCTTACTACCTACGTCCATAACTAAATTTCATAAAATTTTAACGTAAGTATATAAAAATTGTATATCATTTATGTCCGGCCGGTTGGTAAACAAGCATACGGTTCGCCTGATGGGGCGCGTTACCAACCCAACGGGAAGGATAAGAAGGGAAAAAAATTAAAGAGAGGATGGGAGATTAGGACTCTGGCGCTCGTACGAAACACAACAGTACTGTTAGTTTACGCCGATTTTCTGCTAGCAGGTAGTATTTCAACGGTCGAACCGTCTCGTTTATGCTATAATGGTCCTACTACTACACATATAAATCAAATATATTACACAAGATGATAAATAGTCACGCAATTTTAAATTATCTAATCTAAATATAATAAGAAAGCAAGGAACGGCTTAATATTATTACATCTAAAATACATAACTTCTTTAAGACCACGTATAATATTTGGCGCATTGATTTTTGAGTACAAATTTTTCGCAAGCTCAGATGAAAGTCAAACTATAATGACATCAAATTATTGTATTTATGTTCTAAACTATAGACCCGTCTTAGCTTTATTATATTTCCAGGATATAAAAATAGTGCATGGAGTCCCTCCGCGCGGAAGAAGTGAAACTTCGTAATGTGGAAATGGAAATTGGATAGAGGAAGATATTTACTTTTAGTGAAATCATATTGTTTATATAAGACAAACTTTATTAACATATATGTATTATAATTATTATAACTACTATATAACTTTATTAACGCTCGCGCTGGCCTGTAACAGGTATACTACGCACATGCGTTCGGGTGCCACGCATTCACTCTCGCTCCGTCTCTTTCACACCCCCTCCATGGTAGCGTTAAACGTTTAACGCAACCTTGTTAGAAGTCACATTAGAAGTTTCACTTCAAAAATATCAAGATTAGGGTGTCATCTTATCCATAAAAGCCCTCTCCGGGGTCCAGACAATAATGATGGACTATAAAATGTATAACATTCTACGTAGTGTGATAAGCACATAATATACTATACAAACATCGAATAATAATAGGTTCTATTAGTCTACGCGCAAAAAAGGTACGTAGACGTGACCTAATGCAACGAAATAGTACGAATAACTGTACAGAACAGTACAGTTTAGAAAAATTAACTCTTTCAAACTGTATTTAGAGTTTAAAATCGAATGAAAGCTATACGACCTTTTTCGCCGTTCTACGATGTTACGCTGCTATCTAAGTTTTAGAGTATATGAGAAATTGAAGTATTACATCATTATATTATTTTATACTATCACTTTCAGCATGTTTTACTTTTTTCACCTTATTATCACTTTTGACGTTTATTATTTAAAAAAAAACAAGTATATTAAATGGGACCATAATTTTTAAATACTTTTGATTGTACTCGAAAACTTGGACAATATTTAGATACTGCTGATATAAAAATACATAACAGCGATAACCCCAGTTCTTGATTTGCGAATGTCATAAAACTCGAATTCAATTATTGATATCGACAGAGGAATGTAATATGGCAACAGAGACTGAACTAGGGACCTAAACGTCCGGAACTCCTGCCTATATGTAAAGACCTCCTATATGTAAAGGCTGCCTGGTATCTATGGTAAGGATGGGCAAAAAATAAATTTATAAACATCAAATCGATGTTTCGATATTTTGGTTAAAGCGTGATTAGTGTTTCTTTTTTTAATCTAAGCACCAATTACTAATCCGAGGGGTCGCATTTGGTTCTAAAAATTTATTCATTTATGGAGATTAAAAATATCGATATATTGATACATGGATTATTTTAAACCCAGCCTACCGGCTACCCTATGGTACGATTCTGGAAATTACCCCCAGTCTATACCTATCACAGCTGTAGAACCTATTAAAAGTCAGAGGGCTACAAAGCGGATGTAATGCATTAATACATATACCTACCACAATAAGTATCCCCGTTATGTTACATCGGCACCAGTTTCTAGGGTCACACATTGATTATTATTTATCCGACTGCAAGAAAGAGAAGTTTCTGTGTTCATCTGTATTTAATTTTTATATTTGTGGACGCATAAAGTGTCATCTGCTGTTAAAATAATCAGCTAAAAATCTTTTTTCTATATTTAGTTAACCTGTAGTATTTTTTTAATTTAAAATCACAGTCCAGACTGTAGACATTATAGTTAAACAATTGAAATGACCCGCATCCGGGGTCACAGGACTGTTAAAGTGTTAAATGATTTGTGCTAACGTGCATATTATCTATAAATAATCTATTATACATAAGTGATTACTGCTAAATCAAAAACGTGCATAAACTTTAACAAGATTACTTAAAATATGATTCTAATTATTTTGCTCACTATAACTTTCAACTGAAGTAATAATTGGCAAATTAGAATTATTTGCTAAATATCAGTCATTGAAATTATATTTAGTATAATTATCCTCGTGATTATGGAATCCCTTGTGCTTGATGTAACGACCCTCGACTGTGGTTTGAATACAGCTGTTGCAGCCGAGCCGCTTTCTATCCCTGCACGTCCAATTGATAGTGTTCTGATAACGGTTGTTGATCCAGTACTTGTTGTCCTTGAAGATTAGCACCATACTCCCGCTCCGATGCGACGGTAGATAATATATATCTGAAAAAACAACCACATTCTTTATATGAGTATACATAACCAACTATAATTCTTATTATATGAATAAAACAACGGGTTTATGTAATCTTCTTTAACACATTAAAAACATTCTTTAATAGGTCATAGAACAGTAAAATAAAAGGTTCACATGTACCAGAATACTGTATTCTAAAATATCGTCAAAATTTAAATTCATCTATAAACCAGCAGGTCCCTAAAAACATTATTCCAAAGACACTTTATTAATACCTAATAAGTACATTTACGTTACATCACATGATTTTATAACAGATTCAAAAAAAAACTGTACAAAAATAACAATTCATTTAAGCGTTTGTCTGAAGATATCTTTTTCTCTTATAAATCGGCCATCATGGCACTGTCGAAGTCGTGGCGGTTCGTGTATGTGTCGACCGCGAAATATAGATATATAATCTCTTCCGTCGAAACCTTTGTACGTGATGACGTCAGCACGACACCCGTGAACGTCCCTCGACGAACAGTACCATTGCTTCTTCCCGTGCGCTTGGTGATTCTTCATGTAAAATGTAAAACCGTTGAGGATTAGAAGACCGGCCCCCGTCCGACCAGGTATGAACTGCGCGGGAACTGATGAGAAAAACCAAAAAATAATTAACCACACATTACCAAAATAAAACACAAGTTTGATTAAGAATAATTTATTTACGCACGAGGCAATACTGCTGAATCTGTGAAGCAAATACGCCATTTTAATTGTTTTAAGATTGCCGTATTTGCTTTTTATCAGCGATATTGCTTGTAGAAAGGTCTTAATTAGTCGTGAAAGGATCTTAGGAAAGGATTAGGTAAATAATTACACCAGCCATCCCGCAATACTTTATTTATCATTTTTAACTTTTTGTCGTCTTTATTTATTAAAATAAAAATACATTGCTTTTTTAATAAAAATAAATTAGAAAATAAAAAAATAATAGTAAATTTAGTTAATTTTTTTTAAGTTTAGTTTTGAAGCAGGGTTGTTAACCCTGGGTAATGGCACCATGGTTGTTTGTAAAAAGATAATATATAAAAGACCTCCAAATAGTGAAAGGAAAACATGAATGCGAAAAAAAAACTAAAATACACAACTAAAATTGCTGTTGTATGTTAGAAATATCACAAGTCACTCAATATCAGACGTCTTTACTGTAAAAAAATACCAGCCAGGTGCGAGTTGGACATGGTTATTGTAAATGCATTACAGTTCATAGCTACAATGATTCCATGGCTATTTTAACTATACAGACATTACAGACAGACAGACATACAGACAGATAGACAGAACAAATAGACAAATAGAACGGACAGACCGACATACAGACAGACAAACAGAACAAATAGACAAACAGAACGGACAGACCAACAGAATATGCTTAGGTTCCCATTTTTACCCTTTGGATACCCATAAAATTTATTACTTTTGCTGTATAATGTAATTATATATACATAGACTCTCTCATCTTATATTATCATTTATTATATAATAAACCTACAGTATATGTACTAAGCAAAATAACATAATTAAAACTTAAATAAATAAATGCTACACGCTCAACGGCCTCCTGAGGCAGGAGTCTGGAAACATAGACAAAGGCAAGGAGAAAAACACCCAAACCGGAACACATGCCTTTATGTTAGTAGAAAGCTGCTCGAAGAGCAGCTCGAACACGCGAGTTATGGCAGTTTTGCTACCCCTGCACCACAATGTCGTCAACCTTTGCTAATTACTAAATTAATCAGTCTGCTCACCATTTAAAATGCAATAGTTTATGTATTGTGCCTCAAGCTAATCAATGTGTTAAACCTTATGACACAATTTATCATTATCTGTAATACCTAAGACAAACATACATTTTCCTCTATAATAAACAAATGGGAATCGAACCCATTCTTTTCAAAATCAACATTTTAAACATGTCTACAAACATATCCAGAATAAACTTCCAAAGCTGAAGTCTTCTTATCGATTGGTAAGTGGCCAACCTGGTGACAGAGTTGTTCAGGTCGCCCGTAGGCCTCTGACTTGACTTATCGACTGTTGTCTAATTGTCAACAGCCGGGACCGACTTTTACGTGCCCTCCGAAGCACGGAGACGCTCGGTTGAAATACCACTATGCGATCACCCATCTAGTGACTGACCGCGCCTAAAGTTGCTTAACCTACCGATCGTTTACCGATCAGCGGGTGCACTCGGCTATGAGCGTCTCACTAAAAGCTGAAGTAATTCTTAACAATATAAAAACAAAAACAAAATCCAGGCTATATATTTGTATGACCAATGCAAAGACCCTCCCACAGTGGGAATCAAACCTATCCCTTGATCTGGACCTTGCTTAAATCCTTATATAACTTTTATTAAATTCTTGTCTGTCTAACTATATACTATATAGCCAAACATAAAACATACATACATAGCTTTTAATGCTAGTCTCTTTAGCTAAAGTAAGTCTTAACAATATACAAACACAAATACAACCCAGGCTATATATTTGTATGACCAATACAAAAATCCACCTGCAGTGGGAATCGAACCCACAAACATCAGCAGTGGAAATATTACCTTACTATGTTTAAAGCCCTATTTAACTTTCATTAAACTCTAGTCTGCCTACCCATATAACAAAACTTAAAACATACATATGTAGCTTTTAATGCCTACAATCAAATGTATAATAAATCTCCTTAGCTCAAGTAACTTTTAACAATATACAAACACAAACACAACCACCCAGACTAAATATTTGTATGTATGACCAATGCAAAGATCTTCCTGCAGCGGGAATCGAACCCGCAAACATTTGCAGTGGGAATATTACACCACATGCTTGAATCCCTATACAACTTTTATCAAACTTTAGTCTGTCTAACTATATAACATATAATCGAACAAAAAACATACATACATAGCTTATACATACATAGCTCTGTTAAAAGTTTAAAAACATTTCATACATTCGAGGAGGATAAAATTCGAACCCAAAATAACAGTTGAGACATATTATATTTGAGTATTATTTATATGTATTTACTAGCTTTAGCCTGCAGCTTCACATACCAAAAATCAAAATTTACAATATGTCAGCCCATCATTGAACAGACAGAACAGTTGTTCCATTCTACGTTGTATATCTGCAGTTTTGTGAGACTCAACTCTTTAAGGTAGTACCAAAAACCTTGTTCAGTTCAGTTACTGTGAAGATAAGCACCAACAGACAGACACTTTATTAACTTTTTTCAAGATGCCTAAATATATAACTTATTTAGTACCTTTTATTATTTACTTTGGGAGTTGAATTCCTTACTTGCTAAGACTTAACTACATAAGAATTTGCTTTTTATTGTTTCCATGCCTCTAACATCCTGTCATTGGCCATTAATATAGGCAATCTGATTGAGTTAACATTTTGTGGACATCCACAAAAGGAAGAAATTCTGAGATGTAATTCTTACGATACAAGAACCTTTTGAACCTCTATTTTGCTCCTAATTTGTCTACTTACATATTAAGCTTAAATTATTATTCTTATTATTAGTTTATTTTAAATCTTAAAATAATTAACATAAAAATAAGTCATTGTCGAAATAACTGGGAATCGAACCCAGTAGCATTTACCAACACACATAATATTAATAAATTTAAAAAACGTAGCATTAATAAATTTAAAAAACTCTAAAACATTCTATATTGGCAGTTGAACCCAAAATTATGAGTAAACCACAGCATTAGATATACAATCTAATATTTTTGACTAATTTTGCTACGGCAATGTCGGCACAGACCAACTTTGTCACAAAATTAAATTGTTAAAAGTGGTAACTGCTCTCTGTACTTCGTAAATTATCAACTTAAATAAAGTAAGTCTTGTATTTAAGCATTTAAATTAGACCATTGTTTTATAAATCATACATCAATGTGTAACATTTTAAACAACCAAAGTTTCTCTATGCCATGTAAGTCCAATGTAGCTATGACGAATATTTTAATACCATGCCATACATCAATTAAAACGTTTTAACAAACATCTGATATTGTATAGTCATTATAATTATAACAGATAATGATTATTTTCAGTATTAAAACCAAAATAAATACGAGTTTTTAACATAAACACATACAACAACAGTAATGCAAATGCCTGCCTTTCACTTTACCAAAACAAACAGTTTATTTCTAGTATAATACTAACAATTAGTGAGGAAAACTATAGTTTACATTTGGAGGTCCTTTATTCCAAAACTTACTGGCTATTACTCACCGAACCGGAGACAGCATTCAGGTACAGGACATCAAAATAGGGTAAAAGCGGGAACCAAAACTAACCTTAACACAAACAACACTTAGCTTTTTAAACACTTAACCACAAAATAAATAGCACGTAATTATGATTTCATTGTTATAACATCACATTATAACAATATCAAACACTATTTATGGCGAAAATACGCGCAAAACAAGTTTAAAAACAAATTGACGTTTCGATGCTTAAGAATTAAACCACGAAATTGTTGTGACGCACATTTTACCGGGTTATTTACTAATTTGTTTATTACTTTTACAGCTATAGTTTCGCGAAAAACTCTATCTCGATGCATTTTAAAACGATATTTATTGGAAAAATTATTAAAACAACAGTTATTTGGCATCGAGAGAGTTATTTTGACATTTTAAAAGTGACTGTGGCCACAGGTTTCATATTTTTTAAGTTAAGCTTAGCCTCGGTTAGCGGTTACCCGGTACAGTTAACTTAAGATATTTATTTGATCTGAGAATTTAAAAAAAGACCTCATGTTAGTTAAGATGTGTATTTAAAAATATTGTAAAATAAATTTCAATAATTTTGTTAATCTCTAATTTTAAATTTTAATTAAAACTTATATTTTTAGTTTAGCATTTACGACATCTAGTGCCTGAGCGTAAAACTAAATTGTGATGTATAAAAGGTACTATTCAGTATTGCAATTATTCAATAGATGGCAGTGGCAAAAACTGAATAATAGTTTAGGAAATAAGAATGT
Source organism: Hestina assimilis (assembly GCA_023373885.1). Taxonomy (NCBI): domain Eukaryota; kingdom Metazoa; phylum Arthropoda; class Insecta; order Lepidoptera; family Nymphalidae; genus Hestina; species Hestina assimilis. The sequence goes on along the minus strand of CM041750.1, from coordinate 2,600,320 downwards.
TATATTATTAGAGTAGGTAATTTATCAAAGATATTTTATTTATAACAAAATATTTTTATTTTTATTTTTTATTAAATATACATAAAATATAAAAAATGAATAAATATTTAAAGGATAACATTTTCTTAATGATAAATACATACCTAGATACAATTTTAAAATTAAAATTTTATAGTAACTTATTGTTAGAATGAAATCTATAATTCTTAATGTGCGTATTTTAGGATTTAGGGATTTGCAATAGTAATCTGGCTTACGGTAACCAGATGGTGTCAATGTTTCTCGCTAATAGCTACCAAGGTGCCAACTACTTTAGGAAATGATAATAATTTTGTGTGAAATGACCTTTTGTCGAACGTTAAAATATAAAATGATGGCAAAGAATGCGAGCTGCATTTATCCGATGAATCCCAATCCCGATTCTTTGGGTGAAAATGAGTATAGAACGAGTGTTATATCTTTTAAAAATTGCTTAGCACTAACCTATAATATCGCAAAAAAAATATACTATCGTAACGCAAAACAGTTGCATCGGCCGGGAATCGAACCCGGGCCGCCCGCGTGGCAGGCGAGCATTCTACCACTGAACCACCGATGCTTGTTAACCAATTTATATAAAACTAGATTTAATGCTCATCTCTTACATAATGAGTACGCACATATTCCATTCACTTTTTTCAACAAGCTGGAGGACAAGCGTACGAATCGCCTGGGGTGTCCCACTTTTGTTATGTTAAAAGTTGACAAACAAACATACGGATCACCTGATGGTAGGTGGTTGCCGTAGCCTATGAGCGCTTGCAGCACCATTAGTAGGTGCCACTCACGCGTTACCAACCTCGAGTAATTGGTTTTTAAATCTCCTCTGCGCAGTTATTTCACTAGCCTACAGTGTCCTTCAAACCGGAACACAGTAATGCCTAAGCACCTACCTAGCCGGGAATAATCTCTGCTGTGACAGAGGTTATCCCAACAGCGAGCTATGGGGTCGTCACATCCCGACGCCGGTAAACCTCTTCTTTTCCATTACCTCTTATTGCGATTCAAATGACATCCATGATATATTAATGATCATTATCTTTATATTTATAATTCTACTATACGTGTGTATGACACTGAAATCCTTTTAAACGGCTGGACCGATTTTGATGATTTTTTTGTGTGTATTCCGGTGGATTCAAGAATGGTTTAGATTAAGAATTGGACCCAATAGGGGCGCTGCTATCGGGTCTCACTTTTTTTTTCATTTTGGGGCAAGAACGTCCGCCGGGCCCGCTAGTGACATATTTATACGTCATGCTCATATAATCTGAATGTCAGAATTGAACTGGATTGATTTTGATTAGCTGTAAGAGTTTATGGTAAGCTCGCAGGTAGTAAATTGCCCTTTTACTACCTGGGAGCTTACTATATATTATGTCCACGTGTAATAATAATAGTGTCCTATCCATTGCCATTTGAGATGAGAAACTGGAAGGAGTAGGGTGGAACATGAAACGGATAAGAGAGGGATAGATAATAGGTCGTCTCTTTTATACCCGTCTGTGTGACGCAAAGAACAATCTAATCAATAAATAATGTTACCTACACCAATCTCATGATTTCTTGTTTGTCCCTATCACCTTTGTTCTGTCACATCTGGTCACATTTGTGAGACTCCCTTTCCCTAGTGTGACGTCACATAATTCTTGTGATTTTATATTTACGAATAAAAATAAAACAGCCGTTTCGAAATTAGTTAAGTAATGATTTTAAGTTTTTCGTTAAAATTACAAATTTCGCTTTTTAATACTTAGATATATTAGATTCTGAAATATGACGTCACAAAACTTAGGACCTTTCTCGCCCCATGTCACACAATGTCACACTTCACGGACCCTTACTTGTGACTTTATCGATGACCTCGTGTTGATATTTCAATGGAAACGTTTAAATTACATAAATAAATATGTTTTATTCACTGTTATTTGCCTGTCTCCGCCAGCAATAACTTTTTAATGTGTATTGCTGTTGGCCCTACTGGCCTTGACAGTGTCAACGAGTGGGGGAGCCGGGTACTGAGACCCAGCCGTGACGAAGAGACAGTCCACGCTGGTGCATCAAATTTGATTTGACTCCATCCTTGCGGTGCCTTGTGTAAAGATTCCTTAAAAGAGAAATTTAAAGAAATTAGTGTATTGACTGTTGCTTCTCAATACATTTTTGAAAATGTTATGTATGTACATAAGAACATCAATGAATTTATTAAATGTAGTGATAATCATAACATTAACACTAGGAACAAACATTAATTAACAATGCCAGTTACTAGACTACATAAAATTAGTGACTCTATTAAAGGTAATATATACGGTTTTACAATAGGATCCCAGAAAGCGTTCAGAAACTTTCTATAAATAAATTTAAAAAAAGGTCAAAGAACGTTTGTGTGGTAAAGGCTATTATAAAATTGGTGAATACTTTGAGGACACCACGCCTTGGGAATGAAACAGTCACTCCAGGCTTTTCAGTGATTATAATATGTAAACCAATATCACTTTAAAAATACATAAAAAAGATAAAATCCCTGAACTTGTTTCGCCGGCTCTTCTCAGGTAGAGGTTTAATTTTGGAGCCGGTAGTAGAATGTGACTTTCAACAAATAAATGCTTTTTATGTTCAATAAAAATATTTGATTTGATTTGCCTCCTGCGTGACCGGACCACGGCTAAAGACGTCCTCGGGAATGGAGGAAATGCTCCGAGCGCATTCTATTCGATGGACTCACCCGGTGTGTGCGCGTCATGACGTATGAAACAACGGATCCCGTTTTCGCCGGTACAATATCTTTTTTAACATTAAAGTTATACTGATATTATTACGTTATTTTTCGCTTATTTTTAAAGCAGTCGGACTTTACGTTTCATATAATAATTACATTGTTTTCTAAATGCGCTGTGCCGTTGGCCTACTGGCCTTGTCACTATCTCCGTCTTGGGGTACCTACTGAGTAATGAGACCCGCCTATGAAAAAGAAACAGCCTATGGGGCTCAAACTTTTTCTAATCTTTTAGGTGTCTCGCTTTTAGACTCTTCATATTTATAAAAATAGTATAGAGACTTTTAACTCACTCATATACGGAGAGTGAGTAGTATTTCTTGATCGAGCTATTCATACCGAAAGCAGAGTCTCCAAACTATTTGGCGTTATAAATGTTGTTCTAGAAATGTACCTGCACAGTTACGCTGTGTACTTACAATATGCCAAAATAATAGTCAACATATTATGTAAAATAAAACAGATTGCATCGGCCGGGAATCGAACCCGGGCCGCCCGCGTGGCAGGCGAGCATTCTACCACTGAACCACCGATGCTTGACAATTTTGTGTCTAAAAGCAGATTAGAACATTACTCATCTCTATTAAAAACGTATGCACTAAGGGCCTGCGCCCATTAACGGCAGGGCACGGCAGAGGACTTTAATGTGACGAATTCATATAATTTGAAATAAATCGTGCATTTGTACCTACGCTTCTTCTTCATCCTAGCATTATTCCCGGTATTTTATTTACCCAGGGTCTGCTTATTTATTACTCCTATCCGGACCTACGGTAATCATCGTTTAAATTTCAAATTTATAGTCATACTTTTAAGTTCTATTTGAATTTGTTCAATAAAAATCCTCTGCATGCATCATCTTCTCAATGGGCGCAGGCCCTTACATTCCTTTCACTACACTACGTTTCGCAAAATGGCCGAGATCTACGTCTAGTAATAAAATATGTGACCAATAACAAAAATAGAATCAGCTTTCCGAACCGGTGGTAGGACTTGACCATTCAAAAGCACTTTTTTAAGTCTACTTGAATAGAAACAGTTCTGATTTTGACGGCAAATGCTGAGCTATAATTAAAATGTTTATAGTTTTATTATTTTTATACTTTTAGTTTTAAGTTTAGTATGTCATTTCTTTCTTTAATTAAAGTAGTATAAGTAATTTTGTTTTTTTTGGACCCTCCGCTGCCGGCTTACACAATTCCTGTAAAACTAATATTTGCCAGTAACTTGTTCATTAAAACGTATTGTTATAACACTTGATGCGCCCGCGAATCCGCAAGCGTGGTGTACTAAATTTTCTTTACTGCACGGAACCTTAATCTTTTTTCTACTATAAACGCAGCCTATGTTACTCTTTATAACGTCAGTTATCCGTCAGTGAAAGGCCTGATTACCCGTTTCTCAGAAAGACAGACAAAAATTTGAATAATTGTTTCCATATGCATTTATTAAAAAGGCGTTAAGTTGGAATGACAAACAGACGCTTCAATTTTATTTATTTTTATAGATGTATTTATTGAGTTCATCGTGTTTACAGTATATCTAGGCAGTATCAGCGAAGTTCTAAGAAAAAAATTGTTGATCTACCACTATTATATTTTAGTCAGCATACTCAATGTTAAATACTTGTGTTAATTGTTTACAATTACACAACTGTTTATACAAACTTGTACATCATTATAAAACTAGCTTCTGCCCGCGACTTTACAATCTATATAATCATAACTAGCGGACCCGGCAGACGTTGTCCTTTCCCGAAAAAAAAAAACTGGGACCCAATAGCAGCGCCCTCTACTGGATCCAATTGTGAATCTAAACCATTCTCGAATCCACTGGGACACACAAATAATTTCATCAAAATCCGTCCAGCCGTTTAGGCGAAGTTCAATGACATACACACGTACAGTAGAATTATACATATAATGATTTCTGAGATTCTGTTTTTAGTCAAGAAGTAACAGTACCCGTACTATTGCGCGCCATTTGAGTGAATTGACACACTCTTAATTCTCGCCTTTTATTTCCATTCTCGGTCCCTACCTTCCCTTGTGTCGTCGACAACCGCAGTGGCTCCCAATCTCTTATTGACGGACCCCGGACTTCTATTGACACTTTGATTTACTTTTTGTTAGCTGGAACCACCATGTACAAATATATATATTTTTATTGTTTGTAACCTCAGTTCGTCGATATTTATGAAACGATTTGGACAATTGTTTTGTCAACCAGTTGTGATCAGCTTTAGTTTTTTTGGAATATTCTGGAAAGTAGCGATTCAATCGTTATTCGTCAGTCAATATTTGTAGATGACTTTTAAGGTTTTCTTGTACATTTGGCCAAATATTTTATTTTTAAGAGGGGGCAAACGGACAGGAGGATCACCACCAAACACCGGATTTCCAGACATCGAGCTGGTAAAGGTGGAATTTCGAGTTTTGTCGCGATGTCCGATGGTGAAATCCTACCGGCGGGTCAATCCAAACAATTCCTCAAAACATTCCCCGAGATTGAAGCCATAGAAGCTGCAGAAGATACTAGCGTCATAACTTTAATCCTCCACAAGGGACCACTGATCTATAATAGAGGCTTGATAACCTGTGCTATAAAAATGTAATCTAGCTAAATTATATAAATGCAATATATTCAAAATGGCGTCCGTAATAAAGAAGCACGACGGTTTTATAACGATTTTAAAGTCATTTGCCGGTGAATAAATCCCATTTAAATACTTGATTTGCATATTTCAGGAGATTATCAGATTTCACACCGAAATCTGGTTAGCTATTATGAGCTGGCGTCAGTCATAATTTTTACCTCGTAATCACTAGCGGGGTTGCTAATTAAGCGAAATACTCTACTTGAAATTTTGCATAGCGACTCCATTTGCGATGTAAATGCTCACTAAAAACGAATTTTACGATAGTCCATACAATATTTTAAATTTATTATTATGAAAGATTTACTTTACAATGTCAAAGGGTGACAATATAATTTAAATACTATGTAAAGATATATTATAAAAAATTGGATTAATGCTTTATTTATTTATTTAAGTATATTGATCATAAATTTATTTAAGTATCTTTATTTTATAGAATATGTACGCGTATGTGTATAGTATGTGTAAGTAATAAAATGTTTAAACAGAGACTCTCACAGCCCGTCATACATTAAAAACAGGTTGCCATTGAAAATCAGCTTTAGGTGCATTCATTTCACCTAAAATATGCTGAATGGCACGCCTTTTTTAGGACACGCAATGTTGCTGTTGTTTTTGATATATGCGTAGTTTTATTATTGATTCTTTTTTTGTTGTTTACAATAGGTTACATTCTTAATTTTTTATTTGTTTTTCTTTTTTTTTAATTCTTAAATTTTTTCTGTTTTTTTAACATTGTCCATGCTTTTAAATTGTTTTACATTTTATTATTAGTTCATTTTTATTTTTATTATTTTGTTTTTTGCGTGTCCAAAATAAAGTTTTCTTTCTTTCTTTCTTTTTACTTTTCAAGTGTAGCAACCCAGTCTGGAAAACAATAATTTGGCAAATACATTGCTAAAAATAGATATATAGCTGGTCGGCAAACAAGCATACGGTCCGCTTAATCGTGAGCAGAGACCGCAACCTATGAACGCGCACTATACTTGAAGTGGACGCAAATAAGCAATACCATGTCAATCCACGTGAATGTCATTTCGAGAAAAACGCATTTGAAAATTTTGAACAACTTGCTTTATTTGAATTTTTTTTATGTATTCGTCAGGTTTTTGGCAATTTCAGATTTATGTAAGTTATTTTACTTATTTTCACAAAAATAAGTATACAAACTGCATATGCGCTTAACATAATATATAAATTGCATGATTAAAAAATGGCTTTTTAAGAAGTTTTAAAGCTTGAAACCCTACAAATATTAAAGAAAAATGTTCTTCAGCCATTTACCAACACTTCTGCATCTGTAACCCAGTTTTTTCAATTTTGTGGTTTGACATAGTCTTGCTTATTTGCGTCAACTTGAAATATCACATGCGCCCTGCCAACCCAAGAGAATATAGATGGGAAAAAGGGAACATAGAGGGAAGATTGAGCATTCGACGCTCTCACTCACCTTACTTTATGCCGATTTTCATTGAGAGGGTAGTACTTCCTACTCGAGTCGGCTCTTTTGTACTGGGAGAAACATGTACTGATAGTTTATTTAAAAAATTGTTACCACAATAAGTTCAAGTAATGGTGCTTTGCAAGTTGGCAGGTCGCGCGTTAGCTCGTTTTGCGACAAGCCCTTTAATCTGTCATATAGCCTGTTATCAAAAACCGAGCAGGTTTGAGTGGTATCCCCTTACGTTATATCTTGGCATAGTATCCGGTTCTCCTCCCAAGGAATCTTCTTTTGTGATCAAGGATCGCAGTTTTTCTGCTCATTAACAAAAATAAAATATTAAATAAAATTCAAATATTTTTCTAATACTGAAATGATATTTTTGAGGTTTGAAACAGTTTACTTAAACATAATGAAAAAGTGAACTAAATAATTAGGACAATGTAACAGTTATATGTAGCAAAACATGCATCGGCCGGGAATCGAACCCGGGCCGCCCGCGTGGCAGGCGAGCATTCTACCACTGAACCACCGATGCTTCGTATACAAATTTGAAATGTAGATATCAAACGTTCACAAGAAGAGCAACATTCTATTAAATCTTCTCTTCGTCCTACCATTATTCCCGGTATTTTATTTTACCCAGGGTCTGCTTATTACTCTTATCCGGATTTGACAGGTTACTAGTTTTTACACGGAGCGATTGCCATCTGACCTCCGCAGCCCTAAGGGTGAACAAGTAACTCATTGGATAAGAGAAATTTACTTATCAAGAGTTAACGATTATTATCAGATACTATGTGATAACAACTGGGACCAGCAGCTTAACGTGCTCTCCGAGGCACGGTGGGGAGATCCACGGACAAACGCCCAGACCGAAACAGAAATTTTTAACAAACATCTGCCCGAGCGGGAATCGAACCCGCAACCGTCGAGACTAAAGGCAGACTCGCTACCCACAACGGTGTCAACATTGTATTATAATGTTTATCATATGAATTGTGCAATAAATACTAACATACGCACAAAATATCCCGTAATGTATTGAAAGGGATTCCATCAATACAATTTCTTTTATTGGGTATAAATAATAATAATAATAAATGTTGCACACTCAACGGGTCTCAATGGGGGCCCATTTGGATATTAATATCCAGCGGTAGCAAACCTGCCTTAAACGCCACAGGTCACGGGTTCGATTCCCGCTTGGAGCATAATATGTTTGTATTGACCATGCAAGCATATTTTCCGGTCTGGGTGTATTTGTCCTTGTCATTGTGAATGTTTCCGGACCCCCGACACAGGATATAAATATCCTAAAGGAAGCCATTGAGTGTGTAGCGTTTATTTATTAAAGCACAGCCCTGCTAGTCCAGAAGTCTGGGTAATTTTTCCTGTTTGTAACCTATGTTTGTGTCCAATAAAGAATTATTATTATTAATTATTATTATTTAGCAGGTCACAATAATATATTATACATTTTCAGTAATGATTGTTATTATTATTTTATTGATACAGAGTTTTTCTTAGTTTTATTAATATTGGTTCTGTATGACAAAACTTTAGAGTCACCACTGACGATCTTCTTTTATGAACTCAATGCGATCATTTAAGACTTATTTTAAATTATTACAGTTCACCTACAAATCATATAGTAATAATAACTATCCTAATGGGGGCCGTTGAGTGTGCAGCAGCGTTTATAAAAGCCTCCATAGCTCAACGGGAGAAGAGCCGACTCCTTTCGGCTATTGCGTACCCACACCTAGCTAGGAGCTTATTTAGAGGAGCAATAGAGATAATAATAATAAATTGGAAAAGTTTTTTAGTCGACAATCGAGGTATCAGTGGCTTCCCATGACCGAACACCTGTTTCCTTCCTTGACGACAAAAAAGGGTTCGCTTCCGGATAATTTCTTTTTATCTTTTTTTTTTTACAAGTTGGCAAACAAGCATACGGCCCACCTGGTGGTAAGCGGTTGCCGTAGCTTATGAGCGCGCGCAACACCATTAGTGGGTGCCACTCACGCGTTGTCAACCTCGAGATATTAGTTACTAAATCTCCCCTGCCCAGTTATTTCACTAGCGTACAGTGCCCTTCAAACCGGAACACAGTAATGCCTAAGCACTACTATTTGGCGGCAGAATATTTGACACTGCGGTAGTACCTACCTAGCCGGCCTCTTGCAACAAAAGACCTACCAACAGTGAAAACTCTGTTCACTGTTACCAGTAGTATCACCATCGAACCAATGGTCAGAAAAGGCTGGGTGTTCAGACCTCTGGCTCATCGAATTGAAGCCTGTACGGATATTGTTGCACACGTCGATATTGCGTGATATTAATGAACCCGTAGAGTCCCCATCAAAGCTGGGATTAAAAAGACTCGGCTACTCTTAACCGATTATTTAAATTTTATAAATATGGGTGTCCATATTGTCATAGTCTCATGTCAACTCATAAACAGTGAGGTCTGTGTGGTATTCAACCCTCTTCGCCGTAAATTTTGGGTCTAATGAAACGATTACACGTACTTTTCAAAATGTGTTGTTTATATCGCACAGTTAGAGGAAATTGTTAGTTTTACGGGTTCAGGCTTAATACTGAGTTCTTCAAACCATTTCTCTCTGGTTAAAATTTTTCGTAGTCCTTTTATTTCTTTGTTGGGCCCTGCCAAGATTATAAAAAAATTAGTACTTTTGGAATTTTATTATAGTTAAATAGACTAATAGTATTAGTTTTTATGCGTGGATACGCCATGGTTTACGTTTTTTGATAATCCCACAATAACCAAAAATTCTTCCGGTATAAAAAGTATTCCGGTATAAAGGTAACTTAATTTAGATAATAAGCTATCCGTGCGGTCTACTTCATACATACAAACTTTCACATTTATACATTAATAGGCTAAACTCTGTTAAACATATGTTTCAATAATTTGCATAAAATTATTATGACGTCAATTTTTACTTGCTCAACGGAAACGCGCTTTTAGAATGTTTATTTAACAGTTTTGTATTTACTAAAGGAAAGGTCGTGAGGTAAAACAAGGCCATTGCTCCACTATTACAATAGATGCGCAATCGTATCATAAAATAAGAATGTAGCTTATTGACACTAAAAGTAAAAATAAAATACATGTAATAATTGCTTATTGGTCTGATATAGAAAATTGTTGTAGAATTTGAAATACAATGTACAAGCATCGGTGGTTCAGTGGTAGAATGCTCGCCTGCCACGCGGGCGGCCCGGGTTCGATTCCCGGCCGATGCATCTTTATAAATTTTGCTACCAATAAGCATAGACTTTTTATAATATATGGGCCAGCAAGATTACACTAATTACTCATTCTACCTCACGGTAAACTAGCAACCATATATTTATCCCTCGTACAAGAGACTAAAAGCGTACTTTTTATCGTAGGAAAAAGTATCGTATACCACGGGAGAAAAGTAGGACATTGCCACCAGCGATTGTCGCGATTGTCACCCGTACCGAAGGTGACGCTAATATTCCGCGGTTGAGAATGTCCTACTTTTCTCTCTAGATACATAATGTACCACTATTCTGCAATGCTTATAACTTAATATTGACTTTATGTTAACGATTATTATCAGAAAGCTGTCTCCCGAAAGGAGATAACCCAGCAATACTTCTGCATTTCAGGCTTTTATGATACAAATATCTAGACGATTCTTGAAAGGGCTTAAATAAAATAAATAAACCCTACACACTCAACGGCCACCATTATGATAGTTATATCCTGTGTCGGGGGTTCGGAAACATACGATGAAAATGACAAACACACACAGACTGGAAAACATGTATGGTCAATACAAACATCTGCTCCTAGCGAGAATCGAACCTGTGAGCTTTCTTTACTAGAGTCTTGCGTTTTTGGTAGGGCCTATCACTCTAATTATTTATTAATTTATTATTCATCTGTGATAATCTCTTCCCTACCGTTTGAAACCTACTTGGTTATAATGCATTATAAACACTTGGGCAATGGAGCGTCAATGCTTTTAGCTTCAAAGGCAAAAAGAGGCCCGCTTCATTTTTCTCCCCAAGAATTCTGCAATAGCATCTAGCACTACCACCATTGCCCTTGGAAATCATTTTTACATTTGTAATTATTTGTAAATGAACGCAAATAAGCAATACCATGTCAACCCCAAAATTTAAAAACTGAGTTATATATGCAAAAGTGTTGGTAAATGGCTGAAGAACATTTTTCTTTAATATTTGTAGGGGTTTAAGCTTTAAAACTTCTAAAAAGCCATTTTTCAATCATGCAATTTATGTATTTTTAAACGTTTTGGGTTATATTATATACCAAATATGCAGTTTGTATATTTATTTTTGTGAAAATAAGTAAAATAACTTACATAAATCTGAAATTGCCAAAAACTTGAAACATTAAAAAAAATCATATAAAGCAAGTTGTTAAAAATTTTCAAACGCGTTTTTCTCAAAATGACATTCGTGTGGGTTGACATGGTAGTGCTTATTTGCGTCCATTAATATAGTTAATGTTGAATTGTAAATCTATTGTAATATTAGTTGCCTAATAGTCTATGTTATTATAATTTAAAGTATAAATAAATAATAAATAAACGCTACACACTCAACGGCCCCCATTAGGATAATTATATCCTGTGTCCGGAAACATTCACAATGACAAGGACAAGCACACCCAGACCGGAGAACCTGCTTGTATGGTTAATACAAACATCTGCTCCGAGCGGGAATCGAACCCACGACCTGTGGCACTTAAAGCTTGTTCGCTACCGCCATGCCACAGCCTCTTCAAAGTATAGTTATACTAGAAACAATTATATTCCAAAAACATTAGAAATGTGAAAGTGAAAGTAACATTTGTGTGCACAGATTATACACAGATGAAATCTTACGTGACTATAGAAGCTTAATTTCTACATCATGTAACAAGCATCGGTGGTTCAGTGGTAGAATGCTCGCCTGCCACGCGGGCGGCCCGGGTTCGATTCCCGGCCGATGCAGAACTTTTTAATATGATTTTATAAACTCGCTTTTTGTTTATAAATACGTACTACAGTTTAGCTGCGAATAGAAATATAATTCTAGAAAAACATTTCTATCGAGAAGTAGGTAACGTTAATGAAGCCTTGCGACTTCACGACATAGTATAAAACAAAGTCTTTAAAACTACGCAACGGATTTTGATGTGATTTTTTTAATAGATAGAGTGATTGAAGAGGAAGGTTTATACGTATTATAACATACATTAAACAATGAAGAAAAAAAAATCATTTTTGAGGTTTCTAATGTGATGTCGTAAATAATTACATTTAAAGCGTGCGGGCCACGGGCAGTAATTAATAAATCAAAACTACTGGATCGATTTTAATCATTTTTTCAGTGAATGATATAGGCTATATATTTTATACCCGTGCGAAGCCGGAGCGGGCCCCTAGTTCGGTATAAATGAGCCGGCTCAATCGGAAGAATAGTATCTTTATATTGTTTGAGGTTCGGGCCAGTAGCTTGGAGTGCTGTCTCCTATCCTGACGACGTCCTAATCGTAGTCAGCCCTCACATGAGACACCGTAAGGATAAGAACAAGTTCCAGCCTAAAGAGGGCTATCCCCATTTCAGACGGTCACAGTACTCTAATTAACTAGACTAACTTAACTTAGTTACTAATTTAAGGAACTATACACGTGAACCAATGATGGCTAATTACTAGCAGACTAGCGGGTTACATTTTAATGTATAAGTGAATGGATTACGTAAGTAATGAATATCTTGCATGTTTAACAAATCTACTTTTATAAACTTAATATATCAAGCATCGGTGGTTCAGTGGTAGAATGCTCGCCTGCCACGCGGGCGGCCCGGGTTCGATTCCCGGCCGATGCAGAACTTTTTAATATGATTTTATAAACTCGCTTTTTGTTTATAAATGCGTACTACGGTATAGCTCCGAACAGATATATAATTCTAAAAAAACATTTTTAACGTTGATGAAGCCTTGCAGCATTCGATATAAATAAAATAATACGACTCAGCATGTGTGTTGTTTTATCTCTATATTGTTTAAGGTTCTGGCGACTTCATCAGCTAGCATATCCTTGGAGTACTAATATAATTTCTGATGACGTTTTAAGTCGTAGTCCAGTCTCACCGGAGACATCCTGAGAAGAAAAAGTTAGAGTAAAAAAAGACACATTTTTATGAGCGGGTCTAAGTGCCCGGTGCCCGTGACAAGACCGGTTCAAATAATGGCAAAACACAATTTGAAAAAAAGAATGTAAAAGTTGGACGCGCAGACTACCTCTCCACTTTTTTCATCCGTTTATATTGTTAAAAGTGAACATACCCCATGATTAAATTATTAAAAGACATTATTTAATTTAATATAAAATTTAAATGGCTAAAACTCACGTTCCATCGGTCTAGGTTTTTTTTTATATCAGAGGAAAGAAACGGGCAGGAGGCTCACCTGATGTTAAGCGATTACCGCCGCCCATGAACATCTGCAACACCAGAAGGCATACAGATGCGTTGCCGGCCTTTTTTAGTATACAACTGGTTATACGCTGGCTGACCTCGAAACGCGGCTGACGAGCAGTCACTTCACGAGTTTTTCTGTGGACCTCGAGTTAGGTGGTAACTAACCAGGCGGACCTTTTATTTTAAGTCCTACCACCAGCATAGGACCGACTAGTTTCGGCCAACGATAGAAGGTCACCTTCATCAGTGTGAGTGGGCTACGTTCGGGGTCGCGACCTGTTAAACCTATAAATCGTACGTGGAGCCCTCCGCGAGGAAGAAGTGAAACTTCGTAATGTTGAAATAAAAATAGGAAGGGGTAGAAATAGATTTTTAGTGAATTTATATTGTTTCTATAAGAAAGAAAGAAAGAAAGAAAGAAAGAAAGAAAGAAAGAAAGAAAGAAAGAAAGAAAGAAAGAAAGAAAGAAGTAATTTATTTGGGACAATACATGGTTGTTAAAAGAAAAGACAGACGTAGAATAAAAGAAAATAAAAAAAAAAACAATTAAACTTAACAATAACTTACAAAAGTACCTATAACTATAAAAGAAAAAGAAATAACTTAATAAATAAAATAAGATAAACTTTATTAACATTGCTTGCAATTCACAATTGATCGCATCTTTTAATTGTCATTTTCGAGTGGAGAAATATCCAAATCTATAATAACACTGATTATAACACACTGCATTGCAAGAATACCACGCGCATGTGCTTGGGATCTACCGACTCACTCTCTTTCTCCCCTACTTTCTACCTCTTTTTCTCTCCTCCTGCGTTAAACTTTTAACGCAACTTTGTTGGAAGTCGCATTAGAAGTTTTACTTCAATAAAAATCTATGATGGTCATTTAATACCAAGCGGGTCATATGCTTGTCCACCATCTTAGTGAGAAAAGTGACCACTCACTTTTCTCACTAAGATGGTATATAATATTTATGTTAACAGATTACATAATAGATGAGTAGACTTTTATATACTATAGACATCAAGCATCGGTGGTTCAGTGGTAGAATGCTCGCCTGCCACGCGGGCGGCCCGGGTTCGATTCCCGGCCGATGCAGTTCTTTTTTTAATAAGATTTTATTTAAGGTTTCAAATGGAACAATTATGAAAATATTATAATGACCGTTTTGCATTTGATTCTATTGAATTCATAATAGATTTTAATAAAGGCTAACTTTGTTTATGTATGTGAGGTTTTCTAAGCCTGCACGGCAAACAGTAATACTTTTAGAGTTACTGATACTGTTACTTGACGCCGATTTTCTGTGAGAGGGTAGTACTTATCCGGTCTAGCCGGCTCTTTTGAAAATATGAAGAACAAGAATCATATTCTTATTCTTCTTATCGAGTGGTTAGTAGCCAACCTAGTGTCAGAGTTGTTCAGGTCGCCCATATAAGCCTTTGACTAGACTTTTCGACTATTGTCAAATTGATAGCAGCCGAGACCGACTTTTTACGTGCCCTCCGAAGCACGGAGATGCTCAGTTGAAATGCCACTATGCGATCACCCATATAGTGGTTGACCGCACCTAAAGTTGCTTAACCCACCGATCGTTTACCGATCAGTCAGCACACTCTCCTATGAGCGTCAGCGTAATATTATAATGAAATACTTACAAAGCTTTTCTTGAAATTATGACAGCCTGATTTTATTGTAATCAATATTTTATATTCTACCACCAAGCATCGGTGGTTCAGTGGTAGAAGGCCCGGGTGCGATTCCCGGCCGATGCAATAATACTTTTTGTATTATTTATAACAAAAAAATATTCAAAAATAGGCAGTCGTAAGGACTTAATCAGGAGATTTTTGGACAGTGGAAACTAAAGGGTACCGAAGCTTGATGATGTAGACCCTTTAGGATTTTAAATGTACTAACGAATTAATAAAAAATAAGTTGGTAATTTCATAGTAATTATTAAAAATAATATGAAAAAACAAAGTTATGCGAAAAGCTGTGATATATCTCTAAAATCTGTAAACCGATCTTCTTCAAGATTTCTAGCGTTTTTCTTCACACAGCTATTAGTAAAGCTAATCCAAGTTATTTGTAACAGCTGACATATTTACTACCTTAAAAACAAGGGTCGGAGCTATAAAACACTTCGGGGGTCGTTGTGACGGATTATTTCACTTGACCTAACATTTATTAGAAAAACCCTTTAGGAATTGTATAATTTTATGTTTAATTCTATATAATAAATAAGAAATATACCGACTTAAAAACTTCTTCTTCTACCATTAATAAATAAATAAACGCTACACAGGTCGAGGGTCTGGAAACATATGCAAGGACAAAGACAAACACCCCCATACAGGAACACATGCCTGTATGGTCAATACAAACATCTGCTCTGAGCGTGAATCGAACCCGCGACATGTGGCGCTTAAGGCAGGTTCGTTACCCCTGCGCAACAATGTCAAAGCATTAACATCCCGGTAATATTCCCAGGATATGGTTATTTCTCTTATAAGGGTTTGACGGGTTACTAGTTTTTACACAGAGCGGTTGCCATCTGACCTCCGCATCCCTAAGGGTGAACTAGTAACTCATTGGATAAGAGCAAATTACCTATTATCGAATAGTATGATAACAACGGGGTTCGGATTTGATAGGTTTTTACATAGAGCGATTGCAATCTGACCTCCGTAACTCAAAGGGCGAACCAGTAACTCATTAGATAAGAGCATTTTAAATTTTAATTATCAAGAGATTATTGTGATAACAACCGGGACCGACAGCTTAACGTGCTCTCCGAGGCACAGTGGAGATACCCACAAGGACAAACGCCCAGACTGAAGCAGATATTCGAGATCAATGCAAAAATCTGCGCGAGCGGGAATCGGACCCGCAACCGTCGGGGGTAAAGACAGACTCGCTACGCGCAGCCACAACGGTGTCAACGGACGCTATCGCATACATTTTCTTGCAAAGCCTACGGAAGCCCCTACGGACGCCCCTACAGACGCCCCTACGGACGTGTCTCTCCGTGGGCAGCGATGGGGCCGCGCCTTTATATTCATACGTGATGTTAATATGTCAACGTGATCATATACACATTTCTAGTAACATAGAGATTCGCCGTTGAGTCTTTGAGATCTACATTTTGAAACTATATATCAAGCATCGGTGGTTCAGTGGTAGAATGCTCGCCTGCCACGCGGGCGGCCCGGGTTCGATTCCCGGCCGATGCATGTTTTTTATTTTCAATAATTATAAATCACTTTTGGAAAAGCTACTATTATGTTTTATTAAGCATTAAGTAACTGATATTACTAAATCTGTAATCATTAAATTTGGAAAAAATCATACTTGATATATTAGTATATTTATTGGAAATCAAAACGTTTCGCGGCACTCACGTTAGGAGGTAAGTTTTTTCATTTCATCTCAATTCCAACCCTGGCTACCCCTTCCCACCCTTCGCCACATCACTCTTTGTCATCTCTAGCCACCCCTTGACATAGGACACCATACATACTACCTATATTCAATCAATAACATGTTCCCTGTCCTATGTCCGCATTTCTTTCTCAGTATTATTTTCATAACCAAATATAAAAATATTAATTTGTTACATTTATATAAAAAGTATGTTTATATAATAAAATCAAATTATTATTTATCTGCTTTTAAAATAAATAAGGTCAATCGAAGTTTTAATTAAATTCCTTCACAACACAATAGCGTCGTGGGACAACAATATAATTATTTAGAATTGAATTTTAATCTATCATCTCGCGTTAATATTGTTGTTATTTCCCGAGGGTTGTCTTTTCATCTGTATATAAAGCTAAACTTAATAAAACATTAAACATGTAAAAATGTTTAAACATAACTATTTATAGGTATTTTTTTAATTGTATCGACGTAACGTATAGGATCGGTTTGTCACTGCACGTCACTGATAGGGTACCATTGAAAAACAGTGTTAGGTGTACTCGCCTAACTAACTGAATGGTCCACCCTTTTAGGGACACAACTCTTTATTATTATTGTTTTCTTTATGTTATTTTTAATTTTTGTTTTGTAATCGAAGTAATTTTTAGGATTAAGTTTTTAATTATGTTTTTAGTTATTTTTTATATTATTATTATATTGTTTTGTTCCTCTTGAACTATAATGCTTTTTATTGTTTAAGTTTAGTTTCTTTCTGTTGTGTTTTTTTTTTTTATGTTAGAAGTTGGCAAACAAGCATATGGCCCACCTGATGGTAAGTGGGTGCCGCAGCCTATGAGCGCTTGCAGCACCATTAGTAGGTGCCACTCGCGCGTTGCCAACCTCGAGATATTAGTTCTTAAATCTCGTTCGCCCAGTAATTTCACTAGCGTACAGTGCCCTTCAAACCGGAACACAGTAGTGCCTAAGCACTACTATTTGGCGGCAGAATATTGGACACTGCGGTGGTACCTACCTAGCCGGCCTCTTGCAATAAAGACCTACCACCAGTGTGACTGATTGCACTGGTGGAATAATCTCTGTTGTGACAGAGGTTATCCCAACAGCGGGCGATGGGGTCGTCACATCCCGACGCCTTAAAATAATTCCTTAATTGTGTCCCAATAAATGAATTCTTTCTTTCTTTCTTTTAGTAATCCTTATAATATTTTGAGTAATTTTATATGGTTTGTTAGGAACATATAGACAGAAATTATAAAAATATTTGTTTTGGTTACTGTGTTCTTCATCTTCCTAGCATTCATCCCGGTATTTTGCGCAGTGTCGGAAAGCCTTTAAAAGAGCTACTAATTGTATGCAGTCTAGTAACTGGCATTGTTAATTTATATTTGTAAATAATTTCTCCTACATCGTGCTCTTCTGGATTTCCAGAGGTGGTAAGGGTGGAACTACGAGTTTTGTTGCGATGGTGAAATTCCAATAGTGGGATCAGTACAACATCCACTGTGATAGGTGCGATACTATATAAAGAATGTAAAGTTTATGTAGTTACTTATTTTTTTATTCTACTTGTAATTATGTTGATGAAATTTATTTTAATATACTTATCATAATAGCCGACATCTTAATGAAAAATAATGAAACGCTTGTATTTTTATGTAATCTCTTAATAATTTATATATTTTTAATTGATATTCATTTTTATTGTTATTAATCAAGCATCGGTGGTTCAGTGGTAGAATGCTCGCCTGCCACGCGGGCGGCCCGGGTTCGATTCCCGGCCGATGCAATTGTTTTGTTTTCTGTATTAATTTGAAAATATGTTTTTTGGAAAACATTTATTTAATTTTTATGTGTATGTATACTGTTTTTTCCTTTATACATAAGTTGCAGAGAAATTAGAAAAATCCCTGATATTATAATTTCATTGGCTAAATTATAAAACCAGATTTATTAAAAAAAATTCTTTTAGCATTTCTATTCCAAAGCTTCCGCTGTCCGTGCGTCCGTTCGTCCGTCAATCACCGAGCCGTTTATCATGAATACGATAATAGTTACAGAGTTGAATTTTCTTTATTTCATGACAGTTGGCAAACAAGCATTTGGTCGCCTGATGGGAGCAGTCACCGCAACCTATGAACGCGCGCGATACTTGAAGTATCACAAGCGCGTTGCCAATGATAGGAGGGAAGGGATAAGAAAGGAAAAAGGAAAGAAACAGAGGAGGTGGGAGATTGATCCTCTGGCGCTCGCGTGTGAAAGGTAGTACTTCCGTGGTCGAACCGGCCCATTTGTGATAGGAGAAGCATGACTATAATATTACTAATATTTTGACGACGTTGTGGCGCAGCGGTAGCGAACCTGCCTTAAACGCCACAGGTCGCGGGTTCGATTCCCGCTCGGAGCATAATATGTTCGTATTGACCATGCAAGCATATTTTCCGGTCTGGGTGTATTTGTCCTTGTCATTGTGAATGTTTCCGGACCCCGACACAGGATATCACTATCCTAATGGGGGCCGTTGAGTGTGTAGCGTTTATTTATTTACTAATGTGTGATTTGTTTCAACGGAAACGATGGATAATTTGTATTCTCTTATTTCGAAATTATTACAAAATTAACCACATGAGAAATGTCTACCAATTTTTTCTTAACTTACTTATATTATAAGTATTTTAATATATGTAATATGTGAAAAAATTATAAGTGGGCCAGCGGCAATGTTAAGCCGGGTCTGTTAGTTAACTATTTTTTTTTGCTATTGTTATATAATGAAAACGATGTTAACGAGAAAAAAGAATTCTGCATCGGCCGGGAATCGAACCCGGGCCGCCCGCGTGGCAGGCGAGCATTCTACCACTGAACCACCGATGCTTACACAAACATTAACAAATAGTTAATAATATCATTGGTCGACTTCTAAAGTCAATAATTTATGACGTCAATAGATTTACTACATACTATGGACACTACAGGCTAGTAAAATTACTGGGTAAAGGAGATTTAAAAACTAATATCTCGAGGGTGGCAATGCGTGAGTGGCACCTATGATGTTGCAAGCGCTCATAGGCTAAAGCAACCGCTTACAATCAAGTGGGCCGTATGCTTGCTTGCTAACTTAGTAACATAAAAACATTTATAGATGACTAGCTCTGCCCGCCGTTTCACCCGCGTTTATGGTTATTGATTTATTGTGTCATAGCGTGATGTTGTAGAACAAATTTCATTACTATAAAAAGATGATTGGGAGTTAAGCTTAAAAGGTAGACATATGCTGTAGAGGACTTTTTTTTAAAACTTTAGACACCGTTGTGGCGTTGTGTGTTTGTTAAATTTCTGTCTCGGTCTGGGCGTTTATCTGTGGGTCTCCCCACCGTGCCTCGGAGAGCACGTTAAGCTGTCGGTCCCGGTTGTTATCACAACACCTCTGATAATAATCGTTAACTGTTGATAAGTAAATTGCTCTTATCCAATGAGTTACTGGTTCGTCCTTAGGGTTGCGGAGGTCAGATGGCAATCGCTCTGTGTAAAGACTAGTAACCCGTCAAATCCGGATAAGAGTAATAAGCAGACCCTGGGTAGAATAAAATACCGGGAATAGTGCTAGGACGAAGAAGGACTTTTTTAAAACTTTAAATAATTCCATCATACACATGGGCGTAGCCAGAATTTGACCCAGGGGAGAGAAAAATCTTTATTTAGGGCCTGAGAGGGTAGGAGGAGTATGCAAAATTACTATTCTCTCCAGTACTTATTGGTAAAATAATTTAAAATGTAATATATTCTTCCATATCTGAGTATTTAACTAGGTCCAGCGTGGGGCAGCTCCACCCCTCACTCCTACCTCGCTATGCCCATGACCGTACATCATTATTGCGTAACTTTAACCGACATGGCGCAAGCAAAAGAAGATCTCTAAAGCAATATCTTTTCCAATTTTTGTCACATTTTTCATTAATGCTCTTCACAATAACATTCACACACAATAACATCATTTTCATCACAATAACACTATGATTTTATGTCTCAATATTACGAAGTTTCTAGATCGAGACCAAACAATGACTGTTCTGTTATGCCGTTTGGTATGCGATAAACAAATGTATTTTATCCCAGCAATGTCTTTCAGAATTCGGGTTAAGCTTCGATGGCGCCTCAGATATTACCGACAGCAGGCAGTTTAGAAGCCTTAACGTTTTTTATATGTAGGTTACATGAGCCATTAATGTTTTAGTACCTGGATGACCGAGTAATTTTTTTTTTGGAAATAGTGTTTTAATGGAAATAATCGTTTTTCTCACAAAAGAAGGAACTTTAAAATAAAAGGAAAAATAATCGGACTGGAGATTTTCTAAAAATGAATCCTAGCTAGAGCGCCGGAGGCCCAATCTGCCTCCTCCTCTGTTCCCATCCTGGCGGGAGGCCCAATCTCACCTCTGTTCCCCTCCTTTTTTCCCGTCTCATTTCTTCGCTCCTATCTCTTGGGTTGCAAAGTGCATGTGATAGGTACTTTAAATATCGCAAGCGTCCATAAGTTGCGGTAACTGCTTACCGTCAGACAGACCGTATGCTTGTTTGCCAATCGTCATGCAATAAATAAAAAAAAAAGCTAGATCGATTTATCGCCCCCAAAACCCTAGCATACAAAATTTTATGAACATCTGTGGTGCCGTTACCCAAATTCAGATTTTATACAAGAATTGCTCGTTTAAAGATATAAGATAATGTTCACATCTACAGGTTTAGGAACTATTTTATATGGGATATCTTTCTTTTTTGTTGACAACAGTTTTACTGGACATTCTTCCACAGTCTTACAAACATACAAACGTTCACATTTATTATATTTGTAGGATTAGTAGGATATTCTTGCCCACATACGCTTTCTCGAGTGAAATATGATTTACCGTACTGATTAGTTATCTAGTTTACGTAAGACTTGAGTCAAAATTGTTTGAGTTATAGTTTTACTTTGTGCGGTATATGTGTAATACGAACTTCATATAAGGCTATAAATTATTAAAACTATTTGAGCTTTATGATAAAATTTAATACTTATGTTTAACATGCTATCGTAACTTTTAAATTAAAATCTGGGGGCACGGCAGTGCCCCGCAAAGTCGAGCAAATTAGCGCACGGTCGTACTATCCATTTCTCGCCCCCCTATAACTTCGCAGTGGATAAAACTAAAGGCCTGAATTTGTACGACACTACAGTATTTGAATGAATAGAATGTGTTGCCTTACAACCGCCAAGTTTCAGTCGTAGATACATGAGTTCTCCCTAATTTTTATAGTAGTAGAACTGCGTTGCGTGACTTGGATTATTTTATATTTTGTACTTTTGATGGGATGGTCTTATATCTATACAAACAAATAAATGAAAAGTGTCTGTTTGTAATTTAAAATTAAAAGCTTTTCACTAAATGCATATGAAAGTATACACGGTATTTACATTAAAATCAATTTTAAAATTTTTCTTTCTGTCTGTCTCTCTGTTTGTTCCGCCTAATCCCAGAAACAGCTTAACCGATTTTAACAGGACTTTCACTGGCTGTAGCTGATGTTATAAGGAGTAACTAAGGCTACTTTTATTTTAGAAAAAAATTGGGTTCCGTACAACATGGAAAAATCGATACACCACGCGAGCGAAGCCTTGGGCGCAACTAGTTCAATAAACAATCGGAGATGGAAATTGAAATATATCTGCTTAATTATTGACTTACATTAGTAGGTAGGTACGTTCCTGCTCGGGCAGATATTAGCTTTGATCTTACAAATATATGTTTCGGTCTGGTTTGACCTTGTGGGTAAATAATCGTGTAATACCGGGAATAATGCTAGAAAGAAGACTCTATGACAAACATTTCATACTATTAAACAAGACTCCAGCTACCTTCTGTGGTACAATTTTCACCAATCATCTCAGCTCAAAGCAGTTTTAAGAGTAAATAATTTTGCTCTTTGTGACTGTACCACGACGACTAGGAACTTTGTAGTATTTAGAAATGCTGTGTAAACTGTAGAGGCGATTGAACGCCCGGGGGCGCATGTCTTGAAATAGGTCACAAGATGATACATTGCG
This sequence comes from Hestina assimilis, assembly GCA_023373885.1. Lineage (NCBI taxonomy): Eukaryota > Metazoa > Arthropoda > Insecta > Lepidoptera > Nymphalidae > Hestina > Hestina assimilis. The sequence continues at coordinate 2,577,375 of CM041750.1, read as the reverse complement.
AGTGTAGTATGTTGCGACATTTAAACATGCTGTATGTAGTTTTTTTTAATATTAGCGTAAAATGTAATACCTCTTTTTCACTTAATAAAACCACTACATGTATGGTTTAAGCTTTATTATAAATTTTATTTCTGTGATAATGGCTATAACAACGAATCATACTGACTTAAGAATTTCACAAGAATACATTAGATTTTGTATTAATTAATTATCTTTATATATATAATTCTAATATTGTACGCGTGTATGTCACTGAACTCCTCCTAAACGGCTGAACCGATTTTGATGTTTATTTTTTGTCTGTATTCCGGTGGATTCGGGAATGGTTTTGTTTAATAATTGGACCCAGTAGGGGGCGCTGCTATAGGGTCTCACTTTTTTTTAATTTTAGTGGTAGGACAACGTATGCCGGACCCGCTAGTAAACTATAATTCTGGAAGGTCAGACTTTTAATCATATAAACTTCAAAATGGGATAAAATAAGTTTTATGCGATGAGTGTGAGCTCCGGAGGCCGAAACTCTCACCTCCTCTTTACTCCTTTCATCTTTTCCCTCCTATCCCTTGGGTTGCCTAAGCGCATGTAACACTTTAAGTATCGCAAGCGTTCATAGGTTCTGGTGACTGCTTACCATCAGGCGCATCGTAAGCTTGTTTGCCTACCGAAAAGTAAAAGGAGAAAGATGACTAGTGTTGTCACTTATTATTGGTTTCATAATCTAAGGTACATCACCAGTCCTGCCGTGAGTTTTATTTGACATTTATATCCACAGATTTCCTGTGCGAGAGCACTGGCTTGAATATATGACCACTATATCGTTTCTGTTAACTTCAATCTAGCGGAAAGTGCTTACGATGAAATGGATACGACTTGTTTAAAATAAATCGAGAAACGTTTTCGCGTTTGTAGCTAGTTTGCTGTATCCTAGATAATGTAATCTAACTAATATAAAAATGTGAATATTGGGATGGATGTGTGGATGGATGGACGGATTGATGGATGGATGGATGGATGGATCGACGATATTTGTTACTCTTTAACACAAAAATTACTGAACAGATTAAGATGAAATTTGGTAAACACAAAGCTTATTACCTAGATTATAACTAACGTATAGGATACTTTAATCCCGGAAATTGCAGGTCGTATCTGGAACACAGTATAAATGTACATAATTATTTTGTATGTAAAAGAATTGAAAAATAATTTTTAGAAGGTCGTCCGGCATAACAACGCGGGCTAACCCGCGGGCGTTTTATCATATACTAGCGGCCCGCTTCGGCTTCGCACGGGTATAAAATATATAGCCTATGTCATTCACTGAAAAAATGATTAAAATCGATCCAGTAGTTTTGATTTATTCATTACTGCCCGTGGCCCGCACGCGTTAAATGTAATTTACGTTTTTTTTCGCCACTATTTAATGGATGTTATTATACATATAAACCTTCCTCTTCAATCACTCTATCTATTTAAAAAACCGCATCAAAATCCGTTGCGTAGTTTTAAAGATTTAAGCATACATAGGGACAGAGAAAGCGACTTTGTTTTATACTATGTAGTGATGCGAATGTGACTTTGTTTTTTTGTTTCTCACGTATTAACAACTCTATTGATCTTGCATGCAGGTTGTCCTAGTCAGTAGTACAGAACAGGGCAGCGTACCTTTCATCCATTTTAGCCGACTTGGCGTTTGAACTCTACGTCTGATCTAGATTTCGGCACACAGACAACTTGGAAATTGTTGATTTTTTATTTTCTTGTAACTTTATAGCTGCAGTTTATTTCATAATTTTTTAATTATTATTATTTTATAATTATAAATCTTAATGATAAATGGTTTTTCCTTATAGTATGATTTCCCTGTTGTAATAAATAAAGAACTCGAAATGAAATAATATTAAAGCTTGGCACGGGATGCGTCAGTTCCCTCGACACCTGCGTCTTATACATTTTTTTCACGTCGTATGTCAAGAGGAAGTATGATTAATAGGGTACAAAATATTGGTGTATATTTTGAATTTTTGCCTGCTTTGAGCCTCGATGGTAGCGGGTTCGATTTCCATTCGGAGTAGATGTTTGTTATAAATATTTGTTTTCGTCTGAGCTTATGTCCTAGTGGGTTCTCCTACTGATCCTCGGAGTACACGCTTAGCTGTCGGTCCCGGTTGTTATTATAACATCTGATAATAATTGTTAACTTTTAATAGGTAATTTACTCTTACACAATGAGTTAGTGGTTCAACTGGTTCACGCATTAAACTACAAATAAATGATACACGCTATAGATTAGGATAGTGATATTCTGTGCCAGGGGTTCGAACACACACACAAGGACAAAGACAAACCTAAACCGGAACACATGCCTGTATGGTAAATACAAACGTTCAAAGCCGGAATCGAACTCAACGTCATTAAGTACATTTAATCTAACGTTATAAACTTGTAATATTTTTTATAGCCGAACGTGAGTTGTTATCCCAATCAAACCCCTTCATCTCTCATTTTATTCCACGAATTGATTCCCAAGTTCAGCCACGTATATGAAATTTACAAGACGCCATCTCGACCATCTGACAATAAAATTGTTCATGGATTTCTGAGACATCGTTCTTTCTAGGTTAAGACTTTATGTAATAATAGGATGTTATTCAAAGAAAAATGGCTGACAATTTATTTGTATATATATATATATATATATATATACATAGTAAAGATAAAAAAATATAAAATAAACCGATTTCAAAACTAAAAAGCAAATATTCAAATTTATCTACGACGTTGTGGCGCAGCGGTAGCGAACCTGCCTTAAACGCCACAGGTCGCGGGTTCGATTCCCGCTCGGAGCATAATATGTTTGTATTAACCATGCAAGCGTATTTTCCGGTCTGGGTGTATTTGTCCTTGTCATTGTGAATGTTTCCGGACCCCGACACAGGATATTACTATCCTAATGGGGGCCGTTGAGTGTGTAGCGTTTATTTATTATTATTATTATCTACAACATAAGTCTAAGGAGAACACCAGACCATAAGGGCCCGAAATATTTATTACTTTCGAATAGTTCTGGTGGCCTTTGTAGTCATCTTCATGAAATGGTGATTTGTCTCCAGTATCCAATTTTTTTTAAAGAATATTAGCAATGCTATTTTTTGAAGGCATTACTAATATTCCTATTGCCCCTCCAAATAAGCTCGAAGCTTGCACTAGGAGTGGGTACGACAACAGCCCAGGGGGTCAGGATCGCACCCGCGACTCTCGCGTTAACGGAGCGAAGTCGGCCCTTCTACCGTTGAGCTATTGAGGTTTCTGTATTGCCTATCCAGTATCCAGTATTACCTCCCTACCGCGTGACTATACTTCGAATAAACGAATAGCAAAAATATAAAAAAGTATAGTCAGATTAGTCCTTCTGTTTTTTTTTTTTTTTTTTTTTTTTATGTTAGAAGTTGGCAAACAAGCATACGGTCCACCTGATGGTAAGTGGCTACCGCAACCTATGAGCTCTTGCAGCACCATTAGTAGGTGCTACTCGCGCGTTGCCAACCTCGAGATATTAGTTCTTAAATCTCGTTCGCCCAGTAATTTCACTAGCGTACAATGCCCTTCAAACCGGAACACAGTAGTGCCTAAGCATTACTATTTGGCGGCAGAATATTGGACACTGCGGTGGTACCTACCTAGTCGGCCTCTTGCAACCAAAGACCTACCACCAGTGTGACTGATTGCACTGGTGGAATAATCTCTGTTGTGACAGAGGTTATCCCAACAGCGGGCGATGGGGTCGTCACATCCCAACGCCTTTAAAATCTTTGTAGTCGGTTGAAAAAATTATATTAATTTTACTATGGTTATTAATTTTTACTATAGTTAATGGATTTTGGAGTTTCACTGTCTATGAAAAGGATAGTAGAATTGATTTCGTAATGAAATCGCTTTTGAACCATCTAAATTAAAGATAATCAAAGGCCAAAGTCCTTTTGAACGCTTATAAGAATTCGATTAAACCGTTAAAAGTTTCACAACAAACATTCTAATGACAACAAAACATTTTCAATTTAGTAAACGAGATCGCCATTTCAAAGGATAGCGATAGGAGATGCGGCCGAGCGATTGCTTCCCCCAAATCTAGTAAATGGAATCGCTTATTTGCTCTGTATTTATTTTCAATCTCTTTAATCTATTATAAAACTATTATCTATATATATATATATATATATATATATATATATATAAAAATGAATCCCTATATCCCTTGGTCACGCCATCACGCGTGAACGGCTGGACCGATTTCACTTTTTTTTTGATTGAGTTTGTTATTGTCAGGAGAAGGTTCTTATGACAGAAAAAATTTAATAAATAACGTGTCACGTTGTTTGTCCGCGATGGACTCCTAAATTACTGAGCCAATTTTAATAAAATCTTGCACACTGTGTGCAGTTTCATCCAACTTGAAAGATAGGATAATTTATAGCTCCATTTATAATCGAAATATTATTTTATTACATATTATTTGTTTATTAACAAAAGGTCATGATTATCTCTGTTAGTATAGTAAGATTTTAAGAGATGGCGGTATAAGGTAATTCGTTGACTGGGTTGAGTAAGTATCCAAGAGATGGCGCCACGTTAAAAGTACATTATAAATAAATTCAGAAGGTCTGCACCAAATCGGTTTTTTGTTGTTTCGTTTGTAATTGTCAAAACAAGGTTTGTATGGAATCGACAGGTAATGAAGTTCGTATGGAAAAAATGTATTACTTAATGTTTGTATACAGGTAGATAGTTTATAAGTGGAAGAACCAAGAACGGAATTAAAACTCTCACGGCATCGGGATAAACGGAACAATTTACTATGCACCCGGACGAAGTCGGGGCGGGTCGCTAGTAATAATATAAAATGCAATTAAACTTTACTTTGCAAATATAATCCAACTTTATTCAATTATAAAACACAAAAAATAAGATATTGTAAAGGCTCAAAGCGTTGTGGCGCGTTGGTAGTGAGTCTGCCTTTAGCCTAGATGAGCAGATCTTTGTATTGATTTTACAGATATCTGTTTCGGTCTAGGCGTTTATCCTTGTGGGTCTCCCCAGCGTGCCTCGGACTGCACGTTAATCTGTCGGTCCTGGTTGTTATCACGTAACATCTGATAATAATCGTTAAATCTTGATAGGTAATTTTCTCTTAAGGGCGAACGGAATCTGACCGCAATCGCTCTTTGTAAAAACTAGTAACCTGTCAAATCCGGATAAGAGTAATAAGCAGACCCTGGGTAAATATAATTAGGAAGAAAATTATGATATGTAAAGGCATTTAGTATAATTCATTTCATGGACCTGGGTAGTACTATTTACATCCGTAGAGGCCCTTAGCTTAGTTCTTATGCCGATCATAAAATAAATCAGTTAAAATAATTACTATAAGGAATCGCATCAAGGATATAAAAGATTTCATTCCATTATATATTTTATTCCCTATATTAAAGGAATGTTTTCACTTGCCGGGTCACTAGTTACCTTAAATACGGGCTGTTGGAAAGTACGGTATAAATCACCTTATCTCAGAAATACGCTGAAAGCGAGCTTTTCATGACTTTACTTAAAAGAGGCAAAGACTGTTATAAAATAAATACCACATTATTAAACGCATAACAAAAGTTATACTCCTTCAATATTGCGTAATACTGATGACTGTACAATACGTTTGAGGTTTTAACTTCGACGTCAGACATGTACTCAAAAAAATTATGACGCGAATTGTTAGTCAATTGAATATCTCGATGGTATTGAAAGTTTTATTTTTAAAGAGGAATATAATAATATTACACAATAATGTGAAGAAGTAATTATTGTTGAATGTGTAAGGGTTCCCTTAATTTTTTCTCATACACATTGTATTACACTTTATCTAATAACAGGGATACCTAGAAGAGATTACTCAGTGATAATGGCGCCTTTGCAACAGTGTGTTTTTATATATGGGTGCGTGGGTGATAAAGTTTAAAATAAATTGATCGAAAAATAAGACTCAAAATAAACTATTTTTGTGATAAATAAAATATAAATTATATCTACTAAAAAAAAAGAATAAGGTACTTCACTAAGAGGTATAGAAGGCAACCCCAGTACCTACATAACAACTCATAGGTATTCTATTTATCGCGTGTTTTATTACTGCGTTGTTGATTATTATTTCATAAGCAAAGTTGCTTGTCAAAGGAATACCTGGACCTCAGACTTTTTAATATAGCCATTTCAAATTATGAAATATATTTCGAATAATAAAGTATTTTTAATTTTTATATAAATATTTAGTGATTTTCTTACTTGATAATCCAAAATCTAAGTATTAAGTTTGGCAGCTGTGAATTTTAGGTGTAGTCCTTCGATCCACAATACAACTAGATTGCAGGCTCCAATTTTCAAATTGATTGTTTCTACAAGTTCTACAACAACTTCAAGTTTTATAGTGTTGTGTATATAAATAACAGCTTACTTATCTAACACCATTATATATAATCGCTCAACATCAGGTGAACCTTCTGCCTGTTTGCCACCTCTCATATAAAAAAAAACAAAATACTACGGGTGGTCACCGGGAGAAGGGTTTAGTAAAACAATTATTGTAAAAAATGGGTCACGTAGTATGGGTAAGCAAGAGGTTGTGGTAAATTTTTCTATAAATGTATTTTTATTTCTGAAGAAATGTAAAAATCAACAGAGAAAATATGTTTGAATTTCGAAATTGCTTACCGTTGTTATTTTTCCTTTGAAGTTTCTATTCAGTTGGGAATACCGTTTGCGTTCCGATAACTTACCGAAAAAATCTTAGTACTAGAGCATGAAAGTTATTCCTAAACTCAAAAAGAAGCCATCTCTAATCCATTTTTCATTACAAGCACGAATAAAACGACACTTTTATTTTTGCAGAAATAAGAATGATGTTTCTATTTTTCGTGTGCTCCGAAAATAAATTTACCAAACCCGCAAAATTTATTATACATGAATATGAAAAATTAATGCGGGTTGCCAAAAAATATATCTACAATTTAAAAAGTTTTTCAGCGTATCCGTTACCTTTCTTGTGAGTAGATACTTTTTGATTTATTACACAAACTGAAATGCCTTTGTTATATAGAAGTTTTTCAGTCCTAAGCTGATTATTTTAAACGGTACATACTATCATAATTATATTAATATTATAAATGTAAAAGTTTGTATGTTTGGGTGTTTGTTACTCAGTCACGCCAAAACGGTTCAATGGATTTGGATGAAATTTAAAACACAGATTGCTCATTATAATGAACAACAACAAAAATAACATATATGTTAGGTTCCCGTTATCAAAACACGCACTACAGGACGTATTAACTTGAAATTTGGTAAATATAACTTTATCTTATGTAATACTAGCGGCCCGCTCCGGCTTCGCACGGGTATAAAATATATGGACGCAAATAAGCAATACCATGTCAACCCACACGAATGTCATTTCGAGAAAAACGCGTTTGAAAATTTTGAACAACTTCTTTATATGATTTTTTTTATTTATTGGTCAAGTTTTTGGCAATTTCATGATGTATGTAAGTTATTTTACTTATTTTCACATAAAATAAGCATTCATTTTTTTCTCCACTTTTTTATGCATATAAACCTTCCCCTTCAATCACTCTATCTATTTAAAAAAATGCATCAAAATCCGTTGCGTAGTTTTAAAGATTTAAGCGTACATAAGAACAGAGAAAGCGACTTTGTTTTATATTATGTAGTGATTATTTACCAACAAATGTTTCTTTTATCTCTGGAGCCAATTCTTAGGTCATCACAGACGAAGTCGCGGGAAGGTGCAAGTCATATAAGATCACTAAGTCGCTGTAGGTATTATTTACATCAAAATTTGTAATAGCTAAAACATTTTTAGGAGAAAAATACCTCATATATAAATAAAAATTGTATGCCAAAGCTCCCTTCATAATTTATTTGATTGTATTAATAAACTTTGAAATCGATTCGATCCCCAAACATTTTAAGCACTTATCGCAAAACTATTTCGATCAAACTACTTTCCATCCAAATCCTTTGATTAGACATGCTTGTATCTACACAGACCGATGTAGCCAACCGACAAAAGTAAGGCATCCTAAGCACCTGCAAGCCTGCAAGACCCTGACGATAGGATTACATTAGAAAATTCCCCTTACACAGCACAGACACGCACACAACACCGTTCACGCCGGCGAGGACGAGGTCCTTTGTTTCGCACGTCGCGTCGCGCTCACACCGTCGGGTGAGTCTATCGTACAGAATGCGCTCGGAGCGCTGCCTCCATCTCCGATGACGTCCTTAGCCGTGGTTCGGCTTCGCAGGAGGCACCCTAAGGACGGAATCAAATTTGAGCCCCCGTGAGGGCTGCCCCTTTATCACGGCTGAGTCTCTGTACTCGGCCCCCGCCCGGTGACGCTGTCAAGGCCAGTAGGGCCAACAGCAATACACATTCCGAAAAAAAATGGATTAATAAAATGTCTTTGCGAGAGAAGAAAACTTCAGCAAGTTTCGTGGTCGATATCTAATGACTGTTCTCTTAGTATTTGGTATTCGACAAACAAATGTATTTTATCTCAACAATGATACTAATATTCGGGTCACGTTCATGACCGAAAGCGCCTAGATATTCCCGATAACAAAACAGGTTTAGGAAGCCTTTGCGTTTTCTATATTATATAAGTTATAGCTAGTATTATATTAGGTCTTATTTCATATTTTAAATTGTTTTCATACAGATTTTATTAGTAGGAGTTCGTTTTCACATGTGATACTTTAAATGGACGCAAATAAGCAATACCATGTCAACCCATACGAAAATCATTTCGAGAAAAACGCGTTTGAAAATTTAACAAAACGTTTAACGTAATACATAAAATGCATGATTAAAAAATGGCTTTTTTGAGAAGTTTTAAAGCTTTAGGGTTTTACCCTAAAAATATTAAAGTAAAATGTTTTTCAGCCATTTACCAACACTTCTGCATATATAACTCAGTTTTTTCAATTTTGTGAGTTGACATGATATTGCTTATTTGCGTCCAAATATCGGACACTGTCAACGGTTGCGGTGACTGCTTACCATCAGGCGGACCGTATGGTTGTTTGCCAACCCTTAAATAAAAAAAATATATACTTAATTATCGTTTTCTATTATTTCCGAACAGATTTTTAACAACTAGAAGATATGGCATCATTCTTAATTTATATCATAATTATACTACAACCTCACTTTACTTTTTTATAATATTACTATAGAACTATATATATGTATGTATGTAATATATGTTTGTAGTAAATATTCAATGGTTGCTTAAGTTTATTTTAAAAAAGATATAAAATATTAATTTATTTAATATTTATTAGTCCATTTAGGTACAAAATGCTAACTTACACATTAAGCGTAAATATAAATACATTAATATAAAATTTAAACCGCTAAAACTCACGTTCACGGTTTAGATACAGACTGGTTTCGGACCCATCGGAGGTCCTTCATCAGGGTGATGTCATCTTTTAAATTAACATTAAGTTAATGTCTCACGATAGTATTCATAATTTAATAAATACATTGATCAATTTTATTCATGAATATGAGAAATTAATCACAATTATGAAAAATTATAATATAGTTACTAGTCTAAAAATAATCTTTGACGTTTTAAATATTTTGTCGTGTTGAAATTACTATGTACAAGATTACCAATAATTATGAGATTTTTACATTCTTTTACCTAAAATCAAAGGCTATTGATAATATTTATATTTATTTACAATAGTGAGCTATGTACAAAAATATGTATATTATTTTATATATATATATTCTTCTTTTTCCTAGCATTATCCCGGTATTTCGACCAGGGTCTGCTTATTACTCTAATCCGGATTTGACAGGTTACTAGTTTTCACACAGAGCGATTACCATCTGACCTCCACAACCCTAAGGGCGAACCAGTAACTCATTAGATAAGAGCAAATTACCTTTTAAGATATAACGATTATTACCATTCTCCTCGACCGGGAATCGAACCCGCGGAATGGCAATGCGCATGTGGTACTTAAAGTTTAAAGCGTTTATAGGTTTCGGTGACGGCTTAATATCAGGTGGGCTGTATGTTTATCAATTTTCATGAAAAAAAAAGACTTGACAATATGCATATGAACTGTGACGTCAAACGTTGGACTTATTAAATCAACACACGCACGCTATTTGAAATGTGTTAATGTTACTGTATGTGCCCGCCTAAATAAATTGACCTATATGTAATAGCTAATAGGTATTTCTTAAGTTTGGAAAACTATACTGGATCTAATATTATGTTTACTTCATGATAAATGGTTGTCATATGGACGCAAATAAGCAATACCTTGTCAACCACGAATGTCATTTCGAGAAAAACACGCTTTTAAAATTTTGAACAACTTGATTTATATGATTTTTTTTATGTATTGGTCAAGTTTTCGGCAATTTCAGATTTATGTAAGTTATTTTACTTGTTTTGACAAAAAATAAGTATACAAACTGCATATTTCTTATATAATATAACCCAAAACGTTTAACATAATACATAAATTGTATGATTAAAAAATGGCTTTATTAGAAGTTTTAAAGCTTAAAACCCTAAAAATATTAAAGTAAAATGTTTTTCAGCCATTTACCAACACTTCTGCATATATAACTCAGTTTTTTCAATTTTGTGGGTTGACATGGTATTGCTTATTTGCGTCCTGTAGTAGGTTGCCAGCCTCGAGATATTGATCAATTTTCAGTTATTTCACTGAAAACACTGTAATTGCAATATAATTTTGCTTTACGGTACAATATCTGGCAGTGTGGTGGTATCTACTATCTACCTAATAGATCTCTTAGAATAAAAGACCTACCAGCAGTGAAAAGGCCTATTTAAAAATAAATAAAACACTTAATCATGAGTCTTGCGGTTCAATTTTAATATCTTGTTCAAGTTTAATATCTTCTTCATCTTTTAGAGAATACGAAATAATGAGTTCTATTATCTGAGGCTTCATTTTCAACGCTTTGCGCTTTGGCATATTCCTCAACATCGTTGCCACATATTTTCCAAAGCTATCGAAGAAATCATCGCCTTTATTGGTCAAAGACTCGAGATATGAAGTGACATTTTGTAACAAAGGGCCTATCGAGTGCGTGTTTTTGCTAGCCATATTTCCTGGCTCCTTGGAGGTTATTGATGATCTATTCATAGACTTGATTGGAGAATCAATTTCGTTCTCTTCGGAGTACGATGGGTCTTTGTATTCTTCATCATCTTGTGGCTCCAGTTTTACAGGGACTTCGTAGTGTAAATGCTGCAACAAAAATAATTGTTAAGGTCCTTCGGCGGTTGTGAATCAGAAACCTAAATAATTAGTGAAATTTTCAAAGACCGAGCCGTGACGCGCTATGCACTTTATTTTTCAGAACGTGAAAATCACATATAACACCGTTGTGGCGTTGTGGGTAGCGTGTCTGCCTAAGTCTCGACGGTTGCGGGTTCGATTCCCGCTAAGGCAGATGTTTGTTAAAATTTCTGTCTCGGTCTGGGCGTTTGTCTGTGGATATCCCCACCATGCCTCGGAGAGCACGTTAAGCTGTCGGTCCCGGTTGTTATCACATAACATCTGATAATAATCGTTAACTCTTGATAAGTAAATTGTTCTTATCCAATAAGTTACTGGTTCGGCCTCAGGGTTGCGGAGGTCAGTTGGCAATCGCTCCGTGTAAAAACTAGTAACCTGTCAAAGCCGGATAAGAGTAATAAGCAGACCCTGGGTAAAATAAAATACCGGGAATAATGCTAGGACGAAGAAGAAGAAGAAAATCACATATAAATTTTTCTAAAAGCGTTTAATTTCTTTGGGCGTAGCGTGGTAGGAGCAAGGGGGAGGGCAGAAATGTAATAATATAATACATTTTGAACTGTTTAACCAAAAACAATTGGTAAGACTGATCATTTTGCCCTTCCCTAAGCCCTAAATTAAGATTTTGTCCGTCCCTGGATCAATTCCTGGCTATGCCCATGTTTATTTCTGAAACGTTGGCCCCTACTTGCAACATCTGCGATACGTAAAGATCTACCATTTGAAAGTTTCTAACGCATTCAATACAGAAAGTAAAATAACTTACATTTGCATCGCCTTCATTCATTGCTGTACGTTGATGTTCATCCGAATTTCGGCTAGTCCTAAAATACAATATTTCAATAAGTCTATGATAGAAAGTCAAAAATAGTAGACGATTTTCAGAATAGAATTTAATATTATTTACGGTTTTTGAACGAATATAATTTTCAATCGTATAAATATCAAAATTAAGCATCACCTTTGTCATCTAATGAATTCGTTGTGTATGAAACTAAAAAATTTAAATCAGAAATAATTGTTCATTTTATGTAATTTTTTAGTTATCATTAAAATATATAGACTAAACTGGGCCGACCCTTTAGACCTTAGGCTGAGATCGCATTGCGATTAAACGCACGCGTTTTTAAATTGCAAACAAATGTAACACATAGTTAGCGACTTCTGTCAATAACTGATTTTAAAAACCACCCTACGTTTGGGTCGCGGTTTGTAAACGCGCGATTTATATTTTTGTTTCATGATACTGAATTATTAAAATTCACTTTGTGGTTTTATGCGATATTGCTTTTTCAGAATGTAACAGATAGCTTTCTATAACAGCGCACGCATAAGCGACTTTTTTCAGTAACTAAACCTACTAGGTTTGGATCGTGGTTTGTAAACGAGCGATTTTTGTTTTTATGGGATGTAGTGAAACAAAATCAAGTGTGTGGTTTTGCGGTTTTTCATTTTTAACTACTCCTAAACCGCTTGCGTTTAATAAAGCTTGATTGCTTAAAATTTACTACTCTAAGCACTGGTATACTTGCCTACTGTCATTGTCATCTGACGATTCCGATGACGAATCGTAACATTTTTTCTTTGACCTAACGTTTCTTCTTAACCTGAAACAAACATAAAATCCGTATATAAATAAGTAATGATGTCTTGACAAAACAAATTTTAGAACTATGCGGCGCTATCGCAACGAATCTAGGACGCTGTGAAATAACATGTTGTAGTTTAAGAATTAAGGATAAAATGATTTATGGTTCTTTAAAGTTTCGTACCAATAAAGCGCCAATGGAGCCTTATTACTAAGAATCCCCTGTCCGTTTGTCTTTCTAGTTCTATGCATAATCAGTAACTTACGAACCGTAATAGGAGCGCTGTACCTTTATTTTTTTATAGATTTCTAGTTCTATGCATAATGTATGTAATTGCTCTACTTCTAAGGATCGCATCGTGATGCTTAATAGTCTATAGTCTTCCTCAATAAGTGTACCTACTGTCAAATGCAAAAATATATTTATTTAATCCGACTCGTAGTTCCAGAGATAAATGTTCAAACAATTAAACAATTCCGCTTTATTATATTAATGTAGATTTAATATTTGGCACTTACTGCACTGCCTCCTGTGATGTAGATGGTAGGTTCGCATCCTGTAAAGAAAACAAAAATGGACATGAAAGTGAGCGGTAATGCGAAGATAGAACGCCCGAAAAAAACGTTGCTGAAATGCGTGGAAAAGGATATGCGTGAAGAGGGAGTGAGTGCAGAAGTTACGGATGATAAAACAGAAGGGAAGAGGAAGACGTGTCTTGCCGATCCCACTTAGAGTGCGAATAGGGCAGGAAGAAGTGATATCGTTATTTGCGACTAAAGATGACACGTTATAGCGGGTATAGCATCAGGATAGGGATTTGAACGTTAGGTCAAAACTTGAAAACGATTGATAAAAGTTTTTTTGAGTTGATATTAAGCACAAATCAATACAAAATAGTGAAATTTTATTAACTTTTTATATTTTTTGTATTTTTGTTTGTAACAAATAAGTTTTTACATGATAACATGTCACACTTAATTTATAAATGAAGTAGGTAGGTAGTAGGTAGTAGGTAGGTTATTATTTTGAAGTATAAATATTTTCAATTTCAACACAATATTCTTGGTTAAATCTGCCAGCATGTTCTCCTAATGGTACTTTGTCGGCTTTGATAATGATTTGCCAGTTGTCAGTTGTCATTTTCCAATTGTGGTTAAATTCTTTTAATCAACTGAATGAGTTGATTCTGATCTTCCAAAAAAATCTCTAACAATAACACAATTGGTTTTCCTCTGATAGTTCAATGAAATTATATTGGCATCGAGTTGACATGCGCTCTTCACAATTGTCCATGAAACAAATTTGGAGAAACTTCTTTTTCTTTATATTACAGAAGGGGCAAACGAGCAGGCGACTCACCTGATGTTAAGTGATCACCGCCTCCCATTAACATTTTCAACACTAGAGGGGATGCAGGTGCGTTGCCCACCTTTAAGAAAGGAGTAGGCTCTTCTCTTGCAGGTTCCCAAGTCGTATCGGTTCGGAAAGACCGCCATAGGAAGCTGGTTCCACAGGGTGTACGAGGTTGTGCGAGGAAGAAAATGCCTTCTAAATCGATCGAGAGATCGAGGTTGTGAGGTTGGAATTTGGCATTTTGACGTGATGTCCGATGATGGAATTCTACCGGCGGGATCAATCCAAGAAATTCCTCAGAACATTCCCCCTGATTAGTGATGGGTTCCTCACTCGTGAGTTGCCTCATTTGAGGTACTCGTGAGAACAAATTGAAAGAGTTATACATTTTTCATCAATGAAACATCTCATTCGCTTATCGTTCTTGCGAGATTGTGGCCGACTCGACTGTCAACCTTCGTCACATTGGTGTCGTGCGCGAGGCGAGTTGATCAGTTGAGGCGAATGATGAGGATTTGAGGAATGAGGATGATGCCTCGATATTCGACACTATTTCATATTCTTACTTAAATGAGTGAGGGCGTGAGTTATGATTTTACGAATCGATTCTATACAATTTATTATTGTATGATGCTTACATGTATAGCATTACATACCGTAACCAAATAATTTTAATATGAATCTATAAAAATAAATAAAATTAAAGTTTCTGTTTATAATTAAATTTTAACAGTTTTTCACTAAAGTATATACGATAATTACATTTAAAAAAAAAAAATAATATTTTTGTCTGTCTGTCTGTATGTTCCGGCTAATCTTTGAAGCGGCTGGACTGACATAGGCTTTTTTATTTTATAAAAAGATGGGTTCCATGCAACAATTATATATAAATAAGCTGTATAAAAACAATTCTATTATAAATTAGCTGTTACTCGTAACATCACCCGTGTGATGCCAATGAATATATCAATAGGCGACATTTTAGAATTAAGATCCATGAGGTGCAAATTAAAGCCTTCAAGAAAAGATCCTCACCTCAAATGAGGTGTACCTCGTGAGTACCTCACGAAGTAAAACGAGGGACTCCCTCATCCTCATCTAAAATTGACGAGTTACCCATCACTACCTAACCTAGTGTCAGAGTTGTTCAGGTCGCCCGTAGGCCTCTGACTTGACTTATCGACTGCTGTCTAATTGTCAACAGCCGGGACCGACTTTTTACGTGCCCTCCGAAGCACGAAGACGCTCGATTGAAATACCACTATGCGATCACCCATCTAGTGACTGACCGCGCCTAAAGTTGCTTAACCTACTGATCGTTTACCGATCAGCGGGTGCACTCGGCTATGAGCGTCTCATAGATGCGGTAAAAGATGCAGAGCGATCCAACATCTCTACGCAGTTCCAAAGGATCAAGCCGATCGGAAAGGGCTCGATCGTCGACAATTCGAACCGCTCGCGCTCTACGTTGGATTCGCTCAATGCGAATTGCGGTCAAAGCTTCGAATCATTATCAGGCATTGGCATCATTGACCCAATTTTATGTGTCGCAGAGTAATCGCAGATTTTAGATGCCCCAAATGACGTCATTTGGAAGCAACAATTAAATTTGAGTATCTCGCGCAATTCAATTTCGAATCATTTGAATCGCCAGCAAGAAGCGATATTAAATATTTGGCGGAATTGGTAGAGGTGAGAAAAATTTTTCCTTGCTTACATGTCAGGCATTTCTTTCTGAAATTTCAATGTCTGACAATATTGACATACCTTATCCATCGCACCGATAGCAATGTTTGAATGCGCAGAATAATCAGGTCCATATTGGAAAGCTGGACAAACAAATGATGCAGGTGTTAATGAGCTGGTCAGCTGTCTTTTTCGTTCTTGTCGTCGTGCTGCAGCCATGTTCCGTTCACGTGCCGCTTCTCTTCTCATGATATTTTGCCGGAGACGTTCGTCATGCTGTTCTTGGGATTCCTGTGCACGAACCTCTGCTGTCCTGACTCTTTGAGCCGCATTCCTTGCTATGATTTGTTCAACCGACTGATGGGCTCTTTCAACGCGTTTCCGCCGTGCTTCTTTACTCCGCGCATTATTGAGGTTGGATTTCTTTGGTGGCATTTGGCTGAAAATAATAATTTAAGCTTAAACACGCTATTATGGGACATCGAAATCAAAAGTGAAAAATAATTCTATTCTTCATAACTCTACTTCGGTGGTCAACCACTGATTTTTTAATTTATTTTTGAACAAATTTTTTTTTGTTTCTTACTTCAATAACGAACAACAAGCCTGTGTGGTCAATACAAACATCTGCCCCGGGCGGGAATCGAACCCACGACCCTTGGCGCTTAAGGCTTGTTCGCTACCGCTACGCCACAACCTCGTCAAGTAGTAATATACTTACATATATTTAATATAATACTTACATGATTATTTTAATAAAAGAGTTTTAATGATGCACTAAAATCACAAGAAAACACAAAAATTTTCAAAACCATGAATAATTTAATCTCACTGTGTTACGTTTACGATAATCTCAATTTAACTTATTTAGCCTCAGGAACACTTGGTCGAGGGCTATGCTAACACCAAATACACGTGGTTATATCAATAAATTGTACAATCCAATCAACGAATTACATTATACCGCCATCTGTTAGAATCTTATCGAACTAACAGAGATAATCATGACTCTTTGCTATCATAAACAACTAATTCACAATAAAATAATATTGCGGTTATAAATTGAGATATAAACTATCCTATCTTTCTAGTTGGATGAAATTGCACACAGTGTGCAAAATTTTATTAAAATCGGTTCATTAGTTTAGGAGTTCATTGCGGACAAACAACGTGACACGAAATATGTTTTAAGTTTAAAGAAAAAGGTATTTTTATGTTTAGTTGACCATCTTTATTCTTATTTGTGTTTTTGTTATATTATTATTTGAATGTTTGTTTTAAATATTTCGTACTCAGCTTCTGAATAAACTTATTCTTTCTTTCTAATTTATAAATATTAAGATAAAAACAATAATGAAAGCAGAACTAACAATAGTAGAATTAAAATAATATATTAAATGAATACACCTTACATCTATAGATTCAAAAGCGCGTTTGTGTGAATTCGTCGTTGACACATAGGGATCAGCAGGTTCACATGTAGAAGGCAATCGATCATCTGAGGACTAAAAAACAAGTTATATGTAGTTTGACAGATTGACAGACGACATTAAATTGTATAGTGCGTTTCAAATAACAATAGGACTGGAGTCGTGGCTAACTTCATACTGACAACCAACCATCAAAACACTATAATTATATATAGATACAATGATAAAAAAAAATTACAAATATGTCCACCTATCCCAACATTAGTATTAATATTAGTTATTAAAATTAAGTCCAAAGCAAGCATTTTATAAATCAATAAACTAAATATAAAATCAGAGATATAAAGATAGAATATAAGAAATTACATTGCCGTCCTTGATAATTTTTAAAATTTATTATATTAATACTTTTCTGCCGAAACTGTGTGTAGCTGTTATTAAAAATATCAATTTCTGTTGATTGTTTAGTGTAATTATTTACAGCATTGACATATTATGCGTTATAGGTGAACATTTGCTTAAATTTTAATCCTACAAGGCTTATGATTATAAAATTATTGTGATTTATTCAAATTGATTCGTATAAAATTTTTTCGTTCGATCGTTGACTTTTTTGCACATTGTACTAAAAAGTCTGAAGTTGGTGACCATTCCGGTTCAAGATGGCGGATTTTTCAGTTCTATTCATATTTGAAACGCATTATAAAAACTTACGTTTCCTGTGACAAATTTCCATATATTAATGGTAGGTATGGCTGACTTGTTCAAATTGCGCCTTTTTATTGTGTATTTAAAATCTTCATCATTAAAATGAATCGAACAAACTCTACTATGATTTGTAGGATACCAGTCCGTTTTGCCAGTCGCGGATATCCATTTAGCTTTTATATCGGGATCCTGAGGGAAACTAAAATGAAATTATAGAGTTAAAAGTGAATGGAGACTTTTTTCTGTAAATTAAATATTAATTTAAATTTTCCAGCTTATTAAACAAGTTAGAGTAGACAACAAAGAAACAACAGAGCAAAATTTACTCAAATATATTTTAAGTATAATAAAACAATTTTATTCTTATTTTTATCGAAATATAACAAATATCTCGATAATTGTCGTCGAAACAATAACGTGCAGTCACATCGCTAACTTACATAAACTATTATATGCAATATTTGTGAGCGCGATGATCGACGATATCGCAAGTTTCGTATTACATTGCTACGTGGGCTTACACCGCTTCGGATATTGATAAGCTTATTCAGCAATGATAAGCAAAGTGCCGATAAAACAAATAAACTATAATTCTCATAGTAAATATTAAATTATGTCTGTTATATATTATAAAAAACAGCATTAGAATTATAAACTTACGAGTGAAATGTAATGCCCTTATTGGTAAAACTGCAAGTTGTTGAAGAATTTCTGCAGTTAGCTATGCTGCAACACACCATTTCTATAGGTTACGTCCGCATTTCAAACGACACTAATGCATTACTCGCACGGCGCACTGTTCGCGAGTCGTGGCTCATAAGTCAACAATGGCGTCGACAGGGTCACGCGGACGTGACTTCTAGTAACTTATTAAGATTTGAGCACCTTAAGTTGTTTAATGCTTAGGGTTATTAATTAATACGAAAAATAAAATTATAACAATTTTTAACTAACTGTCACCAGCTGATTCTTCTTGGAATTAAAATAAATTATATTAAAAATTTGTAGTTTTGTTATTTATCTCTAATACCCTAACATAGCCTTACAATTTGAATTTGCCATCTTAAATGTATCAAATAAAAATGTTAGCTCTGTCTTTAGTATTGCTGATCAGTCAAATGATTATTATTAATTAAGTATTTATTTATTTATTTAAATTCTTTATTGTACACACAAGAGAAAATATGACATAATTTATTAATTTTACAAAAATGGTACAATGGCGGCCTTATCACTTAAAGTGATCTCTTACAGGCAACCTTGATATTAAACTAAGCTTATTATTGGAAAGGCTATTAGTGCACAAAAAAGTAAAATAAATACTTAAAATATGTATAAAATTTACATGATTTGTATAAATATATTTATTTATCATAAATATATAGACGTACATATTAATACATAAACATAAAATACACAAATACATAGATACATACATACTCAAATAAAAATACATATTATAATATAAATTACTTGAATAAACATAAATAGATTATGTATTACATTGCCAGATAATGTTTCTTGAGACGGCTCTTAAATATGCCAAGTGATTCAGAGACTCTAATATGACGAGGTAATGCATTCTACAACTTTACAGCTTTAATGGTGAATGAGTTGCTATAACAATGAGTGCGGCACAGAGGCAACTCAAGCAGGTTGTCGGTTAGAGAGCGAAGATTCATAGCGATTTGAGAATTCGAGCCAAGAAAAGCAAAGCGTTTTTTTAAGTATGAAGGAGTGTTGGGAAGGAAAAGGATAGAATAAAGAAGAACAAGGGCATGCAGATTACGGCGATGTTGTACAGCTGCCATTGTAGCTTAATGCGATGCTGTGATATATGATCAAATTTCCGTAGAACGAAAATAAATCTTATGCAGATATTTTGCATGCGTATTTATAACTTGAAGTATTTATAACTTAAAATGATTATTATTATTATATTATGAAATAAAAATAAAAAACAACTAATACTTAATTCCATTATACATAGTAAATAGCTAAACACAAGGTCTATGCTATTTACTATAGTAAATTATTACTTTAATGTTAGTAAAGGTATTGCAGGCAGGGACAAGGTCATCATTCATTTGGTAAACTGATGATAATGTTTCAAAAGCTTTTTAATTACAGACAAATATATTATTATTATATTTTTTATTGGGTTATATTATATCTGCTAGCCTGCTAGCTGCCTTAGGGACTATAAGCAAATCTGCTGTGAGTAGGTTGGCATGATGTAGTGAGAAAGCCTCAGCAGGCTCATCACTAATATGTTTAGACACAATGGTCTAGTTTATTTATACTGCGTCTCTTTAAATCTCCTCATATTTTCAGTATGTAAGAGTTGAGTTGGTTTGCTAGGATGTTCGGATGCTTTATAATTTTTAGCATAACTTCGAATTTCCTCACAGTAACATACCATAGAACATTACTAATTAAGTGCAAAATGATATTTTGGTGTCTCTGCAGGATAGTGTTATTGGAGTTGTATGCACTTTCTCACAGTTGAGCTCCATATGTTCATATTGGCTTCAGGATTGTTGTATAAATGAAATTTCAAATATATTGTGATTTATTTATGTGCTCGTCCCCGCCTGCAATACCTTTGTTAAAATTAAAGTAATATTTATGTTATAGTAGATATTTGAGAGCTTGTTTTTAGCTTTTTAGTAAGTATTTTTAATGCAGTCTGGTTGTTTGTGTTATTTAAATAGTTATTTGTAGGATTGATGTACTAACTTAAGAAAATTTTTGACAAGTTTTTCATTGGGTGTGTAAAGTTTTATTTTCTTACTATAAATATAAACTAAGGATCAGCTCTTCCTTACAGAAAATTTGTCTTAAGATTCACTGGTATTCTTTGTAAATTAAAAACGAATGCAGCAAAACAAACTTAATAATTTGCTTATTTGATTATGTTGAAGTTTGTGACCCTATTTTCATTTTATTATGTTGGAAGCCTCTAACTTACATAATTTTGTGTTGAAGTATTTAATTTTTGAAGAAGCACCAAGGAATCTTTAGACATTTTTGTATGCTTAAACTTCAGTAACTGGAAGAGGTATTAAAATTATCAAGCTTTAAGATATTGAGCTTCAATGTATAAAGACAATTATATTATGATTATTACTATAACATCGGTATCCTTAAAGTAATAGAGGAAAGGTTTTTGCGTTGACTTTTAATGTTATGCTTATAGTAGGGGAGCCCACGATGCTAAATGGGGATTTACTCAAGCGTTGTAGAGACCTATTGGGATGCAAAGCTTAGATGATAAGAAGAAAAAAATGTTATATGATATATACCTTTATATCGGTGGGGGAAGCGGCTATAGATTTTTAAATATGTAAAAAAAACTGTTGCATGGACATCCTCGAGCGCGTCAGATATTGATAGCATCAATGCCCTACGTATTTTTAATAATGTACGTATGTTAATCTGATCGTTTGCATGATGCGGGTGGTTGTATTTAAGGGTTGAAAATGAAAAAAAATTAATCGAGCGCGTCAGATTTTCTAACGCAGTGTTAAGTGCACCAAAAAAAGCTCTCATTCACTAATCTGACGATTTCGATGGGACGCAAACTCGCGGTCATTTTCATAATGTGCAAAAAAATTCGCCATTTTGAAATACTCAAGCGCGTCAGATTAATATATATGTGGTTCATTTTTATGTTCTAAACATACTGTCTCATAATCTGACGATTATCTAGAGGGATTCGCCTGATCTGACAAAAAAATTAGAAAAACGGTTCAACTTAAAGGCCATCCCTGCAACTTCCCGCTAATTCCATTCCTGGGCGCTTAAAATTGTACTTATGATATTTTTGAGCTCAAAATATAATTTATGTGATATTTTGAGCTCGCTGAGTTCAAAGAACTAATATTAAAATTTTTAATTTTTCTTAGCGGGAAGTCAAAAATTTTTTCTATTCGTTTAAATCATAATAATAATAATATTTTTAATCTTACTCGTCTGTCGATGTACCAGCAACCTCAGTAGACAAAGAATCAACAGTACCATGTGCTTCGGAACACTCTCCAGAATCAGGAGCATGTGCTTCCGGTGTATTGTCATGTTCCACTACACTTTGATCTTGTGAATACTGAAAGTCTCGCGGTATTTTAATCGCAGTAAATAATTTATAGCACTGTGAGTGATATAAATCATTTAATGATGATTCCATCGACAATTCGAGATTATCATATGTTCCTCGAGACTTTCGTATAACCGGCTTGTTCCGACGATATTCCAAAATATTTACACATTTTCTTAATGTTTCTACCGAAAATTTAATTGTTTTTTGTAAGGTACTTTCACCACAAAATACACATTTCAAATTAATATCACTCATATTAAATATTTATAAACTTGAATTCACACAAATAATATCAAAATAGCAAAACGTTGCAAACACGTTGTAAACAGTATACCACGAGTCTTTATGATCAGCTGTAATGGCGTCATGGCAGCAGAAACCAGAGTGGGGACGGAGTGAGAGAGTAATAGATAGAGAAAGAGTGAGAGAGAAATAGAAACGCGGAGAAGGAAATGTAGGCATCACGCAACTGCACGCATTTAACTTTATCGACGAATTTTTGTTATTTCGGCTTGCGGAAATCGTCAGATTATATATTTTTCATTATTCTTGAATTATTTCTTTCAAAATAAAAAAAATTTAGCTACGCTCGAGAATGTCGAGATGACGTTTTTTTTTACAACTTTTTGCCCTCCTCTTTTTTACGTCACTCTTAAATTGTCAGATTAGTGGAATATACACTTTTTAGGATGTAATTAACTCACCCTACCTTAATCTGGCGCGCTCGAGAATTTCTGATGGTCAATTTTTTTTACTAATCTGATCCTGTATCCTTTACGGGCGGCCTTATATATGGGCCACATGTTTTGTGGAGGTACTTAACCGGGTACAAGGTATCCCCCTGTATATTAATCTGTCGCGCTTTAGTAAATCCCGAAATCCCCGCTTGGGCTCCCCTACTATTATTAAATAAATTGATATCACTTTTTAGAACGTTACCGTTGACCTTTTGTTTAAATTGGCAACGCCTAAGAAAACATTCACCTTTTCTTTAGGCAAAAAATTATAATAATTCTAGATATTCTATAATTTGTAATAATAAAAAAATTAATATTAATTAATAAAATGAAATTTAATTTTTATCAACGTGTTACTTATAACTCCAGACCCTACATCTGTGTAAAAGTATTATATAGAAATAGAAAGATACAATGTGTTGTAAATGTATTTTTTATAGTAGTCTAAGTTGTAAACAAACCAGTCTGTGAGAGAAAACTATGTTTTTCTGAAGTAATCACACACTTTCAAAATACTCAAGCTTCTATATGATTAGACGACACACTATTATTATATTTTTTACCAGAAAACACGCCTAATTAACCATTTAAAAACATAAATCAAATACTAAAAATACATTCAGAGTAAATTTTGTCACAAATCACAACAGCTTGAATTGACAATTGTCAATTTGACGTTGACATATTGAGTTTTTGTCTTTGACAAATGATAATTCACAACACTATTGAACAAAGCATGGAGAATTTAAATTATAGAGTATGCTCTCAGTGTTCGAAAAGTGTCCACTTAAAGGTATAAAATAAGGATGACTCTGCAGTAGCAACTGGTTATAAAAAATAGGTGTTATGTTAATTTAATTGTGTGATATTTTTTCAAAAATACTTCAAAACAAAATATCCATATACCCGTCTATGAGTAAAAGATTAACAGACATAGAATGAATATAGGTATTTCAACGATATCAAAATCCTTTTTGAAGCTAGTTAAAATATTTAACGCATAAAAAATGTTATATAAAAATTATTTCGTAATTCATCATAGCTTATTTAATAATAATGTAATTAGTGTAAGTATATTTTATGTCAAATGAAAATTCACCCAGAGTTTGGTTGGTGTAGAGTACGGCAAGCTCTCTGGTGAGTCGTTAATTGTAGTTAATTGCGATCCTGCGTGTACTATAACATAAGACGACCCATTCTTTACTAAAATATTGAGAGTAATAGAAGCAGGTATAAGACATTTATAAATGGTAGCTATTGTAATTCTTATTAATGTTAAAATATAAACGTGAGTTAAATAATTAGAAATCATGAATGAAATTTTATTTATTAGAGTTGTCAGAAGTACGAAAAACCGATGAGGCCCTAGGCAATTTATTTATTTATTTATTTATGGTTCACAAAACAGATTATAACTAAAGTACATTCAATATATAATTAAACAATTCAAATTGACCAACTTAAAATCCAAAACCATGTGAACACAATTTACGAATACATTCATTCAATTATGTCAGTTAATATTATAAATACAATTCATTCAATAAATTCATTTACAAACAATTTAGCTTACACATTATACTAGAAAAAGTCCATTAAAGTATAATACAATAATATTTAGAATAAATGTTAAAAGAATTAATAAAATTGATCAAATAAGTGAAGGATTGAAGTTGAGAGAGTATATTAATTTCAAGAATATTAAAAATAATAACAATATATTTACAGATCATTATCAAAAAATAAAAGGAATAATTGTTTTTTAAAATTAATTATATTTCTGTTAAAGATGTCAATACTATCCACACTAGATGAAATTAGATTATACTCATGACACATACGAACAATAGGATTGTAATATGAGGTATTGTTTTTGTAAACGTTCAGTACAAATGTTTTAGGATGCCTTAACTTATAGCCAATATTGAAATTGATCGATGCTAATAGTGAAGGAGAATCAATAGTGGCGTGAATTATTTTATGCAAATAAACTAGGTCAATGTACTTACGACGAGATTCTAGACTTCGCATTTTAAAGTCGCTAAGCTTATCGTCGTAAGACACCAGTCTACGCCCGTACTGATACCAAAAGCAAAGCATGCGCAAAAACCTTCTTTGCACGCCTTCAATTCTTCTACAGTGAACATTATAATTAGGTGACCATATAACCGAGTTATATTCCAAAATGCTACGAACAAATGATTGATAAAGGTGTATTACACTACTCGGTCTCTTGAAACTTTTAGTGCTCCTACCAATGAAACCACACAAACTGTTTCCTTTATTAACAATATAATCGTAATGTTCTCTAAAAGAGAGTTTTTCATCAAAGATTATTCCTAGATCTTTTACTGCAGATTTACGAGATAGCTTTTCCCCGTCCAAAACGTAATCAAACAAAATCTTATTAGTTCTCCTCTGGGTAAAACTTACTACGAAACATTTATCATAATTTAGTGACATGAGATTATCGTTACACCAATTGGCTACAGCATTTAGATTGTCTTGTAAGAAGAGGGCGTCATTAATATTATTTATGGATGAAAAAATTTTTAGATCATCAGCGTATAATAAAAATTCACACGATAAGTGGTCAGCTATGTCATTAATAAATAATATAAAGAACAAAGGGCCGAGGTTAGATCCCTGTGGCACTCCAGATCTAACTATTACCGGTGAAGAAGTATACCTTTAATAGCAACCAATTGTGTACGCCTATATAAGTACGATTCGACCCAGCGTAGTAGGCAACCGTGGATTCCGTAAGCTTTGAGTTTGTAACAAAGTAAAGAGTGGTTCACCTTGTCCAATGCTTTTGAGAAGTCAGTATATATTGAGTCCGTTTGTCCTCGTTTTGCAAAGGTGTTACATATATAGTTTTTATATTCTAGCAAGTTGGATGTCGTGGAACGGTTTTTTACAAAGCCATGCTGTTTGCTTGATAGAGTTGGATATATGTGGTAATAGACTTTATCATATACAATAGACTCCAAAATTTTGGAAAAGCATGACAGAATACTGATGGGTCTATAGCTTTCACAATTAGACCTATCGCCTGATTTGAAAATTGGAGTTATATAGGCAGTTTTCCAGTAATTTGGGAAGATACCGTGACGAAGAGACTCGTTAAATAAAATAGATAAAGGAGTAGAAAGTTCAACAGCGCAGTGCTTAATAAAGAATGGTGGGATTCCATCGGGTCCTGCACCTTTATAGTAATCTAATTTCTTAATTTTTTGGCATATGTCGGTCTTAGAAATAGAAAAGTTGGTTAGTGTGTAATTATGAATTTCGTCCCCATTTTGGTTAACAGGACCCGATATATTTGCTGAGCTAAAGACAGAACTAAAATATTTTGAGAACAACTCACAAGCACTTTGACCATCTTTAGATATTTCTGCTTTTATATCTTAACGTTTGTGGTATTGAATTGCTTTGCAGCCTTTTTTATTATTTATAAATCGATAGAACATTCTTGTATTTTTGTGTGTTGCATCTTCTACTGAGGAGATAAAATTGGTATAGCATTGCCTCATAAGTAGCTTACATCTTTACGAAGCAAAAGAAAAGTGTCAGTCTCGTGGATTATTGAATTTTTAAATTTTTTTATGGAATTTGTTTTTTTCGTGAAGGCAACGTTTTAGAGCATGGCTAAACCAAATAGGGTAGAAATTTGAATCGTTTCGAACTAATGGCGTGTTTTCTTTGATGATAGTATTTAATATCTTATAAAATTCTTCTACATTGGAATCTAAATCTTTATTCGATAAGCATTCTGTCCAGTTAACGGAACTCAAACCAGATCGCACAATTTGGTAGTTACATTTAAAAAAATTAAATCTTTTACTCTTCTTTTGTGAGATCGTTTTCTGGACTACGCAACTTATATCAACAGTTATGGGTGGATGATGTCTATCTATATGACTTAATGCAGAATCAGAGCAATTTATAACTTTGATTGTCCAAAGATTGGACAAAACGAGATCTAAGAATCTGTTATTGTCATTGGGAATACAATTAAATTGTGAAAGGTTACAGAATGCGGGTCTCTTTACCATTTTCTAAACATAAAAGCCGACATGTTCTGAAATGTACTAAAATTATAAAAATATGAAGGCAATATTTTATTGTCATTGAGAGTTTGTCAAAATAAATATTATTCTTCAAATGACATTTATTCTCGTTGCATCATTTAAAAAAAACAAAATCGTGGCTGGGAGCCCCTAGTCGAAGCAGGGCCCTAGGCAGCATCCCACAATGGATAAAATGAAGGGTTTCTGACGGATATCATTTTATATTTTTTTATCTTTTAGAATAAAATTATTATCCGAACATTATTCATTTCTCAACATAAATTCTTCTGAAGTTCACGAAGACTAAGTCACGAGCAGATGTTAATAAATAATAAATGATAGAAAGTTAGATAACTTTCCGTTAAGCCAATATTTTATTGGAATTAAAACTTGTATTGACTTGTATAAAGTCCTTGGAGTTTCTAAGGAATGGAGTTAACTTCGCTCCAAGCTTATGTACTCACTCGATTGCGTTATGTATTCCGACTTGAAAGAAAGAAATATGGTTGTTTCGTTTTGTAGCCGAAATGGCTTAATAGATTTTGATAAATGAGGTTATTATACACAATTGACACGGTTGACATGGTATTGCGTATTTGCGTCCGAATATCTTGTTATGTCACCTCCACCAGGTCACGATGACCCCTTGGTCACGAAGTGCTGGCTTGGCGTCAAGCGGGCCCGAATACCGTGCGAAGACAAAAATGTAGGCAAGCGGACCCAGGGCCCCGAAGTGAAAGCTCCGCACGCAACCGGCATTTGCGTTAGGATCGTGAGATCATTATACACTTGTACCGTGTGATTAGTTTCATCTTTATTATAAATTCTGGCAATGTTAAGGACAATAAGTATTGTTGTCACTGTCGTGATTAATAATAAATAGCACGAATTCTTATAAAATATTTAAGAGGAAAGTAAGAATCATAATTTCTATAATTCCATAAGAAATTTAATAGCATACGTCATTAGCTCGTACGAGGTTTATGGCGCGTAAAATATCCTAGCTGGAATTACGCTGCAAGAGCAACGGCCATTGCGGCATAGGAATTCTAATGAAAAACTGTTGTATATGTTGTTAGCTTTCTAATTATTGGAATGATAATTTTAATAAAAAAAAACAAATGCAGATAAATTTTGTACACCATATTTTATGTGTAACTCTCGAACCCAGTTTTGCTCCAGCTAGCTGATTCGGCAATTTAAATTTCAAAGTTCTTTTTATTTTCAGGATCGGACAGCGGCTACTGAGCCTTTTTTCAGAACGTGCATCGCTGTTGGCCCTACTGGCAGCTTGACAGCGTCACCGGGCGGGGGCCGAGTACTGAGACTCAGCCGTGATAAAGGGACAGCCCTCACGGGGGCTTAAATTTGATTCCGTCCTTAGGGTGCCTCCTGCGAAGCCGAACCACGGCTAAGGACGTCATCGGAGATGGAGGCAGCGCTCGGAGCGCATTCTATATGATAGACTCACCCGACGGTGTGAGCGCGACGCGACGTTCGAAATAAAGGACCTCGTCCTCGCCGGCGAGGACGGTGTTGTGTGCGTGTCTGTGCTGTGTAAGGGGCATTTTCTAATGTAATCCTATCGTCAGGGTCTTGCAGGACGTGCTTAGGACGCCTTACCTTTGTCGGTTGGTTACATCGGTCTGTGTAGATACAAGCATGTCTAATCAAAGGATTTGGATGGAAAGTAGTTTGATCGAAATAGTTATGCGATAAGCGCTTCAAATGTTTGGGGATTAGCCTGCTGTTCTTCTTCTTTCTAGCATTATTCCTGGTATTTCCCGGTACCGACAGCTTAAGGTTATTTCCAAGCAAAGGTGGGAGAACCCACAAGGATAAACGCCCAGATCGAAACAACGATTTTATATAAAACTCTGCTGCGAGCGAGATTCGAACCCGCGACCGTCGAAGCTCAAAGCACGCTCGCTACACACAGTGGTCCATGATCGACGAGCGCGCTGGTATTCCAAGTTGAAAATTCTAAATGCTTCGAACTTACTTTTATTATTTAAAAACCATAACTTCTGACTGCGTCGAACTTACTTTTATTATTTAAAAGTAAGTTCGACGCAGTCAGAAGTTATGGAAAATGATATGTCATCGTATACTAGGCCAAATTTAAATTATTTTCAATCAATCCAATTTGGTCTAGTCATTATGGAAACTAGCATATAAAACCTGCCATTCAAGTCTTGTACTTTATTAGGCTAGCGGTCCGTAATAAAATTTTATTCTATCCTATTCCCGTGGGAGTTTTAATCCCATTCTTGGGTCTCCTACCTAGAAACTACGCTCTTGCGTATATATATTAGGTAATAGAAATTTATCCCTACAAACTTCCTATCCCGCTGATCCTGATCCCGTGGAAATGTTAATCCCGTTATCCCGTTGATGTCATACAAAAATTGTACAGAAAATTACAAACACATCAAAAACACGTCACGTCATGAATAATCTAATTTAGAGCAGTCGTCTTGAAGTTATACGCGTAGATTTCGTGAAATCATTTTGTTTATATAAAAGATAAAGATGTATTTTGACTTGTATGTATTTTATTAAACAGGAAATTGTAATACCAATGAACACTTATAGGTCCACTTAATTGAATATAGTGGTTGTGTTGAGTCGCCACTTTACGAAAATGGTGCTCTCGGTGACTGGACGTGAATTTATGCTAGAAATTCTACGACAAGATTGCTTGTTCCTGATGAATGGTATCAGTAACAGTCCGGAACCGTTTCAGGTAAATGCTTCCTTCCCTGGTAATGACTACATTACTAAATTGCACACTGACGGATATAAATAATGTAAGCATATGTATATAGATGATATAGACCTTGCGCAAAGATTTTCTTTCAAAGGCTGTATAACAAAAAGATTTTAATAATGTGATATAATTTAATTTTTGTAGAAAAATAATTAGGATTTTATTATACGCTCACGTCAAAGTTGAAGCTGAGCGTTTAGATGTATTTTGATGTCTATGTGTATTAACCCTTAGCGCGCTAATTATCGCAAAAAATAATACAGATGCAAGATGTGGCCAGAGTGTCTGTAACAGACTTTAGCGTCTTAATTTTGATGTGGCATTATTTTGACGCTAAACGTTAAATGATAAAATAAACTCGGGTGACATTTTTTCAACGCATTAAAAGACTTTGCTAATTGTTATCCCTAATTCTTATTTACAAGCTAAAGGAGGTAACTGATTGGTTATTACCAAAATTATAACTGACCCTAATTCAAATAACATTAACGCACTAAGCAACTTTAATATAGCTACTCGATTAGGGCGATTATTTTAAGGCTCTAATTATCGCACACTAACTGTAATACTTTTTTTGTTTTCGCTGGGAAATGCTAGGCAGTAACTAGGCAGTGGTAGTGTGGGACGCAGCCGTCTCTTAGTCTAGAAGCAATACCTACTAAAACTCAGAGGAACCCTCATCGTCAGGTTAATTCAGACACTAACATTAACACTTTTTTTTTTTGTTTTCGCTGAGATATGCACTAAAACTCAGAGGAACCGTCATCGTCATCGTCATCGTCATAGGACCCCATGGGGTCGATTGCGCAAGCAACCATGGCGCTCCGAGCCAACGTCACCAAAAGGAGTGCCCCGGGTAAAATGCCCGGTAAGCGTCTGCGTCAGTCGCCGTCATGCCGCCGCGCACCGTTTTCGCCTCTTGAACTAATGTTAAAACTAACTTTATCAGATTCAATAATAATAATAATAATAATATTTATTTAAGCTTCTTACAATGTTAACTTAAGTAAAGGATACATTTATCAGATTTATGTTATAAACAAACAAATACTGGGATCAGCATAGACAGCTGTACTAGTATTAACTGTGTCACAGCTGCCAGCGTCCTCCTCTCAGGATGATATTTTACAATATTACATATAACTATACAAACTTAATTTAATGAATAGTCTATTGACTTTAATCTTATTACTACTGAAGTATAAAAAAGAGAAATCAAACAAATAAAATATGAAAAATATCAAAAACCGTGTGTGTGTGTGTGTGTGTGTGTATATGTATGTGCGTGTGTGTATGTGTATGAGAGAGTGGGTGTATGGATTTGAACTTAGCATTTGCTGAGAATATTACCACTTATTACAAATTAGTTTCTCCGTATCTTCAAAGTTTAATTTTTTTAACCATAAAAATACTGTCTCCTTACATTTATGAGATGGCAATAAGAGAATTTTATTGATTTTATTAGCAATATTATATAAATTACTACTAATTACATAGAACTGTCGTGATGCAATTACTGTCCTGTGCCGCTCAATTTTACAAATTTTATTATTATTTCTCTTCAAATTTTTAGGAATATCAATTATTTTATGTCTTTTCATTATTACATTCATAATAAATATCTGTCTAACAGTGAGAACAGAACATTCTTCGTATAGTAGATGAGTACTGTATCGCCGGGGCCTACCTAGTATAACCTTAAGGATCGCTCTTTGAGATCTCTCAAGAGGGAGTAATGTAGTTACACATGCTCCTCCCCACGTTAAAATGCAGTATTGCAATAAACTTTGGACCAATGCATAGTATACACACATAAGTGTGTCATAATCAGCGGAATTTCTAAGCTTCCAAAAAATAGGGATAAGTTTCCTTATTCGGCTACATAGTGAATTTATATGTGGTGTCCAATTGAATGTACGATCTATAATCAGCCCTAAGTATTTAATTTCTGATGTGCGTAATAATTTAGGGCAGTTACAATGATACAGTTGGTCACATGTATGAGCTTTTATGCAAAAAGTAGGTGGAGGTTGAGTGTTTAGTCTGTTAGAGAACGTTATGTACTTGGATTTTTCTAAGTTGAGAGTAAGAAGGTTCTCATCTAGCCACAGCATTCAATACAATAGATATAAAATATTTATATATTATCAAGTATACCGCCAAATAGTAGTGCTTAGGCATTGCTGTGTTCCGGCTTGAAGGGCACTGTAGACTAGTGAAATTTTTGGGCAAAGGAGATTTAAGAAACAATATCTCGAGGTTGGCAACGTGTGAGTGGCACCTACTAATGCGCGAGCTCATAGGCTACGGCAACCATCTACCATCAGGTGGGCCATATGCTTGTTTGCCAACGTACTAACATAAAAAAAAGATATTATATACTTTGACACAGCTATGGAATATACGAAATTCAATATTCCAAATTAAGTTTCACTTGCATATACAATATAGTTCCTTTGTTAGAATATGCGATATAAGCTAATCCAATAAGCACTTAGTGTAGACTACAGGATATTGGTTCACAGATTTACTAAAACTTTGAAGTGTATAAAGTAGGTCGTACCTCACAAGCAATTTTGGCGAATGTCAAAGACTATTTTCATTTTCAAAGTATTGTTGGAAAGCTACATAAATAAATAAACGCTCAACGGCCCTCATTAGGATAGTGATATTCTGTGTGGATCCGGGAACACATACAACGACAAGGACAAATACACCCAGACCGGAAAATATGCTTGCATGGTCAATACAAACATATTATGCTCCGAGCGGGAATCGAAATTCTCGTGCCACAGTGTACAGTTTTAGTTACTCCTCCGAAAACGCATTACCGATTTTGATGAAATTTTATGTGTATATTAAGTAGGTCTGAGAATAGGTTGATATCTATTTTTTATACCTCAAGTGATACGCATGACCCACTCCATTTTTTATTTTTTTATGATGTGGCAAAATACATACAACGCTAAATTTTTACCCTTCTACCATCAACCCCTATTTTTAATAGCGATATTAATAATTCAATATTTTTAGATTCAGATAGGGGCGCTTTTGTCGGGTTTTTGGACAGAACAACGTCTGCCAGGCCCACTAGGAATGCTATAAAATATAGACAGGCAAACAGACAAAATGTCAAATGACTCACAGGAACTCCTTCGTAAATTTAACACCACAAAATCTAAAAAGTCACACGCTTACTTTATTCGATCATGTAGCAAGATTGTGAGCTAAATTCATTCAAGTTAGCGGCTCGGCTTGTAATTAATTTCGTTTGATCATTGAATCGGATAAAAATTAGTAATTATTTGTGTCCGATCAATCAGCCACTATAGAGATGAAATTGAAACCTTTCTAGTGAATTTTGTTATTAAAGTTTACACAGATATCAGGATTAATATCGTGTTTTACGACATCATAATACTCGGATTTAATATCGTCATACGGATTTTATGGTCATGATTCCGTTAAATGCGAATGATAGGGTTGCTATCTTTTATATCTATGTACGCGATGCAACGGACAGATTAAAGTACATAAGTTCCATAATTATACCAATGTTATAAAGCTGAAGGGTCTGTTTGTTTGTTTGGTTGAACGCGCTAATTTGTGGAACTACTGGTCGGATTTGAACATTTTCTTTGCATTTAATAGTACATTTCTTGAGGAAGGTTATTATAATATCACGATACGATACATAGAAGCCGAACAATTAGAAAAAAGCGCGGGCGGGCGATGCGATACGGTGAGTTAGTGGACCAGTAATTGTTTGTGAGTTTGTTTAACTAAACTGTTCTGAGGAATTGTTTGGATTGATCCCGCCGGTAGAATTTCACCATCGGACATCGCGACAAAACTCTAAATTCCATCCATACCACCTCGATGTCTGGACATCTACAACAGCGCGATTTAGAAGACATTTTCTTCCTCGCACAACCACTCTGTGGAATCAACTTCCGCCGGCGGTCTTTCCGAACCGATACGACTTGGAAACCTTCAAGAGAAGACCGTATTCTTTCCTTAAAGGTCGGCAACGCGCCTGCATGCCTTCTGGTGTTGCAGATGTTCATGGACGGCGGTGATCACTTAACATCAGGTGAGCCTCCTGCCCGTTTGCTCTCTCTTACATAAAAAAAAAAAAAAAAACAAATAAATAAACGCTGCACACTCAAGGCCCTCATTAGGATAGTGATCGGAAACACATATAAGGACAAGGGCAAATACAGCCAGACCGCAAAATATGCTTGCATGTTATATACAAACATATTATGCTCCAAGCGGGAATCGAACC
This sequence comes from Hestina assimilis, assembly GCA_023373885.1. NCBI lineage: Eukaryota > Metazoa > Arthropoda > Insecta > Lepidoptera > Nymphalidae > Hestina > Hestina assimilis. Next base: position 2,543,221 of record CM041750.1, on the reverse strand, counting down.
CGAGACCTGTCGCGTTTATATTCAATAACTATTTAGACAATGCGAGCGAAGCACGGGCAGAGATAGTACTCATATATGAGATTTTTTTATACTTTAACATTTATATACTTTCTCTTCTTCAGGGTCTGCTTATTGCTCTTATCCGGTTTTTAAAAGTTACTAGTTTTCACACAGATTAATTACTCTCTGATCTTTGCAGCCCTTGACCGGGACCGACGGCTTAACGTGCTCTCCGAGGCACGGTGGGGACAACGAAGACTGGTTATTGTAAGATCCATTCAAACAAGTTGTTTAGTGTTTTTTTTTTAATTTTAACTTATATTCGTTGGTTCTTAATAATGTTTGCAATAAATGTGTGTGATCTAAAAGAGAAACGTGATGAGGTTTAAAGGTTTAAAGGCGTCGGGATGTGACGACCCCATCGCCCGCTGTTGGGATAACCTCTGTCACAACAGAGATTATTCCACCAGTGCAATCAGTCACACTGGTGGTAGGTCTTTTGTTGCAAGAGGCCGGCTAGGTAGGTACCACCGCAGTGTCCAATATTCTGCCGCCAAATAGTAGTGCTTAGGCACTACTGTGTTCCAGTTTGAAGGGCATTGTACGCTAGTGAAATTACTGGGCAGAGGAGATTTAAGAACTAATATCTCGAGGTTGGCAACGCGCGAGTGGCACCTACTAATGGTGCTGCAAGCGCTCATAGGCTGCGGCAGCCACTTACCATCAGGTGGGCCGTATGCTTGTTTGCCAACTTCTAACAAAAAAAAAAAAAAAAAAAGGTTTTGACGGCGTTGTAGCGCAGCGGTAGCGAACCTGCCTTAAGTGCCACAGGTCGCCGGTTCGATTCCCGCTCGGTGCAGATGTTTGTGTTGACCATACAGGCATGTGCTCCGGGCTGAGTGTATTTGTCCTTGTCATTGTGTATATTTCCGGCACAGGATATAACTGTCGTAATGGAGGTCGTTGAGCGTGCAGCGTTTATTGTTGTTATGGTTACCAAGTCTTTTAGATTTAGACAAACGACCAAACATCTATTATCATTACACGGATAAGGAAGTTAATCGCGGATTATCTGGAAGACAAAACTACGTGTGTGGCATAAAATACACGTAGATAATAGAATATTGTTGAATACTAATATTATTTTGTCAGCGTTAGAAATGAGGGCGTGATATGAAACTTTAGTGTTATGTAACGATATAATTGTGATTAAATTATTAAAACTATCGTGAGACATAATTAACTTAATGTCTGTCCTGTCCAGCCGCGCGATGCGAGCACAAGCGCGCAGTGCGAGACGGGTCGCGACCGCGAACGTAACCCACTCACCCTGATGAAGGACCTCCGATGAGTCCGAAACTAGTCGGCACTTAAACCGATTGAACGTGAGTGTTAGCCGTTTACATTTTACATTAAGATATAATTGTGATTCCGAAATCGTTGAATCATGAAATTGATTCTATTTTTTTCTATGCGTAAGTCATAGACTTACTATATTCTAATCGATGACGCTGTCAAGGCCAGTAGGGCCAACAGTAATACACAAAAAAACTATATACTATTGACAGGCCAGATTAGCTGGTACTTCTTCGTAAATTTTCAAACCAGCAACGCAACGTAACGAAGTTAGTCACGTTTGAAACATAACTGAATGAAGTTGTGGCGCAGTGGTAGCGAACCTTCCTTAAGCTCCACAGGTCGCGGGTTCGATTCCCGCTCGGAGCAGATGCTTGTATTGATCATACAAGCATGTTTTACGATCCGGCTGTTTGTCCTTCTCATTGTGTATGTCCCCGGAGTCCCTTCATAAGATACAACTATCCTAATCTGTTGACATTAGCTTGTGATTAACTTCGTAAAAATATAGGTACAGGCAGACGGACGGACAGCGGAGTTTTAGTAATAGCGTTGGCACCGTTGGTTGGTACGGAACCCTAAAAAGGCAATATTTATGCACAAAGGCCGTATATCGAATCCGTTAAAGCATTCCAAATATCAATAATAGCATTGATCCTATATTGCCAATGGCTGTTCTCGACGATCGCGCTGTCATGAATAGTGTTATAGCTTCAAATGTCCTCGGAATAGAGTATTGTGGAAGTGGCATGTCTGATTTAATTGTTCTTACTTTCTTCTATGCCCTGGAATTAATACGTGTAGATCTGGTGAACCTAGTTCTCTATGCTTATATGACTCTAAGTTTTTTTAGGTAACTATTTTGGAAGATAATAATTGTTTTTGGAAAGTCAATTTCAAACATTTTGTTAATACAAATTTATTATTCATTCTACAGACTACAGCTCGCACGATTACCAAGCTCTGAAAAGTTTTAACGGACGGTTCGATTAGGTTTCCGTTTTGCGAAAATTAGTTTTTTTTTTATATTATGTTTACCGAAAGGATATACATAATTTTTAATGGCATATCATCAAAAATGGACTAGCTCGACCGAGAAACTCTACCGTCTCACAATCAACTTGCAGTCGTGCTGTTAATAATTATTATTAATAATAATAAATAATGCCAGATTAGTGTACCTATGTATTTAACTGATTATTTTTAGTCCCTTGCAACATTTTTTTTTACAAAAATCTAATATTTAGAGACAGTTAAAATTTATATTTTCGTTATTTATTATAATGTATACGAAGTATACAAAGATATACGAAGACATGTGATACCTTCGATGGCATTTTTGTATTCGTGTATTCTGAGGTAAAGCGATATGAATTTTGAATTCAAAAATTCATATTCCGATTGTAAAATTTTAAAATTGCATTGTTGAAATGTTGGTTTGCAACTCTTTAGGATATTTTAAAGTATTTTATGGATGCAAATTATTATAATATTGTTACGTAAAAATCATTTTAAGCAATATAACCTATTTTCGTCGAATCGGCAAAGGTTTCAAATTTCATAAATAAACAAACGTAAAATATCTATCCACATTATTTGTAGTATCTGATTTTTATCTTTATATGTTATATAGGTATATTATTAGACTTTATTTAATAGGACAGACATAAATATTTTTCGTCAAAACTAAGCCTAAGCACCCAAAGACATTGTGTCACATAATTAATATATTTAAAAAAAATTAAAACCGTATATTTTTAAATTAAGGATTTTATTATTTATCAAAATATTTACATTATTTTTGAGATTTTTACTATATAGCTTTAATATTATATAACTACTGATGAAGTAAAATATAAGCAATATATAAGAAGAAACGTTCCTAAGAGTGTAGGCTTTCAGCTAGCTAATCTAAATTCACAAGGGACTACCCTCACTACGACGATATCCAAATGACCATAAAGTGTCCCGGCCCGGTCTGGAATAATAAATAAGGCCTGTGTCACCACATTGCTCTGTGGAATACGCATATTACAAGTTTCAACGCTGTAATATTGAAACTAGGGACTGTAAAATATTTATACAGATTATATATAGCGCTAGCTTATATATGTCATATTTGTGATGGGAAGGCCATTGAAAACCCGTTATCGCACACTAAGAAGGAATTTTAAAAAATTCAACCCTTCAGTAGTATAAGGGGTAAAAGTTTCAAGGTTTATTTTGAAACTAAAATCATGAAACTTTGAGGTTAAAAATTAAAGTTGAAACATGTATTTTAATGTTTTGTAATATTCCACCCCTGAAGGGGTGAAGTGGGGGTTCACAGTTGCATGTGGTCGATACTCTGGCAAAAGTAGTCTTGTTATAAAATAAGATTTTTTCTCCACTATGTTATTCCGTAATGATAATAGTCAAATTTTAACCATTCAAGTTCACAGAAATCTTAATAATAAGGTACTAGAAATTATAAAGTCGATCGCCGCCTTGACACCGTTTTTATAATATTTATCTATCTTTTACCCACGGCTTTACCTGCGTGAATAACAATTTCCAATGAGGCTAATAAATGAATAATTGATGCTTAATTTTCATTCGCCATTTCACCCTTTTAAGAAAAATAAAAGCAATATTAATCAATAAAGTATAACATTATTTTGACGTTTAAATTTAGCATGAATGGACCTTAATTATGAAACCAATTCATGACGTCACTCAATAGCTACGAATATAATATAGTCTGTTGCAAACTTAATTAAACGGATTGACATCTTATGGACCCATTGTACCCTTTTGACGTCACAACCCTCAATTTTATGTGATTAAATTGTCTTAAGTCCATATAAGGAAATTCTCACTGGATCATGAAATTGAAACTCTGTGAGTCTGTTAATGTCTGTTTGTCTCTTTGTTACGCCTCAAAGGCCAAACCAATTTAATATAAGACCAACTGAAAAGTATTCCCTTTTAAGCAAAAAGAATTTTCAAAATGGGTCCAGCCGTCTTCAAGTAATTGGTTAACATACATCAAAATTTTTCCCTTTTTGACGTCGATTAAAATACTGGTAAAAGGAATAAAGGAGAGTAGGTACTTGACTATCTGAATCTCGGCGATTAAATCCCGATAATTCCTAATGAAGGCTCCTTTGGGATTTTCGTAATGGAAAACTCCTACGATACTATTTATTTCCTTATTCCTTCTAAGGTATATGATGTGATACATTATTTATCAGCTTCGCCCATGGCTCCACTCGTGGTGTACTGATTTTTCTTTTTATTTAATTTGCCTTTACAAACAGATACTTCGAATTTGAGACAGTTACATATACCAATTCTACATAAATCGTCGTCTAGAGTGCATAAGGCCACATAAGACATATGAACCGCCGTATCAACGTCGCAAGCCTCAAAAAGAGGAACCGACACCCGCCGGGTGCAGGCCGTGAGAAAGCATTCTTTGGTTCCACTTCGACCTGGAATCACTAGGCTAGTTAAGTTAAAAATGTATTCTTTTAATAATAAAATTTAATTTAAGTAAAATGAAGTTTCTTTTGCATCCGGCGGCTGTAGTATACGTAACTAGACACTGAAATTTAAAAATAATATTTTTTATAAGAAGATTATTCATTTTTATGTTTCGTATCCAAAGTGCAGCAACGTGTCGTCAGCGGGCTGTATCTTATGAACCGTAACAGGTAGAGTAGTTGAATTTTTTACAGATAGTGTATTTTCCGATATATAGAATTTCGACTCAAACACTAGAGTACTGGAAAGAGCAAATTGCAAACGGATGTTGATGACTACCGTCATACAGAGGAAGGTTGCTTTTATCAGTCACCTGCACCGAGGATCAATCTACGAGTTTCCACGGCTAAACCTCGAACGCAAGATACCCGAAGATACTCGAAGAAGATACAAAAAGAGTCTGGGCGTCTAAGAAGGAAATGATTCGACGATATAAGAGAATGGACCAGACATAAATACTCTGAAATAAAATCAATAGCGCAGGATCTAAGACGTTTTATCCAGCTGACCGCCGACCTTAGTTCGAAGAGGGCACTATATGATAATGTATTTTCCAACACGGATTTGACCGGCTTTGATGATTTGTGGCTTTCGAAATAACAAAGCCTTGTTTTTTTATACAAAAAGAGGCACTTCGTAAAAATTATGTAATACCAATGAGGCGTAATTAGAAAAATAGTTTGAAAATACAATAACATAAAAAATTAAATATATTTAAAGTTAATACTCTAAATGCAAAATTTATTAAACTCTTATACTATACTTAAAGTCCATAGACTTACAACCATAACAACGACGATGCCAAAGATAACGAGTTGCAATCGTTACGACAAAAGATAACGATTCCACTCGTTATGACGATGCCAACGATAACGATTGCAAATCGTTATATCTCCGTGGTCTATATATTACTACTATCTGAACAGGCCCTTATAATTTATTCGAATGTTGAACGTAACAAATAAATCTGTTCGGATAATTGCTTGTAGGAATCACAACTGAGGTATAAATGTTATCCGTAATGTATTCTAAAATATGCTGTATTCTGAGCGATTAAGGGATAATTTCGATTGCAGAATTTACAAGCACTATCGATTCTATTATAGCACTTAAGCGCAAACGTTTACCAAAATACTAATGTGGTGTAGAACAAGGGTGGTATAAATCACCTTATCTCGAAAATCGCTGAGACCCAACGGTTCATGAGTATTCTCATAAGAGGTGTTAGAAATTTTACTAGCTTTCTTTAGGGAATAAAATCTTTTGTCGACTTCCTAGACTCATTCCTGGTATTTACCAAGGGTCTGCTTATACTCTTAGCTTGATTTTACGGTTTAATAGTTTTTAGAGAGCGATTGCCATCTCACTTCCGCAACCTTAAGGACGAACCAGTAACTCATTGGATAAGAGCAAATTACCTATCAACAGTTATTAATTATAATCAGATGTTATGATAACAACCGACACACGGAGGGGAGAAACACATGCCCAGATCGAAACAGATTTTTTTTTTTTTTTTTTAAGTTGGCAAACAAGCATACGGCCCACCTGATGGTAAGTGGCTGCCGCAGCCTATGAGCGCTTGCAGCACCATTAGTAGGTGCCACTCACGCGTTGCCAACCTCGAGATATTAGTTCTGAAATCTCGTTCGCTCAGTAATTTCACTAGCGTACAATGCCCTTCAAACCGGAACACAGTAGTGCCTAAGCACTACTATTTGGCAACAGAATATTGGACACTGCGGTGGTACCTACCTAGCCGGCCTCTTGCAACAAAAGACCTACCACCAGTGTAAATTATAACAAACATCTGCTCCGAGTAGGAATCGAACCGCGACCTGTGGTGCGTTCGTTACCGCTGCGCTACAACGTCGTAAAAATTGCGAAAAATAAAGCATTTAATTTTAGCTATTTAATAAGATCGTTATTTTTTTACTCAGACATTTGAGATGAGATGAGAAAAATGTAAATTAGGGCACACAAGTACTTTGTTACAAAGTTAATGAATTTCACGTGAAGTCTTTCAAAAACTTTAATTAAAGATAGGGCTATTCATTAAATTTCGAAAACCTTTTCTTTACCGAAATTAATTATATAGGGCTTTATCAGTATTTTTGCTTAGGTAGAGCCATGAGGCGTAGCCACCATTTGGCCTACGGGAAGGCAAAATCTTAATTTAGGGTCCAGAGGACAAAACGACTATATTCTTCCATAGTCATTACCGGCACCGGGACGTGACGACCTTATCCCCCGATGTTGGGATAATCTCTGTCACAGCAGAGATTATTCTACCAGTGCAATCAGTCACACTAGTGGTAGGTCTTTTGTTGCAAGAGGCCGGCTAGGTAGGTACCACCGCAGTGTCAAATATTCTGCCGCCAAATAGTAGTGCTTAGGCATTACTTTGTTCCGGTTTGAAGGCCACTATAAGCTAGTGAAATTACTGGGCAGAGGAGATTTAATAACTAATATCTCGAGGTTGGCAACGCGTGACTGGCACCTACTAATGGTGCTGCGAGCACTCATAGGCTATGGCACCATTTACCATCAGGTGGGCCGTATGCTTGTTTGCCAACAAGTAACACAAAAAGTCATTAGGTAAATAGTTTTATTACCGGGATACCAGGCACACTGCTGGGTAACAGCCAGATCTGGTCGATATACCCAACATACGCACTATGCGCTTACGATCATCTCTCATAATGTTAGCAGCCAAAGAGAGGAATACTCTTCCGGCGTCTGTATTCCCGAACACATGCAACATGAACCTCTTCAAGGTGCGAGTACACAGGTACATGAGTAAGCTCGCTCCAACGTAGACCTTATCTATGCCTTCGCGCTCGATTGAGGATATGATCTTACACATTTTTAAATAAAAAATATGATTTAATACCGAACACGATATTTTCTGCCGCGATATTTATTTGTATGATTGAAAAATCGATTTAAGTTACTAGTAATATTAATTATTATATTAATATGTAATAAAAGCATTAGAAATTAAATTTTATTTTATTCGTCATTTAATGTAGAGAGTAGTACACCCTTATTATAAATATTATCTTATGTATGAAAACAGCTTATAATTATCTTAATAAAGCTGTAGCCACAGTTGTTAAAATTTTGCAACACAAAACTCGAACATTTTTTCAGATTAAAATTTATATTTAATTGAATTTTGTATTGTCTACGACAAAAAATGCTTTCTAATAAGAATTTTAATTTTTATTTTTTTGTAAATTAAAAATTTAAAAATAAATAAATAAACGCTACACACTCAACGGAGTTATTTACAACGGAATTAGGATATTGATATCCTGTGTCGGGGGTCCGGAAACATACACAATGATAAGGACAAATACACCCAGACCGGAAAATATGCTTGCATGGCCAATACAAACATATTATGCTCCGAGCGGGAATCGAACCCGCGACCTGTGGCGTTTAAGGCAGGTTCGCTACCGCTGCGCCACAACGTCGTCGAAATTTATATGTATTTAGTAAAAAATATAATATTTTGGTTGGCTAGCTAGTCATTCTGCAAGTGCAATAAGGTATTATTCAAAAGTATAGGTAAGGTTAGCCCTCATTCCCCTCCCTGATGCTTATGACTCTTGTGATTAAAAGAAAAAAATAAAACTAAAGCACCAATTCTCAATATATATTTATAATAAATGATCAGTGTAATCGTTTATGGTGTGCCTTTTCCTGGTTAAAGCTAATGCGTTCAAGCGATTGTGCGGATCGGTTATCCAGTCGTAATGAACAGTGCGCGCCATCACAATCTTCGACATCAACCACCGCATGAGTTCCATCTTATTCACCAATACACGGACGTGACTGAAAATATACAACGATAAATATTCAAAATCAAAATCAAAAATCAAAATCAAAATTATTTTTATTCAAGTAGACTTTTAAAAAGTACTTTTGAATAGTCAAGCGCTACCGACGGTTCGGAAGGTAGATTCTATCGAGAAGAACCGACAAGAAACTCGACAGTTACTCTTTTCAAATATATGTTTTTTACAATTGTATTTTTAATATAAAATTTGGTTCTTGAATGAGATCCAGCAATATTAAGAGTCCCAAGCATTTTTATCAGAAAAATATTCTTCTAACGAGTAATAGGCTTTATTGATAAGTTTATTTTTTATGTACATTTGGAACTTGCTTACTGGCAGTTCCAATAAGCAATCTGGAATTTTGTTAAAAATGCGAATACCTAGCCCCTTAAAAGAATTGCTGACTTTACGCAGACGAAAGCTAGGATTACAAAGTTTATTTTTGTTTCTAGTGTTAACTGAATGTATATCACTATTTTTGCTAAAAGACTTTAAATTTAAATTTTTATTATTAGAGCTGGGGGCTTACCATTAACTCCTATTGCCAGTGGCGGATTTACCAGAAGGCTGAGTAGGCTTGAGCCTAGGGCGGCAAAGTTGGGTACCGATTTTTTTTTGTTAACTCATAGAAATCAAAGATTTCAGCATGACGGTTTTCTGATGTTTTACAGGTACATGATTGATTAGCTCAAAAATATACCCAAAAATTATTATACGTGCAATTTCAACAAAATTGTTTATGGTTAAAATAATCTAGGACATGACAATTGTAAAGGCAAGGGCGGCAAAAACCTTACAGCCTATACCTTGGAAATTTGTAATGACTGAGTTAAAAAGTGACCAAAAACTGAGTAACATTGTCATTTCATATCATGACATATATCGCAGCTTTAGGATGAAAACGACGTAACTTTTCAACATTTTTTCTTATTTAATCAACAAAATAAGTTACCTATTGACACAATTTCGATTTTTTTCAATTGTGGCACGGTGCCATGCTCCTCACAGATGCGCCGCCTCACCGAGGAAGCATTACCCTCTCACAGAAATGGATGCAAATTGACATTATCAATAGACAATACTGTTGCGTTTCGTACCATGACTGAGAGTGCCGGAGTCGCTATCTTTCCCCCCTGTCATTAAAATATTTTATTTTGTATAATTTGCATATTCTATATATATATTTTTTATTATAATCAAGTACTGCACTGTGGAGTTTACTATGACAAGATAGAAAATGGCCCAGGGCCGTTAAGTGTATAACATTTATTATTGTTATTGTCCATATATCTTACTTGTACATACGTCCAGTAGCCACTTCACCAGTTTGTTGGATTTTCGAACCTTCGTCCTTAAAATTCCACAATGTCTCATCCCAGGCTTGCCGGGAGTGCAAAAGCTGGTCTTCCTTCTCTTGAAGTAGTGCTTCCAATTGACGGAATTCGGCTTCCTTTTCTCTGTACTCCATTAATTTTTCTATAACATGTCTGAAATTTATTATAATTTTCATTATCAACACTTAATATACCTAATGTACAATTATGACTATGTTAAGTCTCTTTTACACAGAGCGATTGCCACCTGACCTCCGCAACCCAAGCAGAGAACCAGTGGATGAGATCAAATTACTTATCGAGTTAACAATTATTATCAGATCTTATAATAACTAGGATCGACAGCTTACCATGCTCTCCGAGGCACAGTGGATAGACCGACAGGGACGAACACGTAGACATAACAAACATCTGCTCTACAGGAATCAAACCTGTGTCCATTGAGGTTCAAAGCATGTTGTTACCAACAAACGACAATGATCATCAATTTTATTACTATTATATACTGTGAACATAATAGAACATACTCTTTCTTCTCTACTAAGACAGGATCTAAGCTCCAATTTGGCAATGTAATCAAATTCTTGATTATCCTTGTTTGAGTAAGAGTTTTGACAATTTGCTGTTCAATTATCTTCCAATCTACAGTGTCAGTGTAATCGTTAATTGTGTGTTCATTTTTATTTAGACTCACTACTTGTGGTGTTTCTGAAATAATATAACTTGGATGAAGACAATTGCTTAATAAAATTTATAGAGCTTAATAATAAAAATTTGTTATTTTCGGTATAAAACATATAAAGACTAGTAGCTTAGGTCCCGTTTTAACCATGACAAAGCCTGTTCCAGGTGACTCCGCTCTTGTATAACATTGTCAAATATTGTTTATTTCTTAATAATACTAAACCAAATATAACAGAGATTTCATGGGTTCGATACATTTCTATACATATAAATAAAATTGAAGTCCATTTGTAATGCCAGATTTACAGCTTTTCATCTATGGAAAATTTATATGATACTTAGATATTAAAATTTTTGTTTTTCTGTTCCAGCTAATCTCAGAAATGGCTGGACCCATCATTAACTGGCCTTTAACTGGCACTGGCTACTTTCATTTTAGAATTAGGGATTGCGTGCAATAAAGGAAAATCGGTACACAACATGAGCGGAGCCACAGACTATTTTAATATATTTGATATCAGTAAGAAGGGAATACAAATCAGCTTTCAGACAATCATATCCTTTATAATACATTAATTAATAAATTAATTGTTTTAATCATGACATAATGTATGACAGCATTTATATTATATGTTCTCGAATACAAAAATTAAACATTTTAATTTATGTAGAATATCTGTTAAAACTTGGTGTTTTTGCACACCAACACAAATTTTATTTGGTACATGGTACGAGACCCAAAAAACTGGTATGTGTACCAAAGTTGTTAATCAAAGTTGGTGTATCTAACACCCCTGAATTTTATTTATGTGGCTTACTTACGTGATAAAAATTAGCAGTTTCATTAATACAACCAATAATAACAAATATTTATGGACAAAATAAAGCTTAATTAATAATGAAACTAGCGGCCCGCTCCGGCTTCGCACGGGTATAAAATATATAGCCTATGTCATTCACTGAAAAAATGATTAAAATCGATCCAGTAGTTTAGAAACCTCAAAAATTAATTTTATTTTTTCTCCAGTATTTTTATACATATAAATCTTCCTCTTCAATCACTCTATCTATTAAAAACCGCATCAAAATCCGTTGCATAGTTTTAAAGATTTAAGCATACATAGGGACAGAGAAAGCGACTTTGTTTTATACTATGTAATGATACAACATACCTGCAAGAGGTACCGCACGTAACAGTCTTAATTTAGACTTAAACAAAGCGATATCACGATTTTTCTTAGCAACTATATCTTCAATAGATTCAATCTTGATGCAACTTAATTCGTTCCTTAGTTTACATATTTCTTTTTCAAAATTTTTACTGACATTTCGTAATATTTTGAATTCTGCCATAATGTTTGATTACCTATATCCTCTGTGGTTTATTTAAAGTATTCTCAAACCTAAATAAGTGTTCTAATAAACTATAAAAATATAACTTCGATTCAAAACTTTGTTACACTATTTTGAACTTTTGACAGTTGGACGCACAGAGCAAATAACGCTGGACGTCGTTATTATTTTGCCTACTTGCAGTGTTGCCGTTATTTAAAATTTAAATATTCCATAGGCATGGTCCTCTATGTCTGTAATCATAGACATTGAAGACAAGAGATAAAGGACCTTATATATTGAAAATGGTACAAATTGAAGGATTAACTAGTGCCATCAGCGAATTAATTGGAGAGAGAATTTTACAGGAGAGAGGAATGAAAAAAGTTTGAAAAAGATATTTAAAGAGTTTTTATAAAAAGTTTCCTGTTCGGCCAGAGACTTCAAATTTTGTCCAGATAGCTTTTGAATATTTCTCCACAAAATAGCATTATTTTTCTTGAAATCATTTACTTCGTATCATTTATGGTCATTTATGCTCAAATTTCCTCACCAATTTTTGAAACATGAAAAAGTCCAAAGTGATATCCAGTAGCTTATCCATCTATTTCCAGCTCAAAACTAAAAAGGGCTTGACAGTTTTCATGTAAGTCTGTAATTTTTATCTTTTTAACATTGCCGTTCGGTAGGTACGGTAAAGTTTCATGCTTCTAGTTACCGAACCTAAGTTACCCCAAATTTGATGCGAGCGATGTCGTGGGCAGAAGCTAGGAGTGAATATTTTTAATTTTTTTTTTTTTAATTATTATTTAAGATATTGCTTAGTACAAAATATTGTATTTTAGAATGTTAGATAAGGTAAGCTCTTAAGGTGATTAATTAATACATATAAAAGTGTGTTCAAGTCTTTACAACCGCACAAAGCTGTAGCAAATTAGTTTCACTAACGATGTTCACGATGGGATCGAAGTGTTCATTACAGTATTGTCACAGGTATTATTAATTGCTAGTGCTGTTGAGCATACTGATTATATATATGTTTAAATTGATTTAAAATAAGCACCCAATAAAATAAAATTTAAAATTAAATTAGATACCGATACCAGAAAAGTGATAATTTTGACGTTTTTTGCTACATCTCATGAACTGTAATAATTATATAAACAGTTGGAATTTTCATATATTGCGTATTTCTATGTCTATGTAATTGTACTGTGGCTATGTTATTATATGCATATAAAAACAAATTTATTTTCAAAGTTAATGAGTTTCCTAAGGAACTTATTAGGGTTTTATAATGGTTAACCGCAAAGAAGAGTGGGTAGTTATGTATCTCTTTACGGTAGAGTATTTCGCAGACCCTGTCGATGATGAAATACTCTAATAATTCTCTCTACGTAGTCTTACATGGATTTGACAAATTACTGTTTGTTTGTCATCTGACCTTCGCAACCCTAAGGGCGAACCAGTAACCAATTGGATAAGATCAAATTATCTATCAAGACAAAGATTATTAGGTGTTATGATAACAACTGGGACAGCTTAACATGCTCTCCGGGGGACCATGGGGTGATCCACTAGGATAAACGCCCGCGACCGTCGAGACTTAAGACAGGCTCGCTAACAACACGCCACAACAGGACTCTACGACTATTTAGTTGAAACTTAGGAGCCATAATATGAAAAAAAATATATAAAACGTATCTAGAATATCAAAACAAAAGAAATGAACTAAAATCTTGAGGATCTCATTAAAGTCTCACTTTGAGCCATGAGGTGTTTTAATTCAAATCTTCGAACAAGCAGCAAGGAACTATACAAAATAAACCTTTACTAACTTTCCCTTCAAAACAATTTTTCCAAAAGAAAAACCTTCTATTATCGTATAAAGAATAGTTTTATTTCACGTCTGACTATATTGAGAGAATATTGTAGATTTTTTAAAGGATTATCTTTCTCAGATCATTTACTTGTTTATTCGATTGCAGTGAAAAAACTGATTTTACAAAAATATACTTTACAAGTAGTTTTACGAAAAAAGTGTTAATCAATTTTCTGAATACCAATTTTTGTAAATAGCCTTCAACTCCAAACACTCAATTTATTTACGTTGGGAAACGTATTTACGCGCACCACTCAAAGTTGTTGTAGTGTGGGGCTCACTACTCGCAAATCGAGGTAAGTACTACCCACTAAAACCCAACGAACTTGCGCCATAGTGGGACGCCACGGGTTCGCTTGCGCAATCAACCGTGACGCCTTAGCACCGTATGTCTATGCAGGGAGCCCTAGTGCCACCGAACCTAAGTTTTGGTGGTTCCCTCTACGACCGACCATGGTTTTTTTAAAGACGTTTTGTTCTCCGGTTAAAAACAATGGTGTTGCAGGAGCCGCTCCCAGTCCATTGTGATAACAGAAAAGTACCATAGTGACCCATATGTACGACACAAGATTCCGGGGTGTGGTCTGACGTTATACAACCCACGCCCAACCGTCGAACCCTGTTAATTTCACCGGGTAGCCGATGGTGCTGGAGGGGGACATCGACTATAGCTCCCGGCTACTGAGCCTCCCGGCACGGCAAGTCACGGGTAACGCAGAGTTTTCGGTTGTGGTCTTGCAACTCAAAACACGACTGATCCGACCAGGCTCATATTAGAACTTAAAATTTCCATTTTACACAATTAATTTTAAAATTTCATAGTTTGATACATATTGCCTATTGGATATATAAATGAATTATGTGCTTCAAAGTTCTAGGTAGGTACAGGCAGTTATCTTCGCCCTTACATGTGATTAATAAAAATTAATAACGCCAGAAACATGTATATGAATAAAGCAAGCAAAGTGCTTGCCAGACAAAAATTTAATTATTAGAGTTTACTCCGGATTTGCATGTATTTAATACCGAATTTACATTTACTCTATATACATTTCGGTGAGGACAACGTTAGCGCGATTCAAGTGAGTACACCGCCATCTAGTTTGAAAATGTTGAAGCTATAAGTGAAAGTGTAATATATTTCATGAAAGAACTATTATAATATTGTAATGAGTTTAATAAAATAACTGCACTATTAGGAATTGTATGTATTTTTAAATGGAGGATATTGTTTTTCCTTAATTATTAGATATTATTTCTAGTCTAAAGTATGCACGGAATCGAGACAGAATAACTCCAGTTGTCGAAGAATACGTTTTAGTTTTAGCATGGGATTTGCCTTTCTTCGATAATACTACTTCAACTATAAATATTTTAAGTATATTTAAAAAAATATATTAATTTTTAGGGTTTAATAGGCATTTGGCAAAACAAAACCTTTATAATTTCATTATGTGCATCTGTCCGTCCGCATAATAACAGTCATTTTAGTCGGTGGTTAGCTCTATCTATACTAAATTTAGTGGGGTATTTTATGAACCGCTACACAGTTTTATTGTGAAATAATAATAAATATAAAAATTAAGGATCCATACATGTCACGTATACAGCGTCTGGTAATGTGTGAGGTATCCTTGGATAGGATTTTAAAAAGAATAAAAAGTGTTGATTTCGACTCGTTGAGATATTGGCCCTTATGTCAGAAAATTACACAATTTTGTGACTTAAGGGCAAAACTTCTAACTCCTTCTAAATTTTGAGTTTTGGGATTTAAAATTCTGAAACAATGTGAGGTTTGATTCGCTGTCCTATATAAAAAGCTTTTAAATTAATATCACATCGAGTTAAGTTAGGCTATACAATTATACCTTGTATACCTGAAATTTTGTATTATTTAGGGTAACAATTAAGTTGAACTATACTCGTAAATCTCAGTTAATATTTTGAAGATTTTAATTAACTTAAATACATCCAACCTTAAACACTTAGTGCCTTTTCACACGTGCCGGTATCCGGCAACTCATTTCGCTTTCACATAACCCAATTTTGAATTTAGTAGCGCGTACGCAGTGGTGAACAACTACCCGACAACCGGTACGTGTGAAAAGCCACTTACGCAGAATATATTACAACAAACACTGAGGTTTCAAAGTGCTGTCAAGTTCTATTGTGCATTAGAACTGTAATATGTAATATGCCTACTACTAATGTTTAGTACATTCCTTGTTATCTTTTAACGTTTAAATATACGCAAGCACGGAACATGGAAAATTGATTGTGTGTGTTTAATAATCCTTACTTAATGTTATAAATGCGAAAGTAACTCTGTATGTCTGTCGCGCTTTCACGCCAAAACTACTGAAACGATTTAAATAAAATTTGATACACAAACAGTATAGTTTAATGCAAAAAAGGGTTGTAAGGGCAAGAAAGGGGGGGATGAAAAGTTGTATGGAAGTATCGTCGTTTTAAGAGCTAGAAGCTTGAAACTTATTTTTTGGGGTCTCGATTAGATATAAATAAATTGGACATTCAAAGTTTGTAAAAAGAAGGGGGTTCCGAGTTGAGAGAGGGGGGGGGTTGAAGCTTGTACTTTATATCCGCGTAACAGTATGATTACAGTTCTTCACAAGTCTAGAACATATATAATACTCTGAATTAGTACGACATTATTTGACAAACTGTCATTGTAACGAAGCGTCACATAGATATAGATATATATGGTACATACATAAATGTTATTTTTGGTTTATTAAATGGTTATTTCAATATTCCTCATGCAGAACACCGTCGTCGAACCACATAAAAGAAGAATCGTTAAAATCTGATTAATTTTAATGAATGTGTCAGACTTTACTTGTGTGTAATTTATTGTGGAAGAAGTGAAGTGAAGTGTGGATCTCCTGACGTGATTAAAAGCATTGTCTATCATAATAAGTTGTTCGTATTACTTAAACCTACAGAAATGATGAATGGACATAAAGGCTATTCATAGCCTCTCACAAAAAATCGGCGTAAAGTAACAGGATATTGTTGCGTTTCGTGCGATGAGTTAGAGCGCTAGTTCCCTTCCTTTTTTCCTTTGTTCATAGGTTGCGGTTACGGCTTATCACGGCCAACCGCCATGAAATAAAAAAAGAAAAATAAATCTTTTATTATTACGACCCTCCTTATGACAGTTGTGGTAATGGCAGTATTAAAAACGACGTCGAAATCTGGCGTGAAATCGGTGATTAACTGAAATTGCTCTGCCAAAATGTATTTCCAGTACCGTCGACATAAAACATAATTATATTTTTATTTCTTTTTTATAACCGCAATTAAGAGTCGAAGTGTTATTGATTTTATGTGAGCACTTGCTATTTTAACCTGCGACTCCTTATTACGAGATGTGTCTACAAAAAATAACTTGTTATTATTATATACCAATAATTAGAGAGCCCGACAGACGGAGTCCTGTCCCGAAAAAAATCTGGGACCCCAAGCAGAAAAACACAGGACAAAAAACAGCGTCCCCTAGCTGAGTCTAATCGTGAACAGAAGTGACATCGGTGAAAATTATTGAATTACTAATATCACTATTCAAAAACAAGGGTTGATGGTAGAAGAGTGTAATTTTAAGGTTACAGGTATTTTTAAATGCATGCATATAATAAAGAAAATTGTCCAAAAAAATATTGGGGTGGACCAACCTTATCGGTAAGGGGTATAAAAATAGATACAAAACTATTCTTAGAGCTACTAAATATATCCAGTATGGCAACTAAAACGGTGACACGAGAATTTTATATATTAGATAATATTATTTAAGTCTTATTAATTAATACTTAATACGGATTAGTATTGCGCAAAGTATATAGTGACTAATAATATGTATATAATTAATGACAGGTAGATCTTTTTAAATTAACTCTTACAATTTATCATAAAATATTTCTTTTGGTATGAACTTGAAGGCTATTCCCATTAGTTTGAAGTATTGAAGATCATATATCAAACACGTAATTAGATGAAGAGCTCTGATCTCATTAAGCTTTGTCAGCGAAACTAGCAAAAGATGACTAGGAAAACTCATGGGAATGAATAATATTATACCAAATATAAGAACAGAACTTAATCTTACATAGTAACATAATTGAAAATAATGTATTTTATGTTACATGGAGGGCAAACAACCAGGTAGATGATTATAAATTAAATCATGTGGGGTGTGTCCGGAACGAGGATATCACTATCCTAATGGAGGCCGTTGAGTGTATAGCGGTTATTTATTTATAAAGCAAATTTCTGCTTTCTAATAATACTTTGGTAACTAACTGAGACTTTGACAATTTCCATTATCGTTTGACGCAACGACCTAATTTGGCGCACTACCCAACTTTACCAAATCCATAAACTCATTACCGTAGCAAAAGCATTGCAAATCGTATTAACTTATGCCTATATAATGTGAAAGTGTCGTGAATAAGGATTTAATTCTAATAAGTTGGTTTAGACAAGTTTTAAAACTTCAGCAATTTATTTTTTTAATATAATAATTAAATATATACAATGATAATTTAGAATTAAGCTACTTGCTGCTTCGTTTTAACTAACTTTTCGAATAGGTTTCATTACAAATAATTTTTATCCTGATTTTTTTAAGTTTTCGAAGTCATTTTAAAAAACACTATCCAAAGGTTAAGAATCATTACATCAGTTCAGTTCAGGTTAATTACATGTAACTTTGTATATTGAATAATTTTATTGGCCAAATTGCTGACATATTTATTTAAACAAAATGAAAATTTAATTTAGAATAAAAAATGTAACTATTATAATAGGCTAATATGTATAACCTAAGAGAAACGAACAAATTTAAAAAATCACCAATGTAAACAAAAAATTAACCTATAAACATATGATTAAAAAATATGCTCTCGTAAAAAACTAAAATAATTCATCGTAAATCACAAGAAGGTTTCTCGCAAGATGGTAAAATTCTGAAAGGTTAAGCCGAAGGGTCACTTTGAAAGCCTTTCCGTAAGCAAATATTGTCATGACCTTTTTTCCTTCAATCAATGGAACAAGAAAACTCAAATCTGCACACCAGAGTTTCAAAACGTTGCAGTAATAATAATAAAATAAAATGGAATAGTCTTTATTATACAAAATCTTGTTTACAAAAATCAGAAGAGAAAAAAGATTAATGTAATGAAAAAAATTACGACTTTTATTTCAAAAGGCCATCTAGAAAAGACATAGCTAGTGAAATTACTGAGCAAAGGATATTTAAGAACCAATATCTCGAGGTTGGCAACTCATGAGTGACACTTACAAATGAATGGTATTCCTAGCGCTCATAGGCTAACGATGACCACTTCCCACCAGCTACTACACTTAGCTACTTTATAGCTAGATCTAGCTATTTTTCGTCTCTCGTTAGCTACAAATTTGAAAAAAAACATTTAACTTTTTTATGTAAAGCAACCTCTCAACATTCACAGTTTATGAATGTGTTATTCTGGTTTATTTTTAATTATTATCTGTGGCATTCACACAGATTACTAGCTCCTACTCATGATAGATGGGACTATTGGAATGGCAACATTTAATTTGTTAAATATATTGTCTATGATAAAAAGCAAGTCTTATTATTTGTAGTCGTTGATTAGTTCACAAGTAGTTACTTGAGTCTAGAACGTAGGCGAGGGCGTGCGTGTCTCGCTCCCGTGACAGCTGTCAATGTATGCGGGTGACATAGCTGTGTGAAATTGCACAGATAAAGCAACAGAGCTAGATAGCGCTCAATCAGCCGCGAGCCGCAGGCACACGAAGCTTCGCCGTTAGACAGCTGATAGCCGATAGCCGATCTCCCATCTCAGTCCCCCGCACAGTCACCGTGCAGCGCTACTGGCCAGCGGACGCTACGCCGGATGTCGACGCGCTCAATTAAAACAGCCTTCAACAGGGACACTTCTGAGTTTTAATAAGTAGTTCTGTTCCTAGCGCAGTGCGCTGGTTTAGCGTGCCATAATTATACTGTCGATAAAACCATTCAGGTTCCTTCATCATCTGTTCCGTTCAATTCATCATCTCTGAAAGTAGTGAATACACTACACTGAATTAGGATTCAGGACCCTCAGTTAAGTGTGGTCATGGTCCCTCAATATGAACCCCAACTTCGGAGCCATATGAAAGTAGATAAGAGATTTGAGTTCACTATAATATATAAAACTTATCTACAATATCAGACCAAAAAATAATCTTATTAGTCTTCTTTGACTAAATTTGTTGGCCATTACATAATTATAATGCATAAAAACTTATTAAGTTAATAACGCCAGACATATGAATATGAATAATGCAAGCAAAGTGCTTGCAAGACAAAAATTTCAATACACTCGAACTTGAGTCTACTGAATAAAATCTACCGTAACGAATTTAGATTTACTCTATATACATTTCGGTGAGGACAACGTTAGCGCGATTCAAGTGAGTACACCGCCATCTAGTATGAAAATGTTGAAGCTATAAGTGAAAGTGTAGAAATATATATTTAATGAAAGAACTATTATAATACACTAAGAAGTTTAGTAAAATAATTATACTATTGTAAATTGCATGTATTTTTAACTAGAGAATGATAATACTTTTCGTTAATTAATATTATTTTGTCTATAGTATGAACGGAAGCGACACAGTCACTACTTTGATGAGGATTATTTTCAACGTTTCTGGGGTCGGCCGGTCGGTAAGTTCAGGTGTCGAAGAATACGTATATACAGTGTGGGCATGGTCCCTCAATATGAACCCCATCATTACCCTACACTTAATTCACTCCCTAACTCAATATGAAAGCTAACTTTAAAGAGACTGGATGTACCGAATCAACCTATATTATCAAAAGTAGGATTTATTGCTTATTTTATGACGCAGATTTGTTGGTAGAGTTGTCAACACTGGCGGGCTAGCCAACTTAGTCACATAATGAAAAAGTAAAGGTAAAAGCATAATAAAAAACAGGAAAACTATACATTGATAAAATACCCCAGGGTCTTTTATCAATGTATTTTTATTTAATATACTCTCTGTCTGTTATGTTAATATACGCTTCACATGACTAAATAAAGATATATGTAACAGAAATAATTTTTTCGCAAAAAAAAAAACATGGTGGCATAGTTAAATACGGAGTAAAAGTTTGTATTAGAAACCCATAATTTCTATTCTAAGAAAGATGCCTCAATAAAATTCCTATTTAGCTGAATGAAGCCATACCACCACCATAATATCGGAGTACCTGACAACTTTAAAAATTGTACACTAATGATACTCGTTGAGGAAAACTTTGCGCAAATTATGTTGAAATGTTAGAGCTGCGAAAAGGATTAGGTTTAAGCCCCTCGTTAGTGAAGACTTTGGGTATTGTACTGGGTTACATTTAAGTAGATAACGAAGGGACTGAAATATCTATTTGCTGAGATTAACTTCGATTTACGAAGTACTTTCATTACAGCTCAAAGGCCTATTATAAAAGCAAAATTTTTGATTATCCCTTTAACCTTTGAGGAGATATCATAGTATGTAGGTTTTAAACCTTGTTGCAAACGTGACACGAAAAGAACATTTAATAATACTTATATGACGACGTTGTGGCGCAGCGGTAGCGAACCTGCCTTAAACGCCACAGGTCGCGGGTTCGATTCCCGCTCGGAGCAGATGTATGTATGTATGTGTTGGTCCTTATCCTTTTGTGTGTTTCCGGACGTCTGATACCAAACAATATGTACAGGTATACTAGGGATATAAACTTAGTTTTGGGAAATCTAACCTCAAATGCAATAAAACATTTTATCAATTTATATTCTGTAGCCGTAATTTTGAGAACTGTTTAAATTATTTGTAGTTTTTCAGTTTTTTTTTCATGACGGTTGGCAAGCAAGCATACGGTCCGCCTGATGGTAAGCAGTCAACAACATATGAATGCGCTGGAAATAAATAATATCAATAGAAGTATCACATTCGCGTGGCCAACCCAAGGAACAAGAAGGAAGGGGTGAGTAGGGAATAGAAGGGTGGGAGATCCTCCGGCGCTCTGACTCATCTCACGAAACGCAACAGCACCTACTGATACTGTTACTTGACGCCGATTTTTTGTGAGAGGGTAGTACGTCTCTGGTCCAGCCAGCACATTTGTGCTAGGAACGTGGCTCTACTACCGTAAAATATATAAATAAATTATAGATTAATTATATAATAATATAATATAATTACTGAAGTCTTACAGAGCGACGTGGTCGCATAAGCTACGACGCTCTTAAAATTAATACAAAATAGAAATAGAACAAGTTTATTTTGAGTAGAAAAACAGTAAGAAAAAAATGTATCAAGTATACTTTAGACAGACGATATAATTTTCTTTATATTGGACCACACATACAAAATAAAGAACCCTTTCATATAAAAAAGGTTCTAAGCATACACTCGAGTCGATATCGCTATTGGGGTACCCGGTGAAGTGTAAATGTTATTTCTATACCTTAGATAAAGAGTAATAAAATATTTATGTATTTAGGATGCAACCGAACATTTATGAGAAGATGTGCCTTTATAAAACATTTTTTGAAAGTAGTTTCCAAAATTTTGATGACCAAGTTTTTTTCGAAACGTCGGTGAAACACACCTTCAGCATAATCTAACTCTTGTCCGGATTTGACGGGTTACTAGTTTTTACACAGAGCGATTGTCATTTGATCTCCGCAATCGGGACCGATTGCTTAATGTGCTCTCCGAGGCATGGTGGGAAGATCCACAAGGACAAACGCCCAGACTGAAACAGATATTTGTAAGATCAATATAAACATGAGCACGAGCGGGAATTGAACCGTCGAGGCTAAGACG
The DNA here is from genome assembly GCA_023373885.1 of Hestina assimilis. Lineage (NCBI taxonomy): Eukaryota > Metazoa > Arthropoda > Insecta > Lepidoptera > Nymphalidae > Hestina > Hestina assimilis. The sequence goes on along the minus strand of CM041750.1, from coordinate 2,520,380 downwards.
ATGTTGGTGAAATACACCAATGTAATGTAAATTTCAGTTTAGTTTGTATTAATAGTAGAAAGTACAATAAAAGTTATTAAAAATATCGATATTCCTGATCTATTTTTATTAAATTAACTTATTTTATCTAAGTGACCGATATATAAAAATAATAAAGGCTATGGGTACCAACAGAATTTCGAGGGATTTTAAAATTTTCTAATTCAACGTACAAGATGAAAAGATTCATTATTTCCACCCGCCGACCATATCAAAAAGTTTCATACTGAGGTTTATCGGAATTCCTTTACGAGATAACTTCGCTTATGAAATAGCGAACACGGTGATGTAATAAAACCATAAAGCGATGTATCGGATAGCTGTTCTAAAAATGCGGTCAGCTATAATACTTCTAATACATTTCTATACATCTAGTACTCAAATATAGTCGACTAGCTTGTACCCTACGGCTTCATATATCTTACTAGCAGATCGGGACACGCATTGGTTTGGCACACTTATAAATTGTTCAGTTATTAAATGTTAAAATACTGTATGTTTTTAAGAAAGTTGGCTAGCCGTTTCTTAGAGAGCTCGTTCTCCCTCCCGAATGCCTCTCCGGCGATGAAAATCGGTCATGCAATAAAAAAAAGAAATCGGGATAAAAACTATTCTATTCCATTTCTTAGAATTTCCTCCTAAGCTTACAGGTTTTTTCGCAGTGTAACCTTCACGGTAATGAAAAAAAACAATTTCATCCAAGTGAGTTAACATTATGAAAAACTTAGTATAACCAACAATCTCTCTACTTGATACTACATAATAAATTTCACAGCACTGTAACTACTACGTCGGATTTTGAGGATCCGTCTGTATGTGGTAAAACAACGACTTTTTGGATGACCAAATATTGAAGTAACGTTCGTTAGAATGACAGCTTTTCAAATATTGTCTTTCTAATGCAACGTATTATTAATAAATAGGTTCTATAGCTGCAATCACTCGACACTTCGCCATGGACCAATATATATTTCTTCTACATTTCGAATCACTAGATCCTCACCGGTTTCAGCTTTATCTTTTTTGACAGCCAGAAACCATGATAATGGTTCTGTTTTATAGGTCTTCACTATCTTTCTTGGTCTATAAACGTAACATAATAACAAGGTAGGTACCACCGCAGTGTCAAATATTCTCCTACAAAATAGTAGTGCTTAATCATTACTGTGTTCCGCTTTGCAAGGCACTGTAGGCTAGTGAAATTACTGGGCAAAAGAGATTCAAGAACGCGTTGGCAACGCGTGAGTGGCACCTATTAATGGTGCTGTACGCGCTCCTAGGCTTTTTTTTTCGGAATGTGAATTGCTGTTGGCCCTACTGACCTTGACAGCGTCACGGAGCGGGGGCCGAGTACAGAGACTCAGCCGTGAAAAAGGGGCACCTCACGGGAGTTCAAATTTGAGGACGTCCATCCATATTATAATGGAATGTGTCCGGAATGAATCCTTACGTTATGAAGTATTCATGTCATATACGTCATCGGAGATAGAGGCAGCGCTCCGAGCGCATTCTAAATGATAGATTCACCCGACGGTACGAGCGCGACGCTTTTAAGTGATAAAGCTCTCTAAATAAAGAAATAAAAAAAAAAACAAAGGACCTCGTCCTCACCGACGAAGACGATATTGTGTGCGTGTCTGTGCTGTGTAAGGGGCATTTTCTAATGTAATCCTACCGTCAGGATCTTGCAGGACGTGCTTAGGACGCCTAGCTTTTTTCGGTTGGTTACATCGGCCTGTGGCTCTTAGGCTACGGCAACCGCTTACCATTAGGTGGGCCGTATGCTTGCTTGCCAACAAATTAGCTTAAAATAAGTGTACTAAACAATACCAAATAAGTTCTAAATAAAATGTCGATTGCAATTCGGATTTCCCTTAGCTCCGCTCCGTTTTTATACATATTTCATGAGCTGCGTCGTCATAACTGTCTTGATTTACTTCTTTCAATTTCGTGCTCTTCCTACAATACGCGGAATATGTAAACTTGGTTGTAAAAATTTAATAAAAATGAATGAATAATAGAATTAGTAGATTGTAGCTTGCATTTTTTTATTTCGTTTTTGGTTATTGCGCGTAATCACGGTACTTCTTCACTTCATTGAATTATATTCCTGACTAGCTAGCTATCATCGCGCCTTTGCTCTGGTGGTCGACATAGTTACTATTTAGTTAAACAATCAAATGAACAACTCTCACTTTATTATTGTGTCCCTTTGCAACCCACTCATCGCCCGCCCGCGTTTTCTTTCATATTGCTCGGCTTCTATGTATCTTATCATAACGTTATGTTATAGCCTACAATCTCCTTAAAGAAATGTACTGTCAAATGCAAAAGTTTTTTCAAATCCGAACAGTAGTTCTAGAAGCTAGCGCGTTCAACCAAACAAACAAACTCTTCAGTTTTATAATATTAGTATTCAGATATATATTTAATTTGAAAGATTATAGATTAATTGCTGCAAAAGTAATCCGAGCGTAAGCTGTTTATAATATCACATAACGTACGCTTTCTTATGACGAGGTAACACCGTCATAATCATCGCTTGTAGGCTACATTATACTCATAAAGTTAGTACTTTGCCTTAGTGTCGCTTTTCGCATTTATTACCAACAGCGTAGTATGTAATGAATTTTAGATGATATTATTTTCTTAAAGAATATTAGCTGTGTTTTTCAAGTAATTAATTATATTCCTACTGTCCCTCCAACTAAGCGTGTAACTTGTGCTACTCTACAATTGTCATGTCCTAGATTATTTTTTACAATCCAACAAAAAGCTGATTACTGGATTGGAGGCGACGAACTAGCTGTTTTACTCTATAATACGGTAGTTTGATACTCGGAATGTACAATGACAAGCTGTTGGAATGTGTATTGCTGTTGGCCCTACTGGCCTTGACAGCGTCACCGGGCGGGGGCCGAGTACTGAGACTCAGGCGTGATAAAGGGACAGCCCTCACGGGGCTCAAATTTGATTCCGTCCTTAGGGTGCCTCCTGCGAAGCCGAACCACGGCTAAGGACGTCATCGTCATCGTCATACGTCATGACAAATGAGAGAAGAAAATCATCGCCAAATTTGTTGCATATTTCTTCCTGTAAAACATCAGAATATCGTCATGCAGAAATCTATGATTTTTACTAGGTAGCAAAAAAAAATCAGTCTTCAAATTTTCTGGCCCAAAAATCAGCCGCCCTAGGCTCAAGCCTACTCAGCCTGCTGGTAAATCCGTCACTGAGTGGGTACGACAATAGCTCAAGAGAGTAAAGTATGATCCTGCAATTACAAGTCGACCCTACATACCGTTGAGGTATTGAGGCTTCAATTATAATTATGCCATAAAATATTTTGAAAAAGCAATAACAGGAAAAGAAACGGCTGAAGTAAGCGCCTTATTGAATTGCATATTTGTATAATAAGTTTTCAATTTGCATTTCGATTTCATAAAAGAAAACGCTATTGTCAAATGACCTTTATAGGAAAGGAAATAGGAAATATGTCTTAAAGTAGGGGCTTCGTTTCTTATTTGGAAGGTTTTATTATTTATTCAAAGCTCAAGACAATATACCAAATTTTTATAATTTGTATAATGCGATTCTTATTGAAATTAAAAAATGCTGATCTGTTCCAAGAACTTCAAAAAAATATTTATATCTGTTAGACACTCTAAAATAAATTTATATTCGTCACAATACAGATATCGACGACCGTCGCTATTAGAGATATGGGTTCTACGATAACGATATTTGTTTAAGTGTGGGCGTTTCTGATTGTGCTGTACGTGATTTACTATATTTTTTGTTATACACTTTCATGTCGCATTGCTTCTACCGCATAGTACTTTTTCTATTATTCTTATATCATTGCACGTAGAACCGGTGGTCGTTGTGCTGGAAGGTTCACGAGTAGTGATCACGTACTGGAAGGCGCAATCCACAACGGGGAATGATGAACTGGTGAAGTTCGTGGGAATACGCTGGATGCGGGTAGCGCAGGACCGTTCATTGTGGCACTCTTTGGGGGAGGCCTATGTCCAGGAGTGGATGTTTTTATTATCTGACGATGATGACTATGAAAAATACCACGCCCTCTATGTTTTCTACCCTGTCACAGCTAAACCTATAAGCCTAGTAAAAAACTTGGTAGGAAGTAGCCAAGATCTTTATACTTAAAAACTTAGACATCATATTTTTACAGAAATAGATTTCAATTAAGAAAAGACTGAATAAGAAATAAATATAATAATACAGAGCGAAGAATATATCACAAAATATTGGCCATGTCATCCGTAGAAAAGTTTCACTATACAACCCCATAGCCGAAATCAGAATCAATAAAAATATATGGAACATAAAATTTTATATCTTGAAGGGATTTGGATAAAATATTATAAGATATATTTGGGTTAAGGAGGTTGAGGTTAAGGGGTTATGTAAAACCATCATCAACACAAAACATCTCCTTATACTCTTATCCTGATTTAGCGGGTTACTAGTTTTCACACAGAGCGATTGGCATCTAACCTTTGCAACCCAAAGGGCGAACCAGTAACTCATTGGCTAAGAGCAATTTACATACAAGAGTTAACGACCGTTTCGTTTCAGAGTTTATATTTAAATCGTCATTCACTTTCACACAGTTTCAATAAAGTTGTATTTTCTTTGTATCCGCTGGCTGCACTAGACGTAATTAGTGTTATTTTGTCCTTGACCTATATCACAATCCTAATGAGGGCCGTTGAGTGTGTAGAGTTTATTTTTGTATTTCCTGTTTTAAAGAATACTCAGAGTACGTTATATTGTGCAGAATTTCGGATCTCGATCCCACATTTATTATCCATTAGTTAAGAGAATAAACTACCGTGCCTCGGAGAGCACGTTAAGCTGTCGGTCCCGCTTGTTATCACATAACATCCGATAGCAATCGTTAACTCCTTGATAAGTAATTTTTTCTCATTCAATGAGTTACTGGTTCGTCCTTAGGGTTGCGGAGGTCAAATGGTCAGATAGCAATAGCTCTGTGTATAAACTAGTAACCTGAAGAGTAATAAGCAGACCCTAGGTTAATAGTTGAATAGTTACGGGAGTAATGCTGGGAAGAAGAAAAAGTTAAGAGATTATAGTCAAAATCATTTGTCAGTTGTGGCGAGTTAATGAGCGCAAGATGATTCAAGCAGGCTTTCCACTAACGCATATGACAATTTCGCATTAAGGACAAGACAACAAGCCCGAAAATCATACACTTTGGTAGTATTTGGTCTATTGTACGTATATACTAATATGATCATGATCAATAATGATTAATTTTTTTTTTTTTTTATTTATTTAAAATCAGGCGACAGGGCCCATACATATATACCTTACAGACTAACATACATATTAAATATTATAAAACACCTAAATCTAACACCACATAACACTGGAAATCTTATTATTCACTTAGGAGTTTTTGGTTTACTTTCCCTATATCTACGGTAAACTACTCCTTGTGGCCAAAAATCAGGGCTGAGGAAGACGTCCTTATACTTCGCGACAATCTGGAGGAGATACGATTTGAAGTTCGTGTCACGACTCGACTCCAGTCGCTGCAATTTCAGCACCGCCGTTCCATCAGCACCTTAATGAATAATGACATTCTATCATCAAGGACAAACACTCAGACCGGAACACATGTGGCGCTTAAAGCAGGTTCGCTACCGCTGAGCCACAACGTCGTTAATTTAAGTCAATATTATCATAATCAGTAAAAAGGTTTGTATGTATTTAAAGAAACTTATATTGGTGAGTGACTTTTACTTGTGCAAAGAGAAAAAACTCAGCATTTGTGACATTGAACCTAAAAATTTTAATCTATAATAAACATTAGGTACCTTGAAAAACTTACTCGTACCCATAAGTTTGCCTATAAAAGGGTAAAATTTATTTTTTTGTATGTAGGGGTTTAACTCTGGGGCAACTAACCGTCTGGGGAAATTATTCTCAAGGATAAGGCTTATGAGAAAGTATTATAAAGAAAATTGTAAAAAGGAAAAGGTTTTCTATTGACATCAGGGTACTGATTAGGTAACTAATCTCGATTCCCGATCCGATCACATAGAATTTTCGTTGAATGATTCGGGGAAAAATTTACCTTAAAATTCACGGAAGCATGGAATTATTGGACTTATTGTAGTACCCGAAAACTTCCGAAAGGGTAAATAATATAAAAGTCCTGCGTAATGCACTGTTGAGAAGTTATGTTATTAATAAATTAATAAAATTTATAAATATTTTTATAATAAAGAATACAACTGTAAAAAACGTAAATTTGAAAAGAGTAACTGTCGAGTTTTTGTCGGTTCTTCTCGATAGAATCAACCTTCCGAACCGTCGGTAGCGTTTGACTATTCAAAAGTACTTTTTAAAAGGCTACTTTAAAAAAGACCCGGGCAAGCCTTGCTAGCAACAAAAGATTTATTGAATTGAATCAAATGACGGCAATTTGAATGTATGACACCGTTGTGGCATTGTGGGTAGCGACCTTTAGTCTCGACGGTTGCGGGTTCGATCCCGCTCGGGCAGATGTTTGTTAAAATTTCTCTCTCGGTCTGGGCGTTTGTCCGTTTGGGTTTCCCCACCGTGCCTCGGAGAGCACGTTAAGCTGTCGGTCCCGGTTATTATCAATAACATCTGATAATAATTGTTAACTCTTGACTCTTGCTCTTATCCAATGAGTTACTGGTTTGCCCTTAGGGTTGCGGAGGTCAGATGGCAATCGCTCTGTGTAAAAACTAGTAACCTGTCAAATCTGGATAAGAGTAATAAGCAGACCCTGGGTACATAAAAATACCGGGAATAATGCTAGGATGAAGAAGACGGCAATTTGAATGTATACAGTTGATGTTTTTCTTTAATTTAGTATATGACACTAAGCTTAGACTATGAATCTCATGGATGGAGCCATACCATGTTGCCGCTCTTGTAACGTTATTTCAAAGGAGATATTGTTGTCTTAGTCAATTGCTCGGAGCACTAATATGAGTAAAAGAAATAGATATATATAGATTTGTCAACGTTTTACATACTCGGTCAAGACTGTCAATTATAGAGGTGCACTGGTTAAATTGGCAATTATATAAGTAATTTGACATTACGCACACATAAAATACGTAAAATATGGCACGATAATATGACGACGTTGTGGCGGAGCGGTAGCGAACCTGTCTAAACGCCACGGTTCGCGGGTTCGATTCCCGCTCTGAACATAATATGTTTGTATTGACCATGCAAGCATATTTTCCAGTCTGGGTGTATTTGTCCTTGTCCTTGTATAGGACCCCCGACACAGGATATCACTATCCTAATGGGGGCCGTTTAGTGTGCAGCGTTTATTTATCTTAGTGAGAAATAAACTTCTTAAACCGGACTTATTTATTTAATCTGGCGACTGCCATTTTATTTTTCTCCGTATGCGTAATTAACATACTTAGATATAAAAGAAATTTTAACAGCTATCGTGAACGTAAAACCTCTTGCCGGTTATAAAACCAATTTTATAGTATCGTAAGACGTAAACGATATTGTCATAATATGTTATTTACATAACTCCACGGCAAATCACAGCTTTATACATTTTCTATACGATTTTATCTTCATGATATAGATTGCTATATTCTTACTTAATGTTATAAATGCGAAAGTAACTATGTCTCTCTCTCTCTGTCTGTCTTTCGCGCTTTCACGGTAAAACTGAGCAAGGATATAGGCTACTTTTAATGTGAAAAAATGGTTGTAAGGGTTTGAAAAGGGGATAAAAGTTGTATGGAAGTATCGTCATTTTAAAGCTAGAAGCTTGAAACTTATTTTTGGGCTTTGATTATATAAAAATAAATATGCCATTCAAAGTTTGTGAAAGTTTTACCCTCAAATGTGTAAAATAACAACTAGGGGATGAAAGTTTGTATGGAAATATGTGAGCTTTATTTGAATTCTTATCAAGTGGTTAGTGGCCAATTCAGTGTCAGAGTTGTTCAGTTCGCCCGTATAGGTCTCTGACTTGACTTGTCGACTATTGTCAAATTGAGAGCAGCCGGGACCGGCATTTTACGTGGCCTCCGAAGCACTGAGACGCTCAGTTGATATACCACAATGCGATCACCCTGAGTGACTGACTGCGCCTGAAGTTGCTTAGCTCACCGATCGTTTACCGATCAGTGACCGCACCCGGCTATGAGGCGGTGTATCTCAATTACGTGATTATTACATAAGTACTCACCTACGCAGAGTGATAAAATCAATGAAATAAGATATCTTACGTTATAATTTCATCCCAAAATATATTGGAAATAAGTCAAACTACTCTAACAAGATTTAGCTTACAAGTTTAAATGTAAATCCTAAATCCCCAGGTAGCGTCGCGTCGCTACTTGACAAATATTCAGTGTCAGTACAACACGACACAGCTATAAATCATACTAGTCAAAAGCTAAATCTCAGCACGAAAACGTTTTCTGTCTGGTATATATTAATCTTGTTCAATCAAACTTTTAATTAATATTTATAATACAGATTAATATATTATCAAACAAGCATACGGCCCGCTTGATGGGAAGCAGTCACCGCGACCTGTCAACTAGCGATACTTGAAGTATCACACATGCGTTTCTAACCCAAAAAATAAAAAGGGAAGGATGAGGGAAATAATGAGGGTGGGAGATTGGACCTCCGTCGCTCTCACTCATTATAAATAACATAAATATAAACACAACACACTCCGTTGAGTTGAATTGATTTACTGTGCCGGGGGTCCGGAAACACATATAAGGACAAGGACAAATACACCCAGACCGGAAAATATACTTGTATGGTCAATACAAGTATATTTATATATACGCTCCGAGCGGTAATCAAACTTACGACCTGTGGCGCGTTTAAAGCAGGTTCACTACCGCTGCAGATACTATATAGATATGTAGTCCGATTTTAAAGGGGCAATACTGCAGATAGGAACACGTCATAAATAAATCTAGAAAGTATTAAGTAAGTTAAGTCGGAGTGAACTCACTCGGTTCGGTCCACTGCTGTTAAGTCGGAGTGAGTGAGTGAGTGAGACCGAAAAAGGCTGATGATGATGATGATGATGACGATGATGATGATGACGATGATGATGGTGATGATGATGATGATGATGATGACGATGATGATGATGATGATGACGATGGTGATGATGATGATGATGATGATGATGATGATGATGATGATGATGTCCGAACTCCAATTAATATAACAAATGTGAAATTTTGTACAGATATAGATTGTAGCCTAGATTAAGATATAAGATACTTTGTTAGGTTCCCGTGGGATTATCAAAATGCATAATAGAGGATTTAGTCATTTAAAATAGGGTATAGATATGTCTTATGAAACATTATTTACGTAATTTGACGACGTTGTGGCGCAGCGGTAACGAACTTGCCTTAAGCGCCACAGGTCTCGGTTTCGATTCCCGCTCGGAGTATATGTTTGTATTGATAATTCAGGCATTTTTTCCGGTCTAAGTGTCTTTGTCCTTGTCATTGTGTATGTTTCCGGACCCCGACACAGGATATAACTATTCTAAGGGGGACGCGACGACCCCATCGTCCGCTTTTTGGGTTCTATTACTGCAGAGATTATTGCAACAGTGCAATCAGTCATACTGGTGATAGGTCTTTTGTTGCAAGAGGCTGAGCTGACCAGCTAGGTAGGTACCACCGCTGTGTCAGTTCTACCCCAAAGCAGTAGTGTGTTTGATATTACTGTGTTTCAGTTTGAAGGAAGGAAGTATACCATGAATCTAAAATGCGTTATTAGCTTAACCTTAATTAAATAACGCGTTTTTAACTTTCCACTTAATATAGATAAACCCATTATTGATAATGGAAACCAATAACAATTTCATTAATCACGTGATATACATCGCATAATATTGTATAGCGATAATTAAGAGTAAATTCCTATTGTTCAAAGAGATAATAGCGCTAATAACATTAAAATACATGCATATTTATCACATGATAACGAGCACTTAACGGAATTATATTTTACATAAATACCTGTTATATATGGGCCGATCATGGCCTCGGGGCAACGCGGTTGATTGCGCAAGCGAACCCGTGGCGTCCCATTATAGCGCAAGGTGGTTCGTTGGGTTTTATCGTGTAGTACTTAGTTCGATTAGTAAGCGGTGAGTCCCACATTACCACTACCTGTAGTGGTGCACGTATATGCGTTTCTCAACATTAAATAAAAATGGGTTACCGATTGATCGTCTTCACTAAATTGTGATATCCGTACTTTGAATTATTTCAATTATGCTCGATAGACTTACATTATCAAGTGGAACAGGTATGTAAAACGAATACATCTGGAAGACTCTAGTGGAAAATATTGTTCTCAACGACTACGACCCTTAGTCATGCAGATACGAAATAGAAGAAGAAGACTTTAAATTTAATACAGCCTTAGGGCAGTTTCAGACCAACGATTTATATACTATAAAAGCTCGTAGAGGTGAGCATGGCTGCGACTTTTACCACGCTTGCAACACGACCGTTGATGCACTTACAAACTCGTACTAGCCCGTAATTTATAGCGCAATCTATTACTGACACTTGCCAACACTGGTTCCAGCGTAAAGGAATAAAAACGTGTATGCGCGTTCAGATTTTTGAAGCACCAAATGAAGCGCTTAAGGGATTTACTCGAGGAAAGATTTTGACCACAAATGTGGCAAACAAGCGTACGACCCCGTCAAATAGTAAACAGTCACAGTAGACTAGCATGCTGCAATCCAAAGGGACGGAAGGATACGAAAGGAAAAATGGAGAGGGAAAAAATGGCCACCTTTCTATTTCATTAGTTACTGGAGAACTAAACTCCCATCACATTCTGAGCTTCTATTTACTACCTTCTTACCTTATCCGATGTAGCGACATCAGTTAAGCGAAGCATAACGTAACGCAATAAATAGACCAGATCGTCACAATCCCGCATCAAGATATAGATAATTATAAAGATATCTACAAGACATACTACGCAAAGATATTGATTGTCACAATCCTGAATCGCGCTATCAACGATTTCTACGCTAATAAAGTAAATTTACACAACGTCCCAGCCTAGTCGGAGGATTTTCCCTTTGTGTTGGACCGACGTATCATACATCGTTTTTCCACGCCTGTCCTGCTTTTCTTCTCTAATACCTTAGGTGGCAACTCGCAGTGAAATTGGCATGCCACTTTTTTTGTTTAATAAATCAAGTTTATAGAGACAACGAAACTGAAAATCGAATTCACAATGCCTTGGTGATTATTTATCAATTTATGACTTTTATCAAACTTTTACAGTTTCATTTCACAATAAATCTTCAGTACAAAGCATGAAAAATTTTATAAATTGAAGAGATATACTAGAATGGATGTTATTGTAATAAAATTGACGTTCCCGGCTAAGCGCTAGGAATTTAATAAAAACATTCTATACTTTCTAAGCCTCAAAAGGTCGTAATATCCAATAGACCCGTAGCCTATATAGGCTAGCTGAAAAAAAAAAAAAACAAAAAAAAAACGCTAACTTTAATAGAAAATGACAATAGCTGTATTAAAGCACCTAAAGGTTAAATACTTAGGTAAGTTTTAGTAAAAGCTTTATTGTTTTCGGAATGAATGGAAGGCATGACGGGTGCAGTACAGGAATACCGTTTGTTTTTTGGAGTTTATTGCTGTTGGACCTAGTGGCCTTGACATCGTCACCAGTGGGGGGCTGGGTCAGGAGACCTAAACAGGTAAAAGATTGACAGCCCGCGCGGGCCTCTAGTTGAATCCGTTCCAAGGTCGAGCCAGGGCTTGGGACTTCATCGGGAATATCGACGTGAAGTAATAGTATTTATACTGTTTCGTTTCGTTCGATTAGTGGGAGCACAAACTGGACAAAACCTTTACCCCATCTTATCCTTTTTTTTATTTCCCTTATTTGTCCTCTTCTTCCCTTGGGTAAGCAGTGAGCTTGTATAGCGTTACAAATGTATATAGGTTACGGAAACCGCTTATCATCAGACAAGCTGTACACTTGTTTGCTTAAATTATTCCATCGTGAATAATTAGTTACTATACATACTTTGTATGAGGCTTTTACTACTAAACTTTTCGTTTTGATTGATTTGATTTCAGATTTTTTTTCTAAAACTTATTTGATGTTATACTTTTACGAATTATAGTACTAAATGATTAATGTAAATTTAAGATTTATTTGGTTTTCTCAGAGCTGCCATTGTCGGAACTGGAACTTTCAAATAAAAAAAGAATCATCAAAATCGGTTAACCCAGTCGATTGGTAACAAACGTAAAAAAATACAGTTAAATTTAGAATGTCCTCCCTTTTTTGAAATCGGTTAGAAATAGACAAAAATGTAGGTAAAACATTCGTATAATACTACTAGTGAATTCACGGATTTTACTTTTAAATTGGACCGGAAAATCTAAAGTGGTCCCTGTTGTATTCACGTACCGGATACATTCCACAGCGAGTTTTACATAAAACGCTTTAAACCTATATGCATTACAAGATTTATTTTACCTATACTCAAAATATTATACAAAAATAATTCTCGTGTATATATAATCTGCTTGAAAAATTGCACCCTTTAAGCATTTTTTTCCACGCACAATCATTCTGTGAATCCAGTGCCAGCGGTCTTTTTGAACCGATACAATTTGGGAACCTCAGGAAAAGAACCTATTCCTGACCTGATTGTCTTCTGCTGTTACAGATGTTCATGGGCGACTTCCTTTACGATCAAAAACTGCTTAAGTTGGAGTCTTGAAACATTTTTACAGATGATATGAAATCAAAAATAAACAAGGCGATCCATTGACTTACTTTAAACTAGAGACCGGCCCTTTCATATAGTTAAATTTTAGCGTCAATTCAACATCGACGCAATGAAACGAAGTTAGTAACGCGCTAATATATTCGATTATTATTATTATTTTTTTTTTTTTAAAAGAATACTAGCAATGCTTTTTAATGGCATTACTAATATTCTTATTGCCCCTCCAAATAAGCTCGAAGCTTGCGCTAGGAGTGGGTACGACAATAGCCCAAGGGTGTCAGGATCGAACCTGCGACTCTCGCGTTAACGGGGCGAAGTCGGCCCTTCTACCGTTGAGCTATTTTGCAAACTTGTGACGCTAACTTCATTCCAATAAATTGCACTTTTGTGGCTAGCTTCGCTTTGTTTAATTAGTGCGAGGACCAGCGAATCTTTGGACATTTTCCATATTTAATGTCTATGAAGACAATAAATATTTTTTCGAAATGTTTGTGATTTATATATTACTAGCGAGCTCGGCAGACAATGTCCTGCCACGAAAATAAAAAAAAGTAATGTCCGATAGCAGCGCCCCCTACTGAGTCCAATTGTTAATCTAAACCATTCTCGAATAAACCGGAATACACACAAAGAAAAATCATCAAAATCGGCCCAGACGTTTAGGACGTCAGTGACATATACATGTATAATACAATGATATATATAAAGATTATGACGAACAGATTTCATGGTCGTATTTAAGTAATATAGTAAATACGTTAATATCTGCTTCCAAAACGGTTCCGTCATCGTGCATAAATGATATCGTAAATGGGCGATATCTAAATTTTAGGAAGTTCCTTTGATAATGCCATTAAGGAAATACTTCAAAGAGAATATAGTTGGTAAATTGATGAGATAGACTTATTAATGAATGCCATTCGTTAGACGAAAATTTGGTCAACATCAGACCGAGGCATTGTAATATATTGATTATTTTGACACCGTTGTGGCGTTGTGGGTAGCGAGTCTGCCTTAAGCCTCGACGGTTGCGGGTTCGATTCCCGCTCGGAGCAGATGTTTGTATTCATCGTACAGGCATGTTTTCCGGTCTGGTTGTGTTTGTCCTTGTCATTGTAAATGTTTCCGGACCCCCGACACGGGATATAATTATCCTAATGGGGGCCGTTGAGTGTGTAGCGTTTATTAGTTTCTGAAATTTTAATTTATGTTTTATATTGGATAATAGACGTTGTTCTGCCCCAAAAAAAAATTAGGACCCGATAGCAGTGCCTTCTAACTGATTCTATGCCCTGAAATGAAAAAAAAGTATTCTTTTTAAAATAAATTTGATTTCTGAACGGCGGGACGAACATCAAACGTTTGACATCCAAAACCAAAGGGATCGTTTCTAAGGGAAAGCAAATTGTTGTATTTACTATATTCCAAGCATTTATTTCATATTGTTAAGGTGAACCTTATCGCCAGACTATAAGGTTTAAAATCACTCGCTACCATTTATGTCTATTTGCTTCGTTCGAGTAGGTTCTAGAAAGATGTGTTCTCGAAAAGTTCCGTATAACATTCCGTGGACGGAACTTTCTCCGCTCCGTACTATATAAGCGGCCCGCCGCGTCGACTGAGTCATTCAGTTCTAGCAAAGAGCGAAGAAACTACAAGTGATACCAGTGAACAAGTGCGATAATTAGTGACCTTGGTTATTCTTTTGGACTACGTTGTTGTGTGATCTAGAAGATCCAAATGAAGTCTTATTTAGAGCCATCAGGTGTTTATTTCCAAATCCGCGAGCGCTGGGGTTCGCGGATTATCCATTATTATCTGTAACAATATTTACTCACCTTTTAAACCTTCCCTGGCCTTTCTCGAATCCACGTAGGTAAAGTTATGTATTGAAGCTAGTAATTAATAATTGTAAAATTAGGATCGGCTGATAATTAACATTTTTTTTTATTTTCATAACTTTTCCCATAAAACGCTGACCCTCAGCCCTCAGCTAAGAAGAAATGAAAGCAAAGTTATGTCCTGTTAAATTTTTATAGATACTTAATTACGAAACCACTTAACCCTGTTAACTGAGGCATTAAAAGTTTAAAGTAAAGTCAATGTTGAAAACTAAATGCACTATAAACTTACTAGTTGTTAATGTAGTTGGGAGTGCTATTTAAAATTCGTGTTATGAAACGCTAAGTAAATTTTCTAGCTCACGACGATTTTTGTTACAATACGGTTTAACCATATGGACGATAAACTAGATTGCGCATAAAAGGACAGGCATTGCAGATGCGCCATCTACGAATTGTCTGGTAACTAAATAATATCATCTTACGCATGCGCTACAAAGAATTTGAAATCAATTGATAAATTTTTTTTTCCATTCTTACTCTTGCTTTCGTCATGTCCGTATGTCCGTCCGTATGTCGCAGTCATTTACTCGGAATCTATTGGCTATTTATACGAAATTTGATAAACAATTGTGTATTCTATGAACCGCTACAGGGTTTTAGAGTGGAATGATAAAATATTTAAAAATTAAGGGTAACAGTCCATACATGTAGCTGAGGGTTGAAAAAAAAATTCAACGTATGGCAACATGTGAGGCATCTGTGAATAGGTCTTTAACGGTAATAACGAGGTTTGATTTAGATTTTTTGGTTAAGTATGTAGTTGTCGAGATTTAATCTTCTAAAGTGATAAAAATTGTGTCTCTAATTTTTGAACTATGGGATTTCAAATATCGGGAAAATTTGAGGTTGCTGAACTCCAAGAGAACTTTCGACCACATTTATTTTGAACAAGATAGGTTTACAAATTTTAGAAACATAATTATAAGGTTTTCCCTTAACTTTGTTTTTCGTATTACTTTTTTAATTACTATAGAATTACCAACTTATTTTTGCGCTCAGTTTTAATTCTTCAATATTTTTAAAGTCCTTAAAATTTGTCATCATCAAGATGCTGAGCCCTTTTGTTGCCACCGTGAGTTGTCCGCAACGCACTTGATTGGTATTTTTTTAAATTATTTTTAAAAGATATATTTATATTCCAACATGTACACTACAATTCTAGTTTTTGCGGCTTAAAATGAAATAGTTACCCTAAGTTGTAATTGCAATCGAAGCCTCTAAAACTACAACTAAGCCCAAACTTCCAAGCGAACCAATTACTGGGGACTGTTCAACTAGATATGGTTTGCTTCAATGTTCCAGTGCACCGTTGCGTATTAAACTTAAGCTTCTCGTTAATAGAGAGTTAGTTACTGGGCTTACAATATGGAGTAAAATATATGTAATACAACCTCATATGTTACTTTTCAATGGACTGTCCGTCAATTGGCACCGACGCAGGGTAACGAAGTTGGTCACACGCTAATTTTATTCGATTATGTTGCAAGCTTGTGACTAACTTCCTTTCGTTGCGAGTTTTTGATATTTTGTTTATATGGTTATAGGCGTCGGGATGTGACGACCCCATCGCCCGCTGTTGGGATAACCTCTGTCACAACAGAGATTATTCCACCAGTGCATTCAGTCACACTGGTGGTAGGTCTTTTTATTGCAAGAGGCCGGCTAGGTAGGTACCATCGCAGTGTCCAATATTCTGCCGCCAAATAGTAGTGCTTAGGCTCTACTGTGTTCCGGTTTGAAGGGCATTGTACGCTAGTGAAATTACTGGGCGAACGAGATTTAAGAACGAGGTTGGCAACGCGTGAGTGGCACCTACTAATGGTGCTGCAAGCGCTCATAGGCTGCGGCAGCCACTTACCATCAGGTGGGCCGTATGCTTGTTTGCCAACTTCTAACATAAAAAAAAAAATATGGTACAGCATGTCCATCCTACTAATGGATGGATGGATGTTTCTTACTCCTTCACGCAAAAACTACTGGACCGATGAAATTTGGCTTATTGCCTGGATTAGAATTCGGTTTATCCCGAAGATGTTGAATTTCTTTGGGACTATCAAAAAAAAACTCATAAAGCGAGGTGAGCCGAGGGCACAGTTATTAAGGACGTAAACAGTCTATGATTTATATTTTAAAGACTTTTTTTGAAACCTCAGTAGCTCCATGGTAGAAGAGTCGACTTAGCTCCGTTGACGTGAGAGTCGCGGGGTCGAATCTGACTCCCTTGGGCTATTATCGTACCCACTCCTAGCGCTAGAGCAACCTTATAGGGAGGCTATAGGAATATTACTTTGAAAAAGCATTGCTAATATTCTTTAAAAAAAATAGAGGACGTACTGCTTATATAATAAGTGCATGCTTATATGGACGCATATAAGCAATACCATGTCAACCCACACGAATGTCATTTCGAGAAAGACGCGTTTGAAAATTTTAAACAACTTGCTTTATATGAATATTTTAAATAAAACATAAATAATACATAAATTGCATGATTAAAATGGCTTTTTTAGAAGTTTTAAAGCTTAAAACCCTACAAATATTAAAAAAATGTTCTCATATATAACTCAGTTTTTTCAATTTGGTGGGTTGACATGGTATTTCTTATTGGCGTCCATATAATTACTGATAAAAATTTGTATTATTTTGTGTTCTTTCATCTAAAACCATAAAAGTCTACGTTAACCGATGAGTTACAGTTCTCGGAAAACCTTGAATTGGAGAGTTCCTATCCATGAAAGCTTCTAGTAATTGGTAAACCTAAGACGACTGGTGATTGTTTATCGCTCGTGGCTGTTTTAAAAATATTGAATGAACTACACTTGCACAACTGTATCGATTTACTTCTTTCAATTTTATGTCCCATCGTAAATACTAGGCATTATGTTAATTAAATGAAGCTGTGCAAAAAGTTTTATTTATGTATTTATAATACAGTAATGCTATAGTGATGTATTTTAATATATGTATAATTGTTGTATTGTCTCATAATACTTAGTACTTGATGTTAAGTGTAGCGCAGCGATAACGAACCTGCCTTATGTTCGATTCCAGCTAGGAGTAAATGTATGTATTGACCATATGACATAAATAAATGTATGTATTGACCATATGAGACATGTTTCTCAGTCTGGGTGTGTTTGTCCTTGTTTTTATATATGTTTCCGCTTCGAAAAGCCGATTGTGTGTATACGCGTTTATTCCTGCTTGTACGCTCGGACCGGTGGTTACAAGTTTTAGTAGATTAATATATAAAACGAGTTTATAAGCGCGTCAACTTTGACGCTCATATAAAACGCAGGTCTCGAACCGCCTTATACATAACTAGCAAAAGAAAGAGGGAAAGATGTAAGACACGTTTGCTTTTAGGTTTTATTGCAATGGTAGTCAGACATGGAACCCTACCCGATCATCTTACCAAGGAGGGCGTAGATTGTAAATTTCCTCCCCGCCAAAAAAATGTAGCCTTTACGGCAGAAACAAGATGGCGGAACAATCACAGCTGATTGTTTAGCGCCACAATGTTGTTCCGACATACGCATGCAAAAATGACATAAGAATACAAAAGTTAAATATAGTATACATGTACTGGTCTGAATGTAATAAAGCGAATCTTTTTTTTTTTTTTTTCAAGGCGATAATCTTAAGAAACACGAGTTTTTTGAATAAATCTTTTTCATTTTAGATAACTTGATCTATTACGATACAAGATTACGTTACAACCCCTAAGAGCGGAGTATAGCCTTGCACGGGTAAGGCGCGGCGCGCGGCGTTGCGGTTGTACGGAGAATAGAACAGTCATATATCATCTTAATTTGACGCGGGTGATGCCGCAGACAGAGGCTATTTTACTTGCAAAATTATGATTGAAAACATTATCAAGGCCATACGGATACTTATATACAGAGTCGTGGATCTGAAAACGCACAAATACAAGCACAACCATCCAGACATGAAAGCAGGCCTGTATGATTAATACACGCAATAATACTGGCGGTAGGCCTTTTGGTGTAAGATACCGTAGGTAGTAGTGGCCGTAGGTAGTGGGTAGTAGTGGTAGTTAGGTAAATTTAAAAATAATAATATTTCAACTTTTTTGTATTTAATGACCCGTAATAAATAAGTCGACGAAATTTTCTTATAATGTGTATATACAAGAAAACAAACTTAGAACCCTTTATGTTTGAGTCCGACATGCACTTGACCAGTTTATTTTTTAAATTTGTATAGAACATCGTTGTGGCGTTGTGTGTAGCGAGTCTGCCTTTACCCTCGACGGTAGCGGGTTCGATTCCCGCTCGGAGAAGATGTTTGTATTAATCGTACAGGCATGGTTTCCGGTCTGGGTTTAATATAATTATCCGTTGAGTGTGTAGCGTTTACTTATATAGCGTATACTTGTCATATTAATGTAGTCGTGAGGAGTGCTAATGTTCAAGACATTTTAATATGCATTCAAGTTAATTAGTATAGAACAAGATAAATGCGTTCGCAATAAAATTCTTGGCAAATAAATATTTCCTTTGTCGACTTCGATTTGACTCCAAAGCTTTATATCCCAGTCTTGTTGTACTGAATTCGAATATTTGTCATGCTTCCCGGTGGCTTAGAATCTATATCGAAAATGCATTTCAATAGCTAATTTTTTTTTTTAATTTTTGGTAATTTTTCGCATAAAGAACTGAATTTACCGGCGTCGAGACGTGACGACCCATAGCCCGCTGTTGGGATAACCTCTGTCACAGCAGAGATTATACCACCAGTGCACACCTGGTAGTAGGTCTTTTGTTACAAGAGGTCTAGGTAGGTATCACCGCATTGTCAAATATTCTACCGCCAAACAGTAGTGCTTAGGCATGACTGTGTTCCGGTTTGAAGGGCAATGTAGGCTAGTGAAATTACTGGGCTAAGGAGATTTAAGAAACAATATCTCGAGGTTGGCAACGCGTGAGTGGAACCTACTAATAGTGCTGCAAGCGTTTATAGGCTACGGCAACCACTTACCATCCGGTGGGCCGTATGCTTGCTTGCCAAATTGTAACATAAAAAAACCAGTAGCGCTACACAGTAAATTACTATCCTATGTCAGAGTCCAAGAAATTGCCTGTATTTTCAATATAACCATCTGCTCTAAGCAGGAATCGAATCTTCGACTGTTGGTGCTAATGGCAAGTTCGCTACCGGTCGTCAAGTAAGATTTTCAAGTTAAGAAGAGACTTTACTTTGAGTGACTTTAGTTAGACTTTCTTTCTCCAGTTAACAGTATTTTTTATAAAGTATATAGTAGAAAAAATAGCAATGCTTTTTGATGCTTTAATTTATTAATAACGGGACATTGCATTTGTGTCTTGCGCAATGTTTTTTGTCAAGTAATTTGGGTTTAATTATTTTTTTTACAATAGGCAATTTATGTATTGCGTTCATATGTATCCTTTTTTATATGGAATTTACTAATTTACTAAAGAAGTAATTTCGACATTGGAACAGCTTAAAAGCTACACCCGTCATGGTGTATTATAGGGCATGATAAATGAGTATTACCTTCCACGAGGTCCCGAATAAAGGATCAGTCGCTGTCTACGGAACGCCTATCACACAGTAACTTTTTTTTGTTTCATGGCGGTTGGCAAACAAGCATACGGTCCAAATTATGGTGAGAAGGTAACGTAACCTGTGAACGCTTGTGATACTTGCGGAATCACATGTGCATTGCCAACTCTTGCGATGGGAGGGAAGGAATGAGAAGGAAAAAGAGGAGGGGAGCAGAGGGAGATTGCGCCTTCGACGCTCTCACTCGTCGCACGAAATGCAACAGTACCTACTGATACTGTTACCTTACGCCGATTTTTTGTGAGAGGGTAGTACTTCCCGGTGGAGCCGGCCCATTTTTGCTGGGCTCCTCCCAGCAAGGCTATTTTTATTATTTTTATTATTCATTATATTTACTAAGAAATAGCTTTAACCCACGGCTTTGCCAGCATGAATAACGTTTTTTTATAAGGCATCTTTAATGCAATATAGAAATGAAAGAAATAATTAGTTTACCACACAAAATTTCATCGCCTATTTCACTCCTTTGAAGTTTAATCGTCTTCATGGTCCTATCTATAAACATACCAAAATGTATTAATCGGTTCATTGATAAAGGTGTCGAAGCGTCACATACAAATAAACTAATTGTCGCATTTAATTTAATTTTTATTTTTTTTTGTTCTATGAAGATTGGCAAACAAGCAATTTGTTTACCTGATGGCGAGCAGTCACCGCAACCCATGGACGCTTGCGATACTATCTATGCGACTGTGATCGGCGGGAATAATGATACTAATTTTGAGACTTTAAATGTTTAATTTCTTTTTTTTATATTTTAAACGTTGTAATAGTTTTAATATTTGTATACTTTATACTTTGTGTACGAGTAGATAAATATTGTAAAAAGTATTTGTTTTCGATATTTTTATTATTTTTACTTAAAGGTTATTTATAGGTAATAATAATAATAATGTATATTTTTTATTATTGTCAATAGAAAAAAAATAATAAGATAGTACTCTTGAGCTTGATGGAGTTACCTGATGATGTTTTTCTACGATTGCTACTGGAACTGCAAGATGAGTAGGACTATGTGTTTCGTGCTTGTGCTCCTTTTGTAAGTTACAATGAGACCTTAGCTTCGAAATTATTGGAGTGACCTGAAGGTGAACTTCAATGACTGATACAGGAACTGCAGCGTGAGTACGGCTCTGTGTGCCGTGATTGGGCTCGTTTGGTTTGGTACGATGAGACCTTACGACGCCAACTAATATTTTACTAGAAAATTTTGAATAAATCATGGCAGTCATCAAACAAAATAGGCCTTAATGCAACAGCTTAAGGTACAACTTTAGAAGCAAAATATGTGAAAAAGATACGTTTGATATTTATTTTTTTCTGAGCTAATATGTCGTATTATTATAAATATCTCTTTGAAGGATTTGGGTTGAACATATCTTACTAATAGAGGTATTTTTTTTAAATCAATATCACGTAAGAAATAGTTTTTAAGACTTCCTAAACTCAGCTCGATATCGTTAATTTTGTGTGAAGAGGCTCCGGAAAATCGGTTTTACTATAAAAAATAATAAGAAAATTTCATATTTTTTATATTATTATTCATAGCAATTAATAGTTCCATTTCATTTTTGTTGATTTTGTCGGAAATTAGACCGAAAAACATCAATTTTTTGTCAAATACGTAAACGCGCCGTTTACAAACAGACACTTAATTTTTATGTAATTCCGTCGTATAACTAATTGTATGTTACGTGACGGTGTAACTGAAGTCATGGTTACCTGGATAATATATACAAATCACCCTCGCGTTTGAAAGACAAATTAGGGCAACATTTTGGGCCGCGGTTGAGGACATGGGAATTTATTTAACAAGAAAATATTACGCAAAAGAGACGATAAGCTGTGTATGCGAAAATAGCTTTATATATATAGAAGGTTGCAAAACGCCTTCCATATATTGACTTCCAACACCAGAGTTTGGCGACTCTTGTGGCGTGTTGGTAGAGAAGTAATTGTTTCGCTTAAGTTAAGCTGTCGTTTCGGGATGTTATCATAACATTTGATAATAATAAAACTCTTGTTAGTTGATTTTCTCTTATCTAATGAGTTACTACTGGTTCGCCCTTAGGGTTGCAGAGGTCAGATAGCAATCGCTCTATGTAAAAACCAGTAATGCGTTAAATCTGGTGTGAAAGCAGAAAGGGTAAATACATGGAAAACATACATGTATAGTCAATACAAACAGCTCCGAGCGGGAATCAAAACCGCGACCTGAGGTGCTTAAGGCAGGCGACCACTGCACGCTTTTTTATTTTCAATAACAGGATCAATGGTTTAGAAACGCATAGAGGAAAAACCGACTAACTAATAAACTGTGCAATTACTACTCCGTTCATTTGTCAGTAGAAATAAATTAACTAGTATCCGTCGTATGTTGTCAGTACCTGTAGATATGTGTATAATGGGATAAGTCAGTTCAACGTCAACCTGTCCGGCTGCAGCTGAAAATGAAATGTGGTCGACAATGCATCGGAGCATCTGCGGAATAATAACTATCTATTTTACCGCAAACTGTGCGCCATAGCCGTAGCTTGTTATGAATTTTATTCGAAGAATTTTGGGTTTCAATCAGCTCTGTAGTTTTTAAGAAATAACCACAATCCGTTACATCTCTGTTATAGCTTTGAATATTTTTTTAAAGCTTTTTGGAGAGGGTTGGCGTAGGAGAGTGAAGTGAGTGAGTAAAGAAGAGCCCATCTCCTTTGAAGTCGGGCCGCGAGGAGTTTTTATAACCTGAACACCTGTCATTGAACTACATAACCCGGTTCTACTCCCCGTATCTCCTCGTATCTGTGAGCAGATTTACTCCACGAAAACAAAAAAAAATATATCGAAAAGTGCTAAAGAGAAATGTTACTTTGCGTTGTTTGTTTTCTTTTGGGGTGTGGTGGCATAGGGTGGGGTGACATAGGGTGGTGTGAAATAGGCTGGGGTGGTAAGGTGTAGCAAATGTTGGTGTTGTAAGCACGTTTTAATATTTTGGAAATTATGGTGTATGTACCTACACAATTATTTATATAATTATATACTTCTGTCGCAGTAACCTCATTTTTTAATATGCGATTATTTAAATTCACAGTCATTACATTTTTTCAATCTAAAAAGACAACTTACCTAAAATATTATAGGATAGGTTACAATAACGTACATCTAGAATACAACTCTGCAACCAAAACGTATTAAAATGTCAGCTGTTATAAAGGTTCTATTCACGGCGGATATGGACGGGAACGAACAAAGGGTTTTTGGGAAACATGTTGACATTATACAAATGATTGTTATATTCTTTGTTCCGGGGAAAAAACTCAGAGCCTAAAATGCCAACCCATGTAGAGTTTCGCACGGTAACGATGTCAAATGTTCTGATGACATTATGGTTTCTATAAGCCCTTACCTAAATACATTTAAAACTTTTGACTTATTTAACAAAAATCAATAAATCTCAACAACTTCTCAAGATATGTAATAATTTTAACTCTTCTTCTTCTTGCCCCTATCCCACGCTAAGTGGGGTCGACACAGCAATTCTGCTTATTCCATTATTTTCTATCATTTGTATCTCTGTACTCCCTCCCTTTCTACGCATATCCTTTTTCACACATTTCATCCACGTCTTATTCGGGCCTCCTTTCTTCGCATTACCACTCACTTTCAAATTCATCGCTCTTTTGGCCTCGTGACTTTCTTTTCTGTGCATAACATGTGACTTTCTTTTCTGTGCATACCAGGATAATCTTCCACATCTTTCAATTACTGGCGCTACTTTCAAACTTCCTCTTATATGGTCACTTCGAATTTTGTCCTTTCATGCTCCCCTACACATCCATCTCAACATTCGCTGCCTGCTACATGCATTCTTCTTTCATCCACAGATTTAATAGACCAGCATTCTGATCCATACAAAAATGGAAACCTTTAACTATAAATAAAATATCAGCCTAGAGCGTGGGAAATGTACAGTGTAAAGTGAAGGGTTCCATAACTTGATGAGAAAAAATGTTCAGGACTAAATATTAACGAATTAAATATCGACGTCACAATTAGAAATTTTTAAAAAATGTTTCAAAAACAAAATTGGAAAAATTACCTTATGTCATGTATCCTTTGAGGTTGTGGCGTTTGGTTACACATAATTTATATGACTTTTGGTTTAGGATATTTATTTATTTATTTATTTATCTTATTAAAAGTCGTTACAATAATCAGTTTGTTTGATACATTACTGTCTTATGTCTAGATTTAACAACTTATTTATGATAAACACAGCATGCATATTAAAACAAAGAGAGAGAAAGATTTTAAATTTTAACTAGATACTTAGTACAAGGGCTTATTCGTATTTAGCGTAAAAGAAAATGTAATAAAATTATTTGGTAAAAAAGAGATGATCGACTTAACAATGACAAAAAACAAAAACAAAATTAAAAAAAATTTGTTTAAAATTAACAATACTAGGCTTTACACATAACTTTTTTTTTTATCTTGGCTGGCGTGTCTCGAAAAATTTCAATGACTGTGCTATATTTATGAATTAGTCTACACAAGCGCGGGACAGGAGGATACGCACCAAGTACTGTTTTCCGAAGAGGTGGTAAGAACGGCTTTACTGGAATACCTATACGAAATTTTAAGTTAGATATAATCTGTAAACCTTAATTAATTACAAATAATTGAGAATTAATCAATTACAAGTGGATGGCGAGATTTCTATCTAAGCTATCCCGAAGAAAATATATATACTAAAAAATATATATATATATTAAAAAATTGGCCCTTAAGGTACTAATTTAAGGTACTATTTTAGACACCTTTACTACCTGTTACCTGCCCAAGTAACCACAACTCAAATTCCATAGTCGATGCTCGTTTTTACTTGTACAGGGGGCATGCACAGAAAAACTTTCAGATTTTATAAAATAACCAAGGCCTGGCTGGCCTGAGCCCTTGGGCTATATTATTTCACTACAAAGTCATTCAGTAGGGGACAGACACACATCCGGACGAGATAAAAAGTTATACGGGTTCCCTTTTTACGATTTGGCTGAGGAACCATAAAATTACCCTGTATTTTTCTCTACCAAATATTCTCGAATGATTAATGATCTAAGGAGCCTCGTTAAAACAATGAATGAGAAAAATGTCCAGCACAAACTAGTCGTTAAAATACAATAATGTACGAGTCAAGTATGATTAATAATGGAATAAAAGGAAGCGACTGCCCTGCCAAATTAAAATATAATATGCACAATATTATTGTAGTAGAGACTTACCCCCAGTTTCTCGTACATTGATCAAATTCATGTTAACATCCAAATATAGAACGCTCATTGGTTAAAGATAATCGATGATCAACAGGCAACCAATGAGCGTATTTGCTATGTTAAGTTAACATGAGTTTGATCAACGTTCGAGAAACCGGGGGTTAGTGTCTTTTCACACAGCGAAGTGTACGGGCATGAATGCCAGCTTTCATACGTACTGGCGTAATTTAGCTAGGCAAGCGGTCGCCGGGTGCACACCAGATTCACCACTGTGTGTACGACCTACTACATAGATTCATACAAAATTGGGTAGTGTGAAAGCGCAATGAGTTACCGGACAGTCGGTGCCGGATACCGTGCACGTGTGAAAAGGCACTTACTGTTTTCAGAATGAACGGTCGACCGAGGAAGTACTACCTTCACAGAATATCGATATGAAGTAATTACCCAAGCCCCATCCCTACTTGTCCTTTCCTTTTATTTCGTGTCTATGTCCCCTCTTTCTAGGCACTTACTATTATTCGCAGACATTTCAATTAAAATAATAACATTAATTACAATGATATTCCTATCAAAGGAGCTAGCATTAATAATTATAACATTTACTAGTCGTAGAGTAAATAAAATAGTCGTAGTGCTATTGTTTCTTATTACCTTCACTAATTAAATCATACAATAAAATTTTAGAGGAAAAAATTGATATAATCATATTATTACGTAATAGTAATATCTATAATATATTATTGTACAGCTAATATTGTTTAGTATTTTTTATTTATTATATATAAAACCACGCCTGTGTTTTTATCAGTATTCATTTTGAATCAAACTAAGCTAAGGATAGCTAAGCCTTTGCTTAGATAGGATAGATAAACATATAAGGGATAAAATTGATTTACCGGCGTCGGGATGTGACGACCCCATCGCCCGCTGTTGGGATAACCTCTGTCACAACAGAGATTATTCCACCAGTGCAATCAGTCACACTGGTAGGTCTTTTGTTGCAAGAGGCCGGCTAGGTAGGTACCACCGCAGTGTCCAATATTCTGCCGCCAAATAGTAGTGTTTAGGCACTACTGTGTTCCGGTATGAAGGGCATTGTACGCTAGTGAAATTACTGGGCGAACGAGATTTAAGAACTAATATCTCGAGGTTGGCAACGCGTGAGTGGCACCTACTAATGGTGCTGCAAGCGCTCATAGGCTGCGGCAGCCACTTACCATCAGGTGGGCCGTATGGTTGTTTGCCAACTTCTAACATAAAAAAAAAAAAATGATTAGAGGTTTTTAAAAAAGTTCAAGTACTGATCGTTCTACATAACGAAAGCATAGCGTATTTAAACATATTTTCAGTTTTAGATGTGACAAAGTAAAAAAAAAAACAATTTATAACGTTCCAAGCCCCATGGATCCATTTCCAAAACATTGGAAAGCACTTAAAATATTTAAAAGGGTTATTTTACAGGTCTACGTATATAAAAAACCTGATTTTGCTTCCAACAGGTATCTGGTTTTATGTAAAAGTTCCGCCGATGTTATGAATTATTCATCGCATCACAGATTTATAGAGCATTTATATCATAAAAGGTGTGATTTACCTCCTTGTGTACAGATGTGTCTGGTTGGAATGTGTCTGGTGTTGGTATTAATCAGATTTTAAGGACCAGGTGAATAGAGGTTGAAAATGCCGTCGCTAACATGATCAGAAGTCGTCGGCTCATGCAGAGTTTATACT
Organism: Hestina assimilis; assembly: GCA_023373885.1. Classification (NCBI taxonomy): domain Eukaryota; kingdom Metazoa; phylum Arthropoda; class Insecta; order Lepidoptera; family Nymphalidae; genus Hestina; species Hestina assimilis. The sequence continues at coordinate 2,492,985 of CM041750.1, read as the reverse complement.
AGTGTGTATACATAATTACTAGTATACTTAAGTCCTTCATGATAGGATTACGTTATACAATGCCCCTTACATAGCACAAACACACACAACACCGTTTTCGACGGCGAGGAGGAGGGCCCTTGTTTCACACGTCCTGACGCGCGTACACTGTCGGGTGAGTCCATCGATTAGAATGTGCTGGAAGCCGTGGTTAAGTCTCGCTGGAGGCACCCTGGATGAATTCAACTTTGAAAATCCGTGACGACTGTTCGTTTACTTTTTCACGGCCGGTTCTCGCCCACACTCGCTCGGTGAAACTGTCAAGGTCATTAGCGCCAACAGTTAACAATTAAGAATCAGAAAATGAAATGTTATACTTTTATAGTAAGTTAATATAATTATATGGTTATGTTTCCCATTTACTCTAAAATTATTAGATTAGCCCAGCAAAAGATCCTGTGACGTTTGATAGCGATCGGATCAACATTAGCTTTTTATCCATGCAAAGCCGAGACGGGTCCTAGTATTGTATAGAATACTTTATTATCTTAAAACGTATCAAATTTCGTACGTCACCAAAAATGCGCACATGAAAAACATTGCGTGTCATCGATAAATTCCGATATAGTCCACATATTGTTTTAGTATAAGAGTTTTTCATACGATTCTTCGTATCGTTAAGTCGGCTTTTTAATTCATACGAAATACATCTTACACTTAATCGTAATAGTATCAGTTTTTCTATATCATAATAATTATATAATGTGTAATACAATTTGAATATCAGAAATTTTCCAATAGTCCATTTTGCCAATCCCTGAGACCAAATATATAATTGAATATATATAATTGAATTCCCATAATATTATATTTTAATATAATTATTATTATTAATAATTATTAAAAATAAAAATCGCAACATTTATGATAACTATGTGAAGTATCCCTAACAATGTTATTCAGTCTGACAGCTAGTTTTTGCGATCAAATAAACAATAACATCAATACATAAGCGCGAAAAACAACACTGCTCGGCGCGATAGATTGGGCAATACATTTCACAGCCTAAGAGAGCATATTCACAATTCACTGCACGACACGATATTGTTCACAGGGTAAACTGTGTACTGCATGTCATTTCTAGACTTTTCTATGAAGTCGAAATAACGTTTTTATGAACACCGCATGAACACACAAGTTATCTATGTCGTAAAGCCCCGCCTCCGTTCTAAGTTTATACTCGTTTTGAAAAAGAAAAAAAAAGAGAGTATTACTGAGTAGTAAAACTGTCACATCATAGCGACAGCAGCCAGTTTTAATATCAAATCTGTGGATTGAGTTCGGTATCAGTCGTTTGATCATATTTTTAGATTGATATTAGAACTTATTAAAACCTTTTCCATAATTTTAGAACGCAACAATGCAACGAGCAATATTAAAAGCGATCATTAGCCGTTTGTAAATTGCAGATCGTACTATGCGATATTGTATCGAGTAAAGGGTTCATAGAAAAATTTGGTGATTGGATTAGTTCATATATTTCGTGTCGTACCACGGCTCGTGAAAAAACTCCCTAACAAAATGTTGATAATGAAAATAAACATTACCTTTGCATCATTTTATGATGACGGTACAGAGTTTAATATAGAAGTGTTATTAATGACGGCTATCACCCGGAGTTCCAAAATTGTGAAAATCGCTCGTGAGTGAAAATAGGTCACGAGACGAGATATATAACATATATAGCAGGATTTGAGTTGGGATCAGTAAAGTGACACATTAAAGTGTGTAAGACTTAAAATGTAATAGACTTTGTTTTTAAGACATTCATTTTTATTAGTAACTTACCATGAATACCATATGTCATATACCAACATATATACATGCATACCTAATAAGCAGCCTTAATTTTTAGAGGGTGAAATCTTCAGAAGATTCCAGACCCTACGTAGGTTAAGGATCATTATCTTGTTTTTGATGGTCTTCCATTACGCTCTTGGGAGTCTCTAGAATCTCCGAAGAACGTGTCGATAAAACCCAGTACTAAGCCACCTTGGCACGTTCGACCGATTGCTTACTTAGCAAAGCCTTAACCAATTGTATATTTTATACATTAGTTGCTTACAACACTCTTAAAGACGACTTTTATAAAAATGCAAGGTAACATAATAAACTCTTAAATACGCCTTTTATGAAAAAGCAGGGTGATATAATAAGCAGCCTAGTATGAAAATACATGATTTAATTACCAAACCAATTATTTTAACAATCGCGTTGTAAGGGATTTTGCAACAATAAAACTTTCCTTGAAACGTTTGCAAACTGTCTCTTGCAAAGACATTTCAAGTTAATTTGTAAGATCGGCTCGAATTTTGAAGACGTTATACAGTTGTTTCCAAGTTGTTTTGTTATTGAAATAGTTCTCTACTTCTACACGAGTATAACCTAACTATTGTTTGAGTCTTTGAGTATAAAATAACAACAACTATAGAGAACAATAGCGTCGAATGCAGCTGCCGCAGCGGAAGTTGAATATTATATTTTCCGTAGCGTGTTCTGGTCGCGAAGGAAATCTTTTGTAAGCGAACAAGTCCTCAACTAGACTCTTGATGTGAAAATTGATTTTAAGCAATAAAATTTGTAACCTTATGCTCATTAGAATACTAACACCTTATTAGTACCTCTTAAATAGTCGAATTGACACCTCTATTTTAAATTTGTTTAAAATGACACTATTTATAACTGAATAACTCGCATAATATTTTTTTTCTATATATTAATATGTAAAGATAAAGCTTTGCCTCTCTTTCCAAGAGTATTTCGCCCGTTTCGTTCGAAGAGAAAGAGTGCGAGAGGCCTAAGTTCGAACTCCCCCCTTCCATTCATCCCTCTCCTTTCACCGATGCTACAAGAGTTCATAGGCTTCTTTCACTACCATCTACAAACAAACCACACAATAACATGTATTTATTCGTAAAAAACATGATAGAAATTTAAACGAAGAAATATCGTGAGTAAATTTAATAAATCGAATAATAACGATCGAAACACAGTTTTATTGAGACAATAATTTTACAATTCCAAGTACTTGAATCGCATATTTACGATGTTATTTGAAATTGAAAGAAGTAAATCAATACAATCAGGTTGTAGTTTATGAAATATTTATACAAGTCGAGCGAAGGCAGAAAACATATTTTTTACATTTTTACCTGTTATTTTTTTATGGTAGTAGAGCCATGCTCCTTCTAGCACAAATGGTCCGGTTCGACCGGGGAAGTATTACCCTCTCACAGAATCAGCATAAAGCAACAGTATCAGGAGGTACTGTTGCGTATCGTGCAATAAGTGGAGCGCCGGAGGACCAATCTCCCACTCTCTCTGTTCCCTTCCTTTTTTCCATTTCATCCCTTACCTCCTATTCCTTGGGTTGGCAACGCGCATGTGACCCTTCAAGTATCGCGCGCGTTCATAGATTGTGATGACTTAACACTAGGCGGACCGTATGCGTCATGAAAAAAAATAGTACGAAGTTTAAAAAAAGAGTTTCATGATAACATATAATTACTATATGTACTTGAATGCTTTTAACATAACCGATCGAAGTTAGCGAGTGGCTTACTTCATTCCGTTGCATTTCCGTAGGATCACCAGCGATTCTTTGAATTTTTTTCTTATGGAATTTAAATATATATATATATATATATATATATATATACTAGCGGCCTTTGCACGGGTATAAAATATATAGCCTATGTCATTACTATCATTATTATATACAATATATATATTTACATTATTATTTACGACAACACATTAGAAACCTTAAAAATAACAGTATTTCTCCTCTATTTAATGGATGTCATTATACATATAAACCTTCCTCTTCAATCACTTTATTAAAAATAATAGCATTAAAATCCGTTGCGTAGTTTTAAAGATTTAAGCATACATAGGGATATAGAGACAGAGAAAGCGACTTTGTTTTATACTATGTAGTGATATATATGAAATATATGTATAATATTTAGTAAATCTTTGCCTGAGAACAGAATTCTTTCAATCAAGAAATGACCAATATTAAAAATACATAATTAGGGATATTATTAAATTTATCGTAAGTGATAATAATTATTAATTATATATTATGTTAATATAAAATTATTATTTTTCCCAGTACGAGTGTGATTTTAACGTATTTATTTTTCTTCATCTCACAAGCAAACTGGACTCACCCATTGCCACTAGCTTACCCGCTAAATGTCCACTCGGCTACTAAGAGAAGTACCAGTACCGACCCATGAGCCAAAAATATCTACCAATCATCAATCTATTAAGACAAAAATATATTTTACCTAGACTCAATGCTGGATAGCTAAAAAATATTTTAACTTGAAAAATTTCAAGTTGCACGGTGTTCTGATATCCAGTTTATCGTTACGGAGTACAAAATTGAAATTCTCGACTAACGAGAGGTTTAAACTTTGCTGCATGAGAAATATCGTGGCGTAGTTAGAATTTCACCAAGTTGTAAACGGTGTAATGATCTACCATCAGAGTGTAATATGAGCTTTTAGTAGTAGTAGAAGCATGGGCGTAGCGAGAATTTGGCCTAGGGGCGGGCAAAAATTTTAATTTAGGGTCTCGGGGGGGCAAAATGCAAAAAGGGCTATTATATTCGTGTATTTCTCAGTTTTTAGCAAGGTCCAGGTGGGGGCACATGTCCCACTTTGCTCCTATTTCGCTACGCCCATGAGTAGGAGCAATCATTTCCCCGTCTCGACCGAAGAAGTACTACCCTTTCACAAAAATCTCCAACCCCCACCATGTCACCAACTGCCAACTCACTACTCTCCTACGCTCTAGTTATAAAATAAATATACGCTACACATTCAGCGGCCCCCATTATATTATATAGTTATGTCATGTGTCGGGGGTCCGGAAACATACACAAAGACAAATACACCTAGACCGGAAAACATGCCTGTATGTAACCCGTGACCTGAGGCCCTTAAGGCAGGTTCGCTAACGCTGCGACGCAACGTCGTCTGGAAGAACATAAAGAACTTTATTCTAATAATATAGAAATTAATTACATATAATAATATTAGATATAATATATGGCTACACTAAATATCATCCTTATTTCAACGGTTTGGAAACTATTAACATTGTACTGATGACATTTATAGGGTCTTATGAGAATATATTTACCTGGACGGCGTGAATGCATATCAAGTTCCTCTGGAAAAAAAGTTAATCTTAGTTTATTGCCAGCCTTGTAAAAGTGTAATGGATTTTGGGACTAATTTAAGTTATGCATGTTGTATAGTTCATGTCGATTTCACTCCAATCGGAATTATAACGTTTATGTTTATGTGGTCATGATGGTGATGGCAAAAAGGCATACTGTCCATCCTACATTTTTGATTATTAAAAGTTTTTTTTAATAGTATGTTGAAAATTATGCTTTCAAAACGTTTTTCTACAAATTATTTAAGTTTCTTGTTTATCATTTCACTTAATAATTCCATACGTATTTCATTTTCATTGGATATTTTAAAATTTAGCTCAAAATAAACATTATAAGCGTATTTTATATACGGTCACAATAATTTATAACAAATTTTTTATGCTTGCATTACATGAAATCCACTTTGGCACAGCAATTTCAGTTAATCGCCGATTTCACGACAGATGCTGCCAACGTTTTATCACCCATTATTGCTACGGTCATAAGTACAATCGTAACAAAAATACATTTATTGTATGAGTCACATTTTTTTAATGTATGGCACCTTTGGAATTAAATTCTCTTATCTGTATCGTCAATTAGAAAAAGGGTATAATCGTACGGATTTTATAACATAATGTATTGGAGGTTTTCAAATTTAGACTAACCCTCGGTTTCTTGTGGGTTGATCAACTTAACATACCAAATATAGAACGCTTATTAGTTAAAGATAATCGATGATCAACAGGCAACCAATGAGCAAAACGCTCATTTCAATCATCAAACGTATGTTAAGTTGACATGAGTTTTGATTAACGTTCGAGAAACCGGGGGTAAGTATCACCGGAACTGACAATTCCTGACTAATGTTTACAAAAGAATAATAAAATAATAAACGCTATACACTCACCGGCCCCCATTAGTGATATCCTGTGTCGGGGTCCGGAAACATTCACAATGACAAGGACAAATACACCCAGACCGGAAAATATATTATGTTCCGAGCGAGAATCGAACCCGCGACCTGTGGCGTTTAAGGCAGGTTCGCTACCGCTGCGCCACAACGTCGTCAAGAATGGAAACAAACTGTTTCATGCTCAATTTTTTACCTCTATGTATAATATTGCGCAATAAAATTTGAGATCTCTCAATATTTTACTACGTAATATTATTGAAGGGCCATCTAATATTATAATAATTATCGCTAGTAACAACAGAATATTCTATTTCCTATAATGCAATTTACCTTCAACATTTTATAAAGAAATTCTTTTATGTAGAAATTGTTAGGATTCAGTTCGTTATCGTACATATTCCTACGAATAAAAGATTGAACTCGGGTGAATTCTCGTTACGCTGGAAGCTAGTGCTGCGAAGTGTCCGTTTATTAGTGATGTGACTAATTTTATGCATTTTTTCTGTACTAGTTTTATTTACTTTAAATATGTCTTATACAAGCTGATGGCAATCCACCATTTTCCGAGACAAAAAGTATCCTATCTGTTACTTCAGGTAATAAGCTATGTGTGTACTAAATTTCATGTAGATAGATTGTCTAGCATACTAAACGAAATATTCTATTTAGATTATGTTAGTGGTGAATATTGTATCGGATTTTTTTCTAAATCTGCACTGCCGTCGGCTCTACTTGCCTTCACGAAGCGTCACCGGGCGGGGGACCGAGTACTGAGATCTACCCCTAAATTAAGAACAGTCTACGCGGGGTTTAATTCCGTCAACAGGGTGATTACTCTGTAGGCGAACGAATGTGCTCGGAAATACTACTACTACTACTAATACCACCTTGTTCGATCATCCCATCCCATGGAAAGATAAAACCAAATATCTAGGCGTCATACTCGACAACAGACTCACCTTTGAAGCTCATATCCGCAAGACACGTGATAAAGCAGCGTTCGTTTTGGGAAGGTTGTATGCGATGTTGGGCAGGCGGAGTAAACTGTCCCTTAGAAATAAGGTGACATTATACAAAGCCTGTATACGTCCCATACTGACCTACGCGAGCCCTGTTTTTTCACACGTCCACGCCAGAAGAATTAATCAATTACAAATAATTCAGAACCGTTTCTTACGCATGGCCTCGGGCTGTCTCTGTACCCGGACCCCCCGCCCGGTGACGCTGTCAAGGCCAGTAGGGCCAACAGCAATACACATTCCGAAAAAAAAAAAAAAAAAACAAAACTACTAATACAGCAATAGTCGTCATTTACTATGCCTTACAAATCTGTATACTGATGTACGTGTATCCGTCAATAAATCTCCTTAGCATCTTGATGTATTTTGATAATACAAAACATCTTGATAATAGACCCACCTAAAAATCAATATTAAGATAAACTATCAAGTCGGGGTCGCTTAGATAGTTTGGCTCTGTTATCAAGATATTTCTTTATTCCTAAATAAGCAGGTAGGTACTGGTATTATAAAATTACTATACATAAAGTTAGAACTTTTGTTTGTCCGTGTAAACATTCAGAGCAACATGCCAACATATTTGGACGAGACCCAAGTCCGAGTAAGCTGTTTGGCTTGTCTCTAAAATCTTATTAATGAGGTTCTAAAATTTGAATCTTGTATATCTTTAAAGATTATATGTAGCTTGTAAAGATTGTTAAAGATTATATGTTAGCTAAATTGTATAAACAAATGTAAAAACCAGCCAAGTGCGTATCAGACTCCCATGTATAGGGTTCTCTACCATCATAGAATAAAAATATGAAGTTTTTTGAATTTTTAATTTTGAAAATATTTTTTTTTTTTTTTATAGCGCTCTTAGAAATACACAATCTATGAAAATTCCAATTATTTATTTATTGAAGTTCACGAGAAACAAGAAAAAAACGTCCGTTAGAAGGCTATTTCTCTCGAACTGTAGTTGGTGGAGTTGAAATTTTCACAGAATGTTTATTTCTGTTGCCGGTACAACAACATATAGTTAAAAATAAAGGGGTTACCGTACTAGGTACTTGACTTGATATTTTTTAAGTTTTGCATTTATATATGTTACGAGTGGTACTGAACCTTTCATGTGAGTAGGACACACATTTGGCTGGTTTTAATTATCCTTTTTTTTTTTTTTTGAAAAACAAGAAATAAGTATGCGTTCTTCCACTAATGATGACTGAATGTATAAATGTATGATTTTTATTTATTTTATTTGAAATAACAAAATTAAATTACATAACCCCCATTATTACTATTATTTTTGGAGTAGTTTACCACAGACATAGGGAAAGTACACAAAAACTTCTTAGTGAATTTAAAGATTTCCGGTGTTATTTGGTTTATAATATTTAATATATATGTTAGTCTGTAAGGTATATATCTATGGGCCTTGTTGCCTGATTTTAAATAAATACATCACTCTTCAAGTCTGAACTTTCATTTTTATGTACCTGGATATTTTGTAGCACTGTAAATAATAACAGATTCAAGCATTACATAATGGAATTGCAAACTCTAATATAAAAATACTAAGTATATGTATGTAGTATATTTTATGTGAGAAAAGCTCCAACGAATATCGATGCGATGTTTCATGAATATAAACATTTCATAAATGAGAAATATATTCTTATAAAGGAGACGTATTTTATTCTTTGCGATGAAAATAAACATGGCACATCTATTTATTTATATTACATACGTGCTTCTTTGAATTAGAAGAAGGAGAGCTCTTCTCCTGAGGAAAGAAGAGGAGAAAAGAGGAAAAAGAGAAGAATGAGAGTTTGGTTACAGTCATCAAACAAAACAGCAATAATATTACTGTCATTTCACATCGATATTATATGGAAGTAATTTCTACAGACCATCCGTACTGAAAATAATGCAGACTAGAATTGAAAGACTGTTGTGACGTGTTGGTAGCGAGCCTACCTTTAGCCTCGACGGTCATGGCTTGTATTCCCGCTTGGCACAGAAGTTTTTAATGGCCTTACAAATATTTGTTTCGGCTTGGGCTATTGTCCTTGTGGGCATCCTCATCGTGTCGGAGAGAGAGTCCAGGTTGTTATTATAATTTCTGATAATAATCGTTAATTCTTGATAGGCAATTTTCTCTTATCCAACGAGTTACTGGTTCGCCTACAGGGTTGCAGAGGTCATATAGAAATCGCTCTGTAAAAAAATAGTGACTTGTCAAATCCGGATAAGGGTAATGTGCAGACCCTAGGTAAATACCGGCAATAGTGCTAAGAAGAAGAATTGAAAAAATGTAAAAGTACCTATGTCTGTATGGTTGTTACCTTTTTAAACATAATTTACATTATTAACTATTAACAACAGTTACTCCCGCGAGCAAAAGCTAGTATCGTAATATATATCTTTGAATATTCTTGACAATAAAGCCTCTTGTTAATAAAAAGCACAGATATTTTTATTTAATGTAAGAAAACGTGAATATTGTCGCGGCAATTGACATCAAAAAACTTGGCTAAGAAATATATTAGGAATCTAATAAAAGGCGTGTGTTATTTTTCCATATTCTAGTTGTATTGAAATCATTTGTTTCTAGAGCAGAAGAAATGAAAAAATAAATAACTTTTATTATTTTCTCTCACGAATGCTTCGAACCGGCGTTCAAATTGCTCGAGAATTTCCCAAATAAAATCTGTAAGGTTGAAATTGGAAATTGAAAATGTAGACGTATAAAATTTTCAATGAAATAAAAGTTAGATAATTAACTTTAAAATCATTTCATTTTAATGTAATAAGAAAAAAACACAGAAAACGATACATTTCATGGTGAGCATAGCTTATATTTTACGAATATATTTTACTGAGGTCGAGTATTAGGAACCTGGACTCATTATATTATAACCCTTCAACATGTTTTATAGTTTATCTTTAACCTGGAACCTGGAACCATGCCTCAACCTCCCAGTGTACACACCCTTAGAATGTAACTTTTTCAGACGATTTTGTCGGACAGCGATTCCCGTTCGGAGCAGGTGTTTGTATTGATCATACAGGCATGCTTTCCGGTCTGGGTATGTTTGTCCTTGTTATTGTGGGTGTTTCCGGATCCCTGACACAGGATCTAACTATTTTATTGGGGCCGTTGTGTGTAGGATAAATCACACACACAACAATATTTTTAAAAACGCTTTAGCGTATATTTAACTTGAGGAAAAGCTTGTCTCCTTTTTCCCACCTGGATGCTATCGGTCTTAATAATATCCCTGAGCCCGCGAGTAATTGAAATTCTGAAAGTAAAATATATCTTGTAGTTAATAAGACATGAGGGCCTAAGA